>LR738715.1:535612523-535694071 GCA_902687465.1 Secale cereale
AATAGTTACATGTTATAGGATGGTAATTGATTTCCGTCAGTTAAATAAAGCTACTAAGAAAGATCATTACCCCTTGCCATTTATTGATCAAATGCTAGAAAGGTTATCCAAACATACTCATTTTTTCTTTCTAGATGGATATTCTAGTTTCTCTCAAATACTTGTGTCCAAAGGGGATCAAGAAAATACCACTTTTACTTGTCCTTTTGGTACCTTTGCTTATAGACGTATGCCTTTTGGTTTATATAATGCACCTGCTATCTTTCAAAGATGCATGATGGCTATATTCTCTGATTTTTGTGAAAAGATTGTTGAGGTGTTCATGGATGATTTCTCCGTTTGCGAAACTTCTTTTGACGATTGCTTAAGCAACCTTGATCGAGTTTTGTAGAGATGTGAAGACACTAATCTTATATTGAATTGGGAGAAGTGCCACTTTATGGTTAATGAAGGCATTGTCTTGGGACATAAAATTTTTGAAAGAGGTATTGAAGTTGACAAAGCTAAAGTGGATGCTATTGTAATGCCCAGGATGGGACTATACCTCCTACGTGTCGAGGCACGACTTAAAGGTATAAGCCCATTCTGGAATGATCTCAAGTTTGGTATCTTTGCACGACTCATGTAAAAGAGGGATTAAATTGCGAAAGGAGATAGTTGGCTTACACTCGCCACTTCACACAATACATTACATAAGCAAAACATCATTCAAAACATCACAACCCGACTACGGGCAAAGATCCAAAAGAAAGATACCAAAACAACATAAAGCCACAGGTCCGAATCGCCCCTAGTAGAAACCACTACTGATCGTCGAAAAACGTCACAAGCAAACGGCCACTCTCTTCATCGAGCTCCCAGTGAAGTACTTGAACCAGCTCCTGCTTCAAACTCGGCTGAACCTGCATCTGGTGTTGTAGTATCTATGAGCCACGAGGACTCAACAATCCCATAACCATGGGTATCAAGACTAGCAAAGCTTTGAGGGTAGGAAGAGGCAAAGTGGTGAGGTTGCAGCAGCGGCTAAGCATAATATGGTGGCTAACTTGCGAGTACAAGAATAGGATGAGCATCTACGCAAACGGTCGCAACTAGTAGTGATCGCTAAAGATCCTGAACTACATACGAATCAAACATAACCCCACCGTGTTCTCTTCTCAAAGTGAAAAGAGACAGTCACGGTTACTCACACAGTTGTGTGTTTTACTTCGGATCATTTGTCAAGTTTTCTACAACCGGACATTAACAAATTCCAATCTGCCACATAACCGCGGGCACGGCTTTCGAAAGATCATAACCCTGCAGGGGTGTCCCAAGTTAGCCCATCACAAGCTCTCACGATTAGCTGAAGCGATAAATATAATATCATCACTCCTTATCTTAGGGAAATCCGATCAGGCTCGGCATCCCGGTGCACAAGACATTTCGACAATGGTAAAACAAGTCCAACAAGACCTCCCGGCGTGCCGACACCCTGATAGTAGCCGCGCGTATCTCGTCTCAGGCCACAACCGGATGGGCGATGCTACAGGTAAAACCAATCCTCGAGTTTCCCCGTGGTGGCCCCGCAGGACCCCCGTTTGGGACCAACACCATCAGCACTGGCCCCCCTATTATGTAGAATTAAGTACCCGGGGACATGACCCCCTATGCAATTAATTAATTAATTAAGTTGTTATTATGAGCAAATTAAAACCAATGTTGGGCCTTGCTGGAGGAGTTTTATTCAAAGTCGAACTGTCAAGGGGTCCCCATCCACCCATCGTGTAAGGAACGCAAAATCAAGGAACATAATGCCGGTTTATCGACGCCTAAGGTGGCATGAGTGAAACAAAACACCGAGCAAAAGGCCAAGCCTTCCACCCATGCCCAACATATAGGTGTGTTAATAATAATTATAGATATTGTGATATACCAACAACAAGTTCCCTCCTGGAACAAACTTCATCTTCACCTGCAACTAGCAACGCTATAAGAGGGGCTGAGCAAGCGGGTAACATAGCCAAACAAAGGTTTTGCTAGGAAGGTGTCAAAGGTTAGAGGTTTCATGGCAACAAGGAGAGGCTGACATAAAAAAAGATGGGAAGCGCGACATGTAACGATAGCATCAAGACAACTAAGCATGGCAATGGTAGTAAAGGTATCCAAGGGTATGATCATCTTGCCTGGGATTCCGCAAGGAAGAAGAACGGGTCCATGAAGTTGACGGAGCAACATAGTCGAGCGAATCATCTCAACTCCGGAACGAAACCGAAGCTAACAAGAGAAGCAACCGGAAAGAAGCAAACAAAACGGTAAACACACGAGCATAACATGACATACGATGCACATCCAAGTATGATGCATGTCCGGTTTAATTATGCATGGCATGGCAATGTGCACAAACAAAACTACAAGTTGAGTGGAGCTCAATATGCAACGAGTTGCATATTGACGAAACACCACATTTTAATTATTTAGTTGACTCTCGTTTATTTACAAGACAAGATTAAATGTTTTTAACATAGCAAGAGGTGAAGCATAATAAAACTACACTATTTAGACATTTTAAATGAGGCCGGGAAATAACAACAACAATTCTGGAAAATCCCCATGTGCATGTTTAGCAATTCTTAGCAAACAACAATTCACATATTTAATGTTGTTGACATGATGCGGATGACATGATCAAGTTTATGCAATTTTATTAAAAGTTTACATGAAGAAGATAAGGAGTATTTGTCACCGTGGTGGAAGGAAAAGGGTGCCACGGCAACGGTCCGAAAATGTTGCAACGCAACATCTCGGTTCCGGTAACTCGTTGAGAGACCGGTGCAAAAGCAAAGGTGGCGTGAGCGTGTCATGCACGAGAGATGGGGTGATCCCGTCACCGGGTTCCCATGGGTCGGCGACGAGGCAACCGAGGAGCATGACAAAAGGACGAAACGGGCACGGTGCACACAAGGGAAACATCTCATACAACACAAGCATTCCACGGGTCATCGTCTCGGGGTTATACCTTCGGAACATTCGTTTTCGGGGCGGCTCTAGATCGTAGAGGAAGTAGTGGTACTCGCGGGTCGTAGAGGAAGTAGTTGTTCACGAGGTCGTCAACGAGTAGTCGTTTACATTCCGTTTCGGAGAGGTACTTGTCGGCATCGGACGTAGGGGTACTTGACGCATCGTCACGTGTAGTCGAACTTGGGCATCGGAGAGGAACTTGACGCATTGGGTAGTCGTTCGGTCGTAGCGGTCTTGCCGGCGGGGTACTTGTCGCGTCGCATCATGTAGTCGTTCTCATTGATGTAGTGGTACTCGCGGTCGTCGTGGAACTTGTTCATGTAGTAGTCGAACTTGACGACTCGAAGGGGTACTTGGCGTTGTGGTACTTGGCGATTCCGAAAAACAGCGGAAGACATACTTGGCGAAAACATCAGAGATGGAGCTAGGAAATCCGGGTACGGGTCTTCTGCCGTGGTCCTGGCATCACCAGAAAGCGGTGGCGCATGAAGGCCTCGTGAAGCTAGGCGGAGAGCTGGTCGAGGGGACATGGTAGATCGAGGCAACTGCGGGCGCTCGTCTCCTGCTTGAAGCAGAGGCGAGGCCGACGGCACAGGGCGCGGGATCACGCAGGGAACGAGCGACGACGACGCTCGAGGCCGCTGGCTGGAGGGTTGCGCGGCGCTGCTTGCGCTGGCGCCCTTGGCGGCAGAGCAGCCAGGCGCGGCTGGAGGACGGAGCAGAGCGCTGCGGCGGAGCTGACGTGGTGGCCGGCGGGGAGGCCATGGCGAGGGGACGGCGCCGCGCTGAAGATGCGGCGCGACGGACGGTGACCATGGCGAGGAGGCGGGGCCTCTGGCCGGTGCTGGGGATGCGGCGGGCGCGCGCGCTGGAGGGACACCGGCTGCTGGCTGCGGTCTTGAGGACGGGGAGGCGCTCGGCAGCGCTGGAGACGAAGGCTAGCCGGCGTGAGGGGAGATCGAGGGAACGGGGTCGCTAGTGCTGAGGGAGGTCGAGGGGAATCGGGAGAGAGCAGAGGTGAGAGGGGATCGGGATGAGTGCGGTGGCTCAGAGGGAGAGGGAGGAGCGATCGGTGGTTAGGGTTAGGCGTCGGTTGGGCCAGGGAGGAGATGGGCCAGGGATGGGCCCGCTGGGAGGTGGCAGTTCGGCCAGCTGCGGCTGGGCTCTCCTGCCTCTCTCATACTGATTTTTTTCTTTAACAGAAAAAAAAGAAGAAAGAGGAAAAAGAAAAGGAGGCTTAGTGGAAGATTTAGCACATGGGATATTTTCCTCGGGCCCATAAAAATGAGCGTAGTCCAAGAAAAATATAAGTGGCAAGATTGAAAGATATGAATTCAAATTCATTTGAATATGGTCCAAATGGATTTGAATATGAATGGGGTATTTGAAGAGTCCAAAAATGTTGAGGTTTTTGGAGGAACCTCGATACAACGGAAAAGAATTATAGACAAGGTTTGAGGCAAGGAATTGCGAAAGATAAGGCATGGGAAAAAAATATGCAAGTGTGTTGGGTGAATTCCAACAAATGGAATAATTAATATAGCTCCCTTAATATTGGGATGATATGTTTTAAAGAGAAGTTATCCTTCCCTCGATTTAAATGGACCGAAGGTCCACACAATTTATTTAAGTTGAGATGCAAAAATTAATGACATGATGGCATGATGACATGATGCAAAGCAAGATAAATAACGCAAGCACAAATGAAACACATGGGAGAACCCGGAACATCTGGACTCTTCTGGGACGTCGGTCTTCGGGCGTCACAACTCTCCCACACTAACAGAGGATCTCGACCCGAGATCCTGGAGATGGCACCGGATAAAACGGAAAAGGAAGATGTAAAAACAAGTTGCTTCTCTGACAAACGAGGTAAACCCAAGAACCTTGAGAGGTTAAACAAGTTGAACAAGAATACAATGGAGATGAACGAAGATGAAAACACTCCATTAGAAAAGAGGAACAAGGAGCATTACGAGAACCTTGAAGGTTGAAAGACATGAAACAAGAGCTCACGGATGACGAAAGAATTTCCAAACCACTCCGGTTAAAACAAGACGGAGAAGGAATAAGAACGAAATAATTGGACAGCACTCCGTCTGAAAATGGAAGGAATTGAACAGAACTTGAGGAGATGGAATGACACTTGATGAAATCAACAACACATTGCCTCCAAAACAATTGAAAGAATGACACAAGGGGTAAAAAAGATTCAGACAGCACTCCGGTTGAAAAGATAAGAAAACTTGATAAGATGAAGAAACTAGAATGGAGAATACAACGCTCCTGTTAAATGGACTGGAAAGGACAAGAGGATGATCTTGATATGACAAGATGATGGTTCGAAGAGAGCAATATCACAAAGCCTCCGGAATGAAAGAATAGATGCTAGATCAATGAGAGAAATGAACGGAGAAGAAAATGATAATTATCCCACAACCAAATTTGAAAATCATCCTTACGAAGAAGGGTTGAACGGAGTTGTTGGAAACTCAACAACAAAAAGAATAAGCTCGATGTGGGCTTATGGAAAACATCTCAAAATTATGAGGTGACAACCGGCCACTAACGGAAACGATTGATTGCATTGAGATCAACAAGGAGACGATAAACTTATCTCACCGGAATGATAAATGAAGAACTTGGGTCATTTATAAGCACCATAATAGCAACAATCCTTAGGGAAAGCTTTTATGTGAATTATAACCCAAGATTACTCCAACGAATAATTGAAGGGTTGAAAAGATCTCCTGAACAAAGAAAATGATGGGTTTAAATATCTCATTCTTGATAACTCGTGAATCATGAAACATGAAGGAATTGACAAGAATGACATAACACCATCTGAAAAGATAAGGTAGAAAAGGATTGCACTTGGAAAGCATGATAAAGAATGCTTGAGCTCCAACAAGAATCTTGATGAAGACTTCGAGGATGAATTAAAACATGATGAACCACCATGAGAACTCCGGTAATGAAAGCGTGAGAAATGAAAGATGAAAAGAATAAGATTCAAGACCTGCGATGAATTAGATTGAGCTTTGAAATGATATAATTGAAATAACTTGGAACTCTGGAAAACAAGATGAACAACTTGAAACCTAGAATTTATTCCTCATGAATAAACTCAAAACGAAGGGATTAACCCACTTGGATGAAATAAGAATAAGAATTATGTTATGCATATCCTTCATCAATTTAAATTGACGACAAGCAAAGGATTTGGTATACTACTTATTCTCGTTGGAAAGAATTAAAGAGAGATCTCGCACAATCTTGGGTAAATCTTCAACGAACCATCGGTAGGATTATGAAAGAACGAGTGAATTAATACGATAACAACGGAAGAGTAATCTTGAAAGAACCACCGTAAGAATATGGAGACGAACGAAGAGACATCAATGAAGAATATTTGGAGGACGAAGTTGAAAACTGAGAACGACGAAATCTTCTGAATGATGGCCTTCGGAGGATCACAATGGAAAGAATTCATGAAATGCTTCGGATGGCATAAAAGAATTCCTCACAATCTGAACAATAATGAGGATGGCAAGAAGCTAGAACCACGAATCTTGAAGAGAACGGCCAAGGTTTAAGAGAAACACTTCTCCGGTCTCCAAATGTTGAGAATGAAGACGAGAAATGCCATAAGAATTGTTGAGCACTCTGGAATGAAGAATTAAAAAGGTTGAACCAATGATGAAAAAGAATTTGAAAGCGGTCCTGGAGAAGGATTGTGACTGATGGGATTCATACTTACGTCACACTTTGAAAAGAATCTTAGAATAACTCCGGAAAAATTAGAAGAGTCAGGTAAGATCCTGGAAAAAGACCTGCGGGTTAGGGCCCAGTCAAAGAAATCACCGTTGGAAAAGATTGCTTAAGAGATATTGCACCGGTTGAATTAAATGGCTTGAATAAGATGATAATCCTCAAAATAGCTTGAACGGATTAAGAATGGAATTATGAATCTTCAGCACTCCGGATATGAATAGCCAGAGGAGAATGATTAATTGGTGCACCAGAATAAGAATGCATTGTGAAAAGAGGAAAAGGATAAAATCAACACCGAAATCTTGAATTACATCCACCGGCAGAATTTGAGAACAAAAGAATGATGAACTTGGAGCTTCCTGAGCATCTTCCTGAGAATCACCGGATAAGAACATTGAAGGAAATGAATGAAGAAATATCACAAGAATAAAATGGATACTTCATTTTAGAATTTCTTGCTCCGAGAAGAAGAAGTGTGGGAGGGTGGGGAAAACAAAGACAACTTGGGATGAACAAAATGGACACCGGTTGAAAAGGAATTTAACATGACCATCTTGATGATTAAGAAGGACTAGCACTCCCATAGAAATATGAGAATACCGATTAAGAAGGTATGGAATCAACACTTGACATCGAAGCAACTCGAATACCAGAATCAAAACGAAACAACGGATAGATATGTTGCAACATAATCTTCACAATATCATCCGAACAGAGAATTGAACGAATGAATTCTGCAGGTACATCAACTTGACGAGAAGAGACTTGGGAGAACAAAAGGTAAATAAAAAAGCAAGAAGGATCAGATAGAACAAATACAAGATAGAAGCTTCGTCCCCCATATTCGTGCTGAAAGCTCATGGAACGTGTTACAAAAGGGTTTTGCAATCCCCGGATCAGCATAGCCAAGGACCCTTTAAGATGCAACTCCCGATCGGAACAAGCCCATAAAACCACTTCACTCAATGTAGAACCCCGAACTTCATATCGTGCATTCGTTGGAAGAATGCCTAGAACTACTAGATGAACCCACCTATTAATTTCCGAAAGTTTCTAGTTATGCAATCAGGTGTTGGGGATACAGGGGAAGCACCGCGCACTCAACTCTAATCCTACATCCAACTGTATCCATCCTTCAACACATAACCAGTTGTTTTCGGAAACCGTTTACCTCGGACCTTCGAAACACATCTACTATACAAGCTATGGCAATACTCCCGAACTACCTCCCCAGTACTGGGTGATGTCGGGGTTATCTTGCCACTAACCGCATAGGAGAGTTTTTGATGTCGGCCGTCTTAAGTATTCTAGAACTGATGCGATATATTTGTGATGACAACACCTCGGAGCTCAACTCCCCGGGACACTGCCACAACCCCTAAATGACAGGAGGCATCGAGAACAATGTTCTCGTCACAAAGACATCGAAACAATCCAAACAATACTCGCGAGATCCTAAAAAAATTTGGTGAAATTTTTGAGAGTAGAAGAGATAAGAGTAATCGTCAGGAGTCCTCACCAGAGTGAAAAGAGATGAGGAGCAAGAGAAATCCTACTCTCCGATATATATAGGACTCAAAACATTTTCAAGTGTGTGCCTATACTCAACCGTCAACGATTCGATCAATCAGTGGGGGCTTCTAGGTCGGAGAAGGCTCTGAATACCAACTTGTAATGCCCAGGATGGGACTATACCTCCTACGTGTCGAGGCACGATTTAAAGGTATAAGCCCATTCTGGAATGATCTCAAGTTTGGTATCTTTGCACGACTCATGTAAAAGAGGGATTAAATTGCGAAAGGAGATAGTTGGCTTACACTCGCCACTTCACACAATACATTACATAAGCAAAACATCATTCAAAACATCACAACCCGACTACGGGCAAAGATCCAAAAGAAAGATACCAAAACAACATAAAGCCACAGGTCCGAATCGCCCCTAGTAGAAACTACTACTGATCGTCGAAAAACGTCACAAGAAACGACCACTCTCTTCATCGAGCTCCCAGTGAAGTACTTGAACCAGCTCCTGCTTCAAACTCGGCTAAACCTACATCTGGTGTTGTAGTATCTGTGAGCCACGAGGACTCAGCAATCCCATAACCATGGGTATCAAGACTAGCAAAGCTTTGAGGGCAGGAAGAGGCAAAGTGGTGAGGTTGCAGCAGCGGCTAAGCATAATATGGTGGCTAACTTACGAGTACAAGAATAGGATGAGCATCTACGCAAATGGTCGCAACTAGTAGTGATCGCTAAAGATCCTGAACTACATACGAATCAAACATAACCCCACCGTGTTCTCTTCTCGAAGTGAAAAGAGACAGTCACGGTTACTCACACAGTTGTGTGTTTTACTTCGGATCATTTGTCAAGTTTTCTACAACCGAACATTAACAAATTCCAATCTGCCACATAACCGTGGGCACGGCTTTCGAAAGATCATAACCCTGCAGGGGTGTCCCAACTTAGCCCATCACAAGCTCTCACGATTAGCTGAAGCGATAAATATAATATCATCACTCCTTATCTTAGGGAAATCCGATCAGGCTCGGCATCCCGGTGCACAAGACATTTCGACAATGGTAAAACAAGTCCAGCAAGACCTCCCGGCGTGCCGACACCCTGATAGTAGCCGCGCGTATCTCGTCTCAGGCCACAACCGGATGGGCGATGCTATAGGTAAAACCAATCCTCGAGGTTCCCCGTGGTAGCCCTGCAGGACCCCCGTTTGGGACCAACACCATCAGCACTGGCCCCCCCCTGTTATGTAGAATTAAGAACCCGGGGACATGACCCCCTATGCAATTAATTAATTAATTAAGTTGTTATTATGAGAAAATTAAAACCAATGTTGGGCCTTGCTGGAGGAGTTTTATTCAAAGTCGAACTGTCAAGGGGTCCCCATCCACCCATCGTGTAAGGAACGCAAAATCAAGGAACATAATGCCGGTTTATCGACGCCTAAGGTGGCATGAGTGAAACAAAATACCGAGCAAAAGGCCAAGCCTTCCACCCATGCACAATATATAGGTGTGTTAATAATAATTATAGATATTGTGATATACCAACAACAAGTTCCCTCCTGGAACAAACTTCATCTTCACCTGCAACTAGAAACGCTATAAGAGGGGCTGAGCAAGCGGGTAACATAGCCAAACAAATGTTTTGCTAGGAAGGTGTCAAAGGTTAGAGGTTTCATGGCAACAAGGAGAGGCTGACATAAAAAAAGATGGGTAGCGCGACATGTAACGATAGCATCGAGACAACTAAGCATGGCAATGGTAGTAAAGGTATCCAAGGGTATGATCATCTTGCCTGGGATTCCGCAAGGAAGAAGAACGGGTCCATGAAGTAGACGGAGCAACATAGTTGAGCGAATCCTCTCAACTCTGGAACGAAACCGAAGCTAACAAGAGAAGCAATCGGAAAGAAGCAAACAACACGGTAAACACACGAGCATAACATGACATACGATGCACATCCCAGTATGATGCATGTCCGGTTTAATTATGCATGGCATGGCAATGTGCACAAACAAAACTACAAGTTGAGTGGAGACGAAACACCACATTTTAATTATTTAGTTGACTCTCGTTTATTTACAAGACAAGATTAAATGTTTTTAACATAGCAAGAGGTGAAGCATAATAAAACTACACTATTTAGACATTTTAAATGATGCCGGGAAATAACAACAACAATTCCGGAAAATCCCCATGTGCATGTTTAGCAATTCATAGCAAACAACAATTCACATATTTAATGTTGTTAACATCATGCGGATGACATGATCAAGTTTATGCAATTTTATTAAAAATTGACATGAAGAAGATAAGGAGTATTTGTCACCGTGGTGGAAGGAAAAGGGTGCCACGGCAACGATCCGAAAATGATGCAACGCAACATCTCGGTTCCGGTAACTCGTTGAGAGACCGGTGCAAAAGCAAAGGTGGCGTGAGCGTGTCATGCACGAGAGATGGGGTGATCCCGTCACCGGGTTCCGACGGTTCGGCGACGAGGCAACCGAAGAGCATGACAAAAGGACGAAACAGGCACGGTGCACACAAGGGAAACATCTCATACAACACAAGCATTCCACGGGTCATCGTCTCGGGGTTATACCTTCGAACATTCGTTTTCGGGGCGGCTCGAGATCGTAGAGGAAGTAGTGGTACTCGCGGGTCGTAGAGGAAGTAGTTGTTCACGAGGTCGTCAACGAGTAGTCGTTTACATTTCGTTTCGGAGAGGTACTTGTCGGCATCGGACGTAGGGGTACTTGACGTGTCGTCACGTGTAGTCGAACTTGGGCATCGGAGAGGAACTGGACGCATCGGGTAGTCGTTCGGTCGTAGCGGTCTTGCCGGCGGGGTACTTGTCGCGTCGCATCATGTAGTCGTTCTCGTTGATGAAGTGGTACTCGCGGTCGTCATGAAACTTGTTCATGTAGTAGTCGAACTTGACAACTCGAAGGGGTACTTGGCGTCGTGGTACTTGGCGATTCCGAAAAACAGCGGAAGACAGACTTGGCGAAAACATCAGAGATGGAGCTAGGCAATCTAGGTACGGGTCTTCTGCCGTGGTCTTGGCATCACCAGAGAGCGGTGGCGCGTGAAGGCCTCGTGAAGCTAGGCGGAGAGCTGGTCGAGGGGACATGGTAGATCGAGGCAGCAGCGGGCGCTCGTCTCCTGCTCGAAGCAGAGGCGAGGCCGACGGCACAGGGCGCGGGATCCCGCAGGGAACGGGCGACGACGGCGGTCGAGGCCGCTGGCTGGAGGGCTGTGCGGCGCTGCTTGCGCTGGCGCCCTTGGCGGCGCAGCAGCCAGGCACGGCTGGAGGATGGAGCAGAGCGCTGCGGCGGAGCTGACGTGGTGGCCGGCGGGGCAGCCATGGCGAGGGGACGGCGCGGCGCTGAAGATGCGGCGCGACGGACGGCGACCATGGCGAGGAGGCGGGGCCTCTGGCCGGCGCTGGGGATGCGGCGGGCGCGCGCGCTGGAGGGAGATAGGGGCGACCGGCTGCTGGCTGTGGTCTTGAGGACGGGGAGGCGCTCGGCAGCGCTGGAGACGATGGGTAGCCGGTGCGAGGGGAGATCGAGGGAACGGGGTCACGAGCGCTGAGGGAGGTCGAGGGGAATCGGGAGAGAGGAGAGGTGCGAGGGGATCGGGATGAGTGCGGCGGCTGAGAGGGAGAGGGAGGAGCGATCGGTGGTTAGGGTTAGGCGTCGGTTGGGCCAGGGAGGAGATGGGCCAGGGATGGGCCCGCTGGGAGGTGGCAGTTGGGCCAGCTGCGGCTGGGCTCTCCTGCCTCTCTCATACTGATTTTTTCTGTAACAGAAAAAAAACAAGAAAGAGGAAAAAGAAAAGGAGGCTTAGTGGAAGATTTAGCACATGGGATATTTTCCTTGGGCCCATAAAAATGAGCGTAGTCCAAGAAAAATATAAGTGGCAAGATTGAAAGATATGAATTCAAATTCATTTGAATATGGTCCAAATGGATTTGAATATGAATGGGGTATTTGAAGATTCCAAAAATGTTGAGGTTTTTGGAGGAACCTCGATACAACGGAAAAGAATTATAGACAAGGTTTGAGGCAAGGAATTGCGAAAGAGAAGGCATGGGAAAAAATATGCAAGTGTGTTGGGTGAATTCCAACAAATTGAATAATTAATATAGCTCCCTAAATATTGGGATGATATGTTTTAAAGAGAAGTCATCCTTCCCTCGATTTAAGTGGACCGAAGGTCCACACAATTTATTTAAGTTGAGATGCAAAAATTAATGACATGATGGCATGATGACATGATGCAAAGCAAAATAAATAACGCAAGCACAAATGAAACACATGGGAGAACCCGGAACATCTGGAATCTTCTGGGACGTCGGTCTTCGGGCGTCACAGCTATTGAAAAGATGCCATGCCCCAAGGACATCAAAGGTATATGAAGTTTCCTTGGTCATGTCGGGTTTTATAGGAGGTTCCTAAAGGTCTTCTCCAGAATCTACAGGCCTCTGACTAATCTCTTACAAAAAGATATTCCTTTTGTCTTTGATGATGATTGTCTAGAAGCATTTGAAATACTTAAGAAAGCATTGATCTCTGCACCTATTGTCCAGCATCCTGACTAGAATTTACCCTTTGAGATTATGTGCGATGCTAGAGATTATGATGTAGGCGCCGTCTTAGGGAAAAGAGTTGATAAGAAATTGAATGTTATCCAATATGCTAGTAAAACTCTAGATAGTGCCCAGAAAAATTATGGTACCACTAAGAAAGAATTTTTAGCAGTTGTATTTGCTTGTGATAAGTTTAGACCTTATATTGTTGATTCTAAAGTAACTATTCACACTAATCATGCTGCTATCAAATACCTTATGGAAAAGAAAGATGCTAAACCTAGACTTATTAGATGGGTTCTCTTGTTGCAAGAGTTTGACTTGCATATTATTGATAGAAAGGGAGGTGAGAACCCCGTTGCAGATAACTTGTCTAGGCTAGAGAATATACTTGATGACCCACAACCTATTGATGATAGCTTTCCTGATGAACAATTAGCTGTCATAAATACTTCTCGTACTGCTCCATGGTATGCTGATTATGCTAATTACATTGTTGCTAAGTTTATACCTCCTGGCTTCACATACCATCAAAAGAAAAAGTTATTCTATGATTTGAGACAATACTTCTGGGATGACCCACATCTTTATAAAGGAGTAGATGGTATTATTAGACGTTGTGTACCTGAGCATGAACATAAATAGATCCTACGCAAGTGCCACTCCGAAGCTTATGGAGGACACCATGCGGGAGATAGAACTGCACACAAGGTATTGCAATCTGGTTTTTATTGGCCTACTCTCTTGAAGGATGCCTGTAAGTTTGCCTTATTTTGTGATGAACGTCAAAGAATTGGTAATATCAGTATTCGTCAAGAAATGCCTATGAATTATTCACTTGTGATTGAACCATTTGATGTTTGGGGCTTTGATTATATGGGACCGTTTCCTGCTTCTAATGGGTACACACATATTCTAGTTGTTGTTGATAACGTTACTAAGTGGGTAGAAGCTATTCCAACTAGTAGTGCTGATCATAACACCTCTATTAAGATGCTTAAATAAGTTATTTTCCCGAGGTTTGGAGCCCCTAGATATCTAATGACTGATGGTGGTTTACACTTTATTCATGGTGCTTTCCGTAAAGTGCTTGCTAAATATGATGTGAATGATAGAATTGCATCCCCCTATCACCCACAAACTAGTGGTCAAGTAGAACTAAGTAAAAGAGAGTTGAAATTAATTTTGCAAAAGACAGTTAATAGGTCTAGGAAGAATTGGTCCAAGAAACTTGATGATGCATTATGGGTCGATAGAACTGCATACAAAAATCATATGGGTATGTCTCCATATAAGATGGTATATGGAAAAGCTTGTCACTTACCTCTTAAGCTAGAACATAAGGAATATTGGGCTATTAAAGATCTCAGTTCTGATCTCAAACTTGTCGGTGAGAAGAGGTTATTTGACATTAGCTCTCTTGATGAATGGAGAACCCAGGCCTATGAGAATGCCAAGTTGTTTAAAGAAAAAGTTAAAAGATGGCATGACGAAAGGATACAAAAGCGTAAGTTTAATGTAGGTGATTATGTATTGCTATACAACTCTCGTTTAAGATTTTTTGCAGGAAAACTTCTCTCTAATTGGGAAGGACCTTACGTTATCAAGGAGGTCTATCGTTTCGGTGCCATAAAAATCAACAACTTCGAAGGCACAAATCCGAAGGTGGTGAACGGTCAAAGAATCAATCATTATATCTCAGGTAATCCTATAAATATTGAAACCAATGTTATTGAAACCGTAACCCCGGAGGAATACATAAGGGACACTTTCCAGAACGATTCAGCCTCCGAAAAGGAAGAGGTATGTGATACGATAAGTAAACCGATTCCAAAACAGTTCTAAAGGTAATTTTTCTCCGTTTTGTAACATTTAGATAAATAGAAAAATAAGCAGCAGTCCGGAAGAGACACGAGCCGTCCACGAGTGTGGAGGGCGCGCCCCCTTCCCTGGGCGCGTCCCCCTACCTCGTGGGCAGCTTGTGTACCTCTCGGACTCCGATTTCTTGTATGTTACTCCTTTTAGTTGGTAGAAATTCATTATATATACTCTCGAAGGTTTTGACCTATGTATCACGCAAAAATCCTCTGTTCTTGATTCGAGCTGTTTTTGTCGCAGATAAAAGCAATATGTCGTCTCAGGATTCGGAGGGAGAAAGCTATGTGGCGGATTCCCTTGCTGACCCTAAGGTCTATGGGGACTGGGAGCATTATGGTTGGACCATGGAGGAAGAAGAGGACCATTATCCCAAGGGAAAGGATTAGACCACCTCAGATGAATACGAAGTCCCATTACCTCAACCTGGGGACATGCATGTGGAGTTCAAAATGTAAAGCCTCCCCGACAGAGCAAACAAATCTAAGATCAAATGTATCCCTTTTCACCTCTTGCAGGAAAATAAGCAGGCACTATGCAATAAAATATTGAACCTTGAGCGAGAGATCAATGACCTAAGGGAGCAAAATTCTGCCCTTAAGCGCAAGCTAAGGAAGAAGCCATCGTCACCGCCCCCGAAGAAGGAGACATAATCACATGTGTATGGGCACTCCCCTTGGCATCTGCCAAGCTTGGGGGAGTGACCCCGGTATCATATCACCATCACCCTATCTTTATCGTTTTTCTTAGTTCGATCCTTTTGGTAGTATCTTGATCTAGTAGAATAAAGTTAGCATGATCTAGTTGTGAGCTTCTGCCTTATGATCTGTATCCTTTATAATCGAGTCCGTGAGCTATATAATAAAGATTAGTGTTGAGTCAAGGGCTTGATTTCCTCACTTGGGTCATGATAAAAAGAAAGAAAATATGAATAGTATCAAAGAAATCATATTGATCTTATGGGAAGTAATGACTTCACATATAATAGTATGATGAATAAAAGTTGTTGGGAGTTGACAAACATAGTTTTGGTCATCGTTGCAATTAATAGGAAGTAATAAAAGAAGAGAGGCTTCACATACAAATATACTATCTTGGACATCTTTTATGATTGTGAGCACTCATTAAAATATGACATGCTAAAGAGTTGATGTTGGACAAGGAAGACAACATAATGGGTTATGTCTTCTTATATCCGAAATAAAGTATATTGTCATGGATCATCCAACATGCTGAGCTTGCCTTTCCCCCTCATGCTAGCCAAAACTCCTCGCACCAAGTAGAGATACTACTTGTGCTTCCATACATCCTTAAACCCAGTTTTGCCATGAGAATCCACCATACCTTCCTATGGATTGAGAAACATCCTTCCAAGTAAGTTGTCATGTTGCAAACTCACTAAAATATGTAGGATTTATTAGTGTGGAGGAAATTAGCTTTGATCTTGTGATATGGAAGTAATAAAAGCGACAGACTGCATAATAAAGGTCCTTATAACAAGTGGCAATATAAAGTGACATTTTTCTGTGCTAAGACTTTGTGCATCCAACCATCAAAGCACATGACAACATCTGCTTCCCTCTGCGAAGGGCCTATCTATTATTCTTCCTGAAGAGTCAAGGTGAAAATCACCTTTCCCATTTTACATTTTATCCTTTGGCAAGCACATTGTGTTGGAAAGATCCTGACATATATACCCACTTGGATGTACGTTTTCATGGTCTATTACTATTGACATTACCCTTGAGGTAAAAGGTTGGGAGGCGACACCATAAGCCCCTATCTTTCTCTGTGCCCGATTAAAACTCCGTAACCACAAGTATTGTGTAAGTGTGAGCAATTGTGAAAGACTATATGATAGTTGAGTATGTAGGCTTGCTGAAAAGCTCTTACATTGACTCTTTTCGATGTTATGATAAATTGCAATTGCTTCAATGACCAAGATCAAAGTTTGTTAGTTTTCAATGAAGTTTATGATTCATGCTTGATATAGTGAATGAATTGTTACTTTAGCATAAGAATCATATGACAATATATATGTTGTTGTTATGAGAATGATCATTATGCCCTCATGTCCCTATTTTGTTTTTATCGACACCTCTATCTCTAAACATGTGGACATATATTTTGATATCGGCTTTCGCTTGAGGACAAGCGAGGTCTAAGCTTGGGGAAGTTGATACGTCCATTTTGCATCATGCTTATATGTTGATATTTATTGCATTATGGGCTGTTATTACATGTTATGTTACAATACTTATGCCTTTTCTCTCTTATTTTACGAGGTTTACATGAAGAGGGAGAAAGTCGGCAGCTGGAATTCTGGGCTGGAAAAGGAGCAAACTCTGGAAACCTATTCTGTACAACTCGAAAAGCCCCTAAACTTCACAGAACTCCGTTTCAGAAAATATAAAAAATATATGGCGAAAGAAGTACACGAGGGGGGCCACCTGCTGTCCACGAGGGTGGGGGGGCGCGCCCCCTGTCTCGTGGGCCCCCCGAAGGCCCCCCGATGCCCATCTTCTCCTATATGAGGTGTTTCGACATGGAAAAAATCATAGGGAGTCTTTCGGGACTAGACGCCGCCGTCTCGAGGCAGAACCGAGGCGGAAACCAATCTAGGGCTCCGGTAGAGCTGTCCTGCCGGGGGTACTTCCCTCCGGGAGGGGGAAATTGTCACCGCCGTCATCACCAACAACTCTCCCATATTGGGGAGATCTATCTTCATCAACATCTTCACATGCACCATCTCCTCTCAAACCCTAGTTCATCTGTTGTATCCAATCTTTGTACCCAAACCTCAGATTGGTACCTGTGGGTTGCTAGTATTGTTGATTACTCCTTGTAGTTGATGCTAGTTGGTTTTTTTGGTGGAATATCTTATGTTCAGATCCATTATGCATATTAATACCCATCTGATCACGAACAATATTATGTCTTCTGAGTAGTTACTTTTGTTCCTGAGGACATGGGAGAAGTCTTGCTATTAGTAGTCATGTGAATTTGGTCTTCGTTCGATATTTTGATGAGATGTATGTTGTCTCTCCTGTAGTGGTGTCATGTGAACGTCGACTACATGACACTTCACCATTATTTGGGCCTAGAGGAAGGCATTGGGCAGTAATAAGTAGATGATGAGTTGCTAGAGTGACAGAAGCTTAAACCCTAGTTTATGTGTTGCTTCGTAAGGGGCTGATTTGGATCCACTTGTTTCATGCTATGGTTAGGTTTACCTTAATACTTCTTTTGTAGTTGTGGATGCTTGTATTAAAGGTTAATCATAAGAGGGAGGCTTGTCCAAGTAAGGACAGCACCCAAGCACCGGTCCACCCACATACCAAATTATCAAAGTACCGAACGCAAATCAGATGATCGTGATGAAAACTAGCTTGACGATAATTCCCAAGTGTCCTCGGGAGCGCTTTCCTTCATATAAAAGTTTGTCCAGGCTTGTCGTTTGCTACAAAAAGGATTGGGCCACCTTGCTGTACCTTATTTACTTTTACATTTTGTCACTCGCTACCAATTACCTTATCACAAAACTATCCGTTACCTATAATTTCAATGCTTGCAGAAAATACCTTTCTGAAAACTGCCTATCATTTCCTTCTCCTCCTCGTTGGGTTCGACACTCTTACTTATCGAAAGGACTATGATAGATCCCCTACACTTGTGGGTCATCAACCACGTCACGTTATCATGGTCAATGGAAATATGGACCGCTCTCTCCGTACGGAGGAAGATACTGTGGCCTTAGCAGCCGAAGTACAATGCGGCCTATTCAAGCCAGATAATGTATCAATAGCGGACACAGCCAAACATGTCTGGCACACGCCTCAGTGCGGTAGCTCAGATGAACCTGAGCAAGATTGACAGCTATGCCCGCGTCGACCGCCCCCTAAGGTGATAGCATATGGGCCTCGAGTACATAATTATGCCCTAAAAATTCCTTGGGCGGTGACCGGGGGCACCTGCATACAGTCCATAGTTCGGCTAGACACTATTCGGACTTTAAACTTATTTTCTTTTGGTTCATTAAACGAACCAGACTTACTTTGGCCACACCGGATTGACTTCTTCGTTTCCAGGTTTATTTCTTTTTTCTACGGATGGCCATTGTACTCGCACCTTCAAGGACACATTACAGAGGAGAAAATGGCGTAGATGTGCAGCAGGGACCCGCACTAAGGTTTTTTTATATTAAGACCCCGTGTAAACCTTTTTTCTCTTTCTTATATACCTTCTTAGCATGTAAAATGTCCAAAAAAGGTCCTCGGCATCATCTGTAAAAGTTTGTGGCTCGCCGTACTATGGAGGGATATTAATAGAACCGTTTTATCCATATATATCCTGAGTTTTATTCACTCACCATGGAACGTTCTCCTCCCGCATCAGATTGCCATATGTGCCTTGTCGATAAGGGTTTATTGCCAGAGGCTGCATTCAGCCCTGGTATATGTTGAAAAGATCGAACACCTATAGGGAGTGTTCGGTGTCCTGGATGTTTGCATTATATGCATCAGTTCCGAATCATGTCTTGGGTCAATAGTTAGGTTGCCCGGCTCCTGTGCTTACCCCTACGTTCCTGATTGTTCGGCTAGGGTGTAAAGGGAGAACTACTCCGATTGTATTTCTGGCTAGTCCGGTCAAGTACCTCAGTAGAGAAAGCCGAAACTAACTGTCATGATAAGCGAGAACCTGGTGTGCAATCCGGCGACTTACTTTTATTCTACGATCGATAGAGATCTACCCCGTGTTATACGAAGGGTTGGTTTTTCGCACAGCCAAGTGCAATTGGATACCTCATCCGCACCATGGGCTAGTACATAGGCCCACTTGTTAAACTCCTACGACTAAGTGAAAGGAATAATGTCGCATAGTCTGATTGCCTAGTTCGCTCCGCATACACCTCCTATACGGACCAAGACGTTGGATAAAGTGTGTATTTGCATATGACCGAACACCCCAGTACTATGTACCTATGGGCTGAAGCCGATGACTGGAAACTTTTAGATTTAAAATAAATAGTCACACAGGAGGAAAAAGACGCTGATGTTATAATAGCGCAAAAGTTATACACATTGGATTCATAAGCATAGCCTTTACATCCGGATACAATCATTTGAAGGCAACATCCTTCGAACACTGGCCTTTTATAAGGCGGGTACCGTCGATGAAATCCTCGAAGTACTTCTCCGGCTTGCGGTGCTCCTTGCCTGCGGGCGGGCCAGCAGTAGCTATATGCACTGCGTTCATCTTCCCCCCGTACACCTTGACGCGAGGAAAGGCCATCCGAGCACCTTCTATGCAGGCCGAACGCGTTAGTGCATCGACCCGCGGACTTGGCTCGATGAGCCGCTTCACCAATCCGTAGTAACTACTTGGATTGGCTCAGCGGGCCATAGCCGGACTATTAAGTCCTTCATGACCGAACCCGCTATGTTGTGCAGCTCGACCAGCTGCTTCGTCTGGTCGCTGAGGGACATCGGATGTTTTGGTGCCTCGAACTGCGACCAAAACAGCTTCTTCGTGTTGTTCACTCCAGGGCTCCGAAATACTGGGTGGCGTCTACGCTAATCCTTGGAAGATCAGCAAACACGCCTGGAAAACTCCACAATCGTGTCAGCCCAATATACTTCCGCCCTCCAAAGATGCACTGTAAGAGAAATATCTTACCAGATGCTATCTGTCGTGCCTGCTCGATTTCTTGATGAGTGCTGCACGCCTCGCCTCGCGCGTCCTGGGTAGACTTTACTGCCACAAAAAGCTCGGTCGCCTATTCCGAAGCCTTCTTCTCCGATACCTCACACTTACGGATGGTATCTTGGAGCTCGACCTCGACTTTGGACACCCGAGATTTGTGCTTCTCACACTCCGCCTTTTCAGCCTCCAAATCGGCAGCCGCTTTATCAGCAGCCGCCTTGTTCGCCTAGTCCTCCTCCTTGTCCTTGGAAACCTTGCCCTTGAGGGATTCGAGCTCAGCGGAGCCAACTGTGTCCGGACTGTGTCCTGCCCCGCCCTCATCTCCTTGGGCGGAGAGAACCCGCTGGGATGACACTTCGGTGTCCCCGCCGATTACGGGCGATGAAGCCCGGAATGGCGGGTCACTCTCCGTCTCCCCAGGCGCCTGAGAGTACCCCTCCGATGATGTAACATCAGGGTTTACATCGGGAGGGCTGTAGGTCGGCAGGAGAAAAATAATAAGTAAAATACCGTAAAAACTGAATAAACAAAGATGTGGCACTTGAGTCCGGACTGACTTACATCGTGGGCAGGGGTTTTTCCCTGGGCTGCATCACATAACTATGTTCGGACAAACTCGAACTAGCTCTGAGGTTTAGTTTCCTCCGGGGCACGGCCGTACCCGCGTCAGCGACGGTCCCCCTCTTCCCCCCTGCCTTGCGCAGGGGGCATTTCTTCTTCCTCCTCTTCCTCCTCATCATCTTCCTCCGCCTCGTCGGAGGAGAGAATGCGGAGGTCCTCGGGCTTCTTGCCCGTAGGACGGGGGCTGTCTCCGGCCCCCTTGCCCTTTGACTTCTTGGGCTTCTTGGTCGGCACCTTGTACGGCGCCGGAACCAGCATCACCGTCAGTAGAGGTAGTGCTGGCTCTTTGGGGAAAGGCGTCGGACACTTAATCCGGGACGCCTTCTTCGTCCACCCTGTATATCATATAAAAATTCCAACTCCTATTATCATTAAATAAGGGGAAGGGTATGTATTCGGCAAGGATTCTTATTACCTCTATGGCGGAAACTTCGGTGCTGAAGCCCGCATCCTCGTCCTCTTTGGGCCATTCCTTCTGGCTCTTGAAGAGGTGCTTCCAGATCTCTTTGTGCGTAAAGCCGAAGAGCTGCTTCAGCGGCTTGTCTCCTGCCAAATCAAACTCCCATAGGATGGAATCCCAGCTTTGGCAAGGGAGAACAAACCGGGTCAGCATCACCTGGATCACATAGGAGAGCAGGTGCCCCTTGGAGATCACGCCAGACACACTACCCACGAGAGTCGCTACCTCAGTGTGCAACCCCCAGTCCAGACCCTTCTTGGTCCAGGAAGGCAACCCCATTGGGGGTCCGGATCTGAAAGCAGGTTCCGCCGCCCACTTGGTGTCGCGGGGTTCGGTGATGTACAACCATTCCTGGTGCCAGACCTTGTTCGTCTCCACGAATGAGCCCTTGGGCCAAGTTGCATTCGGGAGCTTGCTGATCATGGCGCGCCCGCACTCCACATGTTCCCCATCAACCACCGTCGGCTTCACATTGAAGGTCTGAAGCCACAAGCCGAAGTGTGGGGGGATGCGTAGAAAGGCTTCACACATCATTATGAAAGCGGATATGTGAAGGATTGAGTTCGAGGCTAGATCATGGAAATCTATTCCGTAGAAGAACAAAAGACCCCGAACAAACGGGTGGAGTGGAAACCCTAGCCCCCTAAGAAAATGAGAGGTGAAAACTACCCTTAGGAACGGGAATCACCTGGCCCTTAGGGGGGACTCGGTGTGCGATGTCGTCGATGAGATACCCCACGCTCTGTAGATCCTCCACGGTCCTTTTGGTGACCGTGGAAGCCTCCCACTTGCCTCTGGCACTGGATCCAGCCATTGCTGGGAAGGGGAGTAGTGGTTGAGGAACGAGGAGTTGTGGGCATAGGAGATGAGAGTATGAGGGCAAGGGAGATTGGTGAGCTCGAGCTTGAGGAAGGCATGGGGCTGATGAAAGGGACTGGTGTCCTTTTATAATGCTACGAATACAAAGCGTCCCCCACCTTAGCCATAAAACTCGCAGGTTCCAAACCAGTCGTGCGGACTACGCGGTGTGGGTGCTCACATCACAATGATAAGAATCGCACAATAAACGGGCATGATCTCTATTCTGACGGGACGTGTCAATGAGGATATACCTCGAAACGCGAAACTAGGACCAAATAAAACGGTTCGATATGTTAGTGGGTTGGACGCGACGCTTCACCCGAAAAGTTGTCAGTAGAGACACATTATTCATTTTCTTTAAAAAGCTTGCCTTCGAGGCTAAGGGTTGTACTAATCTTGCAGAGCCGAACATAATCCATCTATTTGCAGAAGATATATTCGGGAGGAGGAACACGCCTTGCAATACCGAAGACAATACGGAAGCCGAACTCATTGTCATCAAAGACATGTTCAGGGGCTACTGAGGGAGTCCTGGATCGGGGGGTCCTCGGGTGGCCGGACAAACTCCTGGTGGGCCGAACTAGTGGGCCGTGAAGATTGTTATAGAAGATCATCTCTCGTATCCGGATAGGACTCCTGGATTCTTGTAATTGCAAGTTTTAGGCTCGCGTGTAGATTTTCCTTGCTCTACAAGATGATATGTACAAGCCCCAGGCCCCTCACGTGTGTATATAAACTGGAGGGTTTAGTCCATAGAGGCTAGATAGAGAAGAATCATAATATCGTCATAGGCTAGACCTAGGTTTTAGCCATTACGATCTCGAGGTAGATCAACTCTTGTACACATATTCACTCATACTAATATAGCAGGAAGTAGGGTTTTACCTTGATCGAGAGGGAATGAACCTGGGTAAAAATCATGTCCCCTGCCTCCAGTTACCATCGATCCTCAGACGCATAGTTCGGGACCCCCTACCCAAGATCCACCGGTTTTGACACCGACAGTGTCCACATCACAACATTAAGAAAGTGTCTCCAGGTCTTGAGCGCATGCACTACAGCTGCTAACTCCAAATCATGCGTGGCATAATTCAACTCGTGTGGTCGAAGTTGACGGGAGGCATAAGAAATAACTCTTCCGTCTTGCATATGTACTTCTCCAAGTCCTAAGTATTAGGCATCGCAATACACTTGGAAATCCTTGTGTATATCTGGCGAAATCAGCACTGGGGTTGTCGTGAAACGTTTCTTCAACTCCTGAAAACTATCTTCGCATTCTTCAGTCCAATGGAACTTATTGTCCTTTTTCAACCATGCCGTCATAGGCTTTGCAATCTTGGAGAAATTCTCAATGAATCTCCGATAATATCCCGCGAGTCCAAGAAAACCGCGGATCTCTCCAACTAAGGTGGGTGCCAACCACTCAGTGACTAACTGAACCTTTGTAGGATCCACTACAATACCTTCTCCTGATATAACATGTCCAAGGAATCCAACTTCCTTCAACCAGAACTCACATTTGCTAAACTTGGCATATAACTGATGTTCTCTGAGCTTCTCAAGAACCAAACGCAAATGTTCCTTGTGTTCCTCCTCATTCTTCGAGTACACCAAGATATCATCAATAAATACCACTACAAACTTATCCAAGAATTCGATGAACACCTTATTCATCATACTCATGAAATAGGCAAGGGGGTTTGTCAATCCAAATGACATAACCGTATACTCATATAGCCCATACCTTGTGGTGAAGGCTGTCTTAGTTATATCCTTTTCTCGGATCTTTAGCTGGTGGTACCCTGATCGCAGATCAATTTTGGAGAATACTTTAGCTCCTTGAAGTTGGTAAAACAAATCATTGATCATCGACAGTGGGTACTTGTTCTTGATTGTTACGTCATTGAGCGCTTGATAATCAACGACCATTCTTTAAAGATCCATCCTTCTTCTCGACCAAGATCACTGGGGCTCCCCATGGTGATGAACTTCGTCGAAAGAATCATTTCTCCAAAATCTCCTTAATCTGCTTCTTGATCTCCCCCAGATCATTCGCGGCCACCCGGTATGGTCTCTTCGACATTGGTCCGGTGTCTGGCAATAGTTCTATCAAAAACTCAATGTCCCTATCTGGCAGTATGCCTAGTAGCTCCTCTGGAAATACATCCGGGTAATCCTTCACTACAGGCACTTCCTCCTGAACAACTCCCGACAGAGAATTTACTTGGTTCCTCCTAGGCGCATGCCTGGATACATACTTGATCCTTTTTCCCTCCGGGGTGGTAAGTAGAATCGACTTACTGGCACAATCGAGGTTTCCTCCATACATCAATAGCCAATCCATGCCTAGTATGACATCCAATCCTTGTGACTCCAAAATTATCAGGTTTGAGGGGAAAACATGGCGTCCAATGGTCAATGGCATCTGAAAACATCCTTGACTTGCCATATACTCTGCTCTTGGTGAGCTTACTAACATAGGTGTCCTAAGTCTTTGGTGGGCAACTTATATTTATGCACGAATCCCCTTGAAATGTATGAATGCGATGCACCAGTATCAAAAAGAACTATGCCAGTAAATGACTTAACCAAAAATTTACCGACAACTGCATCAAGCTGCTCTTCACCCTCCTCCACGTTCACGTGGTTCACCTATCCCCTGTTGAAAGGGTTGGGATTTTTCCCAGTGCTTCCATTTCCATTCCCATTCTTCGCTTTAGGGCACTAAGTGGCATATTGTCCAGTCTTCTCGCACTTGAAACACGTAATGTGACCTAGATCCTTCTTGGCAGGTGTGGCTGGATTGGAGCGGTTCTGATTACTGCTAGCTCCATTCCATACCCATTCTTGGGGCTATTGTGGTTATGAGAACTCCCTCCATTATGGTTGTTGCCTCCATGGTTATGGGTATATCCTCCCGAGTTCGGGGTGAAACGGGGTTTCAGCTGGGCTCCAAAATTGTTCTTTCCTTGTCCATACTTCCTCTTGTGGCTCTCAATCTACTGCTGCTTCCCTTCAATCATAAGAGCTTTGTCTACCAGCTCCTGGTAGTTGTTAAATGTTGCCACCATCAACTGTATGCTCATCTCATCATTCAGCCCTTCCATAAACTTGTCCTGCTTCGTGGCATCGGTGGACACATCATCAGGGGCATAGCGAGATAGTGTACTAAACTCATCTACGTAATGTGCCACAGTATGATTTCCTTGGCGCAAGTTGCAAAACTCACGCTTCTTCATGCTCATAGCTCCAGTTGAGACATGGGCGATGCGAAAAGCTTGATGTAACTGATCCCAAGTGACATTGGCTATTGGGAAAGTGGCTGTGTAATCTCCTACCATGGGGTTGCTGGGCCATCCAATTGATGTGCGGGAAAACGCACCTTCTCAGCATCTGTGCAACCTGCGGTGGTCAACTCCCTTCCAATCTTGCGTAACCAGTCATCATTAACTATTGGCTCAATGCTACTGGAAAACACTAGCGGCTGCAACCTCAAAAAACGGGCTAGGTTGTCAACTAGTGGTGGTGGTGGAGAGTTGTCGTTGTTGTTGTTGGCGTTGTTGTTCTGATTCTGGACAAGAAGTTGCATCAAGGTGTTCTGCTGCTGGATCAACTGGGTGAGCTCAGGGGGAAACTCAAATCCGGGCTCACGTCTCGGAGGCATCTGATGGGTTTAAAGGGGAGTGATTAGAATAGAATGAGGTCAAGGGGGAAAATCACTACCCATATGCACATGAGACAAACACAATCATATCACACCAAAACAATTCAAGCAAGGGCATACAAAAGGTCTAGATCTATCGTTACAAAAGTGCTCGTACTTCTACTATATGGAGGAAAACTACTCTTCATAGGGTGGTCGTCTAGAAATTTTTATCGGTGGAAGACTCCATGATATCCGCTCCAGCTTCGTCTTCATAGTCATCATCACTACCATCAGGGTCGGAGTTGGTGTCGTCGATGATGATGTAGTCTTTAGAACGAATCTCCTTGGGTTTGTCTTCTTCTCCTCCTGGCGCGGGGGCTCCCATAAATACTCCTAGCTTCCTAGTCAGGTCGTCATTCTTGTACACAAGTATTGCGATTTCTTCCTCATATCCATCACGTGAAGACTTGAGTTCCTCATCTAGCTCCGTGTTCCTGGTTAACGCCATCTTCAGATCTATCATGCCTGCACACATCTGGTTCTGCTGTCCACAAATGTGTTGGTTTAACTCCTGGATGAAAGCTGCAATGGACCTGTCCCTCCTAGTACTGATCATCTCCCATTGCTCATCTCGGCGCCGACATATCTGGTAGATACTGTCCTTCAGCTCCTATTTGTAGACTTCTCCAATTTGTCCCATAGCAATGTGGGCCGCCATACTCTTGCCTAGACTCCAGGTTGGTGCATCAAAGGAAAACTCTATGGGCTCAGTGACAGGCGTGAATGTCCTTCCTGGAACTTGAAATCGAATCAACCATCGCTCCACTTCTGGTAACGTGAAGGTGTAGGTCCCGTTGAAGCTTGGTATTCCGTTGTTCAGGTACCTAGTGACTTCCTTCAAGTGTCATCCAAAAGGTGTGTCTTCATCCAGTTGTGTCAACTTGTTCCTTGAGTCCGCCATCCTAAAGAGTAGAAAAGGGAGAGGAGTCAGAAATGAGTGACAAATGGCTTATCTTAGTGGTCGTGTCCTACATTCGGCGTGGGCTCTGATACCATCTTGTAGCGACCCGACCCGAATGGATCAAGTCTCTGTGCTTCAGTGCCATCCCTGGATCGGTAATGCTGACACACACAATACTCGAAGGATTTATAACAGAGTGCCAATCACACACTTATTACATCGAATGTCTCAACAGAGAACTTATTACAAAAGATATGGCATAAGGCGATCTAAATAAGATAACATCGGAAGGCTTGGAAGATAAAGTGACTCCATCAACTCCAACGGCATAGCTGAGTGCATGACAAACGACCTAGCGCACCTTACTCTTCTTCTGAAAAGTCTACAACATGATATGTTGCAGCCCGAAACGGGTCAGCACATGGAATATGGTGGCAAGATAACACAGTAAAGCAAGGAACAAATAAAAGCTATCACTACATGCATATATGGCTGGTGGAGGCTCTAAGGTTATAATGTTTTGCATAAAACCGATTTTCCCCTACAACAAAGGAATAAATTTTATTTTAACCATCATGGTAGTTGAAACATCATTGAGAAGGTTCCTCCAACTCAATCTCCAATTAAAGCAATCCTTATCAACCCAACAAATTATTTTAGAGTGATGAGATCAAATAAATAATTCAAGTACGAGATACTCAAGATGTCTATAACCGGAGACACCACTAATCATGATTAGTTTGTATAGTCTGCAGAGGTTTGCGCACTTTTCCCCACAAGACTAGATCTCCTCTATTGGATTTATCGCAATTCATGGTGTTTGAGAAACGGATGACCGAGACACAGTCTTTCAGAAACATTAATTCTTTACCCCGGGTAGACCGTTAGACCAACTTTCCCCTACATCTGCTAGTCCACCACTGAAAGAGGTCATGCAACATACTCAACTATACGAGAGCCCATAATAGCTTGTGGTTCAACACGGAAGTTTCAAGCATGAATAATCTTCAGATCTCTTTGAGCCTGGGTGGCATTCCATAGGATAATTGCACGGGTCCTTCGGGATTTCCTAGGACAACACTGGATTCTCCAGGTGCCCTGCAACCAATCCACCCAGATGAGTATTAAATTTGCCACCTTAAGTTGGACCATTAATTAGCAATCTCACATCTGTCATGGATACTCTCAAACCCAAACCACGTCTACGAGCACAGCATGGCAATATAAGCATAACGTAGAAGTAACTCCCAAGGGTTTGATATTAAAACAGGTAATAGATTCTACCTCATCAACTACTTCCCAGACCCACATGTGAAGAGATACTACTCATGCAATGTGTGAGGGTTGAAACTAATGCATAAAAACTGGGTAATAATGGGGTATGATCAATGTGTTACTTGCCTTGCCGACGATTCGCAAAACCTAGTGACTCGTAGTAGCACGCTTCGCACTCCGGGAATTCTATCACAAACAAAAAATAGCATACATAAGCAATCAAGCAAAGATGCACGGGTAAATCTCAAATAAGAAGATCTAACCAGAAAGTTCAACTGAAGAACTCCGGTTTGCAAAAAGAATCAAATCAAACGGAGCAAAGAAACTCAAACCACGAAAGAAACAAGATCCATTTACTAAACTGAACTAAAGTCAAATTTTATAGTACCAAAATCTTGTTCAAGTTGGTTAAACACAAAGAGGGCTTCGAGACGAAGATCTAGGCACTTGTTTCACCTGATTCGGATAAACAAGCAAAAAGATAAACTAAAACGAAGATCAGGGCAGAAATTGCGTTCGAAAATAATGACGGAAAAACCCTTAAAAACAAAACGAGACGAACAGGCTAACAAACGAACACTCATTGTCTGCGGCTAACTGACGAAAAGCATTCGTTAAAATGAACGAACGGACGAATGTCCGCTAAATAACTAAACCGACTAAACCGAAAGAATCTAACAAAAAACGAACTAAGTTTTTTTTGTTTTTTTTTGAAAACCGGGGTTTTTACCTAAAACCGAAAAAACGGCGGCTTGGATCCGGCAAACGGCGGCTCGACTCTGGCAGGCGGGGAGATGGTGTGGTAGAGCGAGGCGGCGGTGCGACGGCGGCAGCAGCGCAGCGCAGCAGCGGGGCAGGCCACGGCAGGCGGCGGTGTGGGCGATGTCGGGCTCGAGGGGGGCTCGGCTCGGCTTTTATAGGGGGAAAGGGGGGCAGTGGCTTGCGGGAGGGGTCAGGGCGGCGGCGCGGCGTCGGACTCCAGGTGGAGTCCGGCTAGGGGACGACGAGGCATGCGGCGCGGCAGCTGGGCCGTCTTGGCCTCGGCCTAGATCGGTCCGGAGGAAGATTTTAAAAAAAAAACTGATTTCACCGGAAAAATCCTAGAAAAATAAATAAAAATCTAAAAATACCAAAACAAATTTCATCGTCTAAATTAAAATTTTAGAACATGATGAACATTTTCTTGGCCCTAAAATGCAATTTTAAAATATGCACATTTTTCTGATTCAAATAAAATTGCAGAAAACCCAAATAAAACTATTTATTTGATTTTAATATTTTTCTTCCAATATTCCATTTAGGTTGGAGAAGTCATATTATCTCCTCTCATATATTTTAATATAGAATATTTTCGGAGAGAAGAAAAATTAAACCAAAATGATCCTCGTTCCAATATTTAAGAAAAATGAAATATGAAAATGGTGAAATTCCCAACTCTCTCCGTGGGTCCTTGAGTTGCTTAGAATTTCGAGGATCGCAAAACAAAATGCAAATAAAATATGATATGCATATGATGACCTATGTATAACATTTCAAATTGACAATTTGGGATGCTACAGTGTCTCAATGCAACCAATCTAACAAGCAAATACAGATAAACATGGCATATGCTCGAAAACTGGTAAAATTCTCACTGCAACCAACCTAACAAGCAAATACAGATAAACAAGGCATCTACTTGAAAACTGGACAAATGCTAAAAAAACAACCTAACAACCAAATACAGATAAACAAGGCATCTGCTTGATAACTGGACAAATGCTCACTGCAACCAAACTAATAACCAAATACATATAAACAAGGCATCAGCTCGATAACTGAAAAAATGCTCACTTCAACCAACCTAACAACCAAACACAGATAAACAAGGCATCTACTCACTATAAACAACAAAATATAGCCATTCGTGAAACTGAAGTAGACAATTCATACTGAAACATCACATGGCCCTATTGAACAATACATTTTGCATAACTGAAATAATTGAACACGGCACAGTTATAGCACCGCACGACAAGTGCTACTACAACAAAAGGTACGGGTTGGCAAGCTAGAAAAGGTAAGATTTGCTGATAGGATGTTCCCTCACATTTCATGCACGAGATCCTTCCAGTTGCAAGAGCACAGACCCATGGTGCGCTCTCTGATGTCACAGATGAGTTGTTTCACCTTGGAAGAACCTTTGTGGGTGCCCTCCTTGTGGTCGTGGTCGATGAGATCTGACTTGGCAATTGAGGATCCCAAGCCGCTGCAGTACAACGTGTCCTTCAGAAATGACAAAATGGGCTCGATGGCGTATAAGGATCGCAAATCCTTGACCGCTTGGCGGAGGAGATCACCGACAAGGCGGTCGAAGAGATCGACGTCGGTTGAACCAGAGGGGTTGGGGATGGACCATGTTACCTGTGACATGGCCCGCATGAAGCCGTCGCTGTCGACGAGCTTGATGTTGTAGCCAGATTTCCTGAGATACAGTAATACGCAAGCCCACTGACAGGAAGTCTTTGGCATGGCAACGTAGTCAACGTCTTCGTCGACTTCCATGGTGACGTGTTGCTCCGAGATCGAAAGGTTGGGGCAAACGGCGGCCACCTTGCCAACGTCCGTCGGAGAGGCCATAATAAACCTCTTATTGGCCGAACACTCGTCGGGCTCCCCAGGATACATGGTCGAGCTTAGGCTGTGACATTCTGGAGTAGGGGATGTGGACCTAGCGGGGAGGGACACTTCAGGCCTCATCTAAAAACTCAGGGGAGTGGGGCAACGGTATGGGAATCACTGGGTAACCTAAACTTTATTATATAAGCTAGGAGTAACGGGAAGACCGGCATGGGTTGGCGGCGGTGCCGGCGCCGTTTCGAGCTAGGGTTCGGGGGGAGGGGTTCGGGTGGGGGACTCCGGAGGGGAGGAGATGGTGGTGTTTCAGGATACACCGCGACTACTGAAATTTTTAGTAATGGTGGGTGGAGATGGTGGTGGACGAGGGAGGGCGACGGTTGAAATGCCTTGGCTAGTGCAATTTTACTATAAGGTCGATGCTGGAGGAGTGTGGGTGTCGGAGGGATGAACCCCAGGCAGGCAAGAGAAGCCGGATACTTTTCGAAAACAACGGGGCCAACATCGCCCCGCAATCTGGCTCTCGCTTGGCCGAGTCGCTCGACCTGGCCAAGTTCCACAACTCGGCCAAACTCTCCAACCTGGCCGGATTCCCACGACAGGCCCCAACGGCCCGCTCAAGGGATCCGAATCCGGCGCGTCAAGACTTCCCCAACAAGCCAGCCCATCCCGTTGCGTGTTTCCCAATCCGGCCATGGGCCAGCTCCCGTCCCATCCCAGCTGTACGATGGGACGAGTCTCCACCTACCGATGACCGAGGCAACAGTGCCCCGCCCATGCCTCTGGTCAGCCAAGGTATGGCAATAGTGCAATCTTCACCACCCATGACACCGGCAGATGGTGACATGACAAAATACCACTGTACCCAACTCAACCCGGCCACTCCCTGACGGTCGACAAGATGGCACACATTGCCCCCGTACCCGGCGGGCCCTGCACCCGGAGAACCCGGCGAGCCCTATACCCAGCGGGTCCCGGCGTCGGCTTCCTGGACGATGACAAGCCGGCCCCACGGCCTTGTAACATTACCAATGCATCCCTGGGGGGTTGGCCTATAAACCCCCCCAGGAGCCCTCATGCATACGGGCGAACCTTAAGAGAGAACAGGATAGACACACATCTCAAGGAGAAGCAGCCTAAGCCGTGGCATGTCTTCTTCTTTCCTCCATACAGCTCAAGGAGCAACTTCGTACTGATAAACATCAACCACACTCGGCAGGATAAGGGGTGTTATCTCTTCGGAGAGCCCCGAACCTGGGTATGTCTTGCGTCCCGCCCTCGTCATGCCAACCTTGCTAGTGAAGCCAACCAGTGCCCTCGAGCCTCCTCCTATCTTTAGACATACCTTAGCATCTGTCGTGTGCCCACAACGACAGTTGGCGCCCACCGTGGGACAGCTCGAGGTCCTGGCCGGGAGCATGCTAGAGACGGGGCTGCCCTCCGACTCCGACGAGCCCGTCGCGCTGGCGGACGGCATCATCGACGCCCTCGCCACCTCCTTCGCCGCACTACGCATATCCGATGCTCCTGCAGCCGACGAGTATCCCAGCAAGGTACTTGACTTTTCTAACTCCCCCATCTCTCCCGGCGGCAGCATTTCGATGGAGCGATGGACCTCTGCTTAGAGGTTTTTGTCAATGACACCGGCACCTCATCCTCGATGAGCGCGGCGAGAAAGGCCGCCGAAGCTAAGGTGATAACCCACAAGTGTAGGGAATAATTTGTAGCCTCTTTCGATAAGTAAGAGTGTCGAACCCAACGAGGAGCTAAAGGTAGAACAAATATTCCCTCAACTTTTATCGACCGCCGATACAACTCTACGCATGCTTGATGTTTGCTTTACGTAGAAAAAGTATGAAACTAGAAGTACTTTGTAGGTGTAACGGGATAGGTTTGCAAGAATATAGAGAGCACGTAAATAAAAACTAGTGGCTGTTTAGGTAAAGAAGGAATAAAGTTAGTATAGCGAGTGTGGAAAAGTGGTGGTAGGTGTTGTGAAATTGCCCCTAAGCAATTGACTACGTTACGAGACCGATAGCAAGTTTTATGTGGGAGAGGCCATTGCTAGCATGTAATCCCTGACTTGGAATTCTATGTATTGGAACTATTAGCAAGCATCCACAACTACTAACATTCATTAAGGTAAAACCCAACCATAGCATTAAGATATATTGGTCCCCCTTCAATCCCGTATGCATAAATTTCTATGCTAGGTTGAAGCTTCTCTCACTATTGCCCTCCAATACATAGTGCAAGGCACCAAAGGACAGCAACATAACCACAAGCAAATTAAACCAATCATAGCAATTCACCAATTACCGATAGGACAACGAAAATCTACTCAGACATCATAGGATGGCAACACATCATTGGATAATAAGATGAAGCATAAAGCACCATGTTCAAGTAGAGGGTACATCGGGTTGTGGGACAGTGGACCGCTGTAGATAGATGGGGGAAGGTGATGAAGATGTTGGTGAAGATGATGGAGGTGTTGGTGTTCATCGCCGTCACACGATGATGGCCCCGGTGGTACTCCGGCGCCACCGGAAGCGAGCGGGAGAGAGCCCCCCTCCTTCTCCTTCTTCCTTGGCCTTCTCCCTAGTTGGTAGAAGGGTTCTCCCTCTGGTCCTTTGTCTGAATTTTTGACATGATTTGTATCCGGATATTAGCTTTCTTACGGCGAAAGAAGGGCACCAACCGCCTTACGGGGTGGCCACGAGGGTCAGGGGCGCGCCTGACCCCCTAGGGCGCGCCCCTACCTCGTGGCCCCCTAGGGCATCGTCTCACGTTGATTCTTCTTCCCAAAATTCATAAATATTCCAAAATAAGTCTCCGCCCTTTTTTATCCCATTTGGACTCCGTTTAATATGGATATTCTGTGAAACAAAAAACATGCAAGAAACAGGAACTGGCACTGGGCACTGGATCAATATGTTAGTCCCAAAAATAGTATAAAAAGTTACCGAAAGTATATGAAAGTTGTATAATATTGGCATGGAACAATCAAAAATTATAGATACGACGGAGACGTATCAGCATCCCCAACCTTAATTCCCGCTCGTCCTCGAGTAGGTTACTGATAAAAAAGATAATTTTGGATGTGGAATTCTACCTAGCATAATCTTAATCATGTAATCTAATCATGGCATGAATATTAAGACACAAGTGATTCAAAGCAATAGTCTATCATTTAACATAAAATAATTTAATACTCGGGCATCCCAACAAACAATCAAGTCTTTCAAAATATGAATGCTAAATAACGTTATCCCTACAAAATCATATAGTCTTTTATGCTCCCTTTTCTTAACACGAGGTACCCCTCATGCTGATCCCGGTGTCAGCCAAGCAATTGTTTTCATAATTTAGTTTTTCGAACCTTTTCAATTCTTCACGCAATACATGAGCGTGAGCCATGGACATAGCACTATGGGTGGAATAGAAGGTGGTGATAGACAAAAGTAGGGAGAAAGTCTCACATCAACTAGGCAAATCAATGGACTATGGAAATGTCCATCAATCGATATCAATGTGAGTGAGTAGGGATTGCCATGTAACGGATGCACTAGAGCTAAAAGTGCATGAAATCTCAAAGGAAAACTAGTGGGTGTGCATCAAGTTGCTTGCTCATGAAGACCTAGGGCATTTTGAGGAATCCTATCATTGGAAAACACAAGCCAAGTCCTATAACGAAAAACTCCCACTAGTATATGAAAGTGACAACATAGGAGACTCTCTATCATGAAGAACATGGTGCTATGATGAAGCACAAGTGTGTAAAAAAAGATAGTAACATTGTCCATTCTCTCTTTTTCTCTCATTTTTTTATTGTGGGCTCTTTGGCCTCCTTTTTTGGTGGGCTTATTTGGCCTCTTATTTTTATTGGGGCTTCATTGGCCTATTTTATTTTTTATAACCTCACATGGGACAATTTTCTAATAATGATAATCATCACTCTTTTACTTACTTACAACTCGATATTACAACTTGATGCTAGAACAAAAATATGACTCTATATGAATGCCTCAAGTGGTGTACCGGGATGTGCAATAATCTAGCATAGCAATCACATAAAAAAACGGTCAAGCCATGAAAACATCATGCTAGCTGTCTTATGATCATGCAAGGCAATATGACAATGATGGTGCGTGTCATAATAGACGAGACGGTGGAGTTGCATGGCAATATATATCGGAATGGCTATGAAAATGCCATAATAGGTAGGTATGTTGGCTGTTTTGAGGAAGGATATAAGGTGGTTTGATGCAATGGCGAAAGTTGCATGGTACTAGAGTGGCTAGCAAGGTGGAACGCTGAGAGTGCGTATAATCCATGGACTCAACATTAGTCATAAAGTACTCACATACTTATTACGAAAAATCTATTAGCCCTCGAAGCAAAAATACTACGATGCATGCTCCTAGGGGGGAGGTTGGTAGGAGTTAACCATCGCGCGCCCCTGACCTTCACGCAAAGATAAACAATCAAAATACAATGCGCGCCAATTTGGTTACATAGTTAGGAGACCATACGTGCATGCTTCGGGAATCACAAACCTTAGCACCAATATTTTTTACTAAACCGCAATCATACACTAGTACCTCACACATATTAGCATCTCTATATCGCAAACCTATTGCAAGGAATCAAACATATCATATTCAGCGATCTACAAGTTTATGTAGGATTTTATGACTAATCATGTGAATGACCAATTCCTGTCAACTCTCTAAATAGATATATGTGAAGCAAGAGAGTTTTAATTCTTTCTAGAAAAGATATGCCAGCGCTCTAACAAATATAAGTGAAGCAAAAGAGCAATCTACAAATGGCGGTTTCTATGTGAGGAGAAACAGGCAATCCAAACTTCAAATGATATAAGTGAAGCACATGAAGCATTCTATAAAGACATACTCCAAAGATATAAGTGAAGTGCAAAGAGCATTCTATAAATAAACCTCGGACTATCTCATACCAGCATGGTGCATTGATTAAAAGGAAAAAAGCACAAAACGCTCCAAGAGTTTACGCATATCATGTGAATGAAACGAATCCGAAAACATACTGATATTTGTTGAAGAAAGATGGGATGCCTTCCGGGGCATCCCCAAGCTTAGACGCTTGAGTCTCCTTGAATATTTACTTGGGGTGCCTTGGGCATACCCAAGCCTGATCTCTTGCCTCTCCTCCTTCTCCTCATATCGAGACCTCCTCGATCTTCGAACACTTCATCCACACAAAACTTAACCGAACTTTTAGTGGCGGGTTTAGTGCATATGATCAATGAAATCCCATCATGTACTGCTCTAACATTATATTATAATTATAAAAAAACATTACCCACTATATGTTATCACAATTCTATGGCCCCAAGTCAATTAGGCTTCAACAAGAATTCAAACATATGCAAATAATGAAGCTATAACAGCAATCTGTGAAAACAGGATAGTCTGTAGTAATCTGAACATTAAACATACTTCTATAACTCTAAAAATAACAAAAAATTTATTGCAAGACTTTGCAAAAAGTTTCAGATCCTTTCGACGTTCCAGTAAAAATGTAAAATCACGCACTACAGCCAAATTTTCTGTTTTTGCACCACACAAACCAATAAGCAGTTTAATCATCCTAAAGGAAACAATTGGCACATTATTTATATGTAATACAATGGAATTGTACAAGGGGATAATTATTTTTGTTGAAAAGTTTATGTAATTCAAGATTTGCAAAGTTTCCATGGGCATTAAGGAGCTCCCCCATTTCAATGGTGCTCGTCCTTCTTACTTTCACTTTTCTTTTTGAAAATGTTTTAGGTTCCCCTCTTTATTTTTTTGTTTTTAAACTTTATAAAAGCATGCAACAGAAATAAATGACTCTCTAAAACTTCCGGGTTGCCTCCGTCGCAGCGCTTTCTTTAAAGCCATTAAGCTAGGCATATAGTTCTCAAGTAATGGATCCACCCGGATCCCAAGGTCTATCAAAGCTAATTTTTATAAGCAATGATTTGGTATTTAGTAGTGAGCACAAAGTGATATGTGTCATGCAAAAACGAAGTCTAACTCTCTTCCTATGCATATGCATATCATACAAGAACAATTCATGCACATCAAGTAAAGGCCAATGCATAGTATAAGCAGTTTTCTGCAATTTTATCATGTTGGAAACATAGACAGGAGGAGATGTAGTTCCTCTCTCATAATAATTGCAAGTAGGAGAAGCAAGCACATGTATATTATATTCATCAAAAACATCATGTGCAACGAAAAAAGGCACCCATCAATATAATCCTTAATAAGTGCAAACTTCTCCGATATAGTGTAGTTGGGAGAATCCAAAAAGATAATAGGGCTATCATGTGTTGGTGCAATAGAAACGATTTCATTCATAACAGAAGGAACTGTAGCAAGTTCATCTCCATAAGCATAATTCATATTGGCATCTTGGCCACAAGCATAGAAATCATCAATTTCACCGAAAAGGGATAGTTCAAATGAATCCAAGGGATCGTAGCAATCATCATAGCATTCATCCTTTGGTAAGCACGAAGGGAAATCAAACAATGTATGAGATAAAGAGTTACTCTCATTAGAAGGTGGGCAGGGGTGATCAATCCGCTCTTCCTCCTTTTCTTCTTCGCTCTCCTCCTCATCTTTTTGATCCAATGAGATCACAATGTCATCAATTCCTTCTTCCATAGTTTCCTGCAAAATATTAGTCTCTTCTTGGACATCGGAGACCTTCTCAATAAGCGCATCAATATTGGCATTGTATTCATAGTTCTCATAGCAATATTTTAATATAGCAAAATTTTCAGGCCTATAAACATCATCATCAAAAGCTTCATACCTTTTAAACAAAGATTCATTTTCATAAGCACCCATAAAAGCAACAAATTCTTCTATTTGTTCCACATCATAATAATCATATATACCATTAGCATAAGAAGATAAGGTTTCATCATCATTAAATTCGCATGAAAAGGGAAGGTGTGGAGCCTTCATCCTAGAGCAACAAGTATAATCATATCTCAAGCATAGTTGCCAAGCATACCAATGCAACATATAAATTTAATCCCATAACAATTTCCCTTTATGAGTCAAGCGATAATCCCTAAAGTATTCACGTTGATCCAACTTCACTCCGATTATATAGTTGAATTGCGTTTTCTCGGGATTATCAAAGTAGTACATAATATCTTTCACATAATGCGCATCGAGGGTTTTAGGAGGTCCCCATCTCCATGAGTAGCAGGTGCAACTATTTTTTTTGGTATTTCATATTCAATATCCATAACTAAAGACAGAGAACAACTTAGAACAACAAATAAAATCTAGTTAGTGATAAAGCAAACATGCACACACGAGAATATTCACCCCACGCTATTGCTCCCCGGCAACGACGCCTGAAAAAGGTCTTTACAACCCACAAGTGTAGGGGATCAGTTGTAGCCTCTTTCGATAAGTAAGAGTCTCGAACCCAATGAGGAGCTAAAGGTAGAACAAATATTCCCTCAAGTTCTATCGACCATCAATGCAACTCTACGCACACTTGACATTCGCTTTACCTAGAAAAAGTATGAAACTAGAAGTACTTCGTAGGTGTAACAAGATAGTTTTGCAAGAATATAAAGAGCATGCAAATAAAAACTAGGGGTTGTTTAGGTAAAGAAGCCATAAATTTAGTATAGCGAGTATGGAAATGTGGTGGTAGGAGTTGTGAAATTGTCCCTAAGCAATTGACTACGTTACTAGACCGATAGCAAATTTTATGTGGGAGAGGCCACTGCTAGCATGTCATCCTTGACTTGGAATTCTATGCACTTATGATTGGAACTATTAGCAAGCATCTGCAACTACTAACATTCATTAAGGTAAAACCCAACCATAGCATTAAGATATATCGGCCCCCCTTCAATACCGTATGCATCAATTTCTACGCTAGGTTGAAGCTTCTGTCACTCTTGCCCTCCAATACATAGTCCTATCAACATACAACTAACCCTATGATGAGATCCACGCACGCGCTCATATGATGGGCACCAAAGGACAACAACATAACCACAAGAAAATTAAACCAATCATAGTAATTCACCAATTACCGATAGGACAACGAAAATCTACTCAGACATCATAGGATGCAAACACATCATTGGATAATAATATGAAGGATATAGCACCATGTTCAAGTAGAGGGTACAGTGGGTTGCAGGAGAGTGGACCGCTGTAGATAGATGGGGGAAGGTGATGAAGATGTTGGTGAAGATGAAGGAGGTGTTGGTGTAGATCGCCGTCGCACGATGATGGCCCCGGTGGCACTCCGGCGCCACTGAAAGCGAGGGGGACACAACCCCCCTCCTTCTCCTTCTTCCTTGGCCTTCTCCCTAGGTGGGATAAGGGTTCTCCCTCTATTCCTTGGTCTCCATGGCATGGGAGGGGCGAGAGCCCCTCCAAGATTGGATTTGTCTCTCTCTGTTTCTGTGTTCTCAGATTCTGGCCTTTCACCGTTTCTTATATTCCCGGAGATCCATAACTCCGATTGGGCTGAATTTTTGACACGATTTGAATCCGGATATTAGATTTCTTGCGGCGAAAGAAGGGCACCAACCACCTTACGGGGTGGCGACGAGGGTCAGGGGCGCGCCTAACCCCCTGAGGCGTGCCCCCTGCCTCGTGGCCCCCTCGGGCATCGTCTCGCGTTGATTCTTCTTCCCAAAATTTATAAATATTCCAAAATAAATCTTCGTCCGTTTTTTCCCGTTTGGACTCCATTTGATATGGATATTGTGTGAAACAAAAAAAACATGCAACAAAAAGAAACTGGCACTAGCCACTGGATATATATGTTAGTCCCAAAAATAGTATAAAAAGTTGCCAAAAAGTATATGAAAGTTGTATAATATTGGCATGGAACAATAAAAAATTATAGATATGATGGAGACGTATCATAAGGCCGCGGCGGAACGGGTCGGCTCACCCAACCCACTGTGTGCCACGATGCAGAGCCTACGCGTTCCCATCGGCACCGACATCGACGCCTCCAACATCGCCGACGCCTGGAATCGCCTTGACGAGGACCGCCAGCGCCTGCTGTACCTCACCCAGACTCTCGCCGCCATGCAGTGTCGCCTCGACCCCGCTCAGATGGAGCGTATCGCCTCCTACGGCTTCACGCCTAGCGCGCCTGAGCCAAGCCGGGTTGCAGGCGTGCGGGCCTGGGGCGGCGCGATAGGACGTGCCCTAGGCGCCCTCCCTCCCATCTACGAGACTCCCGTGAAGAACATGTGCGCTGCTCAGGCGGTCGCGGTCGGCCTGGAGCAGCTCGCAGGAGAAGAACTGCACGAGCGCCTCAAGAGGGTCCATGACCTCCTTACTGTAGCCAACGCGTAGCAGGACCGCCTCTACCAGCTCGCCAAGCCAGCCGGATCCGGCTCCGCTCGCGTTGCTTGAGCCGGCGACAACCAGTACACGGTGTCTTCACCACCCGGTGAGGCGCACTCCAGCCGCACTCAGACCCGGCGCAACCCCTCCCAGGAGACTTCTGGCGTCTTAGGCGGCAAATCGCCCTCGAAAGCCCAGCGCTAGCTCAACCCTGCTCATCAGCCGACTCGGCAGCTGACTGCGGTCGACCCAGCCCCCGCGGCGCGGTCACCGGCCGGCTGGGTCCACGCGCCATCGACAACACCGACGCTCGCCACCGCCACGACCGGCTCGCCCTCTCCCAGGAGCTGGAGGAGACCGGCGCACTTGGACCGGCGTGCTTCGGTCCGCGCATCCGGAGCGAGCCCTTTGCTAAAGGGTTTATGCTTCCCTGTGACACCCCAACTACAATGGCGCCATGAAGCCGAAGGACTGGCTCACCGACTACACCACCGCCATCGGCATCGCCGGCGGCAACCACTGTCTCGCCGTCCGCTACGCACCACTCATGCTCCAGGGGTCAGCCCACAAGTGGCTGAATAGTTTGCCGGTGGGCAGCATCAACACGTGGGTTGATATCGAGGAGGCCTTCGTGCACAACTTTACCGGAACCTAACGGCGACCTGGCTGTCCCAACCAACTCGCCATGTGCGTGCATGGGCCGGCGGAGATTGGCCAGGAGTACCTAGCACGTAGGACCGAGATCCGGAACAGCTGCGAGGGCGTACACGAGGTCCAAGCAATCCAGTACTTCGTCAACGGGTGTCGGGACGGCACCCTCCTCAAGCACAAGGTGTTGCGCTCTGAGCCAACCACCATGTCCGCGCTCATAGGGATGGAGGACAAATACGCGAACGTCGACTCCGCCATGAAGACTCAGGTAGCACTAGATGAAGCCGGCAAGGCAAAGTCGGTTCCCTCATCGAAGCCGACCGGCGAACGAAGCCGGCAGCATCAACACAACCAGCAGCAACACAAGCGCAAGGCTGAGTACCAGGCCCATCCACAACAACCGGCTCGTAGCGGCCGCCGAGCAGGCGCACGCAACCGAGACGGCCGCCAAGCGCCGATGGACCGGCAAGACGACATGGCAACCCGCCTTGACCTTCGAGGAGATGCTCGAGGCTCCCTGCAAGCACCACAGCGGCGCGATGCCGTCCACGCACACGCTCCGGCAGTGCGCCATCACCAAACGCATCATGAGGGGCGACGTCCCGCCTCCTCCTCCCCCACCACCTCCGACTAGTGGTGCTATGCGCAACGACGCCTACCTGGACCCGAACGCGGCCTACGTCGTCTTCACCAGCCTCAGCGACGACAAGCGCGGCGAGCGCCTCCTCCGGCAGGAGGTAAACACCGTCGTCTCGGCCAAGCCGGAATACATGCACTGGTTGGAGCGTCCGATCACCTGGACATGGGAGGATCACCCGGCCGTCATGCCGAACCCGAGTGGTTACGACCTCGTCCTCAACCCCACCATCGTCGCGCCTCGACGCACGTGCAAGTTCTCACGGGTCCTCATCGACGGTGGCAGTAGTATCAACATCCTCTACCGGGACACCATGACCAAGCTCGGCCTCGAGGCCAAGGACATGGACCGACTAGGACCGTGTTCTACGGCATCGTACCCGGCCACTCCTGCTTCCCGATCGGCCGGATCTGGCTCGGCTTCCTATTCGGTGACAGCAGCCACTTCCGACGCGAGCCGATCTGGTTCGAGGTGGTGGACCTATCCAGTGCATACCACGCGCTGCTAGGCCGGCCCGCACTCGCCATGTTCATGGTGGTCCCCCACTACACCTACCTGATACTACTAGGTAAAGCGCTATAGATGATATGGCCACTAATGGCGCAACAGACACTTGGTGTGCCACTACTATATAGTAATAGCGCACCATGAGTTGGTGCACCATTAGTGTGGTAGACACTAATGGCGCACCAGACCCATGGTGCGCCATTAGTAACAAATGTTTTTTTTATTTTTCCAAAAATACTAATGGCGCACCATGGCAGAGTGCGCCATTACTAGTTAAACTAGTAATGGCGCACCTCCAACACTGTGCGCCAGTACTATATATATATATATATATATATATATATATATATATATATATATATATATATATATATATATATATATATATATATATATATATATATATATAGCCGGTCTATTCTCATAATATTATGAGAATAATATTCTCATAACACTTCCGCACTGCACGCATAACGCGAGGGCACTGCATTCTCAGTAGTAGAGGTACTGCAACATAGCGACCAGTGAACTTCATGTTGAAAAAACTGTACGTGTTGTTTTTTCGGTACCTTTTTGCTCTAGTTTTTTAACCGTTTGTTGAAACAATGCGTGTAATATACCGTTGAAAAGCTACGGATTATGCGCTATTTCGCCATGTTGAACACTTTTCGAGATTCATCATGGTTTAAGAGCAGCTTCAAAAACGGTGCGACCCACGAATAATGGCAGCGAGCGTTTTTCGTGTTTTTTTCTAAACCGCTCGTCGGAATGAAACATATGATACACCGTTGGAAAGATATCGTCGAGGCGCATCTTTTTCATATATAATTTTTTTGTCTAATTCGTTACGGTTTAAGAGCAGTTTCAAATTTACTAAATCGTGGAATGCTGTTTTTCGATATTTTTTATTATTTTCGGTACTGTTTTCGCTCCAGTTTTCTAACCATTTGTCGAAAAAAGGCGTGTAATATACTGTTGGAAAGCTATGGACGAGGCGCAACTTTCCTATGTTGAAATGATTTCGAGATTCCTTACAGTTTTTAGTTAATTTTGAAAATCGTGCGGCTGACTACGAGGGGCAGCATCAGTTTTTGGCGAAATTCTTACAAACCGCTAGTCGAAATGGTTCAAATTATATGCCATTGGAAAGATATCGTCGAGACGCTACTTTTTCATGTAAAACACTCCCTCTAATTCATTACCTTTAAGAGCAGTTTTGAAATTACAAAAACGCGGACACTCTGTTTTTCGCGACACCAAAATTGACCAGTGCACTGCATTAGACAGAAGAACGCATTGCTTCAGACTAACAACCGTACTGCATCAAAAGGGCAAGCGAGCTTGATGATTTTTAATTTGAAGCAGTGCGGTTTTTTACATAGCGAACACTACCGAAAGTGAGGCGCGGCAGTAGCGGAAGTGAACCACATTAGTTTTTTGCTAGTTAAATTCGAAACCTTTTATTTTTCAATCGCGCCACAAATGAAACGAAGTGTGTTAGAAAAATAAGATAACCGCTCGTGGGAATTTTTTCTCTTTTTTACGTAGTGAACCGCCAACCACCAAAAAATGGACCACATCATTTTTTTAAACTTCAAGAAACAATTCATGATAGGGCCAAGTTAACTGCATTGTTTTTTTTTTTTGTGAAATTTTGCTTCGAAACCAATTGCATTAGGAAGGGAAGTGAACTTCTTATGACACGTAGGTTTACTGCACACTGCTTTTGTTTTTCCCAATGTGACACGTAGGTTCCTGTATTTGACTAAACATGACTCAAAACAAAAAATACAAATGCAATTGGGTCGCTATTCTTTTAGTACCAAAACATACTGCCTGTGGAGTCAGCGATGGCCGCGTGCCCCCATCGTATGGACTGCTCCAGCGAATGACCTGGTCCTATGCGTTGGCATTGGCAGCGTCGCGAGCATAGTAATGAGTTGCCCGGTCACGCCAAGGTGCTCACTTGGGACTGCAAACCACGGGTGTGCGAGCTGCATTGCTGTTGTCACCACCTTCACCATCGACAGGGAGTTGACCGCAACCACGCGAGCCGATGGCCTTCACCCTGTGTCGGTGACGTGCTGCAGAGGCCCACGGTGCGAACTGCAGGGACGCAGGCAGTGGACTGCATGAGGTGAGGGGCGTCGGCGGAGACCAAAACAAACTGCAGCATGGGGCGGTGCATCGCTAGTGAACTGCATGAGGTGAGGAGGAAGACCCGCAGAGCCAGCCGAACTGCACGGCGGCCCTACGCCACCTGGGTTCGAGGAGCGAGATGCACTGGTAGCAGGTGGGCTTGCTGTGCTCCATGGCCACAGCCCCATCTCCACTGGCAGATGAGCGGCCCCATCGCAGCGCGGGGTCCGCCGTTGTGTGTGGATCCGGTCGCCGCAACGCAGCACGCGGTCGTCGGGGCGGCTGTGTGGATCCGGCCGCCGCGACACAACAGGAGGTTGCCGGGGTGGCGAAGGATGGATCCGACTGTCGCGGCACAGAAGAAGCTCACCGGGGACGGCGGCAACTGTTGGGGGTGAACTGCAGCACGTAGGTGCCGTGCCGCCGGTGGAGCAAGCCGCCCCTGACTCGGGCAGTGGGGCGTCGCATGGGGGCGTCGCGACCTGGCTCCGACAGCGGGCTATCTCAGGGGGCCTGGATCCGGCACCAGGACTCGAACAACGCAGGGGCTCACCGCAGCTTAGATCCGACGGAGATTTGTGCTGGGAGGTGGCTGGGGGAGGTGTGCCTCGTCGGCGAGTGGAGGAAGGTCGCTGGTGGGGCGGGGAGCAGGAGATCGACGCGGGTTGTGGGGTGGAGGAAGGGAGGAAGACTACTAATGGCGCATTTGTGGGTGGTGCGCCATTAGTAACCTGGGACCAGCTAGATATTTTGGACAGCCACACCTACACACTCACTTTCCCCACTTCATTCTCTCCACCTCCTCCTCCAAGCTTGAGTCAGATGTCTCCTCCTCCTCACCTCATTTGCACCATAGATTCATCAAAATTAAGTGGTTAAATTACCTTTTTTGATAGGTAAGTAAGGGTAAAGCTATCTTTATGTTGTAGATCTACATTATTTCTCTCTCGAGCTCCAACAACCGTGCACATGCACTTTTTATGGCCTAGCTAGATCTATGTATGTTTATGGTGTTGCATATATTTGTGTTGTTGCATATATGTTTGTGTTTGCAGGTAACGGTATTTGAAATGCGATAGTTGCCAATATTTTGCCGAAATGTTGATTCATTTCCGTTTCGGCGAGAATTTTGGCACTATGCACTCTTTTTGGTCCTATTTTTGGGGAAAGTCATGCCAAAAATTTTCTTGGTTTTAAAATATCATTTTGCTCTACCCCGCAGGCGACCATGGTCCGCACGATGACCGAAGGCATCATGAATAGGTTTTTGAGCTCCGCGAAGGCCGAGATGCTTCAAAAGAACGAGACGGAGATAAGATGTTCGTGTCGAAGATGCAAGCTAAAGAGCCTTATTGCGGACCCGGATTCTGGGCAGGTGCGGGACCACCTGCTCTTGCGTGGTTTCATGGTTGGCTATCGGTGGCAAGGTGATGAAGATGACTATGAAGTCGTCCATGGCCAGGCAAGAAATGAGGAAAGGCAGCAAGACAACCACCGCGGCGAGGGCGGGCGAGAAGATGAAGAATCTCCAGGACATGATCACGACGGTGATACTGTACACAGTCATCATGTAGAAGATGCCGGACAAGATGATGAGGAAGATCAAGACGAAGGGCATGATCATGATCTAGATGAAGATGCCGGATCAGATGACGATGGAGGCTGGGTGCAGGACCCTCATATTCAAGAGCTGCTTCTCAAGCAGACGGATAACGCAAGAGCTGCCGCCCGAGAGAAAGCCAAGCTGTATCAACTGGAGATAGACGCGGTTACTCCATTGTATGAAGGATGCAGGCCCGAGGATAGCTGCCTGAAAGTAACGCTCATGGCTCTGGAGATGAAGGTAAAATACAAAATGAACGATGCATGCTTCGACGAGAACATGTCATTCGGGAACGAACGTCTTCCCAACGGGAACAAGTGCCCGACCAATTTTGAGGAGGCGAAGAAAATCTTGGGTCCTCTGGATTTACCACACGTGAAATACCATGTGTGCATGAACAATTGCATCATTTATCGGGACGAGCACGTGGAGTCTACCATATGTCCGGTGTGCGGCGTCACTCGATACAAGAAGCGGAAGAAACCTCCTCGAAAAGTGGTGTGGTACTTTCCGATCACTCCTCGTCTGCAGCGGTATTTCACGGAACCTAAGGTAGCAAAGCTCCTGCGTTGACACGCGGATAGGGAGGAGAAGAAGCGAGAAGATGACGGAAATGATCTGGAGATAAATAAAAAAGACAAGATGCTGAGTCACCCTAAGGATGCGAGCCAGTAGCAAGCGTTGAACTTCGAAGAGCTAAAATTTGGGAACGACCCAAGGAACAACGTGCTGGGAGCGAGCATCGATGGAGTCAATCCGTTTGGCAGCCAGAGAAGCACACATAGCACCTGGCATGTGTTTGTGTGGATGTACAACCTTCCCCCCTGGTTGTTCATGAAGAGGAAGTACATTCACATGAGTATGCTAATTGAAGGGCCGAAACAACCAGGGAACGATATCAATCTATATCTGGGGATGCTGAAAGAGGAGCTAGACATGCTGTCGAAAATGCCAGCCAATACGTGGGACTCCGCAGAGAAAGAATATTTCCCTATGAGAGCCACACTGCTCACGACGATGCACGACAATCTCGGTTACGGATATCTCGCGGGGCAGGTGGTCCACGGATTTTCTGGATGCGTCATGTGCATGGATGACACAACGTATCGCCAGCTAGATAGAGATCCCGGGTCTTCGAAAACCATGTTCATGGGACATCGAAGGTGGCTTCGCGACGATGACTCGTGGAGGAAACGCATACGTATTGCCGACCCACGAAGCACGTGGCCGCCGGCCTCCCCACGACCAACCGAGGCACCCAGGAAGACCGCCACCATCTTCTTCTTCGACTACGAGGACCCGGACGAGCTTGGACGCCCTCGAGCCATCCCTTTGACGCAGCCGCCGCCGCCGACCCTGACCCCTCCGGCGACCGGCCACGCCTGCCCGCCCTTGTGCCTGGTAAGAAATGCATCCACACCCATCACCATAGGTCCATCTTCATGTATGTGCATTATAGCCATTTGCTTGTGTCAGGATTATCCTAAAACACTTCAACTCCTGAGAAAATCATGTGCCACATTATTGATATGTGCTTTGGACTAAGTCCAGCATGACTGCAGATTGCATTGCCATGATGATCATTCCTGAACGTGTATTATAACTGATTACCTATATCTGGAGATAATCTTTGAATGGATACTTCGATTGTTTGGAAAATCTTGTGCTATTCATCTCAAGTCATTACAGATGGAATTGATTTTGCCCCAAAGGTTTATTTATTCATTGTTGTAGTGACAAGATGCCAAGTAAAGGTATGTAAATAAAAGTTGGGAGTCTGACCTCCTTCATTTTCTATAGTGACTTAAAGAGTAGAAGTGTAGAAAGTGCATACATGTTTCACTTGCCAGAAGGATTGTCTTGGTTGCTTTTTCATAAAGCCTTTATGTTGGTTGTATGGCTATTGAGAAAACCTTGTGATAGTCATATTATAGGTCCATGCTTTCAACTAGATCCAGTATGATTACAGTTGAATTTGATCTGTACTACTGTGGGAGTAGAATGCACATGTGTGTTTGATCAATGAGTATTCTCCAACTAGGAAATTATGTGATGTGACAAGTGAGATGCTAGATACTTAATATTGGTAGAGAAATTCTGCTGCCATCCCAATAATGTTGGTCTTATTCATGATCAGCAATCCATGATCAGCAACAGTTTCCTTCACTAATTTTCATGATCAGCAATCCATGATCAGCAACAGTTTCTTTCACTAATTTTCAGTTAAGAGCAATCCATGATTTTTTTCAGCTAAAACTATTGATGATTTTTTGTTGGGTGACCTATTAGATCTGGAACGGAAGCTCACATAAGTTGAGCTGATTTTTGTCCATATGAAAGCAGAGGACCATATGGTCTGTGGCCTTTTCATCCATATGAAAGTAGAGGCACATTGTGGTGCTAGTTTGCTGGGTTTTGTCTCCGACCATCGTGTCGTGATGATTTTGCAGGTACCCCAAGAGGCCCTTGAGTTTTCTGGAATGTCGATTAACTTCCGTTCCGGCAAATTCGGGTACTCCATATGTCCTATTTTCAGCAAAGGTCATGCTGAAATTTTCCGTGAATTTTAGCATGACTTTGCTAAAAATAGGACATATGGGGTACTTGCGACTAATGCATGGGCCGGGGTATCTTATTACATAATTAAGTACGATCAACTGCCCCTTGTGTTATACATATAGAAGTGTGATATGTTTACTGTCTCTTGGTGTTTGTCCTTAATTAAGTAGGATCAAGAATTAAGTAGGCCTAGTTCTGAATAGCTTCTATCAATGGCTGATATGTTTACTGTCTCTTGGTGCCTCGGCATATATATCAGTCAACCTAGGATGCCTCGGCATCGCTAAACCCTGAATGATGAAAACTTAACTTAGCATTTAGGGTGCCTCAGCATCGACAAACCCTAAATGATAAAACCTTGGCTTTTAGGGTGCCTCGATGTCGACAAGAACCTAAATGATGAAACTTAGGCTTTTAAGGTGCCTCGGAGTCGACAAAGCCTAAATGATAAAACCTTAGCTTTTAGGATGCCTCGGTGTCGACAAACCCTAAATGATGAGACCATGATAATTCCTCACAAACCCTAAATGATGAGATCTTGTTCCTTGACAATAACCAACTTTTTGACCAAACTTTTTTCCTATTTAGATCGAAACATGGCCCACAACGATGAGGCCGGTGGTTCGGGCGGCAAGGCATTCTGGGAGCTGTCCTAGGAGATGGAGGAACAACCTCACCGCTATGAGGATGCCGCGAAAGACACCGATCCTGACTACACAACCCCTAGTGGCGTCGGGGACGACACCACTGATGGTGCCATCGGGGATGACACCACTGATGGTGCCGCCGAGGATGCCACCACTGATGGTGCCGTCGAGGAGGCCACCACTGATGATGGCAGCGCACGCACAGATGGCAGCCAACCGAAGAGGCAACGGAAGGACCGGCGCCCGAACATGCTCCGCACCGTCAAGGAGGAATTTACTGAAGTAAACTCCGACGGGCATCCAACGGCGCCCAAATAAATAGTCAAGGGGTACTCGGTTCAACTCGGGTGCATTCTCCAGAGCACCGTCTCGATCAACACCGAGAACCTAAGGCATAAGAACCGAGGGAATTTGCGCAACCTCCTCTTCACGAAGCTCCACGAACGATAAAAGTTCCCCGCTGAATTTGAAAACACATACCTCTCAGGGATTAAAGTGAACAATGCCGCCCTCACGAGGATGAGCACGGCCCTGTCTACTTGGAGAAGCGCGGTGAAGAGAATGATTGACAAAGGTTTTAGTTATGAGAAGATCAAGGCGAATAATCCTTCGATCAGCGAAGATTACTACAAGGAGTTCAAGATCAAGTGCGAGAGCAGCGCAACCTCCAGATCAAGTCAGTGGGGGAAAGAAATGCGGGAGTTGAACTTAGGGGAACACACACTCGGTCCCGGCGGTTATAGAGTGTCGGAGTCTATATGGGACAAGGAGGACACGTAGCGTGCCGAGCAAGGCCTACCGCCCCGCTTCGAGAAATACCATGACAAGCAGACCAGGAACTATGTCAGGTCTCGGTACAAGGAGGACCCGGTAACAAAGGAGCTTACCACAGATCCGAAGACCAGGGCCCTTGAGGTTGTTCTGGTAAGGAATACACCCCCGCGTAATTAGCTCCATATGGTTGCATTCTAATTAATGAAGCCAAATTTCTAAATGGTTCAAATTCCTTCCGCGGGCGACTGAAAGCAGTAGCACGAGGTCGACTCAGAGCACCCCTTGGTACAGCACTCTAAATAGGGCGTTTGACGTAATGAAAAACAAGGATAAGCTCAGTAAGCTGTCGTCAGCTGGTCGTGTGGCCGTCAAAGGCTTGTCCACAAAATGGTCGTCATACTATAACGCTGGTGGGCGAAAGGAGAGAAAGACTAGCTCGGAAAGCCAGTCGCGCGAGGTTCAAGAACTCAAGGCACAAGTGGCGCGGATTCCGGAGATTGTCCAAGAGCAAGTGCAACAATAACTGGGATCGACGCTCACCGGCATTATGCCTACCTTGATTCATGGGCTGACGACGTGGATTGCGGGCGGCCAACAGGGGCCGCCCCCGATTCCCAGCTTCACGCCCAGCAACTCACACAACGCGCAAGCGGCGCCATTGGTATCTCCGGCGGAGGCGGCATTGGTGTCTCCGACACCGGCACGGGCATTGGAGCTTAAGGCACCCGGGTGTACGCCGGCCGGCACCTCTGCAGCAAGCGGCCCCTCCATCAATTGGACGCCCGTCGTTGGTGGTTCCTCGACATTAGCCGATCTCGACGCCATCATCACGGTAACTAATTAAGCCTCTCGGCCGAGGACTTCATCTCCTTGCCTTTGACAGGGCATCCCTGACGCCCTACATGTTTTCGCAGGGCGCCGCCGACGTTCCGTGCACTCTCCTGCACTTCGTGAACGATGAGTTGGTCGATGTCGCCAAGGGCAGAATCGTTCAACCGGGCAACCCCGTGTTCCACGGTAATCCGATGCCACCCACCGTGTATAGGGTTCAAACTGTTCGGGTGCTGCCAGGCTGCGATGAGTTGTTACCTCCGATTCGACCCGCCGGGGCCGACGAAGATGATGTAATGACCCTCAGCGCCTGCCTAAGCTGGCCCCTGCTTTGGCCGAAGAGCCAGATTCGTTTAGGGGCGGGGGACACCACCCCAAAGACAACACCGCCAGTCGTGCCGGCGCCAAGCCATGGAAAGACCGCCGCAACGCTACCGGACATGCCGGACATCCCTATGGCACAAGATTTGAACATGCATATGGCACAAGATCCGGATGACAACGACAACGACGACGGTACATTTGCCAACGTCGATAAGTACTTTGCCGAACATGGGTACGATGACGAATTCATGTGGCCTCTTTCTCAAGAACCCAATCCTACAAAGACGATCGCGATCTAGCTGGTACCGCGGAGAAACCCAATTGCAACAGGCGTTGTCTGGCGTTCAGTTCTCAGGAGACGCCTCCAGCTGCCGACTTCACCGAGCCTCAGATAGCCGAGGTGCGAAATATTATCAGCCCCAACACACTCAAGAAGGCGGTCTGTGAGCAGAACTCGGTCCCATTACATGAGATGAAGAAGGGACGGAAAAGAAAGAGTAACAAGTGTGCGAGCCAGCCGGCACCGAGTACGATTCGTGCTCAGGACGGGCCACCTTTACCTAAGGATATAATGAGGAGGGTGCATGTGGCGGGAAGGCCGATGCTACCGACTAATATGCTCAATGCTGCAATCGGTGCTATGAGGAGTCTGCATGACAGTGTTCTTTCTTTGGAGAAGCGGTGTCTCAGAGAGAAGGATGTGGCATACCCGGTTTTCGTGGCCAAGGTGCCAGAGGGCAAGGGCTTTGTGGATAACTCCATCGGGGGTACGATCGTCCTGCGGTTTGATGACATCTTCGCTATGTTTAACCTTCATCCGCTGCACAACACCTTCGTTCGGCTATTTTCGCTGAGTATGGAAATGCGGATCATTAGAGACAAGACCCCGGACATCGTGATAGTCGACCCCTTCTACATGCGTGCCAAGATCTTGGGCAGCACTGGGGACCGGCAAGTCGCGAGTTCTTACCTCGAAGGCGTCATTCTAGCAAACCCAGATAAGGATAACTTCCTCGTGCCTTACTTTCCGGAGTAAGTCGTCCCCTCAACCGCCCCATAACATATGATTTCTTAGATTTCGATCGTTTTTTTAACATTCCGTGTTTTGTGCAGTGACACACATTGCACACTCATCCTCTTAACCCCTAAATATTCCATGGCCACGTATTTCGACTCTGACCGTCAGTCGAAGAAAGACTACACAAATGTCAAGAAAGTTCTTGTTGATGTTCTCCCCGGCTATGCCAAATCTGGAGGCACCTTCACCAGGCCAGTTCATAAGTACGGCAAGCACGTGTTCGCCCAGAATACGACGTTCTACTGCATCAAGCAACCGCCTAGTGGTCAGAAGGATGCCTACTACGCCCTCCATCACATGCGGGCGATCCGGACCATAATCACCTTCTGCTACCAGATAATCTCAAAGATTGGGCCGCGAGCCTGTCGGCAATCCGGGACGCGGACATCAGACAAGAATTCTTTCGCATCCAGTCGGAGTTTGCAGAAATCATCCATCAAGATGTCCTTTGTACCTCGGGGCAGTTCAACCTCAGAAATCAACCGTCCAATAGTGAGATAGACACAACGCTACTAATGCAGGGTGACAACGCCCGCGATTTCATGACCATCACGATAGGCGACGGCTTCATCCACGCTCCGGTCCCTTGAGTCGAGTCGAAAGTAGTGATGCTATGTCTAGTTCTGAAACATCGATTGGCTCATGTTGTAATTAAACTTTAATGAACTTGTATGTCTCTTTGGATTGGACAGTCGTTCAACTTAGATGTAATCGATGCTATTAATGTCTTGCTTTTCTCCTCCGATCCTTTTGTGGCATACTTATATATTGCTTATGTATTGTCTGTGAATTGGTACTAACGTTTTGTTTGGCTAGTGCATAGAGATGTCGTCGTATGTCGTGTACAAGGGTAAGGTTCCTGGAGTCTACGACGACTGGGAGGAGTGTCGGAGACAGGTTCACCGTTTCAGCGGTAACAGTTACAAAGAGTACACCACTAGGGCAGAGGCGGAATCTAGATACGCGCGCTATCTAGCGGGAGAGAGGAGGGAGCGTTGGAGAAACCGGATGAAGACTAGTTTCATCGCCATGATGCTCATCGTGATGACCGCAGCTCTCTTCTATGTGATGGTACTTTAGATGATCCATATCGACTTGTAATGTGAAGACAAACTCGCTACTCGCGGTCTCGAGACTTGTAATGTTCTATCTTTGTTCGGTCTTTTGAATTTGGAGACCAATATGGTGAATTGTATTCGTAGACTAATCTTCTATTGTATTCGATGAATCTGCTGTTGTTGTGTGGTGTTGTCTAAATTTTGTCCAATAATATATTTTGTATCCTGTGAAAATATCAGAAAAGAAAAAAATATGTAATATTCATACCAATGGCGCATCACCCACTAGTGCGCCATTAGTATGCCAAAGCGCGTGGGTATATTTGTGTAACATCCCAAATTTTCAATTTGGAATGTTTTACAATTATTAGCTAAGCATCTATGCATTTTTTTATATTTGTCTTTTGGAAATTTCAGAGGCATTTGAGTTTTATCTCACTTTGGATTCAACTTGGCATCCGAAATTTATTTCAAAAATCCCTGACAAATGCTAGTTCAAAAGTATGAGCGGAGCGAACATGACACTCCAAAAAGTCAGAAGAAAACAATGCCGAAAGTTTTGAATTCAAATTTGAGTTTCATTTGGATTTTTTAGAAAAATGTTTTTATGAAGTTTTTATTTAGCCTCTGAAAAATAGTTCATCTTGTAGGATTTATTTTTCTGAATTTTTTGAGATATATATGTCCTATATTAAAATATTTGTATTTTCTATCTACACATTTGTTTTCATTTTTTCTCTCTGTCAAAAAAAAAACAGCCACGGGCCACGAATGGCCCAGCCTTCCTCACAACCCAACCTGGTCGTCTCCTTCCTTTGGTCATTCGTTCACAGAGCGCACAGAGCATCATCCACCCAGCGCCCCCACCCCTCCCCTCCTCTCCCTCGCCCAAAAACTGCTCTGAACGGAACCCCCTCGCCTCCCTCTACCTCTTCTCCTTCACTAGTGCGCCTTAATTCCACCTCTAATGGCCACCATGAACGCTTGAAACTACAGCCATTAACACATCTCGCCCCACCCAACTCTGGTCCTCCCCAAGCCCTATAAAAGGCACCCCCACGAGCCCCTCTCACCCCTCGCCCGAAGCCCTCTCCTTCTGGAGCTTTTCCCCCTCCCTAACCTCGCCAATTGCTCGCCGGAGTTCGTGAATTCCGGCGACCTCTCACCGTGTGTACATGAGGCTATCTACAACCACAACTTGATCAAGTGGTTCACCTCATCGTCCTCTACACCGTCCCGAACGCGTCCTTCACCAAAGCACACCGGAGCCGCCTTCTTCCTCGTCTCCGGCGACAAGTCCCGTGAGCACCCAGCCAGCCAATCAGAGAGCGCCACTTGTCTCTGACCGAATTATTTTTTATTTTTTAAAGAATTTTTCCAATCTCAGATTCTATATCAAATCTTGTTTCTAGTTTATATTTTAGTCTATAGATCCGATTTAGTTGATTCTTTTTCCTACGGCTTCATAGAAATATCCTCTATCCAAAGAACCAAACGAAAAATATTTTTGAAAATTTTAAAATATAAATTCAAACAGATCTGAATTCAAACTTCGTTAGGCCATAACTTGAGTTTCGTAACTCCGTTTTGGGTGATTATTTTTGCTAATCGAAGCTTGTAACATGTACCTTCTGTAAAAACTAAAACCATTTATTTTTGTTGCGGTAAAAATTACGTTCTGTACAGAAACTTTATTTTGGTGTTTTTGGAGTTTTTCGAAGTCTTTTATTTGTTTTCTTTTTGGATATTTGCTTGTATGCTTATGTATGTTATTGCTTGCTTACGCTAGATCATCCGGAGTGCGAAGCTTGATACTACGAATCTTTAGAGTTCAACGAATGTCACCAAGGCAAGTTCACATTTTGATCAAAATTTTCAATACCCAGTTTTTACTATGCATTAGTTTGACCCTCAAAGATTGCATGAGTAGGATTGGGAACATGTGGATATGCTTTGTAGTTTATGTGGTAGGAACCTATGACCGTTTATCACCTCGGGAATATTCGTTATATCATATGTTGCTTAGCCATGCTCGTAGATGGGGATTGGTATGTTTGATACATGCAAGTTGTGAGAGATAATAATTTTGGGACAACATAAGGTGGCAACCTTAATACACATCTGGGTGGATTGTTTGGGGCACCTGGAGAAACCAGTGCTTGCCCAAGGGGAATCCCGGAGTACCCGTGTGATTACCCTAGGTCCGCCACCCAGGCTCAAAGGGATCATAAGATATTTCATGCCTAGAAACTTTTGTGTGCAGCCACAAGCCATTATGGGCTCTGGCATAGTTGAGTAAGTTGTGTCACCTCTTTCTGTGGTAGAATAGCTGATGTAGGGGAAAGTAGGTGTACCGGTCAACCCAGGGTTTGGAGGAAATACTTCAGAAAGACTATGTCTAGATCTTCCTATCATGGAGGTGGTCGAGTCTTGTGGGAAAAGTGCACAAACTTCTGCAGAGTGTATAAACTAATCATGATTAGCCGTGTCCCCGGTTATGGACAACTTGAGTATCTGGAAGTGAATTATTGGTTGATCTCATCACTCTATTTAATGAAATTATTGGGTTACTAATAACTTTGGAATTTTGGGATTGAGTTGGAGGAACCTTCTCAATAATGGCATTTTTTACTTAGTAGTAAATAAAAATTTATTCCTTTGTTGTAGGGTAAAATTGGCTTTATGCAAAAATTAAACTTAGAGCCTCCACCAGCTAATATTTGCATATAGAGATAGTCTTTTTTCATTATTGTTATTCTATTGTGTGAAATTGCCAGCATATTCCATGTGCTGACCTACACGGCTGCAACGTCTCATGTTGCAGAGTTTTCCGACGAGGAGTAAAGGTGCGATAGGTCGTTGTTCTGCACTCAGTTTGCCGTGGAGTTGATGGACTCATTTTACTTTTGATGCTTCCGTAGTTATTTTATCCAGATGGCCTTTGGCCATATTATTGTAATAAATACTCTTTTGAGGACCTCAATCTAATAAAGTGTGTGATTGAACTATGTTATAATTCATCGAGTACCGTGTGTGTCAGCATATCGATCCAGGGATGACACTTAAGCATAGAGACTTCGATCCATTGGGTCGGGTCGCTACAATATGGCCCCCTGGGAGGCATACTAATGGCGCACGGTGGGCTATACTAATGGCACACTGCGTGGTGCGCCATTAGTACACCAGATACTAATGGCGCACCAGGGGTGCGCCATTAGTATTTAATTCTAATGGTGTGGTGCTAGTGGCGCACCAGTAGTGCGCCATTAGTAGGCAAAACTGGTGCGCCACTAGCATGCCTTTTCCTAGTAGTGTGAAGATAAAGTTGTCGGGTCCGAAGGGCCTCATCACCATCATCGGCGACTACCGCAAGTCCCTGGAGTGCGCCGGAGACGGCTCCAAGATGGACGAGTCGCTGGTCATACCCGAGGAGAGGTGCCAGCTCGACCGAATTGTCTCTCTGGCCAACGAGGCGTCAGCTGTGCTAGCCCCAGCCGAGGAGCCGGCCAATGAAGCCTCGTTCAAGCCCTCCAAGGAGACGAAGAAGGTGAAGCTAAACCCAGAAGACCCCAACTTCAGCAAGTACGTAATCATAGGCACTCGCCTCGACAACAAATACGTGAGAATCAGGATATCTTCGCATTGACCCCCAAGGACATGACGGGTATCCTGAGGGAGTACGCCGAGCACAAACTCCACATCCGCAGGGACGCCAAGCATGTCCGCCAACCCCTACGGTGTTTCTCCAAAGAGAAGAGAAGGACCATCGGTGAAGAGATCACCAAGCTTTTGGCGGCCGGTCATCATGAAAGTATTTCACCCCGAGTGGCTGGCCAACCCAGTCCTCATCCTAAAGAAAAACAACACTTGGCGCATGTGTATTGATTACACCAGCCTGAACAAGGCCTTCCCCAATGATACATTCGCCCTCTCGCGGATTGACCAAGTCATCGACTCCACCGCCGGGTGCAAGCTCCTGTCCTTCCTGGACGCTTACTCCGGCTATCACCAGAACAAGATGGACCCAGCCGACGCCCGGAATACGTCCTTCATCACACCTTTGGGGCGTATTGCTACATCACCATGTCGTTCCGCCTGAAGAACGTCGGCGCCACTTTCCAACACTGCATACAGAAATGCCTACTGCCGCAACTTAGCCGCAATATCCACATCTATGTGGATGACATCATGGTGAAGACCAAGCAACACCTCACGCTCCTCGATGACCTGAAGGAAACCTTCGCCACCCTGTGCGAGCACAAGGTCAAGCTCAACCCAGAAAAATGCGTTTTCGGCGTCCCAACCGGAAAGCTACTCGGCTTCCTCGTCTCGGAGCGCGGCATTGAGGAAAACCCGGAGAAAATCAAGGCCATCGAGCACATGCACAAGCCGGCTCGGCTGCGCGAAGTCTATAAGTTCACCAGCTGCTTGGCCTCGGTCAGCCGGTTCCTCAGCCGACTAGGCGAGAGGGCCTTGCCCCTATACCAACTGATGAAGAAGACAACGTTGTTCGAGTGGAAGCCGAGGTGCAAGCTGCTCCTTGTGCCGCTCATAAGACTCAAGGAGCCGTCTAAAGAAGCTGACCCGATAGGAGTCCAGTTACTGAAAAAAGCAACGATCAGCGCGAAAGACAACAATTTAAAGATTCAACCCAACTGCTACGCAGTTGGCCCAAATCCCGGGGACTACACCCAGCGGGTGCGCTGGCGCGCCCCCACTAAGAAGAAGCAAGCAACAAGAAAAGAATAAAGTAAGGAAGACATACGAGCACGGCGCTATCCAGCTCCCGCGTCTGCTCCAACTCGGCCTATGCGAAGGCCTGGATCGGGTCCGCCCGCCCTTGAAGGCGCCAGGTCACGGCGGCCATCGCCGCCTCCTCTTGGCTCGGAGGCCCGAAGAAGATCTCGTCGGCCCCGTGCCGCGGCGGCTATGGCCCAACAGTCCGGCAACCCCCGGACCGGAGCACCAGGGCGTGCTCGGCGCTGGCCACCTCCCCCGCGGCCGACGTCCTCGCCACCAACAGCGCAAGGGGTGGAGTGATCCGCGGTTCCTCCGTCGGCGGCGCCTGCCTCGACGTCGCCCAAGCCACCCCTTGCGACGCTGTCCGCAGCGCCCTTTCCAAGACGGCATCACCATCGCCTCCATCAGCCCCCGCCCGCTGAACCGCCTCGACCCGCGGCGGGGTGCCGTCCCCAACGACCATGACCTCTCGGTCGAGGTCTATTGCATCCGCACGGCCGCCTTGGCCGTCCTCCTCCTCCAACGATGGCACGAAAGCCGCCCCCGCCACCGTCATCCCGGCCAGCATCTCTGGCCACACCATCTCCTCACCGGCTCGCGCCCACATCGCCGCAGCGCTAGTCCAAGCCCGGGTCGACGCAGCCTCCAGTTCGGCTTCGGCCCGGTCCAGGTCCCACCAGGCCCGACCTTCAGTGTCGGACGGATCTAGACCAAGGTCCAGATCCGCCCGCCCCTCCTCTTCTCCCCGATCGACGGTACTGGACAGTCTCCTCCGGAACGCGGCACCCTCAGGGGACGCGACATCCGCTGCCGCCAGCGCCAACGAGATCGGCGACCTAAAGATCCAAAATAGATAAGTAAAAAAGAGCTCGATGGAGCCACTCGGCCACTTGGCCCAAGCCAGAAAGGTACTCACCCCGGCAGCACCAGAACGGCGTGCCTCGTCTGCGGGGCGACGAGCCTCCTCTTAGCAGGCGGCTTCGCGCCCCCAGCCGCGCCTGCTACGCGCTTCATGGTCAAGGCCCGTGGCGCAACGCTACCCTTCCCGTGGCGCCCCCCGAGACGACCCGGCTCCAGTCGCGCCGCCGCCTCGTCCACCCGGCGCCGCTACATCAACAACTCACATCAGCATCTTCAACGTCGTCCAGTGGCTAGCGACTCAGTAAGGAAAGACGGCCTCACCTACTCGACGCCCCACGTCCGCCTCGGTGGCCGCTCCCTCTCCTCCGCCGTGGGCCTCGGGCTCCTCCAAGGCAGCGTGCACCACCTGTGTCCGGGACCGGTCATAAGGATGCCAGATGGCATTCAAAAGCACCTCCTGCTTCACGTCCGGACGGATAAGAAGATGTGCGGCAGCGAAATATGGAGACCAGGGACTCACCATCGGTGTCGGGTTCACGTGACTGTACGGGGCCTTACCGTAATACCAGTCATATTATAGGTTGGCCTTGGAGATGTCGTTGACCCGTCGCATGATCTGGTCTGCCCTCAGCAGCAAGTTCGACATGCGGTCGGGGTCCTAGAGGTCGGTCATCTCGCCGATGAGGTGGATGCGCTGCTGCAGCGGTAGCACTCGTTGGGCGATGAAGACGGTGATGAGGTCGGCGCCGGTGAGCCCTTCCCGCTCCTTCATCACCGACACCTGCTCACACTGATTGAGCACCACCTGCGACGGGCGCTTGGGGTAGTACGCCAAGTTCTGCTTCACCCGTGGTGGCGAGTTCACGAACGGCGGAAGATTGATGTGGTCCGCGCCGAGATTGCGAACGTAAAAGAAAGCGTTCTGCCACTTCTTGGCAGAATCCTCCAGCGGCACCTTGGCGCGCTCAAACCCCGGCTTCCTGCAGATGACGGTGGCCCCGCACTCAGACATCTCCCCGGCCTTCGGCCCCTGCTACCTTAAGGAGAAGAGGTGCACGTAGAGTTCGATGGTGGGCTCGACCCCGAGGTACATCTCGTAGAGCGTGACAAATCCTGAGAGCTGCACGATGGCGCCAACCCCAAGATGGTGGGGCTGGATCTTGAAGAAGTACAATAATTCGCGAAAAAAATCGCTCGCGGGCAGCCCAAACCCGCGCTTGAAGTGCGGGAAAAAGAACATGCGCTCCGTGCCCTCGGGGCACGGCTCTCGCTCGTTCCCCGGCAGGCGCACGGCGACCTCCGTCTCCGGCGGCAGGCGCTTGGTCGTGTGGAGGTAGTTGATGTCGTCGTCGGTGATGGTTGAGCCCATCCACGAGCCCGAGAGCAGAGCCATCAACAAGAATGCAGAAGAATAAGGAAGAAGACGGTCAATGCTCGGAACAACGGGCGTCGCGACACGCGACGGTCGCTAGAAGCAGAGGAGGCAAGGAAAGGCAAGGGCGCGAGCGAGAATGATCTCCGCCGCCCCCTCCTCGCCCCGATTTATAAGCCACAGCTTGAATGTCGGGGAGTGGGATCGTTTGCGCTTGCCTTTCCCACTTCCCCGCAATAACTGCGCACGTACGTGCGCAATAACTGCCCCCGGAAGGGCAACCGGTCCGCGGACGCCGCAATAAATCCGCGCGCGTGGGCCGAAGCTGCGCGGCCATGGGCCCAAGAGCGTCGCCATGTCCCATCGTGCGCCTGGCCTGTCAGGCCTCTCCAGCTCCTAGGCACCACGTGGCGCCCGTGCAGAAATAAAAAGATCGCTCAAGATTCGGCGGACTCCTCGGTTTCTCGCCACTGGCGGGATGATGCAATCCGGCTTCCGGAAGCCTGCACACAGTGGGTGTTACTGGACCCGGCGGCCACAAATCAGCCTCCAAGGAAAGGAAATTGTGAAGGTCCCTCCCGTCCGAACACGGTGGACCTTCACAGCTTCGGGTACTAGTGTCAGGGGATGAACCCCAGGCAGGCAAAGGAAGCCGGATCCTTTTCAAAAACAACGGGGCCAGCTTGGCCGGGTCGCTCGACCCGGCCAAGTCCCATGACTCGTCTAAACAATCCAACCCGGTAGGATTCCCATGACCCGGCCCCAACGGCCTGCTCAAGGGATGTCAAGACTTCCCCAACAAGCCAGTCCAGCCCGTGGCGTGTTCCCCAATCCGGCCATGGGTCAGCTCCCGTCCCATCCCAGCCGTACGATGGGACGAGTCTCCACCTATCGATGACCAAGGCAATAGTGCCCCGCCCATGCCTCTGGTCAGCCGAGGCGTGGCAACATTGCAATCATCACCACCCATGACGCCGGCAGGCAGTGACATGACATAACACCACTGTACCCGACTCAACCCGGCCACTCCCTGACGGTCGACAAGACGACACACAGTGCCCCCGTACACGACTGGCCCTGCACCCAGAGAACCCGGCGAGCCCTATACCCGGCGTGTCCCAGCGCCGGCTTCCCGAATGTTGACAACCCGGTCCCACGACCTTGTAACTTGACCATTGTATCACCCGGGGGTTGGCCTATAAAACCCCCTAGGAGCCCTCATGCATATGGACGAAACCTAAGAGAGAACAGGGTAGACACACATCTCAAGGAGAAGCAGCCTAAGCCCAGGCATGTCTTCCTCCTTCATCCATACAGCTCAAGGAGCAACTTTGTACTGATAAACATCAACCACACTCGGCAGTATTAGGGGTGTTATTTCTCCGGAGAGCTCCGAACCTGGGTATGTCTTGCGTCGCGCGCTCGCTCATGCCAACCTCGCATCTGAAGCCCACCAGTGTCCTCGAGCCTCCTCCTATCTTTATCCATCCCTTGGAATCTGTCGTGCGCCCACCACGACAATGGGCGAAAGTTGAAGTACGACTGCTACTAAAATTTGGGTAAAGGAATTGATGCGGGGCGGGAGTGCCCAAGATCACGCACGGTCCAATAAGAATATGCGTGTATGATAATAAGGAAAAGTGGTGGAACCGCCGATTTTTGCAATGCTTGAGGCGGGTGGTTTGTTTTTATATTTCTAGCTAGCTGCTCTATCACACACGATTCGTCCTAATTTCTAAAAAAACTTACCCTCCTTTAGCTTGTGCAGTCGTGGTGATTTCATAGCACACTTGCATCGCACATGGTTAAGCCAGTACCTCCAGCATTTGCGCGCGCTTGCGCAGTCATGGTGATTTTATAGCAAAAAATAACCTATAAAAATATAGTCTGCAAATTAGCAAAACAAGGACACCAAGGTTTACATAATCATCATGTTAGGTCATTATAGAGATAAGGTAACTACAGAGATATTAATCTCTTTATCTCTATAATGACTGTGTCATGGTGATTAAATGAATCTTGAGATATATAAATTCCCACCGGGTCACCCATCCTTGGACCACTCCAGCCCGAGCAGGCTTAACTTTTGTGTTCTATTTGACTAGGCTAGCGGATGGGAAGCGGTACCTTGCTGATAGGAATTGCCTCCTTGCCTTGGAGGCGTTTCACACTGGTCACCCTATGTGACCTACTCCCTCCTATCACGGACATTTGTGCTTTTAGAAACTGTGTGTGATATCTACATGGCTGGTGTGTCGCCGTCCAGCCTTCAACAAGCACTAACACTGATAGCGGGAAACCGATGGGAGAAGAGGCGGGAAACCGATGAGAGGAGTTGCGGGAAACAGTAGCATGTTTAGAAAATGTAGTAAGAAGGAAGCGTGAGCTAGCATGACGCATGTGCACAGTGCTTACCCATGTTCTGCATGTGCTGTCGAAAGGGATGAGGATTGTCGTTCGATCTAGGAGGATCCAACGGTGCAGACGTACGATCCGTGGGGTTTGGGTTCTGGCCAATCAAAACGCACGACTCATATCGCGCGCACAGTAGGGGGAGGGGGGGTGTCTCGGCCACGGTTTCGTAGGCACACGACTTTCGTGAGTGAACCATGTGCTATTTGAAAACATTTTGTGACAAGAATCTCGGTTTTTAAATCCTAGTAAATCGTGAAACTTGGCATGGTGTCACGACATGGCACATATATGTCGAGGAATTTTTTCGTTCATTTTGGCACAAGTTTTATTACAAGCCTCTTAGAACCCGGAGCTTCTCTCAAAGAAGCCTCATGGTTTCGATAGGGAAACGTGTCCCCCTTGTGGGGGAAACGATAATCACTATCTCATTTTGCCTTGTATTTTCTTCTACAGGCAACATGGAACGACAAGATATCCCTGCTAAAATTTAAACTTATTCATGGTTCGTTTGGCCTTTTTATACACTAATTGAGTTCCTAGGCATTTAATGCCCATAATTCAAATCTAAACTACAAATACATGCTCCAGTTCACCAAAATGGCTAGAAAAATTATACATGTGTCCTTGGGTGCATGTTAGGTCCCATGCCAGGAATGGGAACAAATTACAACCGTACCAGCGTCCTGGCTCATCCTCAAACATTTGGAATCTCATTTTTTAAATCCTCTTAAATCCTAAACTCACCAGAAAGTCATGAAAGTAGGCATGGTGTCACGTCATGGCACATATATGTCGTGGTAAAAACATTGTCCAAATTGGGCCAAGCTTTATTACAAACCTCTTACAAAACGGAGCTACTCTCAAAGAAGCCTCGTTGTTCTGATAGGGAAACGTGTTCCCCTTGTGGCGAAACATAATCACTGCCTATTTTTGCCTTGTATTTTCTTCTACGGGCAACATGAAATGACATGATATCCATGATGGAATTTAAACTTATCCAGGGTTCGTTTGACCTTTTTATACACTAATTGAGTTTCCTAGGCATTTAATGTCCATAATTAAAATTTGAAAATGCAAATACATGCTGTAGTTCACCAAAATGGCTAGAAAAATTATACATGTGTCCTTGGGTGCATGTTTAGGTCCCATGCCAGGAATGGGAACGAATTACAACTGTACCAGCGTCCTGGCTCGTCCTCAAACATTTGGTATCTCAGTTTTTACATCGCCGTATATCCTAAACTCACAAGAAAGTCATGAAAGTAGGCATGGTGTCACGTCATGGCACATATATGTCGTGGTAAAATCATTGTCCAAATTGGGCCAAGCTTTATTACAAAACTCTAACAAACTAGAGCTTCTCTTAAAGAAGCCTTATGGTTCCGATAGGGAAACGTGTTCCCCTTGTGGCGAAACGTAATCACTGCCTCTTTTTGCCTTGTATTTTCTTCTACGGGAAACATGGAACGACATGATATCCATGATGAAATTTAATCTTATTCATGGTTCGTTTGGCATTTTTATACACTAATTGAGTTTCCTAGGCATTTAATGTCCATAATTCAAATCTGAACTACAAATAAATGCTCAAGTTCACAAAATGGCTATAAAAATTGTACATGTGTCCTTGGATGCATGTTTAGGTCCCATGTTAGGAATGGGAACAAATTACAACCGTACCGGCGTCGTGGCTCCTCCTCAAACATTTGGAATCTCGGTTTTTAAATCCCCATAAATCCAAAACTCACTAGAAAGTCATCAAAGGTGGCATGGTGTCACGTCATAGCACATATATGTCGTGGTAAAAACATTGCCAATTTGGGCCAAGCTTTATTACAAACCTCTTACAAACCGGAGCTTCTCTCAAAGAGGCCTTGTGTTTCCGATAGCAAAACGTTTTCTCCTTGTGGCGAAACATAATCGCTCCCTCTTTTCACCTTGTATTTTCTTCTATGTGCAACATGGAACAACATGATATCCATGCTCAAAATTAAACTTATTCAGGGCTCGTTTAGCCTTTTTACACTAATTGAGTTTCCTAGGCATTTAATGTCCATAATTCAAATCTAAACTACAAATACATGCTCGAGTTCACCAAAATGGCAAGCAAAATTGTACATCTGTCCTTGGGTGCATGTTTAGGTTCCATGCCAGGAATGGGAATGAATTACAATCGTACCAGCGTCCTCGCTCGTCCTCAAACATTTGGAATCTCGGTTTTTAAATCCCCATAAATCCAAAAATCACTAGAAAGTCATCAAAGGTGGCATTGTGTCACATCATGGCACATATATGTTGTGGTAAAAACATTCCCAATTTGGGCCAAGCTTTATTACAAACCTCTTACAAACCGGAGCCTGTCGCAAGAACCTTCGTGGTTTCGATAGGGAAACGTGTCCACTTGTGGGCCAAACGATAATCGCTACCTCTTCTAGCCTCGTATTTCCTTCTACACACAACACGGAACAACGGGACATTCACGCTGAACTTTGAAATTATTCAGGGTTCGTTTGACCCTTTTTATTCATTCATTGAGTTTTCTAGGGATTTAATGTCCATAATTCAAATCTGAACTACAAATACATGCTCCAGTGCACCAAAATGGCTAGAAAAAAATGTACATGTGTCCTTGGGGTGCATGTTTATGTCCCATAGAACGAATGGGGATGGGTTCAACCATCTCGCCGTCCTGCCTTGGACACAAACATTGCGAATCTGGGTTTTTAAATCTCTGTAAATCCAAAACTCTCCAAGAAATCATGAAACTAGACAGGGTCTCACTACATGGTACATATAATTGTCCAATTTGGGTGAAGCTAAATTACAAGCCTCTTACAAACCGAAGCTTCTCGCAACCCTCGTGGTTTCGGTGGGCGAAACGATAATCGCGGCCATTTCTCGCCTTGAACTTTGTTTTCCAGAGGCAACATAGAATAACAGGAGTGTCGTGCTGAAATTTGAAACTGTTGAGGGTTAGTTTGTCCATTATATATATTACTAAGTAAGTGTTCTACGCATTTAGTGTAGCCCATAATTCAAATTTGAACAACAAGCACATGCTCCAGTGAAGCAAAATGGTTGGGAAATCGTACATGTGTCATTGGGTGCATGTTTAGGTTTCATTTAAGGAATGGGAATGGATTACAAACTTGCCGTCGTCCTGAAAGATTGAGAATCGCGGTTTTCACATCTCAGTAAATCAAAAACTCACCGAAAGAACATGAAACTTGGCATGGTTTCATGACATGACACATTTATGCCATGGTAAAAAAATCTTCCAGTTTGAGAAGAGGCGCACACATTACTAGCTATCGGATTCAGGGCTCCACAAAACCCTTGTTAATTTCGAACACAAGGGTGCGTGTGAAGAACTCGACTTCACCTATCTGCCTACTCACCATCTCTATGAACTAGTTCGATGAACAAGAAGGAAAATGACACAGGGTAGATTACCCAGGTTCAGACAATCTAGCGGTGAGTGGCCCTACTCCTATGGTTGATTGCCTCAAGGTGGGCTGAGGAAGAACTAGTACATTGGTTGAACAACCTTAGGAGGTGTGTTCTTGTGTGTGAGTGTGAGGAACGTCTGATTGATCCATCCCCCCCTATGGTGGTGGCTAAGCTATATTTATAGAGGCCTTGTCCTCTTCCCCCGAAATATAGGCAGGAAGGGATCCCACAAGGGCCAAATTTGAAGGGAGACAACTAGTACATCTTATCCTGATGAAAGGTGGTCTTCGCCTACAAAGCTTCTGATCCTGACGCCACAGTGGGCTCGGTGATGACCTCCGTCCTCTTGTCCTGGCGATCCAGTTCTTGTTGCATGGAAATGGAAACCTTTGGCTGATTCCTCGGGACTCGGCGCCTGCACTTGCCTCTTTAGCACCAAAGAGGAAACCAGTTGTCCTATGCTCACTGGCGCCCGCCTAGCCTTGGTTGTCATGTCTTGCGTCATCCGAACCTCATGAGATGGGGGCTTGCATAGAGATCTCCGCTCCTCGGGAGCCAGCCTGGTGAGACTGCTCCTTCCGGAGGTCTGGGTGTTGTACGCCTCGCGAGGCTTGGTCCCTCACGAGGATCCTGAGTGTCGATGCTGATGATGGGTCGTACCAGGCCGGTGAAGGAGGCACGTCATGGGCCGCAGGCTCGCAAGTCTGGGTACCCTAGTTCCCACAACGACGACAGTAGCCCCGGGCCCAAGGCGCGTTCGGATTTGGCTTCGAGGTAAAGCCATAGGGCAAGGGCGAAGCGCCGTGGGCCCCGACCGCCTACGGGCTTGATTGCCGCATGGCGCCTGGATAGGACGTGGGTGTCTCCACTACCTCATGCTGCCTCGGCAATCGTCCGACTTGACAGGGGGCTGGTGCATGCAAAAAGATCATCATTACGTGCAATCGTGGAGGCCGGCGGTTTGCCTCCCTCTTGCTATAAATGAGGAGGGGTGGAGCCCCCTGCTCATATCCATCTTCTTACTTCTCATTCCTCCTTCCTTCTTCTTGCTATGTCGTCTTGTCAAAGCATCCATGGCGCCACCGATGAAGCCTTCCGCGACAGAGAAGGGGAAGACTCCCAAGGAGGGGTCGGATGCGCCGCCACCCAAGAGAGGCTGTGGATGACTCCGCAAGCATGCTGTGAACGTGATGGTGACCCCTCGGGGGCACGAGAACGCTTCTTCAAGGGCAGGCGTTTCCTCTGGGAGCCACGGTGGTGCATCTTCGTGTGGTGGAGTCGCCACGGGCGAGGCGATTCCTGTGGCGAGGAGAGGTGCCCCGTGGTCGTTCGGCCTTTGCGGCTCTGCTCTCTCTCAGGAGACGCTTTCCCAGAGTTCGTCATGTGGTCGGAGAGGCCCGCCGGTACCTGGCTTCCGCTCCCGTGCTTCTTCGCGAGGGCGCTGCCATCGGGAATTGATGGCCTTTGGCTGCAAGCCGACGGCTGCTGCAGCAAGGCCTCTTGGGTGGGGGTCGAGGTCACCGCCGCAGGTGTGTCCTCAACCTGTGGTTGGCAGATGTTTGCCCATGCATGAGGCCTGGGCGAGAGGTTCACCCTCCACTTCAAGTACGATGGCCTCGGAGCCCTCTATGTGAGGGTGTTCGGAGAAGACGGCCGGTGTGCAGGGTGCTGCCCAGAGGATGGCAGCGACGACGATGAGCTTTCCCTTGGCGACATTTGTGGCTCTTCCAGCAGCGGCTCCTCCTCCTCCGAGGACAGTGCCGATGGTGACGGCTACGACGATCCATCCTGCTGCCGAGCCCAGATCAGAGAAGGTGATGATGTGCCTTGCCGCCGCGCCTTGGTGAAATAGGAGGGGGGCTAGGACTGAGCCCCCATGTTGCTGGAACCAGGCCTCGGGAGCTGTTACGGCCGCTCGCCCTGTTTCATCCTTTTCCTGCATTTTCTGAAGAAAAAAAGGTTGGAGGCCCCGGTGGGTGTGTAATGAACTATGGCACTTGTGCCAACATGCTATGCTTCGGTATTCACATTATTCCATGGTATCTGTGTTTCTAATAAGTGCATATAATATAGCTTAGCTTGGTGTGCTTGTGATAGATTCCCATGTTGCGAGAGCACTCCTCTTGGGGGCATTCTCCCGAGGCTTCCTTCTTGACGTATGTTGAGTCTCCGGAGGCATTGTGTAGCTGCGGGCCTAAAGGACCTCATGAGGCATATCATTCCTCCTCGCACTTTTCCTGAGGGTAGGCTAGCCGTGGTTGGTGCAATTTGTCGCGATACCCGGAGGCCCGGACTTAAAGTGAGTGCGCACGCACACGAGCTCGTTTGAGTGTGTATCGAGAGGACCAAAGACGTCGAGGCCCTGGGGCACCCAGGCTTCGACGAGGTGTGACTGTGGGCTAGCCCAAGCGTACATACCTACCTAGCCCCCGCACGCGGGACGTGTGAGGAGTAGCGACGGGCAACCGCCGCTCTCTCTGGGGCGAGGGTGGAGAAGCGAATAAAAAAGAGGGGAAATTCAATCCTTGGAGAATGAAAAGCATGAAACCTCAAATTTTATTCCAAGAAAAGCAAACCAGATACAGAAAGCGAGCAAAAGAACAGCCGCGTTCGGCACCTAAACTAGTTTTCTTCTTTTCACTAGCGCGGAGCTAAGTGCTGCCACTGAGACGTGGGAGGGAGGCCCCATGAGGCCTAAGGTTGGCACTCAGGAGACTCTCGGGTGTGTATAGCCCCAACTCATTATTACGTGAGAGTGTCACGAGCGGAGACCTTCACAGGAACGGGGCCTTGCTTCATGGGTAGAACTTTCGAAGATGCTGGATGTTCCATGCATTCTGGATGGGGATCTCGTCGTGCGTCTCCAGGCACACGGTGCCAAGCCTGGAGACACGAGCGATCCTGAATGGGCCCTCCCACATGGGAGAGAGCTTATGCATCCCTTCCCTGGAGAGCACCTGTCTCACGACGAGATCACCCACCTTGAGCGCCCTGGAGTTGATGTCACGGCAGTGGTACTGCCACAACGTCTGCAGGTACCTCGCTGCTCGGAACAAGGCTTGGCAACGATGCTCCTCCCCCAGCATGATGTCTATGCCCCGCAAGGCATCCTAGCGTGCCTCCTCAAACGCCAAGAACCACAGGGAGCGATGCTTGTCCTCGTGGTGGAGAACCGCTTCAGCTCCGTAGACGAGGAAGAATGGGGTCTCGCCTGTCCGTTAGGTCACGGTGGTGCGGATAGACCACAACACGGACTGGAGCTCGTCCATCTAGCCTCTGTGCAAGCCTCGAACTTCTTATTGAAGGTCCTTTCCTTAAGGCCTCTCAGCACCTCCGCGTTAGCGCGCTCGGCCAGGCCATTGCTTTGTGGGTGTGCCACCGAAGCGTAGCATATCTCTGTTCCAAGTTTAGCACATTATGTTTTGAAGAGATTTCTGGTGAACTGTGAGCCATTGTCGGTGATGATGCGACTCGGGACCTAGAAACATCTCAAGAGACCCTTGATGAACTTGACCGTCGAGCCGGACGGGATGGTGCGGACGGCATCTACCTCTGCCCACTTGGTGAATTTGTCGATGGCGACGTAGAGGTTACAGTAGCCCCCAGGCGCTCGGGGGGACGGGCCCAAGATGTCCAGCCCCCAGACCACAAATGGCTAGGATAGCGGGACGGTTTGGAGGCCCTCGGCGGGCTGGTGAATCTGCTTTACATGAAATTGACAGGCTTCATAGGACCTTACTAGTTCGATGGTGTCATCATGTGCTGTGGGCCAGTAGAATCCGGTGCGGAATGCCTTGCCTACGAGGGTGCGCGAGGAGGAGTGATGCCCGCAGTCTCCGCCGTGTATGTCAGCCAACAGCTCGCTCCCCTGTTTTTTGGAGATGCACCGCAAAGAGACATTAGTTGGCCTTCTTCGGTAGAGCTCACCATCTTGAATGCAGTACGTGGTGGCCTGTCGGACCACATGCTCCGCGTCTTCTTCTTTCTCCAGTCGGGTTCCTTGGAGTAGGTACGCCTTGAACTCCTCAGTCCAGCACCCCTCCTGAGGTTCTAGCGCGAGAAATAGGCAGGCCCCTGAGGTCGGACCACAGCCCGGGGTGCCTGAGGTTGGTGCTGGGGGAAGCTCCTCCTAAGATGATGCCGGCTTGATTGCCAGAGGGGCTGCCGATGGCCTGAAAAGCCGATCTTCAAATAAGCCGAGCTCTTGAGGCAATCGACGAGACGCTCTCTTGGCAATGTCGTCCGCCTCCCTGTTTGTGCCATGCAGTACATGCTGCAATTCCATCCCCAAGAATCGTTTCTCGATTTTACGTACCTCCTCAAGGTATGCCTCCATGTGCTCGTCCTTTGGTGTGTACGCCTTGTTGGAGAAGTTAACGAGGAGTCGGAGTCGCCCTTGATGGTAAGGCGCCTCAGCCCCAGCGCTGTCGTGGCCTTGAGGCCAGCAATCAGGCCTTCGTACTCTGCAATGTTGTTGGAGACCTTTTCGCCATTCTGGAAGCATAGTTGCACGGCGTAGTAGAACTTGTCCTTGGTGGACTACATGAGCACAGCTCCAGCCCCCGCGTCCTGACATGCGAAGGCACCGTAAAAGTACATGACCCAACCATCCGGGGCTTCATCTCCAGGGGCGAGGGAGAGGTCCTCGCTCACTCCTTGATCTGGGATATTGGTCCACTCTTCCACGAAATCGGCTAGGGCTGATCCTTTGATGATCCAGGTCGTGTTGAACTCCAAAGCGAACGCTTGTAGCTCAATGTTCCATTCGGCAACTCTTCCCACTGAATTGGGGCTCTGGAGTACCCTTTCCAAAGGGTAAGCTGAGACGACCTTGATTGGACCTTGGAAGTAGTGGCGCAACTTCCGAGAGGTGACGAGGAGCATTAGCAGGAGCTTCTGTGATATGGGGTAGCATGCTCGCGCGTCACGCAGCACTGTGTCGACGAAGTACATCGGGTGCTCGACGAGGGTGGAGGCGCTGGAGGAGTCCTGCAGTTCCTGAGGCAGAAGGCCCTCGGGAACCTTGTTGCGTGCCAAGGCGGCCGAGACCTCGGGAGCACCATCCTCGGGAGCCTTTCTATCTTGAGGGTCGGCCAGGGCGCCAGGAGAGCCGTTTGTTGGTGAGGGGGCATGGCCTCAGGAGCACCGTCCTGAGCTGGTGGTGCCCCGGTCAGGCGCGGAGTGCCACATTCCTGCGGGCCCTTGGCTGGGCGCTCCTCCCGGACTGCCACCAGTGCCGTGTTGGCAGAGTGCGGCATGGTGACAAGGTAGAGCACCAAGGGTTCGCGGAGGCGCGGCGCTACCATCACCGGAGCGCTGGTGAGGTATCTTAGGGTTTAGGGTTTAGGGTTTGAGGTCTTCAAAAGCTGCATCAGCCTCTAGAGTCCACTCGAACGGGCCTTTTCTTTTCATCAGCTTGAAGAAGGGGAGGGCACGTTCCCCTATATTGGAGATGAAACGCCCGAGCGACGTCACGCGGCCTGCTAGCTTCTGCATCTCTTTGAGGGTTTACGCCGGACTCATCTTTTCTATGGCCTTGACCTTCTCGGGGTTAGCTTCGATCCCTCTGTGTGACACCAGGAAACCCAGCAGCTTGCCTGATGGGACGCCGAACACACACTTTTCCGAGTTGACCCGCAGGTCCACTTTGCGCAGGCTGGCAAAGGTCTCTTCCAAGTCATCAATGAGAGTTCTGGCCTCCCGAGATTTCAATACTATGTCATTGACGTACGCTTCTGCATTCCTACTGAGCAGCTCCACCAGGGCGATGTGCATCAACCGCGGAAAGTTGCTCCTGCATTGCGCAGCCCAAAAAGCATACAAGTGTAGTAATATATACCCCGCACGGGGTCAGGAAGGCTGTCTTCTCAACATCTTGTACCGCCATCTTGAATTGATTATAGCCCAAGAAGGCGTGTAGGAAACACAACTGGCGGTGGAGTCGACGATCTGGTCAATGTGCGGGAGAGGGAAAGGGTCCTGAGGGCAGGCCTTGTTGAGGTTGCTGAAGTCGACGCACATGCGCTCTTTCCCGCTTTTCATGGGGACAATGACCGGGTTCACGAGCCATTTCGGGTGCCACACTTCTCGAATGACGCCTGCCTGCAGCAACTTGAGGGTCTCCTGACTGATGAACGACTACTTCTCTAGAGCTTGTCGTCGTGCTTTCTGCTTTACTGGGCGCACGTTTGGGCACACCATCAAGTGATGCTCGATCACTCCTCACCAGACTCTGACTAGGTCCGCCGCTTCCCATGCGAACACCTCCTTGTTCGCACGCAGGATAAGGACCAAAGCCTCTTCTAGGTCTGGGGGGAGGTCGGCACCTATGGTAAAGGTGGAGCCTGACCTCCTGTGTTCGTCCACTGGCACCTGCTTTGTTTCTGCATGATCTTGAGAGAACAACTGCTTTTTCTTCGTTAGTGTAGCCCCCGGGGCCTCTAGAGCTCTTTCCTTGCATGGTTGCGTGGCAAACGCATACCTTACTGCTAGCTTGAGGGCCAAGAGCGCGCTCTTGGTATCGCACACCACGGTCAGAACATCATTGCTCCCCGGCATCTTCATGATGTTATAGGCAGGATGAGTCGCCACCGTGAACTTGGACAGTACTGGGTAGACGAGGATGGTGTTGTATGACAGGTTGATGCGGGCAACGTCGAAGTCGATGAGCTCTGTGCGGTAGTTGTAGCGCATGCCAAAGCTGACAGGAAGGCGGATCTGCCCCAGGGGGTAGGTGGAGCCATCGATGACCTCAGAGAAGGGCTTGGTGGGGAGGAGCCGACGGTAGGGCACATGGAGGAGGTTGAACGCCTCAATGAAGAGGATGTTCAGTCCTACGCCACCGTCGATGAGGGTATTGGTGACGACCACGTTGCATATGGTGGGGGTGCAGAGCATAGGGAGCGAACCCACGCCCGTCATGGACGTAGGGTGGTCACTCGAGTGGAAGGTGAGGTCGGACTCGAGGGCCACCTAGCCTAGGGGCGACTGCACGAACCTCGCATGTCGAATGAATTTCTTGATGTGGCGCCCTGATGCAAGCGCCCGCGAACCACCAAGGAGTGCGGCAACCGCATTGGGTGCCGGTGCCATAAAGTGCGCGACGAACAACTCATGCAAATCTTCCCAAGAGGCCACCAAAGAATCTGGCAAGTTGAGAAACCAGGCAGATGGCTCCCCCATGAGGACCATGGAAAGCCAATTCGCCATCACCTCGTCGTTGCTGCCGGCTGCCCAAACGGCCTCAGCGTAGACCTAGAGGAATGTCACGGGGTCGGCCGCGCAGTTGTAGCGCGGGGGCAGCGCCAGCCTGAACCTTGGCGGCCACCTCACTTGTCGCAGAGCAGGGGAGAGGGCCCGGGGGCCTGCGCCACCTCCAAGCGCGTCCTACAGGCCAGCGGGTGGTGTGACGCCTGCCATGATCGGAGGCTAGGCGGCGAGGATAGAGCGCGATGACGGGAAAGGTGGTTCCTCGGTACGCACCCCTACTTGGCGCGCCAAATGTCGAATTCAGGGCTCCGCAAATCCTTTGTTAAGTTTGAACACTGGGGTGTGTACAAAGAACTCGACTTCCCCTATCTGCGTACTTGCCATCTCTATGAACTAGCTTGATGAACAAGAAGGAAAATGACACAAGGTAGTTTACACAGGTTCATGCCATCTAGCAGTGAGTGGCCCTACTCCTGCCATGTGGTGGATTGCCTCAAGGTGGGCTGAGGAAGAACTAGTACAGTGGTTGAGCAACCTTAGGAGGTATGTTCTTGTGTGTGAGGGTGAGGGAGGTCTGAATGATCCGTCCCCCCTCTGGTGGTGGCTAAGCTATATTTATAGAGGCCTTGGTCCTCTTCCCCCAAATATATACGAGGGCAGGGATCCCGCAATGGTCAAATTTGAAAGGAGACAACTAGTACATCTTATCCTAACAAAAGGTGGTCTTCGCCTGCAAAGCTTCTGATCCTGACACCACAGTGGGCTCGGTGATGACCTCCGTCCTGCCATCCTGGCGATCCTGGTCTTGTTGCAAGGAAATGGAAACCTTTGGTTGATTCCTCGGCACTCCGCGCCTGCGCTTGCCTCTTTGGCACCAAAGAGGAAACCTGTTGTCCTGCGCCTGCTGGCGCCCGCCTGGCCTTGGTCCTCATGGCTTGCATCATCCGAACCTCGTGAGGTGGGGGCTTGCATAGAGATCTACACTCCTCCGGAGCCAGCCTGGTGAGACTGGTCCTTCTGGAGGTCTGGGTGTCGTCTGCCTCGCGAGCCTTGGCCCCTTGCGAGGTTCTTGAGTGTCCATGCGGAAGATGGGCCTTACCAGGCCGGCGAAGGAGCCACGTCATGGGCCGCAGGCAGGCAAGTCTTGGTACCCTGGTTCCCAGAACGCCGACAGTAGCCACCGAAGTCCTTTTTGAAACAAAAAGTTGACACGTTAATACCAGAAACGGTTGTATTATATGAACCGTGTCAAAATTTAACCATACTCGGTGGCGTGCATGCATCTGTTAGATTAGACGCGGTGAGCGTGAGAAGTCTGTCGTGCATGCTCGATGAGACGCGTGCGAGCAGTCCACCGCGGAGGCTCGACAGGACACTTGCGAGCAGCAACGGAGCCCATGCTCATCGGGAAGTGAGCTCTTTGACCTCCATGCACCAGTAAGGATGGCACTTTTACCCATGGGTATGGGTACCCGTGTATACAGTACCCGCATGGGCAGGGTATGGGCATAATTTTATACCCACTGGTAGTACCCATACCCTACCCATGAAGTCATGGGTAAGGCACGGGTACAACGTTTTACCCATGGGTATGCACATACCCTACATGTTTATACTAACATTTGAACCTGACCCGTGATTCACAAGTGTACAAATGTTAAAGTGGTGTTGTGAGCTTGTGGACCTCTGATAGAGTTGTCACCAATTGTCAATTTCAATTGATATAATTCTCAAGTACTCATATATATGTTATTGAGGTGAGATCAATTTTTTTAAGTATGCTATAGATGAATGTAATGTTGGGGAACGTAGTATTTTAAAATTTTCCTACGATCACGCAAGATCTATCTACCAGATGCATAGCAACAAGAGGGAAGAGTGTACCGGGAGCGGAAGCGTGAAGTGACGCGGTTGATGTTGTCGAACTTCTTCGTGATCCAACCGATCAAGCACCAAACGTACGGCACCTCCGCGTTCAGCACACGTTCAGCTTGATGACGTCCCACGAGCTCTTGATCCAATTGAGCTTCACGGGAGAGTTTCGTCAGCACGACGGCGCGGTGACGGATATGATGTATTCACCGGCGCAGGGCTTCGCCTAAGCACCGCGACGGTATGACCGAGGTGTGTTTCTGTGGAGGGGGGCACCGCACACGGCTAAAACAATTCAACTTGTGTGTCTTTGGGTGCCCCTTGCCCCCGTATATAAAGGAGCAAGGGGGAGGCCGGCCGGCCCTTGTTTGGTGCGGCTAGGGTGCAATCCTACTAGGAATAGGATTGCAATCCTATTCCTAGTAGGAACCACCAAAGAAGGAAGAGAGGGAATAGGAAAAGAAGAAGAGGTGGCGCCCCCCAACTCCTAGTCCAACTAGGAACCCTAGGTGGGGCGCCGGCCAGCCCTATGGGCTGCCTCTCTCTTTTCCATATGGCCCACTATGGACCATCCCCCTTCGTAGGGGGTTCCGGTAACCCCCTCCGGCAATCCCGTTAAATCCGAAACTTTTCTGGAACACTTCCGGTGTCCGAATATAGTCGTCCAATATATCAATCTTTATGTCTCGGACATTCCGAGACTCCTCGTCATGTCCGTGATCTCATCCGGGACTCCGAACTACCTTCGGTACATCAAAACTCATAAACTCATAATACCGATCGTCATCAAACGTTAAGCGTGCGGACCCTACGGGTTCGAGAACTATGTAGACATGACCGAGACTCATCTCCGGTCAATAACCAATAGCGGAACCTGGATGTTCATATTGGCTCCTACATATTCTACGAAGATCTTTTATCGGTCAAAACCGCATAACAACATACGTTGTTCCTTTTGTCATCGGTATGTTACTTGCCCGAGATTCGATCGTCGGTATCTCTATACCTAGTTCAATCTCGTTACCGGCAAGTATCTTTACTCGTTCCGTAACACATCATCTCGTGACTAACTCATTAGTCTTTTGCTTGCAAGGCTTATTATGATGTGTGTTACCGAGAGGGCCCAGAGATACCTCTCCGACACTCGGAGTGACAAATCCTAATCTTGATCTATGCCAACACCACGAATACTTTCGAAGACACCTGTAGAGCATCTTTATGATCACCCAGTTACGTTGTGATGTTTGATAGCACACAAGGTGTTCCTATGGTATTCGGGAGTTGCATAATCTCATAGTCATAGGAACATGTATAAGTCATGAAGAAAGCAATAGCAGAAAAACTAAACGATCATAGTGCTATGCTAACGGATGGGTCTTGTCCATCACATCATTCTCCTAATGATGTGATCCCGTTGATCAAATGACAACTCATGTCTATGGTTAGGAAACATAACCATCTTTGATCAATGAGCTAGTCTAGTAGAGGCATACTAGGGACACTCTGTTTTGTCTATGTATTCACACATGTACTAAGTTTCCGGTTAATACAATTCTAGCATGAATAATACACATTTATCATGATATAAGGAAATATAAATAACAACTTTATTATTGCCTCTAGGGCATATTTCCTTCATGTAAAACTGTGATTAACTTGTGAACTGTTTGATCTACCCATTGCGTACCCAATTGGTATGGGTAACCGTCGGGTATGGGTATGGGTAAAGTTTCATACCCATGGGTACGGGTATGGGTAGAATTTCATACCCATTGGCTACATGGGTATGGGTATGGTATTGCTCCACCCGCCCCATACCTTACCCATTGCCATCCTTAATTTTACCCATGGGTACGGGTACCGCGGATACCGTACCCGCATGGGCAGGGTATGGGCACAATTTTATACCCACAGGTAGTACCCATACCCTACCCATGAAGCTATGGGTAAGGCACAGGTGCAACTTTTTACCCATGGGTATACCCATACCCTACACATTTATACTAACATGTGAACCTTACCCGTGATTCACAAGTGTACATATGTTAAAGTGGTGTTGTGTGCTTGTGAACCTATGATACAGTTGTCACCAATTGTCAAATTCAGTTGAGATTATTGTCAAGTACTCATATATAGGTTATTGAGGTGAGATCATTTTTCTCTTAAGTATGCCATAGATGAAAGTAAAACTATGAATAACTTGCGTACTATTTGATCAACCCGTTGGATACCCAATGGGTATGGGTAACCGTCGGGTATGGGTACGACTAAAGTTTCATACCCATGGTTACGAGTATGGGTAGAATTTCATACCCATTGGCTACATGGGTATGGGTATGGTATTGCTCCACCCGCCCCATACCCTACCCATTGCCATCCGTATGCACCAGCCGCCTCGCTCACAACTTCTCCATTAATGGGTTAATTACAGCGCTTGGATGGAGGGTGTTTGCTTGTGATCCCATGGCTGCATTTGCTTTGTTCGTATTTTCAACTCATATTGCGGCCTAATTTAAATTGCCACATAAGGTAACGGATAATACGACGACAAATAAAATGGCAATGGATAGTATGATGAAAAATTTACAATGGTGCAGATAATAATTGTCTTACATATTCCGGATAATTTAAAATGCCACATGCGGCAAAGCTCGGAAGACACGGGGGGCAAGAGAAGAAGGAAATCATAGACAATGATCTGGATCGCTACTGCATATACTCTTCGACGGATCGCCAGGCGACGACATCCTCTAGCTTCTTCTTTAATTCCTCATGACTTTACTTGAAACCAGCCACGGATTCCTCCACCTCCTGCTCCCGCTTGATCCAGAGCTTCCTCAAGTCACCCATCAGTTTCTCGACGACCGCTGTCAGCGTCATCCCCGAGGCACTGCTCTACTCATGCAGCAACTTCCAGCCGGCGGCCTCCTCCTCCTTCTCGGCGAGTGCCTTGAGGTGCTTCGCATTGTCACCCATGAGTTGCTCGACGAGGCCAGTCGCCTTGTTAACCGAGGCATGGCTGATCTCGAGTAGCTTCATCAAGTTGTCGACCAACTCCTGCTGCTTAATGAGACCAGCGAGAATGTCGTCATCGCCGGCCAAGGACTTCCGCAATGCCAGCTCGTCATGATCACCGACGCAGTGAGTGCGCTTGTGAGAGCCCTCGCGTGCCCGTGAGAGCTCGTTCGAGGGCTCCGCGGCGCACCGGGACATCTCTGTTGCGGCTGCCGCTTCGATGCAGGACCTCTCTATTGATTTCGCGGCCTTGGTCTTTGCTGCCTGGTTATATGTCCACCCGAAACTCCTCCTTTCGGTCATGGCTGAACAACTTGACAGGAAACACCAATTTTGTGGGTGATGAGGAGAGGAACTGTGATGTAATTTTTGAGTGGGTAGATTTTCTAGCCTAGTGCTAAGTGTGAACACATATTAGTTTGATCGGTGTTAACACATATTAGTTTGATCTATGCGAACAAATTTGCAATTACTTATTGCGTTATAATCTGCAATGTGACAATAAACAAAGTCAAACTTTATTGATGGTTCTGGGCCTACAAAGCCCCATTTCTGTTGTTCTACCTCATCGCAAATAGTTCTTTTGGATCAACTATATGCCATGCATTGAAAGCCCGAAACGTGGGCCCTTGTTCTCGGATGTATGTGTTTGTGTCTGCCCACTATCACACACGGTCATGAAATCACCATCGTGTCCTATGGATGGGCCGTCGCGTCTCCCACGGGGTGCCAGAAAGTTGACCACGTGGTTGCTCGCCGTGGCATCCCTACGCGCGCTCTGCTCACCGTTGAGGCAAATTTACAATGGCAACAGTTAATAATTATTTTACATATTCAGGATAATTTAAAATGCCACATGCGGCAAGGCACAAAACACTCACGACCTACTTATGCATACAATTATAATAAATATACGCTAAAAGTCTAAGCCGGCGGCCTTCCGCCGACGGTCTTCTCGGACTCCATAATCAGCATATCACCCTTGCGGCCGTTCATTATGTGTAACTTACTAATGATCGCACACAAGTACTCGCAGACGCATTGTGTGTGATACTCCTAGCCACCGCAAGCAACTAGTTCGCATTTTTCAAAGTTTTTTGTACGAACAGAATCGCACACGAACTTACTATAGTAACCACCTGTGTTATAATTTCTCATTGCAAATATGTCATCCGAGTGGGTTGTTTGTTGCGTATCACACACATCTGGTTTAGACGAATCGTTTGTGTTCTTTTGGCTCATCGCAAATGCCGCATATCAGACACATCTTGTTAAGATAAACCATTTCCGTTCTCTTGCCTAATCGAAAACAGTTTGTCCGAGTGAAACATATGCCGTATATCACACACGCCTTGATCTGGCTGACCATTTCTGTTGCATTCCCTAATAGCACACAGTTCATCGGAGCGAACGGTATGCCGTATATCGCACACACATTGATATGGCTACCCGTTTCTATTGTTCTTCCTCATCGCAAACAGTTCTTCTGGATCAACCGTATGCCCTGCATCGCACGCACAACTGAACCATGTTTGATGCATCCGTCATCGCAAACGTTTTGCACCTTTTTCATGGGTATTTTACACCACCATTTGAGATTATTGCCTCGCACACAGTTTCGTCTAAGGGTCTCTGATCGTATTGCATCGCACCTGCAGTAGTGACTGTACCACGACAAAGTCTCTTGTTTTCGTTTGAGTTGTTTTTGTAGAAGATCTGAAGGGATGTCTTCGCAAGAGTCGGTCGGGGAGAGCCGTGTTTCTCACCCGACACTGGGCCCAAGAGGAATCAGCAAAGCTTACACTTCGGGAAATCAATGGAGGAAGTGTCGCACCACGGCTCCGAGAAACCAGAACACCCCGTATTCCAGCCCAGAGATCGAGGAGAAGTCTTCTAGAATACGGCACAGCTTAGCATGGAACAAATCAGCTCTTTATTACAATCTATATGGCTACAAGGAGATTACATCGGCACGGCGACACTACGCCTGCCACGGTTACTCCATGCAAGCAGCAGAACAACGTGAAGCAGCGGAATAACTCTAGGTGCGGAAAATCGACGATGGTGATGAACTCCACTCCGCAGGGACTCTGGCTGGAACGCTTGTCCTAGATCGCAAACAAGGAATCCACGACAAACAAACAATCAACTCCGGCATGTCCTACAAACTGGCATGACACGCCAGGTTAGTACATTGAATGTACTGGCAAGCTCACTACAACCAAAACAATCAAGACAAACAATAGCATGGCAATTACAGGTTAAGCGAGGATTAATCAATCATAACATGTACAACATGATACATCTAGAACAATACGAGCATGGCACGAATATATGAAAATGATGATCCTAACATGTAACATGATCAAGCTATCATGCATCGACTTACTCTACTCGGGTTACCTCGTAACCAATACATGCATGAACTTACCATCGCGGACATCACACGATAATCTCAGGATCCAATCAAGCTTGGTATTACAATACCACAATAATCATTACCTGACCACCAGGAGCTTGATCTTAACCCTTGACTCTTGCATAATACCACAAATATCCACCAACTCGGTATCCACGATACCACTGTGATCCTCTCATGATCACATAAATATCAACCAACTCCTTTCCTCATCGAACCAGGGTTGTCCTTAATCACATTATCATTATTACCGTTGACTCACTATCTGACCGACTATGAACTGGGCCCATATCCACATGCACGGCTATTGGTAGATTTAAACACACACTTTGCAGAGGTTAGCACACTGTACCCACACCACGGAACCCATGGCCTTGCACTCCCATTTGGGTGGACCAACGGCGTTCCGACAAAACCGATCTACTGCCATGACACTATCCCGGCCACTCCGACCAACTCCCCTTTGGGCTAAGTCATGGGTGGCCCCGTGCCTACCAAAGGCATCAACGACCACCGTCGTGGCAAAACAAAAGAGGTCCCAAACGGGGACATGGTATACCAATCACAACAACGGGCACACAAAGCTTATGCCGTCCTACCTGATCAGGGTAGCGCCCACGCATAACCTTCCCTCGTTGGAGGCACCGACGAGAGGCATGCCAATAAACTCAATTAGGATCTTCCCATAAAAGGAAAATGTGGTTGCACTAGTCAGCTCGATTTGGTTGCCCGATGACTCGACCAACAGTTGTTCAAGTTCATTATTATGCGGTTAAACTTAAATGCAATAAGATGAGTCATATTAAAATAGCATGATGCAACTACAATGCATGAGAATGATACCAACATGAGTGTGGATGTGCAACCATAATAAATCACTGAGCATAAAACAATGAATCATATATCTGAATGAGCATGGTATACTGACGAGCATAAATATCACAAGCGTAACACTACTCATAGCATAACATGACCACTAGCATCAACAATAAATGCTAAGCAAGAACATATAAAAAATAATACCATGAAGCATATAACCAGCTAGATGCAGAGGAACATGCACAATCACAGTACTCGGTAGCAGACGATAGTCATGCTC
>LR738715.1:535694081-535716920 GCA_902687465.1 Secale cereale
TACTGGCAAGCTCACTACAACCAAAACAATCAAGACAAACAATAGCATGGCAATTACAGGTTAAGCGAGGATTAATCAATCATAACATGTACAACATGATACATCTAGAACAATACGAGCATGGCACGAATATATGAAAATGATGATCCTAACATGTAACATGATCAAGCTATCATGCATCGACTTACTCTGCTCGGGTTACCTCGTAACCAATACATGCATGAACTTACCATCGCGGACATCACACGATAATCTCAGGATCCAATCAAGCTTGGTATTACAATACCACAATAATCATTACCTGACCACCAGGAGCTTGATCTTAACCCTTGACTCTTGCATAATACCACAAATATCCACCAACTCGGTATCCACGATACCACTGTGATCCTCTCATGATCACATAAATATCAACCAACTCCTTTCCTCATCGAACCAGGGTTGTCCTTAATCACATTATCATTATTACCGTTGACTCACTATCTGACCGACTATGAACTGGGCCCATATCCACATGCACGGCTATTGGTAGATTTAATCACACACTTTGCAGAGGTTAGCACACTGTACCCACACCACGGAACCCATGGCCTTGCACTCCCATTTGGGTGGACCAACGGCGTTCCGACAAAACCGATCTACTGCCATGACACTATCCCGGCCACTACGACCAACTCCCCTTTGGGCTAAGTCATGGGTGGCCCCGTGCCTACCAAAGGCATCAACGACCACCGTCGTGGCAAAACAAAAGAGGTCCCAAACGGGGACATGGTATACCAATCACAACAACGGGCACACAAAGCTTATGCCGTCCTACCTGATCAGGGTAGCGCCCACGCATAACCTTCCCTCGTTGGAGGCACCGACGAGAGGCATGCCAATAAACTCAATTAGGATCTTCCCATAAAAGGAAAATGTGGTTGCACTAGTCAGCTCGATTTGGTTGCCCGATGACTCGACCAACAGTTGTTCAAGTTCATTATTATGCGGTTAAACTTAAATGCAATAAGATGAGTCATATTAAAATAGCATGATGCAACTACAATGCATGAGAATGATACCAACATGAGTGTGGATGTGCAACCATAATAAATCACTGAGCATAAAACAATGAATCATATATCTGAATGAGCATGGTATACTGACGAGCATAAATATCACAAGCGTAACACTACTCATAGCATAACATGACCACTAGCATCAACAATAAATGCTAAGCAAGAACATATAAAAAATAATACCATGAAGCATATAACCAGCTAGATGCAGAGGAACATGCACAATCACAGTACTCGGTAGCAGACGATAGTCATGCTCTGAAGTACATGACCAACATCAACTACGAAACAAGACACACGACATAAATACTAACAACTAGTATATGATAACCAGGTGCATAAGAACATATCATGAAAGTAAACACATATGCATAGCATAACCGAAACAACGATAGTAGTAGCAAAACAAATAGACAGTTATTTAAGATTCAAGTTGAGAACCAATGCTACTGCATGGCTATAATGCAAATGATGGTTGTGGCTTTCCTGGGGATGAAGGAGGCTCCGGGAAGTGGTGCAGTGAAGCCGCAGAAAGATTCGCCGGAAAAGATTCTCTCTCGGAGGGGGCTGATTAGGGCAAGGGCAATACGGTCATTTTCAAAATTGAAACCATAATGAAAGTGACACCAACATAACGGGCTCGACGAGACGAAGAAGTAGGCTTTGGATTCACCTCAATCGGAGTCTCGAGCAAAAAGTTACGAGGGGTTTTCTGCCAGGGACCTATCTGTAATAGAAATATTTACACACTCGGCCAAAACGGAAACAAACTGAAAGCGCATTCCAGGAACTACGCTTTCAGGATAGTGAAAGCATATTTTCAACCGAAGCAGCAGCGCTTTACGCTTTCACTGAGACGAAAGCGTATTCGAGGGGATTACGCTTCCACTTGCCACGCTGGCAGAGGCGAGGCCGGAGCCTTGTCTCACTGTCAGGTGGGTCCCACTCCTCTCTCTCTCTCCTCCCGCTCCTCCTCTTCTTCCTCCCGACGCGGCACAGGGGAGAGGTGAGGCAGAACGCTATCGGCGAGGGCCTGGCCGGCTCCCATCTCCGGCCGAGGCGCTGGCACCGGTGGCCTCCGCGTGGAGCACCGCACCCATCCAGCACCGCAGCAGTGCCGGGGAAGGGCCAAGGTCGACGGTGACTCGCGACAGCAGCGAAGCAGGGAGGCGGTGGTCAGACTAGGGGCGGCGGCTTCAGGCACTCCGGCGACGAGATGAAGGGCTGGGCAGGAGCACTGCAGTGTGGGGAAGGCGATGGTGGTGGCTAGAGGTGGAGGAGGGTTCGGCTTCGGGCTAATTTAGCCGGAGCACTGCAGCGGCCATGGCGGGAAACCGAGGTGAGGAGAGCTTCCCGAGCTTGTTTGAGAGGCTAGGCGAGGCACTGGGAGTGAGGTGAGGCGAGTGGCGAGCTCGGACGAGGCTGGGGTGGGCTTAAATAGACGGGGCAAGGCGGTTCGAGCTAGATGCCGCAGGTTGAGTCTGGCCAAAGCTCTGGCGACGGCCAGGGAGCACGGGGTGGCACGGGAAGGCGACAAGGGAGGGAACAGACGAGGCGCAGAGGTCACGGAGACGAGGCAGCGCTCGGGGACAAGAGGAGGAAGAAGACACGACCGAGGAAGACGACGCGGTCACGAGCCGGAACTTTGCGATGATAGGGACGGCTCACTGGAGAAGAATACAGAGGGGCCAAGAGCTCCAGAGACGGCGATGACGCGGGGAACATGCTATACAGGGTCAGGCGATGAGGGGACGACTTAACAGAGAGGGAAAAGAAGATAGAGGCGCCAGAGCGCGCGTTTGTCCGGCATGGCCCATGGTCACCGCCTGAGTTGACGTGCGCGGGGCACATCGATCGGCCAAATCATGTCTGGTGGAAGGACCCAGCTACCCTTAGTCCAAAGGAAGCAACAACATGGTCCAGGGGTAAAGAAGAGAAAAACAAAAGGCTCCAAACCAGCTAAACAACAAGGTGTTTGATGCCTTCTGCAGAAGATTGGTCGGGAGGTGAGGGGGTCCTGGATTGAGGGGTCCTCGGGAGGCCAGATAACTCTTGGTGGGACGGACTGGTGGGTCGTGAAGATCATAGTCGAAGATCATCTCTCATATCCGGATAGAACTCTTGTATTTGTATAATGGCAAGTTTTAGGTTCGGGTGTAATCTTTCCTTCCTCTACAAGATGGTTATGTACAAACCTAGGCCCCTCCGGTGCATATATAAACCGGAGGGTTTAGTCCCTGGAGGCTAATAGACAATCACCAATCCTCATAGGCTAGACTTTAGGGTTTAGCCATTATGATCTCGAGGTAGATCAACTCTTGTATTCATATTCATCCATATTAATATAGCAGGAAGTAGGGAATTACCTCGATTGAGAGGGCCTGAACCTGGGTAAACATCATGTCCCCGGCCTCCTGTTACCATCAATCCTCAGACGCATAGTTCGGGACCCCCTACCCGAGATCCACCGGTTTTGACACCGACATTGATGCTTTCATTGAGAGTTCCACTATGTCGTCGACCGAAGGAAGGATGGATTAGGTCATCAACAACGACGGCAACACCAAGGGAATCTTCCCTCCCGGACAGCTCTTCGTGTTCGGCGGCTTCGCGCTTCGCGCCAACACTGAAGGCCACCTCGAGCAGATTGAGAGCTACGCCCCTGGCCATCAAGTCAGATTCGGAAGCCTAAACTACGTTGCTGATATCCGTCGAGACTTGATCTTCGACAGATTCAAGCCCGCGACAACCTCTCTCTGCCATCACGATGAACACGATCTAGCTCTGTCATCAGATCAGGAAATAGCACCTACAATAGTTCTGACCGTAGATCCCGAATAGATCGCGTCGCCCGAGGATGGGAAGCTCGACCCCGCGATGGAAGCCACAAACTCCACGGCATTGGAGCCGCACATGGACCCCACTATGAGCAGGGTCTGTATTACCGGAACCCCAGACTCGACTCTGGCCTCAGATTCCAAATCATTCGCACCCTTCAAGCTCGGTCAGGCGTAAATCACAGAATTCAGTGTTGTAGATATCTTCCAGCACTCGCCCTTTCGCGACATGTTGAAATTGTTAAGATCCCTCTCCTAAGATGGGGACACATAGTCGTATTGTATCCGGTTTGAACTAGAGGCTGATGGAGAATTTTGCTCCCCACACACCACCCACTTGGTAGCCACGGTTGAAGATCTAACCGATCTACTTGACTACGCTTCCGAAGACTTCGAAGGGATGGACCTCGAAGCCGAAGCAGATCCAGATCAAAGTCGGCCCGTAACTGGGTGGTGGACAGCTACGTCTTCGTACGATGTGTACATGGTGGATACACCTAAGGAGACGGAGGGCGATGCCGAAAACGATCCCTTAGAGGACAAGCCTGTCAAAGAACCTCCCAAAAGTCGGCGTCCAAAGTGCCGAACCAAATCCTGTAAAGGAAAAGATAGCAACACTGTCACTAATGACGATGACATTCTGGAACAAGCCGAAGACCCCGCAGACCCAGCGATGGAGCAGGAGGAGCGAGAGGACAACGAACAAAGTCTGAAGCCACTGTCCGATGACAGCGATGCCGAAGATAGTAGTTACGAACCTGTCTCCGAAGAAGAAGTTAGCCCGGGCGACGAAGAATACATCGTCCCAGAAGAACTCTCAGAAGAAAAGCGCTTCCATAGGAGGCTTATTGCCACCACAAGGAGCCTGAAAAAGCAGCAGAGACGGCTTCGAGCCGCACAGGACACGCTCAACGATAGATGGAATGAAGTACTAGATGCTGATAAAAAACATGGCTATAATGGCCAAACCAAAGGCTATCCCAAGCATAAACTGCTGCCCGAATTCGACGACGAGGCCACTACGCCTATACCACCGAAGAATAACACCGCCGATAAACTAGACCGACCACTTTGTGGACGGGACCGAGTGGCTAGCAATGGCGTACACAAGCCCGCACCCCCATCCCGTAAAGGAAAGGAGGATGCGTCTCAAGTCCGAAAAAACGATCTGCGTGAGGACCTGAACAAAAAAGCTAGCAAGAGCAGGTCTATCTATGGACCTAGGGACCGAGCTCCCGCACGGGATGGCGGCTATCAAGCCAATCACGCCGGTCATATACCAGTTCGGGGTCAATACCAAACATCACAACCATCATACATACGCCATGATATAGCAAAATACAGGGGAGCCGCACACTCTCTGTGCTTCACCGATGAGGTGATGGATCATGATTTTCCAGAAGGGATTCAACCCGTGAACATCGAGGCGTACGATGGAACGATGTATCCTGTCGTCTGGATAGAGGACTTCATTCTTCACATCCATGACGGATCCTGCTGTCTGGATAGAGGACTTCATTCTCCATGCAATCAAATACATACCCCTCAAGCTGAAAGGACGAGCTCGGCACTGGCTAAAGAGCCTTCCAGAGAACTCCATTGGGAGTTGGGAAGAACTTGAGGATGATTTTCGGGCCAATTTTCAAGGGACCTATGTCCGGCCCCCGGATGCTGACGATCTAAGTCACATCATCCAACAACCCGGGGAGTCAGCCCGCAAGCTTTGGAATCGGTTTGTCACTAAGAAGAACCAAATCGTCGACTGTCCGGACACCGAAGCCTTAGCAGCCTTCAAACACAGTGTCCGGGGCGAATGGCTAGCCAGACACCTCGGACAGGAAAAGCCGAGGACAATGGCAGCCCTAACTACACTCATGACCCGCTTTTGCGCGGGTGAGGATAGCTGGTTAGCTCGTAGCTGCACCAGCGACCCTGGAAGATCTGAAGTCGGGGATGACAATGGAAACCCACAGCGTAACAAAAACAAATGTTGAAACAACACAGGAAGCCCAGATGACACAATGGTAAATGCCGGATTCAGCGGCTCCAGACCTGGTCAACGGAAGAAGCCATTTAAAGGCAACAAATATGGCCCATCTAGTCTGGACAAAATATTAGATAGGCCCTGCCAAATCCATGGCACCCCATAGAAACCTGCAAACCATACCAACCATGATTGTTGGGTCTTCAAGCAGGCTGGCAAGCTCAACACCGAACACAAGGGAAAGGAGCCTCAGATCGAAGACGAGGATGAACCTCGCCAGCCGAATATAGGGGAACAGAAGAAATTTTCACAGGAGACTAAAACAGTGAACATGATATATGCCACTCATATCCCAAAGAGGGAGCGCAAGTGCGCACTCCTAGATGTCTATGCCGTCGAGCCTGTCGCCCCCAAATTCAACCCGTGGTCGGCCTTCCCGATCATTTTCGATCGCTAGGATCACCTCACTAGTATCCGTCACGGGGGCTTGGCTTCCCTAGTGCTCGACCCAATAATTGACGGATACCATCTTACTCGAATCCTTATGGACGGCGGCAACAGTCTTAATCTGATATATCAGGACACTGTCTGCAAGATGGGGATCGACCCGTCAAGAATCAAGCCAAGTAGCACGACCTTTAAAGGAGTGATACCGGGCGTAGAAGCCCGCTGCACGGTCTCTTTAACATTGGAGGTCGTATTTGGCTTCCTGAAAACTTTCCAAGCGAAGAATTAATCCTCGACATAGATCCATTTCGAAGTGGCTATGACGCTCTACTCAGCAGAACGGCCTTCACCGGCTTTAATGCAGTCCCACATTATGCCTATATAAAACCTAAAATGCCTGGACAACGTGGCATTATCACGGTCAAAGGAAATATGGAACGCTCTCTCCGTACGGAGGAGGACACTGCGGCCTTAGCAGCTGAATTCAAAAAGGCCTTTCAAGCTAGATAGACTATCAATCCCAAACGTAGCTAAACGTGTTCGGCACAGGCCTCGGTGCGGCAGCTCAGATGAACCTGAGCTAGATTAGCAGCTACGCCCCCATCGACTGCCCCATAAGGTGATAGCACATGTACCTCGAGTGCATAATTACGCCTTAAAATCCCTTGGGCGGCGCTGGGGGCACACTTCATATAGTCCATAGTTCGGCTGGACCCTATTCGGACTCTAAACTTATCTTTTTAGGTTCATTAAACGAAGCAATCTTGTTATGGCTACACTGGATTTCTTTTTTCTGTTCCAGGTTTCTTTTTCTTTTTACAGATGGCCGTCATACTCCCACCCCGTCAAGGACATATTATAGAGGAGGGAACGGCGCAGACGTGCAACAAGGGCCCGGGTAAGGTTTCTTTTTAGATAAATACCCTGTGTAAACCTTTTTTCTCTATCTTATTATGTACTTTTATGGCATGTAAAATGTCCAAGAAAGTTATCGGCATTATTTGTAAGCTTGTGGCTTGCCGTACTTAAAGGGATATTAAAAGAGTAGCTTGATTCGCATTATGTTCGGAGTTTTATTCACTCACCATAAATGTTCTCTCCCCACATCAGATTGCCACATGTGCCTTGTAAATAAGGGTCCATTACCAGGGGCTGTATTCAGTCCGGTATATGTCAAAAAGACCGAACACCTATAGAGAGTGCTCGGCGTCCTGGATGTTTGCCTTATATGCATCAGTTCCGAATCATGTCTTGGGTCAATAGTTGGGTTGCCAAGCTCATGTGCTTACCCCTACGTCCCCGATTGTTCGGCTAGGTTGTAAAGGGAGAACTAATGCGATTGTACTTCTGGCTCGTCCGGTCAAGTACCTCAGTAGAGAAAGCTGAAAATTGACCGTCATGATAGGAGAGAACCTGGTCCGCAATACGGTGACCTAGTTTTATACTACGATCGATAGAGATCTACCCCGTGTTATACAAAGGGTTGGTTTTTTCGCCTAGCCAGGTGCAATTGGATACCTTAAGTAAGGAATATCATATCCGCACCAGGGGCTAGTACCTAGCCCCACATGTCAAACACGTACGACTAAGTGAAAGCAATAACGCCGCATAGTCTGATTGCCTGGTTTACTCCGCATACACCTCCTATATGGACCAAGACGTTGGATAAAGAGTGTATATGCATATAACCGAACACCCCAGTACTATGTGCATGGGGGCTGAAGCCGACGACTGGAAACTTTCAGACTTACATAAACAGTCATATAGGAGGTAAAATACGCTTATATTATAAGTAGCGCAAAAGTTATATACATCATATTCACGAGCCTAAGTATTTACATCCGGATACAATTGCTCGAAGATAATATCCTTCGAACACTGGCTTGCTACAAGGAGGGCACCTTCTATGACATCCTCAAAGTGCTTCTCCGGCTTGCAGTGCTCCTTGCCTGCGGGTGGCCCAGCAGTAGCTATGTCTTGCGCCCTCATCTTTGCCCAGTGCACCTTCACATGAGCGAAGGCCATCCGAGCACCTTCTATGCAGGCCGAACGCGTCAATGTGTCGACCCGTGGACTGGCCTCGACAAGCCGCTTCACCAAATCGAAGTAACTACTTGAGATTAGATCAGCGGCCCATAGCCGGACTATTAAGCCCTTCAAGGCCGAACCCGCCATGTTGTGCAGCTCGACTAGATGCTTCATCTGGTCGTTGAGGGGCACCGGATGTTTTGGCGCACAGAACTGCGACCAAAACAACTTCTCCGTGTCATTCCCCTCATGGGCTCGGAATTACTGGGCAGCGTCAGCACTGCTCCTTGGAAGATCAGCAAACACGCCTGGAGAACTCCATAACTGTGTCAGCCCAAGATACTTATGCCCTCTGAAGATGCTCTGTAAGAGAAATGTCTTACTAGATGCTATCTGTCGCGCCTGCTTGATTTCCTCATAGGCGCTGCACGCCTCGCCCGGGCATCCTGGGCGGTCTTCACTGCCGTAGAAAGCTTGGATGCTTTCTCCGAAGTTTTCTTTTCCAATGCCTCATGATTGCGAATGGCATCTTTGAGTTCAACCTCGAGTTCGGACACCCGAGCCTGGTGCTTCTCTCACTCGGCCTTTTCGGCATCTAGTTCGGCAACCGCCTTATCAGCGATCGCCTTGCTCGCCTCGGCCTCCTTCTTAGAATACGAGAGCTCGCCCTTGAGGGCCTCGAGCTCAGTGGCGCCAACTATGTAATGCAAAATATCATAAAAGAGTTCATCCTCAGAATCAACCTATGATTTTATTCTTCTTGACATTTAAATTTTTTAAATCTTCATACCTTGCATTTCATCTAAACGCTGGTTGACGTGGTCGAGGTATACGTTGGCCAACAGGGGCTTCCGGTTTAGTTCGGCAACCTCTACATCTCGTGAAGTTGCCGTAACTAGTGAAGCCTGTTCAAATATAACAAAAACATACAGTTCAGCTCTCGGATATGCTATACTATGGATACTTCATCCGATTATGTCCAGAATCACACAAAGCATCAGGGGATACTGGCTATATATGTGTATTTAAAACTAATAAAGTTCCATAAAGAGCATTACATTGCTTACCTCAAAGCCCGTTAACAGGCTATTGAAGGCTTTGTTCAGTCCGCCCTTGACGGACTGAATCTTCCTCATCACCACACCCATCACGGTGCGGTGCTCTTCCACGATGGAAGCACTTTGAAGTCCTCCCTCCATAGGATCCGACACCTCCATATTGACTCCAGGCGCCGTCGTGTCCGCCCCTGCCTAGGGGGTCTAGTCTTCGGACCACTGAGCCGCACAAGGCTCCGGGTCAATGTTCAGGAGGGCCCCGGATTTTTTGGGCCCCCTATCTTCGGTCTCCATGGTGGTCGCTTCCCCATAGTCGGCGGCGGCCGAGGTATTACCCCCGGTCGCATCGTCACCTGCCCCGCCCTCGTCTCCTTGGGAAGAGGACACCCGCTGGGAGGACACTTCGGTGTCCCCGCCGATCATGGGCGATGGAGCTCGGACCGGCTGGTCACTCTCCGTCTCGCCGGGCGCTAGAGAGTTCCCCTACAATAAGGAGGCATCGGGGTGTCCTCCGGGAGGGCTGTAGATCAGCAGGTGAGAAATGCTAAGTGAGCATCAAAAATACTAAGCAAACAAAGGTGCAGCAATTAATCCGGACAAACTTACGATTCGGGCAGGGGTTTCTCCCTGGGCTTCACTACAAAGCTATGTTCGGATGAATCCAAACTAGCCGCGAGGTTCAGTTTCCTCCGGGGCGCGGCCGTGCCGTCGTCAGTAGTGCCCCCCCCTCTTTGTCCCCTACCTTGTGCGGGGAGTTCCTCTTCTTCTTCTTCCTCCTCCTCTTCTTCTTCCTCCCAATCTTCGGAGGAGAGAATGTTGATCTCCTCGGACTTCTTGTCTCCAGGGCGGGGGATGTCTCCAGCCCCTTGCCCTTCTTCTTGGGTTTCTTGACCGGCGCCTTTTACGACGCCGGGACCAGCATCCCCGTCAGTTGAGGCAATTCTGGGTCTTCGGGCAAAGGCGCTGTACACTTGATCTGGGTTGCCTTCTTCGTCCAGCCCTGTATATCACGCAAAAACTCCAATTCCTGTTATCATTAAACAAGGGAAGAGATATATGTTCGGTGAAATTTTCCATTACCTGTGGGGCGCAGAGCGCGGTACTAAACCCCGCGTCCTCGGTTTCTACCTGCCACTCCTTCTGGCTCTTGAAGAGATGCTCCCAAATCTTTTTGTGCGTAAAGCCGATGAGATGCTTCATAGGCTTATCTCCTGCCGAATTGAACTCCCGTAGGGAGGAGTCCCGGCTTTGGCAAGGGAGAACAAGCCGGGACAACATTACCTGGAACACGGACGAGAGCTGGTGCCCCTTGGAAATCACGCCGGATACACGGCTTTGGAGTGTCATCACTTCAGTTTGAGACCCCCAGTCCAGACCCTTTTTGGTCAAGGAGGTCAACCTCTTTGGGGGTCCAGATCTGAAAGCAGGCTCCGCCGCCCATTTGGCGTCGTGGGGTTCGGTGATATAGAACCATTCCTGCTATCAGACCTTATTCGTCTCTACGAATGACCCTTTGGGCCAAGTCACATTTGGGAGCTTGCTAATCATAGCGCCCCCGCACTCCGCGTGCTTGTCGGATTCAGGGCTACGCAAAACCCATTAAGTTCGAACACAGGGGCGTGAACGAAGATCTCTCCCGCTCTCGTCTACCTAGCGCCTCACTCTCGTCGGGGTGGAAGGATTCAAGCGAAAAACAGACAAAACACACAAGAGTTTATCCAGGTTCGGGCCACCGCGTGGTGTAAGACCATACTTCCGGCTTTAGTGGATTAGCCTCGGGCGAGCCGGGATATGAGCAAGTACAACGATTCCTGGGCTCAGGAGGCAAGCTCAGGAGGGTCAGGAGCCTAGTGTTCTTGCTCCTTGTTTGGTGGCAGAGTGTATCGGTCCGTCTCCCCTTTGAAGTGGGAGTCCTAGATACTTATATAGGCGGCCACGGTCCTCTTCCCCCGAAATGTTTAGGCGGGAAGGGATCCCACAATGGTCATTTTTGAGCGGGAACACAAGGACGTTCTTATCCTGACAAAACCGGTCTTCGCCTGCAAAAGGATCAGGCGGTGACACGGTCATGGGCTCGACGGTGACATCTCCCTTGTCGTCCTTGCGGTCTTCTGTCTTGTTGCACCAAACAGGAAACCTTTGCCCCGCTCCTTGGGAACCAACGATTGCGCTATCCCCTTTGCACCGAAATGGCAACTGCACCACTGGCACCCGCTGGCGCGGTGCGTCACTGCTCACGTCACTGCCTCCTCCTGAGGCAGGTTTGGCCCTGGATTCTCCGCCCCTCTGGAGCACCTTGCTGAGGCCGCCCCCGAGGAGTTCTTGACGTTGTTCTCCTCGCGAGGCTTGGCCCCCCTCATGAGGGTCTTGGGCAGCTGGTCGATCAGCTGGGCCATACCAGGCAGCTTGCAGGAGCGCGCCGCGGCCCGCAGACAGGCAAGTCTGGGTACCCTGGTTCCCAGGACGCCGACAATAGCCCCCGGGCCCAAGGTGCGCGTGGAGTTGGCTTCTGGGCGAAGCCTCGGTCGAGGACGAAGCGTCGTGGGCCCCAAAAAGGCTGCGGGCCAGGCTGGCTCGTGATGGTTGGATGGGACGTGGGCGACTCCACTTCCCATGCAATCTTGGCAATCGTGCAACTTGACAACTCCTTGGCGCGGGTAGTGGGGCCATTATGGTTGCGCGAGTGGCTGCCGGTTGATCTTCTCGGTTTATAAACGAGGGTTGAGGCACTATGCCTCTCACTTGACTGTCGCAGGCCGATCTCCACGTTTCTATTGCTCCCAGGGCCCCATGGCGCCGATTCGCGGGTTCTCAGCCGCGGAGAAGGGAAAGAACCTGATGGTAGAACCTGAGCGGCTCCCGCCGAAGAAGAGGCGCCTTAATTCTCCGAGTGCGTCCCTGAGGCCGTCGGACGCCCGCACGTGGTGCATGCGGGCACCACCAGGATTTCCGCTTCCCTTGTACGCTCCAGCGGTAGGCAGATGGAGCGAGGGCGGCGATAGGGATGGCACCATCAGTCGCCCGGAGAGACAGGCGTCTCCTCGCACCCTGCTGTTGTCCCATTCTGAAGATGATGGCCGCGAGTTCATCGTGTGGGCAGGGGCCCCTCCGCATTCATGGATCCTTCTTCCTCCATTCCTGAGGGAGGTGCTCCCCGCTCGTGGCTGGGTGATGATGGAGCTGAGGCACGAGGGGTGTCGCCTTCCTCCTTCGCATGCCGACGTGAAGGTGGTTTCTTCTGGCCAAGTCTTCATGACCTGGGGCTGGGGTGTGGTGTGCCGCGCCTGCGCCCCCGCCGGGAGGCACATTCTTCATTTCGCGCTGGATATGACGGGTGCGATGACCTTCAAAGTCTTCAAGGCAGACGGCCTCCGGCTGCCGTGTGGCGCAGGGAATGGGCTCGCCGGCGACCATTCCCCATGCCGTGAAGGCAGCGAGGCGCTCGCCATTCGCTACATCTCCGACTCTCCTGGTAGTAGTTACGCTACCCCTGAGGCGGCCTTGAGCTCCGACGAGAACTATGAGCCACCAAGTCGCCGCCCCTATCGCCGGAGGGAAACGGTGTCCTCCCGGTGTCGCCGTTGTTGAAGGAGTTCAAGCCGCGTTCCTTGGGAGCGTCTTCCTTAGCTTAGTTCCTGCGGGACATCATGGAGGGCTCCACAAGGACATGTAAATTCTTGTAATACTTTTGTTATTGTCTGGCGTTATAAACTTATGTCCTGCATGAACCCCTTGTTAGAGCATGATTTCCCCTTTCTTCCGTTCCCGCAGTAGCCTAAGGCCCTATGCCTGCGAGACCCAGTCCCGGGACAAGCTTCAGCCTGCGCTGGTATGATGGGTCACGATGCCGTGGTCAAGGCCAGGAGGTGAGGGGGTCCAGGGTCCGGTAAGAGCCCCCGAGGCGCGATGCTCAGGAGGTCCCTCTTGGCGTGCAGGCAGCCGCCCACCGGTCCATCGGGAAGGGTTTTCATGCCTTAGCAGATCCGTAACTATAGTAGGTGGTGGTGTAGGTATGCATGTAGGTGCGGCGTTGAAAACTTATCTTAGCAATTCCTGTGGTCAGGTGGTGCTTGATTCCTGTTGCCCTTCCCTTGAGGGAAGGTTTTGCATCCAGGTGCCTTTGTGAGGAGGCGGCGATGATCGCTCCCGAGGCCCTGGGGACAGAAGTCACGTGGCTGGTGGAGACGTTTCTCCGGGCCGCTACCATCGCAGTCGAAGGGGAGAAGACCAGTACTACTGCGCTTGGTGATGCCTAATCCGTTCCTGTTTAGTGACAGAAGTGCGAGTGCCTCGGGGAGGCGTAAGAACTCTGCTTGAATTTGAAAATGTTGGCATTATTGTAATAGCTAGATGATTCCATGCTTGCTTCCTTTCATGTTTGCTTAGGTGCTCTGCGTCGGCAGGGCCCAACCCCGCGCATACCTCGACCGCCATTGAGCCCTCTGGATGACCGGGGTTACCGTAGTAACTAGACTCTCCATTGAGCCCTCTGGATGACCTTGGGTACCGTAGTAACTAGACTCAAGGGATGAGGGGCTACGTGGCTAGTGATGCCCTTGGGTCGCGATGCCCAAGGGCCCCCCCTTGACATTCAAGCGATCCCAATTTTGTTCTGCGTTGGCAGGGCCCAACCCCGCGCATACCTCGATCGCCATTGAGACCTCCGAATTACCGGGGTTATCGTCATAACTAGACTCAAGAGATGAGGGGCTACGTGGCCAGTTAGGCCCCTGGGTCGCGATGCCCAGGGGTCCCCCTTGACGTACGAACGACTCTCATGAAGGGGAACGAGCACCATACCTTGCCCACGAGCCTTCGCATGGGATGGGGCACGAGAAGGCCAGGTGTCTGGGCACCTGGTAGGGTGGCGTCTGCGAGGTGCTACGTGAGCATAGCCCCCATGCCTAGCCCCCCTCACGACACCCATCCAAGGAGAAGTTGTGAGCGTCGTGACCTGAAAAGTTCCCTGAGATTGGTGCGACCACTGGGGGCCACCCTCAGTTGTTTATAACTAGCGCGGAGCATAGAGCTACCACACTTGCGTGGAGTTTGGGCATAACTGCGCCTCGGTCGTAGCGGCCAGCACGGAGCTTGGTGCTTCCACTGGTTCGTGGGCATAACCGCTCCTCGGTTGGATCTGCCAGCGTGGAGCTTGGTACCTCCACTGGACCGTGGGAGGGAGCGTCCCACCGGGAGAGACTCTGGGGCATGTAAAGCCCCGTCCTAACACGTGGCTTGCACGATAGGATAGCCAAGGTGTATATGGGCCCTCCTCAAGACGAGCTGAATGACTCTGAGGAAGTTCTCATGAGCTTACGCATCACTCATGAGACCCTACCTTGAGGCGGGTTGCGCCTAAGTCTTCTTCTTCAAAATGTGAAAAGAGAGGTGTTGTGTCGACCTGCACCGAGTGCATTTCTAGGGGATATTGCATGAGAAGGCCGCAGCACCAGCGACCCCAGGAGGTGATACCACGGGAATGACTCGCGACACAGAGCTCAGCCATTGGATTTGTCAACGCTGCAGGGATGGAACCGAGCACAAACGTCGTGCCCAGTCTTCTCATGCCACGATCCAAAAGAAAAATAGCCGACGCGCGGTTCCCGCGTGAGCTAGGCCCCTGCCACGGGCCCTTAAATACCCATCCACGATTAGCCCATGCGAGAACAAGGCACCAAGGACCATGGGAGGTGTCGTCACGGAAATGGCTCGCTAGACAGAGCTCATCCCTTGGGTTTATCGACGTTGTAGGGACGGACCCGAGCACAAATGTCGTGCCAGTCCTTAATCATGGGGCGGTTGCGAGTGGGCTCACAAGGGCTCATGACCTTAGTGGCGGTGAGGATGCCGAGCATATAGATAATGCGAATGGAAAGAAACATCTAGCCTTGATTATGCAAAAAGGGAGATAACCGCGGGGGATCAGCCCCCAGCGGCCCGAGGATGATGCAGCCCGAGAGGCACCCTCGTTTGGATACCTGAAGTGTCACTTGATACTTGTCGAAGGAGAGTTGGGGTCGCTGAAGACGCGACCTGTGCGGGTCGCTCCCGAGGATCGTGGGGCTCCTGAGGCCCAGGGGCTCCGGAGGCTCTCAGTGGTCGCGCGGGTCCGGCTCTCGCTCCATCTGGACCGCCTGCCACTGAGCCTCCCGAGCCCCCAAGGCCCGCTGCGCGAGATGCTGGAACGTGGCAGCTGCATTGTGGAAGCCAATGAGTACGCGGACGTAGCTGCAGGGGAAGGCCCTCCTCCGACAGACCGCCGTCGACCAGAAGGGCTCATGAGAAGCGGCTCGGTTGAGACTCGCGACGTCGATGCATACGCGAAAGTAGTCACTTGGGCTGTGAGCAGGTGAACTTGGGGTTGTGCGGTTACTCCCACCGCGGAGGAGTCTTGCGTACTGAAATTCCTCTGTAACTTGGTCGATGAAGTCTTGAGCCCCCAACGCTGAACGGCTCATGCTGGGCTCACAAAAACGCGCATCAAGATACGCTTGCAGGTGGTGCTCGAACACCTCCCTCGAGGCACGGGTCAGCTCGGGGACACTCCAGAGGAGAGCCCCCAAGCCCGTCACGAGAGGGGCGTCGAGCGCGCCTCCCTATGCTAGGGTGGAGGGCGCCTCGTCAGCAGGCGGAGTCCCGAGGCCAGGGCGTCGGGAGCCCCCGTGTCCTGAGGTCCGTTAACGGGTAGGTTCTTCTTCTTCTTAGGGGCCGTCTACAAGGAGAAGACGGCTCGATCTTCATCGGAGCACTCAACCACCACGGTATGGTAGGCACGCTCCATGGAACGCACTGCTTCCTTCTCGTTGGAGGCGATCTTGATGACTCCGCCGCTCCCGGGCATCTTGAGGACGTTGTAGCCATGATGGTTCGCCGCCATGAACTTGGCGAGGGCAGGATACCCTAGGATGGCATTGTACGGGAGGTGAATGTTGGCGACATCGAAGTCGATGAGCTCTGTGTGGTAGTTGTCGCGGTTGCCAAAGGTGACGGGGAGGCGGACCTGCCCCATCGGGAGTGTGGAACCATCCGTGACTCCGTAGAATGGCTTGGTTGGGTGGAGCTGATCATACGAAACCTGGAGCGTCTCGAAGGTCTCGACGGAGAGGACGTTGAGCCTTGCTCCGCCATCGATGATGGTCTTGGTCATGAGGACGTTGCTGATGGTTGGGGTGCAGAGCATCGGGAGGGCGCTTGGGGCCGCAGTGCACTTGAGCTGGTCGTTGGGGTCGAAGGCGATGACTTGCTTGGTCCACCTGAGGTTGCGCGCGGCGTTGGTCCTGGGAAGCATCACGTTCACCTCACGGGCAAACTTCTTGAAGATGCGGTGGGAAGCCAGGGAATGTGCTCCTCCCAAGATGCATGCAACTGCACGCGGCTCCTGGAAGCCCCCTGTCTCGTCTCCCTGGTGGTCGTCGTCGTTCCTCCTTGGCAGTGGTGGCAGCAGAGGCAGGCCTCCATTGCCCTGAGGGCGACCCTCACGAGGCTGGTCGCGCCAGGGGGCATCACGGGGCTGCTCCTGCCAGTGGTCCTCATGAGGCTGCTCACGCCACCCTTGGCGCGAGTTCCTGCCGTCCCAACGTCCTCACCCTCGGCCTCCTCCACGGCCATAGCCGCGGTTGTCGCGCTCAGGGCGCTGCCCGACACGCCCGCCACGCATCGCCCGGAGCTCCTGACAGTCGTTGGTGTTGTGGCTGTGGACGTTGTGGAAGAAGAAGTACGATCGGTTGTTTCTGGGGAGGTCATCGTACCCGCAACCACGCTTCACTTCTGGCTCCGCAGCTAGCACGGCGGGTCCCTTGCGCTTCGAGTCCTTGGCCTTGGTCTTCTTGTCGTCCGCCTCCGCCTCAGGCAGCTCCTGAAGGGAGAGGCGGCCTTCCTCCACCCTGGCGCACTTTGCCGCGAGCTTTGACATCTCGAGGGATGTGCATAGGTCTTCGTGAATGGCGGGCTCTTCCCTCATCCTGACGTCACAGACGCCATCGGAGAACGCGGAGATGATGGACTCGTCCGAGAACCTGGGGATATGGAGGCGCATGGTGTTGAAGCGTTGGATGTACTTTTGCAGGGTTTCTGTCGGCTGTTGCCTCACGCGGCGCATATCAGCAGCTGTCGGGGCTCGGTCGCGGGTGCCATGGATGTTGGCAACGAAACGCTCGCGAAGCTCTTCCAAGGAGGAGATGGATCCCACGGGGAGGTTCAGGAGCTAGGAGGGCGCGCTGTCCTTCAGAGCCATGGGGAACCAGTTCGCCATGACCTTCTCGGTGTCGTTGGACACCTCGATGCTCAGCTCGTAGAGTTGGAGGACCTCCATGGGGTCGGTGGTGCCGTCGTAGCGTGGAGGCAGGTCCGGCTTGAACTTGCCGGGCCAGACGAGGCGTTGTAGCTCAGGGGCTAGGGCGCGACATCCAGCCACGCTCATGATCGAAGGCGCCCCCTACGCTTGTGGTGCCGGTTCTTGAGGTGCTGGTTCTTGAGGTGTTGGCGCCACCACCTCCTATGGTGCGCGGTCTGGGCGTTGTGGGCCAGGGGGGCCACGAGCCCCTACATGAGGGTGCGGAATCACCTGGCAGCTCTCCTCGTCGCGTGCGTGGGCTCCGCGGGGTTGCTCGCGTCGAGGGACCTCGCGCCGGGCCTCCTGGCCGGCGTGGTGGAGTGGAGGCGAGGCCGGGACCCCGTGGCCCTCATTCCCCGTCGGGGGCGACGGAGGACGTGAGGAGTGCGTTGGTGCAGGTGCCTCTCCAGCAGCGTTGACGAGCTCGGTGATGCGGTGGAGCCACTCGTCGTAGAGGTCATCTGCTGGGCGGTAGCGCAAGAGCTCCCGTGCCATCAGTAGCGCAGGCTGCTGGTAGAACGGCCCGCGGCGGACCAGCGAAGACGACGCCATGGCCGGCGAGGGTGAAGGTGTTACCGTGCGGCCATCCCGCCGCACGGACAGCGGCAACGAGGAGTCCTGCTGCTCGTGGATAGCAGGGTCGATGGCGGCGTTGGCGGCCGGCAAATTGGGGTAGAGCGGTGCGCCGATGCCCGCGGGCGCTGCATGAGTGATGTTCGCAGCGCGGCGGGCGACGCGAGCTCGCCGTGTGTCCACCGTCGCTGTGGAGCAGGGTCGACGACGAGAACATGACGAGGTCGTCAGAGAGGCGAGATTTCAACATGCCCCCTACCTGGCGCGCCAAATGTCGGGTTCAGGGCTCCACAAAACCCGTTAAGTTCGAACACAGGGGCGTGAACGAAGATCTCTCCCGCTCTCGTCTACCTAGCGCCTCGTTCTCGTCGGGGTGGAAGGATTCAAGCAAACAATGGACAAAACACACAAGAGTTTATCCAGGTTCGGGCCACCGCATGGTGTAAGACCCTACTTCCTGCTTTAGTTGATTAGCCTCAGGCGAGCTGGGATACGAGCTAGTACAACGATTCCTTGGCTCAGGAGGCGAGCTCATGAGGGTCAGGAGGCTAGTGTTCTTGCTACTTGTGTGGTGGCAGAGTGTATCGGTCTGTCTCCCCTTTGAAGTGGGAGTCCTAGCTACTTATATAGGCGGCCACGATCCTCTTCCCCCGAAATGTTTAGGAGGGAAGGGATCCGACAATGGCCATTTTTGAGCGGGAACACAAGCACGTTCTTATCCTGACAAAAGCGGTCTTTGCATGCAAAAGGATCAGGCGGTGACACGGTGGTGGGCTCGAAGGTGACATCTCCCTTGTCGTCCTTGCGGTCTTCTGTCTTGTTGCACCAAAGAGGAAACCTTTGCCCCGCTCCTTGGGAACCAACGACTGCGCTGTCCCCTTTGCACCGAAATGGCAACTGCACCACTGGCACCCGCTGGCGCGGTGCGTCACTGCTCACGTCACTGCCTCCTCCTGACGCAGGTTCGGCCTTGGATTCTCCGCCCCTCCGGAGCGCCTAGCTGAGGCCACCCTCGATGAGATCTTGACGTCGTTCTCCTCGCGAGGCTTGGCCCCCTCACGAGGGTCTTGGGCAGCTGGTCGATCAGCTGGGCTGTACCAGGTAGCTTGCAGGAGCACGTCGCGGCCCGCAGACAGGCAAGTATGGGTACCCAGGTTCCCATGGCGCCGACAGTGCTGCCCATCCACCACCTTCGGCTTCACGTTGAAGGTTTTGAGACATAGGTCAAAGTGTGGAGGGATGCGGACGAAAGCATCACACACCACTATGAAAGCGGAGATGTGAAGGAATGAGTTCGGGGCTAGATCGTGGAAATCTAGCCCGTAGAAGAACAATAAACCCCAAACAAATGGGTAGAGCAGAAACCCTAGCCCTCTAACAAAGTAAGAAGTGAACACTACCCTCTCACCCGCCTCTGGGACAAGAATCACCTGACCCTTGGCAGGAACTCGGCGCACAATATCGGTAGCGAGATAGCCCGTGCTCCGCAGATCCTCCATGGTTTTTTCAATGACCGTGGAGGCCTCCCACTTGCCCCTGGCGCCAGAATAAGCCATTGCTGGGGAAGGAGGCGGTGGTTGAGGAGCGCAGAGCGGTGGGCGTAGGAGATAGGGAATTTGGGGCTACGTAGATTGGAGAGCTCAAGCTTGAGGAAGGCGTGGGGCTGATGAAAGAGATTGGTGTCCTATTATAACGTTGTGAATACAGAATGTCCCCCACTTTAGCCAATAACCTCGTTGGTTCCCAAAGCCGACATGCGTAATGCACAGTGTGGATGCTCACGTCATATTGATAAGGATCTCACAATAAGCGGGAATGAACTCTATTGTAATAAGACGTGTCAATGAGGATATGCCTCGAACATGAATCCAGGACCAAATAAAATGGTTCGATATGTTAGTGGGATGGATGCGACGCTTCACCAAAAAGTTGTCAGTAGAGACACACTATTCATTTTATTTTAAGAGCCTTGCCTTCGAGGCTAAGGGTTGTACTAACCTTGCACAGCCGAACATAATACACCTTATTGCAGAAGATATATTCGGAAGAAGGAACCCGCCTTGCAATGTCCTAGACAATACGGAAGCTGAACTCATCGTCATCGAAGTCAGGTTCAGGGGCTACTGAGGGAGTCCTGGATCGAGGGGTGCTCGGGAGGCCAGATAACTCTTGGTGGGCCGGACTGGTGGGCCGTGAAGATCATAGTCGAAGATCATCTCTCGTATTCGGATAGGACTCTTGTATTCGTATAATGGCAACTTTTAGGTTCGAGTGTAATCGTTCCTTCCTCTGCAATATGGTTATGTACAAACCCTAGGTCCCTCCGGTGCATATATAAACCGGAGGGTTTAGTCCATAGAGGCTAATAGAGAATCACAAATCCTCATAGGCTAGACTTTAGGGTTTAGCCATTACGATCTCGAGGTAGATCAACTCTTGTATTCATATTCATCCATATTAATATAGCAGGAAGTAGGGTATTACCTAGATCGAGAGGGCCTGAACCTGGGTAAACATCGTGTCCCCAACCTCCTATTACCATCAATCCTGACACGCATAGTTCGGGACACCTACCCGAGATCCGCCGGGTTTAACACCGACAGGAGGTTTAGACTGAGGTTTTGACTGGGGTTGATCACTCAGTAAGGTGAGTAAGATGGCAGGGTTTCAGCTAAAGGGAGGGGTTTAGCTAGTAGTTGTTGTTGAAAGTGCCATAGTGTCCAGAAATGTAGACATAGAAGTAGCACTCACATAGTGCATCCACTTGGGCTGAAATTTGGCATGGAAGGGTTATTTGGTCACATGAAGAGGCTGTAAAAGTTTCATACCAATTGGATAAACCAAAATGGTACTTGCTTCACAAATATCCCCACTAGACAGAAAATTGCTAAAAGTCCTGAGGGAAAATGGCTTGGCAAATTATGCCCAAATTTGGTGGATATAGGTTATATGGGTAGGAGAAGGTCCAAGAAACTTTTCAACTTAATTAACGCAATATAACATATACTTGCTTCACAAACTAAAAATTTGGATAGAATCAAAGAATTAAAGATGAGCTCACAGGGCTCAAATTTGGTGGAGGGCTATGATATTATGATATTGAGGTCATGCATAAATTTCAACTCACTTGGATATGCCTAGCTTGTACCTCCTTCACAAAGTTTCTTTCTGGACAGAAACTTTGGAAAATCATTGCTAATAATCACAAGGCAAATGCAGTTGAATTTTGGCATGTGGTAATGATATGGACATGAAAAGATGAAGTTTGGAGTCAATTGGGTAAAGATAAATAGCACTTGCTTCACAATGTGCTATTTAGGACAAAATAGAGAATGAATTATTTGAGCATGATGGAAAACATGGCAATTGAAATAGTTTGCCATATGTGAGAAAGATATGACCCAAACAATTTATGAGAATTATTTGGGAATTTTAGGAGTGAAGGAAATATAGGTTGCTTCACAACCTAGGGCAAATTGAGTTATTCCTTTAACAGAAAAAGGAATATTCTCAAGGAAAAGATTATTGGGGTTGGTCCAAGATATAAATGGCAAGGTCTAGGGATGGACATGAAGATGACAAGCCACTCTGGAAGGAAAGAAGAGGTCATCTTCTTCATTTTCCGTACCACATAGCCACGGAAAAAGAAAACTCAGGCAAAAATCTCAGAAAAACAAAAGAGAAAGAAATGGCTAAAAATCAGGCTGTCACAGGAAGAGATGGAGGCTCATTTTAAAAGGATGGACGCCATGGAGGAGGATCGAGAAGTTATTTCTCCTCTCCAAGCTAGATTCAGGCTGGAGGAACTTCAGCGCTCAGCGCTACCAAATTCGGTCATCCGTCCCAATGCTAGGTTTCTCTCTTATGAAAATATGAGAAAGAGTGTTGCTTTTTCTACCGCAGCTATGAAACATCCATGGGTGATTGGAGCTCTAGCCATCATGGGCAAACTTCGCAAGGAAATAATGGATCTTAAGCAGCAAATTAATAACACTAAAAAAAGACACATCCGTGACATTTTGGGCCGAACGAAACTTTTTTCTATCATACTTATGACACTTCTATGACAATAATTGAGACAAAACACGGTATCATCATAGATGTGGTGGGGTCCTACTTCTATGAGAAAAAATCATGACAGAAAATGGGCTTTTCGTCCTGGGTGGGCCAGAGATGCGGCTGCATGACATTCGTTGGGCCGTCTATGGCGGAAAAACGTGGTAGAAGTGAGGGCGAGGAAAATATCATGGTGTTCTCGGTTACGGTGGGTGGTCGGGGCCGAGCGGTGCGTGTTTCTCTCATGCACGCACGCGCATGGGTGTGAGGCGTTAGGCTCTAACTGAACCCGAGCGAGGCGTTGGGCTCTAACTGAACCCGAGCGATTGCACTGTAGGCTACGCGTTACTGAACCCGAGCGATCGATCGACGGCTGTTAACTGAACCCGATCGAGCGATTCCTTCGCTACTGCTGCTAACTGAAGCCGATCGATGCTGCCTCTGCATGAATAGTGAGCGTTGTTGGGGG
>LR738715.1:535729261-535749501 GCA_902687465.1 Secale cereale
TGACATTTTTCTGAGCACTTTGATTTTTCTGTTTTATTTGTGGTCTTATTTTTCCGTTGTTACTATGCGACGTATAGATACCGTATTTGACGAAGTTGCTGAAGAAGGAGAAGGAGAAGGATTTGAAGACTTTGAAGACCAAGCCAATCCAGGCAAGCAGCCCTTTGACCATGATACACTTGTTCTTCGGAACCCGTTTGTTTCCGATGCATGATGATAGGTTTACGGTGGTGACCTAGATGAACCACCACATGATGCATGCTTGCTCATGATCTTGCTATGGGCTAGATGACATGCTAATAGTTAGCCTTGATGCTTAATGATGCATGTGTGACATGAACCTTCGTGGTTGAAATCTTTGCATGAACCCATCGGGTGCCCCTAATGCCCGAGGGTAATGTTGAGTTAGGTCATCACTTGAGGAAGAAGTGATGTGCCGGTAAATCTTGTGCATGGGTGAAATAATGGATTAGATTTATGTGTGACTACCGTCCCAACCAAACATGTGCAACCACACTACCCCTTATGGGATGGGGCTTTATTGATTACTTAGGTCGATACTAGCATGGTGTCAGCATTACTAGTGACGGGAAGACTTGAGGTCTTTCCCGGGACGGGGTCGTGCTTGGATAGACGGCCATGACTGTTTTTATAGGGCACCGAACACACCGTTGGTCCCTTCGGGTACGCGTGACATTGAAATTAGGGCAAGTCCCGTGATCTATTGTTTGTACTCGAGGGCCATGTACCAACGAGTGGACTCTATGTTAGTGTCGTCTAAGGAAAGATGATGACCGGGTGCTTACCCCGGGTACTTGAGGTACTGCGGGATCGTGGATGACACGGAAGTTTCCCGGATCTTGTGGGTAAAGTGCGCAACCTCTGCAGAGTGTAAAACTATTCGAATAGCCGTGTCCACGGTCATGGACAGTTGGATGGTGCTACTTAAACTATGTCCAGAATTTTACTTCAATGGTGAAAGTAAGTGTGTGATGAGTCAAGGTGGTGACTTGACTCGATGAATTGAATCATATTCATGTTGATATCGGTAACCTGTCTTCGAGGTTACGCGAGTTTATTGATGCATAAACCTGATGGTAGAATATTTATTCTAGCCCTTTGCTAGATTGTTCATTATTGTTCAATTGCACTATTACATTGAACCACATCATGGGTTGCTTGCGAGTACATTCAAAGTACTCATTGGCTTGCCACTGGTTATTTAATTGGCCAGGCATGGAGGAACAAGAATATGATGAAGAGTTCTTTGGAGACGAACATGCGAACTAGGACGCTATCCCAGTCAGAATGTCTGTAGGGTTAAGGCAGATGGCATGGGTTCTACCTATTATCGAAAACTTCCGCTATTTGAGTTATTTGCTATTCAGCCCTTGAGGCTTTATCTATGTAAGACTTGGCCATAATGGCCTTAATTTGTGTAAGACGATATGTATGGATGTAAGACTCTTGTTATTCAGCTTATGTGTGTTCAGTGAGCATTGATCTCTGGGATCACTGTACACGTGCATTCGGTGATCTCGACTTCTAAGTCGGGGTCCCCACACCGTTTATATATATGGTAGAATTTAAAGCCCATTTGCATTTTTCTCGAAATCCGCAGACTTGCTGGGCTGGGTGAAAATATCATTTTGGGCTAGAAGGAGAAATGTTATAAAAACATAAACACATGATTGCACGTCTATTACTGCATTGGTCAGTAAAATCTTTGCAAGCTTATGTACGCAATCACTTGGAGTTAACTTGCCAAGTTATATATAAACAATTATTATTTTTATTATTTTGTAAGAAACTTTCAACTTTCGAAATAAAATAAAATCCCTCGCAAAAAAACTTACAAAATAAAATATCATTTAAATTTGATGAGTTAATAGTACGTGGGGTATTTTTTTTTTGGCTAGACGTGGGACAGTTGAGTTGGTTCTAGGGAAAAGTATAGGGAGAAAACTCAGTTTACATCGAAAAAGAAAGTGGGAGAAAATTCAGATAAAGGATTAATGAAAATGAAAAATAGAACTGAGTTGTGCGTCGTCTTGAAAAAACAAACATAACTTGGGTTGCTGATGTTATAGACAAGCTAGGTTGGGAGGCCCAGAGGCCGCTTGATACTTGCTGGATCCCAAAAATGTTGAAACATGTCGTCGGCTGCCCATGTTAAACAACAAAACCTAGGCCATGGACCTGGTGGGCCCGGGACTGTCAGCCTCTCAACGAACAGTTGTCTCCCGATTCCTCTTGTTTTGCTGACCATGTTGGGAACGATAGACGGCGGCGCTGCAGCTAGAGCACCAAGGTGGAGGACGACGTCGAGACCTTGGACCGAAAGAACTGGAGCGGGGGAAAACGCAGGTGGAGGGGAGTATGAGGGTTGACTTGTTTGGGTGCAGGGTGGATTCAGAGGTACCTCCCATGCCCTCCTGGCCGCGTAGGTTATGTAGGCTAGATTCAGAGGTACCTCCCACGTGTTCAGGTCATTGGTATCGTTGTCTTCTGTCATGTTGGCGTATCAGGGGTCGATGATGGTCTCGGCGAGGTCAACCACGCAGTCCTTCTCCTGCCCATTGCTGATGATCTTGTATTGCTTCTGGATGTCGACAAGCTTGTTGCAACCGATGGCCGAATCGTCGCGTTCTCTCCATCGTAGCGAAGGTGCAGTCGACTCTGCCAACCTGCAGATAAATGATTCAATTCATGCGCCTTTTTGTGCAGTTCACCTGAAATGAAGCAAAGATTGCATCATTGAGCTAGCAAGAAGTACCATTTGTGGTGAAAGTGATCTTGCAAAGACTAATAAAATGTTGCACGAGATTACCATCATAATTTGACGAAGATTTTGGAAACTCCAATCACCATTTTGTGCAGTTCCACCAAAATGGAGAGATGTTGCCGATGTGACATTTTAGTTGAACTGCATAAGACACTCATTCCAAAAAAAAGTGTTTTGTGCAGTTCACCAAAAGGTCACAATAGCAACAAGGTGAAATGGGTATCCCTATCTGCACAAAAAGATAGAAAGTAAATAGTTGCTGGTCAATAAGAATATATGAAACATATACGAAATGAAAAGAAGGATCTTAATTATGTTCATGGCAATCACGCAAGGATAGTAGAAATTTTAAAACGCCAGCAATGCTCCATGTTACAAGAAGCATTACGATCAACAATGAGTTTCCTCAAATATGGGATTACTTTAATGGTGGCATTGCTTGTTTACCAGATATAGTAAATCAACAGCAGCTAAAGACTTGGTTTAAGGTCATGGGACCGTGGGGACACCAGGACACTCAGCAGCGTAAAGGAGCAACTTAGTTATCATACTGGGGAAAATAGCAAGAGTGCCATTTGTAACACAGTTTAATTGCATCTTATCACTGGAGGCATTAGATTAACAATAACACTGGTTAGACATGTCCCTAAGGTAACAGTGTGATCGCTTCTTTTACATGTGCCCTTACATTAATAACAGCAAAAGGTTGGTATAAGGACATGCGACAGTGGACGCATCTACACAATGTACCTACAAGGAGGCATAAAGTGGTGATGCCGAGTTTGTTCATGCTATGTGAGAGCAGCTAATCTAATCTTGGAGACCGTTTACTATGTGAGGGCAGCAAATCTAATCCTGGAGACCTTGTACTATGTGAGGGCAGCAAATCTAATCCTGGAGACCTTTTACTATGTGAGGGCAGCAAACCAATTCTTGGAGACCTTTTACTATGTGAGGGCAGCAAATCTAATCGAGAGACCTTTTACTATGTGACGGCAACAATTTTAATCCTGGAGACCTTTTACTATGTGAGGGCAACAAATCTAATCCTGAGACCTTTTACTCTATTGACTTGTCCACCAGCCACCACTTTCTATCCTTTTTTTCAACCAATAATAGATATGTTCCTTATCTAGTTTGTACTGTGTTTTCCCATTATTTCCCTTTTCAACCAAGAAACTAGTTGGGTATCCGGTCTCTACTACTTTCACCATATTATTTCCAATTTGAATCAAGTCGTAGATTCATGCTACCACTTTCCCCCCTTTCTTCGTTGTTTGAACAAAGCCCTAGATTCGAATGCATGAAGTAGCTTTACCTCTAATAATACTAAAAATTTAGGTGGCTTTGGAAGAGCTGATAGGAGTAGAAAAAGATGCACATGCAGACACGTGGGGAGCTAGGGCAGTAGAACAAGGCCGCTTTCGAAGAACTTACACCTGAGGGTCATCGGAATGTCGGCGACGGCAGGTCGGATCTGCGGACAATACGGTAGGCAGGAAGAAGGGTCGGAGGACCTCCCGAGCCGGCGCTGTGTCGGAGAGAACGGCACGGGCAGAGGATCGGGCCCTGCCGGTAGCTGTGGGTTTCCTCCCTCGCTGGCGATGACCACGTGAATGATGCACCTTTTAGTCCTCTACACACACCGGCCGAAGGGATCTGGCCGAATTTGTAACCAGTGAGTAGAGAGAAAATGTCGCTACCGCTGTCTTGTTTAGATCTGGAGAGGATGAGAGAATGAAGAGAGCAACGCTAGTAAAGCAAGCGCTTAGGCCCCTGCGTACATATATAGCGGAGTGATTATCTTTTTCTCTCCACAACAAGCGTTTCAGTTTGTGTACATGGCATTAAAGAAAAGAAACTCTCTATTTAAGGTGACTACCTGTACGAGTCCAACTTACTACTAGTAGTAGTATTGTTCACTTGTGCTCCCCGGACCTCCATTCATTGAACAACCCCACAGGTGAATAAACATGCAGTACTAGTATTTATATGGAAAGAACAAGCTCGAATTATTTTCGCATCGTTAAAAGTTGAGGGCAGGGCTTTTCCCGGGCAGTACGTGCGGTAGTTTTCGCGTAGGCGGTTTGACAGAGAGGCGAGGAGGGTGAGGGAGTAGCGGATTCAACTTACTTATTGCTCGAAAGGTCGAACTGTGCAATTTGACGGTGCGTTACTGTTTGGATCCATGTGTTAGAGTTAGTTTGGGTTAGTTTGAACTCAACTAACCCAAAAATATCCAAACAGGAGGGTTAGTTTGGGTTACTGTTTGGATCCATGTGTTAGAGTTAGTTTGGGCTAGTTTGACCTGAACTAACCCAAAAAAAATCTAACTCTAACCTTTAACTGAGTTAGAGTATCCAAACATTGCCAGGCGATACGACCGGGGTGATGCCCCCTTCCGTTCCGCACTCTAATCTGGTGCATGACATGTATTACGTCGCCCCGGATGCTGCTGGCTATCCCACATGTCGGTGAAATAGTACGTAGCAGTAAGAAGAAGCAAAGAATCATGCGGTATAAGTCTTTCTAGAGATTCCAACAAGTGACTACACCGGGTGCAGTATCTCAAATCTCAAATCTCAAATCTCCCTTCCGGTTTATAGGGCTCAAATCTCAAATCTCTTCAACCAAGGCATTTTGCGATTGGAGGAATGTATCCCGTACTTTACAAAGCTACCCTAATTAAACTCATGCATTAATTACGTAGTTCTCTCATTTTCCTCTCCGCCTTGGTTGCGGTGCACAATATTGACCACTCCTATATGACTAGCCGCTCTATCCACATGCTGGACATCAAAGAATCCGGGCCCGCGTGCCATCCACCAAATCATAGCGAGATTCTACAGTCGAGACTCACCGGTCACCCCGGTGCGGCTGTCATGACCCGTCATATCACAAAACCCACACCTTTACCAGCAGTGGTAAAGTGGCCTCAAAGTTGGACTGGACGAAGCAACCATCATTTCACTGGAACGCTCGTTGAAACCCTTTCTCCCCTTTCTTGAAGAAAACCTCACTCCAGGCTACTCACTTCTGCCATTTTTCTTCTGTACCGACGAAGGAAAGGTGGGAGAATCAGTGATGCTGCTATATTTTCATTCCAAGAATCTTCTTTTTGCGAAGCACCGACCGATTCTCACATCCTATTCTTTTCCCATTTTCATTGCGATTGTGGTTTCCTTTCGATTGATTTTTGTTTGTCAGTTCATTGATGGATCCTGGAGCACTAGGCAAAGAGTTGTCGGCGGACAACCCACTGGAGACAGCGATCTCCAGGAAGCAAGCACCGATCAACGAGTTGACCATGTTGGCGGGCCAACCCATGGAGACGAAGAACTCCAAGAAATAAGCACTGGCCAAAGAGTTGACGACGTTGGCGGACGAACTCCTCAAAGAAAGTTGGAAGAACAGCAAGAGCCCCATCGTGCCTACCCCAGAAACTCTGATGGCCACCTATGCGAGGCTCAAGGCCGAGTATGAGGAGATAGTCGCCGTTGAGAAGCAGTATTCCCCTGGCAAGGTGATGGTACCCATCGAGGACGAGGAGATGGCCCCCTGAGGGATAGGATCCCCCGGTGAGCTGCACAAGGTAAAAAATAATGGCTTATTACCAAAAGTTGTGGTTTTTGATTATTTGCAATGTGCTTTCTAATATGTTACGGTTGTGCAGGTGCCGGTGGACGTCCTTGATGATTCCGATGTTGCGGCCCGTCGTGTGGACAACGCCCCAGAGATCGTTTTCGATGTCGCGGTCCGTCCTGTTGGCATCGCCCCGGAGATCGATTCCGATGCCGCTGTCCATCCTATGGACATCGCCCTAGAGATCGATTCCGATGTCGCGGTCAGTCCTGTGGACATCGTCCCAGATATTAATTCCCATGCCGATGTCCGTGTTGTGGTCATTTCCCGAGAGATCGATGACAAGAAGTAGTTGGTCACGCTAATCCTTCAGGGTAGTTTGCATTACCCTGTGTTTAATTACCAGAACGATGAGTGTTATCAAACCATCTTAGGGCTAGTGCACTGTCTTGTGTGGACGGTACTTGCTACTTTTGTTTGATAGTGAATCATGCAAACCCTCTCCGAGTTATGGAAACAGATGTATCCTCACCAGCTTTTGATGTAATATATGGCATGCTTAGATGTACGTTTGAACTGTTTATCATACTAGTAAATGTGCACGTGCAACGCACGTATTATCATGTAAAAAATCATCATTCGTTCTAGAAAACAATGAACAAAAATATAAATGTGCTAACATATTTAAGAGAGGCAATATTTAGTGGACATATTTGTCAATCACGAGCTAACTGACAATGTTCAAGGAATCATTAGTAAACTGACAATATTTAGTGGACATATTTGTCAACATTGAGTAAACCGACAATGTTCAAGGAATTTTTTAAAAAAAATATCATGATTTTCTGGACCAAATCCTTTTCAAATCCTTGCCAATGAACAACTCATGTGAATATAAATTTTACATTGATATTATGAAATTTTTAAAAAATAGACGAAGGCATGACCATGAAGAAACCGATGCACAACAATACATATTTTTAAAAGGACACTACCGGTTCACACACATAAATGATATACATGGTTCAAAAACATAACAAAAAATGAACATGGGTATAATGAGTAATCATGCTCGCATGCATATGGCATAGAGGGAGTGCAAATGTTCCCTTCATCTCTAAAGAAAAGGGGGAATGTCCCAATCAATGCTGAAAACATAGTCATTGGGTACAAATGTTGAATCTACATGCACCAGTCTGCTGAGCCATCATTCATTATACTATTCATTTACCATGTTGCGGTAAATTGAAGTCTTGCAAGAGTGTGTTTGGTCAAGTCAGCCATGTAGTAGTTGCCAGTGACTTGGTTCTTAACAACATTGGCCATCTCGCGGAACTCCTTGTGCATGCGACTGGAGGCCGCAAAGGCTTGGTCTGCTACGCCTTCGTTGTCAAGAGGACCACGGTCGTCTCCTTTTGAGAAGCTAGCTGCACCATGTCTTATTGTTTGAGAGGTCAGGGACCAGTAGGAGTGGACATTGTAGAGGTAGTTTGTCCCCATGTTGAACTGAACCGTGGCACCGCTGTTGCGAATTACTACATCAGGTAAGAGTGCAATGCATATTAGATAGTTATGGTTTATGATAACCTTTGCAGGTAAGCTTAACAAGATATATTAAGGAACTGAAGATCAAAGGTAGAACGTGCATAAAAGTTTCAGGCGGTATTTTCATTTCCAGTGAACTGAACAAATAAAGTAGGAAAGGACAGCTAATGCCATGTGTGCACAACCAGCATATGAAAGATCAATGTAGTACATGAAGGCATCATTTTTCAGTTTAGAAACAATACAAATTGGCTATGGATGTCATTCTGCAAGTACATAAGAGAGGTGAAACCAGCTTACATAGTTGTGCATGTTTAACATGAGCTTAGCTTGTGAAGCATTTGTCAAACACCCAAGAAAAGAATATGAAAATAGATCGAAGCACATGTACGACTGAGGCTGCGGTGGAATTTGCCAGAGATGAACGCGACTTGCGACGTACGATAGACCGTTTGAAGGACCAGGATATGTAAAAAAAACCACAATACCTTATTATTGATAATTATACGACATGCCTCCAAAGTATCTAAATGTGCTTATTAACAGAAATACATTGAGATAGGATGCAGATAAGGAAAACGTACCAATCACTTTGACCCAACCCGATGTAGCTGACTTCACTGGATCTTTTCCCCAACACCTTCATTGTATTTTTTGCACAATAACACATTTTCTGAAGATGTATATTCCGCACACAACCAACAGTTTCTCTGAGGAAATGTATTCTGCATAATAGATTAAAGTTTCCGCGTGATATCTAAAAAAAGATGGACATTAACAAAAAAGCAAGCGGGCTGAAAGGAGAAACCATGTAATCCAAGTGTGCTCCCTAACCACAGATCTATCAACATAATACACGACAAATCACAAAAGTGTGTTCTTGAGTTCTCATACAAATAAGTTGTTGTGTACCCAAATCACAGACTGAACTAACCTGCGCGACGTAAACACTTGCAACAAAGCATGTATCAACATTTTCTTTTCCTCTTCCTTTCCCTTGATTCTAGGGGAAATCTGATGGCCCAAAACTGGAGCACAAAAAAGTGTTAGCTGATGCTGAACTATGGGCTAATCAACGAGTGAATAGCGAAAGCCAATAACTATGACAGATTCTTGATGTTACTAAGACCACATTTTAACTATGGGTGCCCCCCTCTTTGTGTACCTTGGCGCTCAATTTGGCATGTACACTTCCATAAGTTTTTTCTTTTCAGCCTCTCTCTCTCTCCGTCTCCTTTCCACCAAATCTAAAGCGTTAGGACACAAAAAAATCATTTCGAAAGAAGTGGAAGTGCACGAACAGCATATTTTTTTCGCTGGTCACTAACAGCGTACTTAAGCTAGAGACATCTATTACGATTACAAAGGCAAAATAAGATAGCAAATGCATGATTTACTAATCCTGATCTGGATGTGTTTCCAACTTGCTCAAATAGGTTGTTACATATCTTTGGACCTGAATATCGTGAACAAATATTTGAAACTGACCAAAAGTTCAATCAAAAATTTGGGCCTTAAACAATATTGATTAATAAGAGTATTTGATATCTAAATTTACCTGCCAATTCATCACAGCAATATTTAATTTCACGACATAGGATATGACAGAATTAAAGGGATAGTTCTGAGCTCTGCAACATTTGTATACCAATCACAATACTACATAGCCTATAAGAAAGGATAACAAGTGGGGAAGACATACCCTTCCCAGGGACGAAGCTAGAAAGAAAAGTTGCTGGGGTCAAGTCTATGACAGTGGGGTCAACTTCAATAAATAGATAGCGCTTAGTAGTAAATTAATGAAGCATTTTCTAATTTTATTGGGGTCAATTGACCCCAATGCCTACAAGCAAGCTACGTCCCTGACCCTTCCTTTCACTAAATCCTACGTGCCAATGTTGACAACAGTACATCCAATGGCCTTTCCAGAGTTGAGGCACATCATGTAATTTTGATTCCTCTCGCATGGCTTACGAACTATTTTCTTATTTATTGCTCTCTCATCAATGGTTCCACATACAGGTACATTGATCAAGCTACTGATCAATGAATTAACATCCGCTACGGCTCGCAAACAATTTATGTTCAAAGAGTAAATGAACATGCACATTGTAGCTAGCTAGAAAGCCATCTCACCAGAGCAGGGCACCGTCCCTAATAAGATCAAATAGCTGGTTGACGGATGGGACAATCAGCAAGTACTTCATGAACAATGGGTCTTCACCTCGGTAAGTGTTAATATGCGCCGCATAAGAGTTGAGATTGTGGAGCAGCATAGTGATTGTGGATCTGAGGAACAATGATTATTGCGGCCACCAGCGGCTAGCCCCGCCACCGTCGCCCGTGGCGACCCCTCCTTCCTTGGCGCTCACCCTTCCTTTAGAACCAGACACTCCTGCAGAGATACCACACCAAATTCGCCATTCGAACCAAACTCCACACTGAACTGCTCATATTTAGTTCAGCATAATCTCAGAAATAACCAGTCAAATGAAATCCCATGAGTATTTTGTGACCATCGGAACATAAGTCAAACCAGTTTTGAGAAGTCATTTACAAAGAAAAGCCTAACTTTTGAAGTTTCCTGCGCAATACAGAGATGTAATACCTAACAGATTATATAATTGCCGTTTCTGAAATGTATAGGATAATCTATAGTACTTGGGCTTGTTGCCTGCTCATCTTAAACAAGAACACTTTGTTAAATCCATTTTTTTATAATCCACGATAATTAACATCAGCAGGTTTGGCAACCTTGGAGATAATTCCTCCTCGCAAAAAATAAGTAAATAGAATCCTTCCAGTTTCCACCATCATCAATCACAATATATACTGATCTAAAAATAATAATTGCTGAATGAATGCACATTCCAGAGTCTCCAATCGTGTCCTACATATTGCATGAATATGCATGACAGGCATCAGTACTAAGCATATAAGCACTAACAGTCTACATTATAATTTACAACTCTGAAGGAAGTAACTGATGGGGCTACTATAGATGTAGACATGAAGACCCAAATGATGATAGGATAAATGAAATTGAGACATTGCAGGATCTGCTAGCACTGAACCCAGAACATCAGATGCCAAACTTTGTGCATTACTATCTGAACAAACAACATTGGATTTAAAAAATGACTTAGATTGACGTGAACACGCAGCTTTTGTACCAATCATATTTTTCACACACAGAGAACCAAACATCTTCAATACGTCACCAGCTTAATTACATGAAGTATGCATCATTGTCTGGAATTACCAACGGGTTGGGTGAAGATTGGAGAACAAAGGGAGGGAAGAGAAGACCCACCGATCTGGGAAGCACGGGATCCTGCTTCAATGGCACCGGCGAGCACATCACAGATCAAGATGGAGATCCGAGGCGGCACACAAGTAGCAGGGGATGGAGTGGTCGAGTGGAAGAACGACTGCATCGTCGCCAAAGCAGGAGCATGCGGAGGCTCCCATCCCGAGAAGCGGCTGTAGAGAATGAGACGACCTCGAGCACCTTCTCGCGGCCAGCTCCAAGACCTTCGTCGCGAGCTTGGTCTTGGATCCTGGAGAACTGCAACGGCGGCGGCCTGGTGCGGAGGAATGCGGGGAGGCGGTCCGGCGCGGAGGAGCGCGTGGCGGCGGCCAGAAGGGGAGGGGCGTTAGCGGCGCTCGAAAGGGAAGGGGCGTGGGGCGGGTGCGCTAATCTAGGGCGTGATTTGCGCCCGTGGGGAGGAGCAGGATGGTCTGCCGGCAGAACATTTAATCTGGGACGTTTGTTTGTTTGACGAAACCTTGATGTAATATAGACCATTAGATGTGACTTAGTGGGATTAATCAGACGCCCCTGGTAATCCTGTGTACATCTTTTGGTGTGGCTATAGAGTAATTTAAGTTTGCTCTTTTAATAGTAGTATAGATGAAATATCATGAGAGCTTGATTAACATTGTTTTCCACAAGTCGATCATTCTACTTTTTTCACCTTGGAGATGAGTTCGTAGACCTGTACATATACCTCTCAAATATATCCTTATATGGGTCATCTTCAGGCTCAGGTTCCTGCAAATGAGTTACATTAGGAAAATCAGTGAGAAATTTACTCCAAACAAAGGGAAGATCAACAAAAGCCAAAATCAATGCCAAACCTATCACCAGCATCCTACGCTTACTCCCTCCAAAAAAGCATCCTGTGAGAAAGAGGGGCACGGGTGAAAACTATAACCAAAAAATTGCACATTGGATGATTGTATTATGATACCGTCAATTTAGATAATTAAAAATTTCACAAAGAACATAACATCTATGATATGATATATTATATGTACACAATACTTGAATTGCATGCTTATATAACTGAACTTATTTCACATTCCTCTTCTGTGCCCAGCCGTCATAAGTACTTCAACCACATTATCCATCCAGTTGATTAGTACTCCAAATAATTCAATACTCATTAAAATTAAATCTTTAGCCATATTCAGTAGGTAGTAGCTCTAGATCAAAAGTAGAATTTAGGATTTGTAATGGAGGCACAATGCATCAGGTCTGGGACATCATACCAATTATTCCTCTCCTCCATCAGGTCTGAGATCTTGTGTATGGCGACATGCCTGCGGCGACGAGCTGTCAATGAAGGGCACAAAGAGGACGCTCTGTCAGCGAGCAGAGGAAGAGGCGAAGGCAATCAGACATGTATATGTATCGATCCATGGAGGTATAACTACTCGTTGCCTCGTTCGCCTCCTGGACTGGTAAGGGAGGAGAAGCGGTGCGGAGTGAGGAGTGGGGTGCGGCGGCGGCTGCGGTTGGAGAAGGGGATCATGGGAGCGTCGGCGGTTGCGGGTGGAGAAGGGGTTCGCGGGAGCGGCGGCGGCGGCGGTTGCGGTGTAAAGGGGATCGAGGGAGCCAGGCGCTCGATCGGCTAAATTGGAGGAAGTAAGGCTCTAGGCTCGTGAGTTTAGGAGATTGGTTGCTGCGTACTTGCGGTTCCATCCTGAAGGCCAGGATGTGCGAGTGGATGGTCTGCCGGCAGAACATTGAATCTGAACCGCTCGATTAGCTGGCAGACCATCAGATTATTATGGGCTCTTGGATTTAACTAATTGGTTTAGATCTAATGGTTCTGACTGTCCTGTGTACAGTTGTTTGGGTGGTTGTAAAATAAATCTGGTTTGCTCTTTTAATAGTAGTATAGATCAGCAGGGCTTATTTGATGATTCTTAGTGTTAGTAGGCTAGCTACTGTGCAAGCTATAGTACTTGCAAAAGTCAACTTTGTACTAATAACTTTGAAATGGAGGGAGTGCAAATCCTAGGCGGGCTAGTGTGGCCTAGTGGGTTTTAGTGATATGACGTGGTACAGTGCCGTCCAGTCTTCACCTGTGGTAGCAGTACTGCGGGTAGAGTAACTTTGTGGAACCATCATGACTTCGTTGAATTCCACATATTCATGAAAACTGGAAGACACTGTACCACATCATATCACTAAAACTCACTAGGCCAAACTAGCCCGCCTAGGATTTGTACTCCCTCCGTTTCAAATTTAGTAGTACAAAGTTGACTCATCTACTTGGAAGCGGAGCGGACTCCCGCATGGCCCACCTCGCTAGTAGGCCTTTGGCCCAAAGCCCGACTAAAATTCTGAAATTCTTTTGCCCCATTCATGCACACATGTGAGTGGAGTGAGTGGCACTAAAGTTTAGTCCCACCACGGAAGTTGAGAGAGTTGCACCTCTTTATAAGGTTAGCTCTCCTACAACTTGTATGAGCATAAGAAGATGAGACCTAAACGCGCGCTCCTCCTCGCTCGCCACACCTCGTCACGACGCGCCGCGGGTTGCGGGAATGAGCCGAGCCGAGGACAGAGCTATGCACGTTGTCAATATTTTTGCTGCTCGGGAATAATTAATAAATCGTAATTAACGAACGCATTAATAGCTCAGCCGTTTCCGATCCTTTTGTATCATGGGGCTGTTACTTGGACGTGGGGTTTTCTCCATGACCTACCCGGCCAGCATTATATAGTCAGGCAGACGTCTACCCTAGCGGCGGCCACAACATATGGTTTCTCACCACCGTTCTAGATCATTGCGCCGCCATGCAAGTCTTCTCCATCCCTCCTTCCGGCGTGCACCGCGAGAAGGGAGAGCAGGCCTCCGGAACCCCGCCTCTTGTGATCCTCTACGGGAGAGGGGCGATCAGGTTTTTGGATTGTTGGAAATATGAGAAATTTACTATGATATTTAATCTGAATAAACAGGAAATAAATCATGACAGTAGTAACAAAGATTGTACTAAGCATGCTAACTAGCATAGCAGATGAACCGATCAAATCTAGGGTACATACTAAAAGCATGAATTCTACCTCTTCCTCAACGACATGGGCAACAACATGAACGCCGGCGGTGCTGCTCCCGTTGCACCATATGTGATTTTGTCCTTCTTATTCGAGGCCGTGGTAGAATTCATGCTTTTAGTATGTGCCCTAGATTTGATCGGTTCATCTGCTATGCTAGATAGCATGCTTAGTACAATCTGTGTTACTGCTATCATGATTTGTTTCCTGTTTATTCGGATTAAATATCATAGTAATTTGCTCATATTTCCAACAGAACCATCATGACTTCATTGAATTTCGCTTCTTCATGAAAACTGGACGGCACTGTACCACGTCATATCACTAATGGGCTGCTTGGTTTGTAACTAACTGTGCCAAAGAATGCCACACCTAAGATTAAGCAAGTTTGACCAACTTAGGTGAGTGTTTGGTTCAAGCCACACCTTAGGCAAGCCACGCTTGGACCCCACATGTCATACACATAAAAAGTTTGCGAAGATTCCCTTAGGCTTGCCAACTTGTGTCTCTCATTTTGAAGAACTAACCTTAGGCAAGCTTGGAAAAATTGTGTGGAAAAGTGTGGCAATGTTGGTCCTAGAACCGAACAGCCCCTAAAACCCACTAGGGCAAACTAGCCCGCCTAGGATTTGTACTCCCTCCGTTTCAAAGTTAGTTGTACAAAGTTGACTCATCTACTTAGAAGCGGTGCAGACTCCCGCATGGCCCACCTCACATTATAACCTCATATTTCTTGGAGTCCGTGCACGGCGGGCGGGTGATCTCTTCTCCCTCCCCCGTCTCTCTGCTCTCAGCCGACGCCCGCCGAGCATTTAGATTTCGGCTATCGATGGTTTAAGCAGTTGCAGTCCCACATGTTAGTGAAAATGCAAGACACCGCATGTCCCCTCTGGTGAGCAGTATGCGAGCCGGACTGTCGGGGGTGGGACGTGAACGTGACACATACTAGTTGTAAGTGTGCCACCTTTTCCTTTTGAACTTGCAAAGCGTAACATTTTCGTGCGATCGATTGATAGAAATCTAGAACAAAATGATGAGGGCGGTGCTTTCCCGCGCGTTAGGCGGGCTAGTTTAAGTGATATGACGTGCTACAGTGCCGTCCACTTGCTGCATTTTTATGTAAGCAAGAGTCTACACTCTTACGTGGGAGGAGTGCAAAACACGACGGATCTGATTTTGATCGAGGGATAACTGTTCCTTGCGAAATTATGGAGCACTGTTAGCGATTATAGCATGATAGTTAGGGCATCTCCAACACTGGCCCTCAAATTTACCCCGGCATCTGTCCGAGGACACAGATGGATGCCATCCAATGCTGCATGCATACCTTTCGACAACTATATGAACTAACCGGACGAAATTCGTGCAAACAAAGCCAATTTCAAATTGACCAGATGAAATTCATTACATTTCGAGAACTTTTCCTAAAAATTGGACAAAATTCCTGACATATTTCGCACGAACCGTACTAAAACCTATTGTAAACCTAATCTAAACGATCATCGGGCCTCGACCACCATGTTCGGCCATGAACCCAAGAAAGCCAGCCATTGCCTTTGCCTCCTCCTTATCCAACTCAATAACCTCCTCCTCCGGAGCACAAGGTTATAAAGATTTTGCCTCCACGTCTCCGTCAGGGGGCTAATCGACCGCCGATTTTTATCCCACCAAGCTTGGCGTCGACTTGAGTGGAGAAGCGGTGGCGACCTATCGTGTACTACTCTTCCTCGCTGCCGGCTGCGCCCGCGCATGCGCGCCGGCTTCGTGGTCGTGGCGGCAGAGGGCGGCCTGGGGGGAGCCAGCGATCTCCTTCGTCTGCTCCTGCGAGAGTACATCCAAGAGAGCTTTGGAGTGCGCCCGGAGTGGAGCCACCAATGTCCTTCCTCTGCTCCTGCGACAGTATGTCCAAGAGAGCTTTGGAGTGCCCGGAGGCCATGGTTGGAGTGGTGGCAACAGAAGGAAGGGACCGGAGGAGAATGAGTGTGGGTACTTGGCTATGGCTGGGAGCTGGGGCTCAAGTTAATATAGCGGGCCAATGGCAATGAGCCGCGACCGACGGAAGGACAGCTGGCACCGGAGTAGGTTTGTCGGAAGCCGTGGTGTCATTAACGCGGAGCAGTCGCTTGCACCGGGATTCTGCACTGGTGGCGCTCTCTCGGTCGTCGTGCTGCTGCAATGTCACCGCTAGTGAGAGGTCGCGTCGCGCGTGAATGCGGACGCTGCTTCGGTGACTTAACCGCAGGTGCGTTGTCTCACAAACATGTGGGCCCAACGGGCATCAGGCCCGCATGTCAGTGACACACTAACTGCACCTGTCGTTAAGGCCGGTGAATGCGGCATTAACGTTATCGAGAGACGGTGATCGTTTCAGGCGGGAAGCGCGCGTTAGCGATGGAAGGGGTTTTGGTAGGCCAGGGCGGTCAGACGCTAGCGTGGTGGGAAATGTGAACTCATAGATGACGAGCCTTTGAAGCGTATGCAACACGTATTGACAACCAGGCGTCCATGCAACCGCTCTTGTTGCCAGCTAGCATTCGACGACCACCACACAACCATACATAACTTACGAATAATGGACGAATCGATCAGACACACACTCGTGTGCAGTGGCACCATGATTGGTTGCTCACGATAGTACATGGAGTACTCCACACCACATTAACCTCTCTAGCTAGGTTGTTTTATATATTGTCGTTGTGATGGACAATATACATGAGCAAGGCGCCGAGTCACGAGTATGACTGTTGGTGTTGAGCCAGGTGAATACATGCTCGGTGTTCGCGGAAGCCTCCAGCAAACGTCTAAACAGTAATGTCACATACGCATAAGTTTTTGTTTCTTTCTCCACTGACAGGTAGGCCCGCATAGATATATAGATAAAGAACACGAGCTGATGAGGCACATGCGGACTGTTTGACTGGTCAACCAAACAAATACGGAGCTATACGCTGATCCAGTGACCGTATAATCACCATATCTCGTATACAATGATCAAAGTGAGCTATCAAGACAAGTTCAATGACCGCCAATGCATTTTACTCGGTAATAAATGACCAGGATTGAAGGGGAATCCAAATTTCCTTCCTCTTCTATCCTTGAGCTCTTGACAAACCAATGCACTTTACGGTTGTCCGGCCACTCCACCCCAGTGTTGTAACCAAGCGTCGTTCATGCCACCGTGCCGCACACTAACCGGTAAGGAAGCAATGGCATCCCGTCGCGCCGAGTTCGTCGCCGCCCACGACCGCACACAGAATGGTAGGCAAGCGGTGGCATCCCGTCGTGTCGAGTACATCACAGCTCACGACCTCACACCTATGTGGGCGGAATTTGAAGCTGCCAAGGACGAATGGGCGGTAGAGCAAGAGGCGGCCAAAGCCGTACAGAGGCAGCGGAAATGTCAAAAAAATCGCAAGAAAAGAGAGGCCCGCCACCGCAAGAATGTAGAGGATGCACACGCTGCTGCGGAGAGGTCGGCGGAGATCCAAGCACGGTGGGGTGTCACCGTGAAAGCCGGGAAGGAGAACAACGGCGTCTGACCAGCATGTGAGAAGTATTAGTACTAGTAGTTAGTGTGTGTGTCTGTGTCGCCCGCACGTTTGTTTAATTAATTACGAGCATGTAACAGTACTACTAGTTACTACTGTAGTTTTTAGAGCAAATTACCAGTACATTAGCCTAGACTAAATGGAAAAATTCCTATCTATGCATCAAATGGCATCTCTTTCTCTATAGGAATTGAGTTTGAGATGCATGTCATCTCACTTCCTATGATTTTCATATTCCTATAAAGTTCCTATCCTATATGAACCAAAGGAGGCCTCTGCTGGAGTAACTACTGTAGCTAGCCGTACTGCTGGTACAGTAGTTTTCTTCGAGAAGCGGAATTCAATGAAGTCATGATGGTTCCTTCGTCCGAGCAACTTCACAGTGGGTAAGGTTGGGCTTGTGATTTGACAGCTCATTAATAATTACTGCGGTGCGACAACCGGGGTGACTCTCCCTTGGAGTTCTGCGGGCATGGCAAGTGGACCAGGATGGTCGATGTCCCACATGTCGGCGAGCGGAAGTATTCTCCCCGATATCGAGTAGCAAGGAAAACGCGTGGTATAGTATCAATGGTGATTTATATTTATTTTTTATTTCTAATGAATGCTAGCGTTTCAACTCTAATGACGAAGGAGTGCCAAACACACGGCACGTGCTGGATGTCGCACACGTCAGCGAAAGGAGTGGGACATGAACAGCGTGGTAGAGCGTCTCCACTTCTGGGTCGGAGACCACACGTAGTAGTACTACTGTACTAGTGGTATGAACGATACAAACTGCGACCCGGAGAGAAAGACATGTCCAGTTGGAAGGTCTCGGGGCATACACGTAAACAAATATAAAACCTAATATGTGCCTCCAATTAATATAGTAGTAGTAGAGTACTTAGTCACGTACTCCATAACATCACCGGGCATTGCACGTACAACATTTAGTGGTAGTAAGAGACAAATACCTATATGCCAAGCATGTTCATACTATTTGTGCCTTTCTACTTCACTTACTGCGCTACGTTACACAGGTTCGCACGTCCACTCCTGGGTACATGTCCATCTCGTAGTTCCAGTCCCACGTGTTCTTCATATAGACGGAAAGATCCTTGCATGATACGTGCACCTTGATGCTAGATGTGTCGCGTGTTGGCAAAAGGATGAACAAAGCTCACGTAAAAAAATAGAATGCAAGAACATAGATTCCCAACGACCGAGATGGAGCAAGGAACCTCGGGGTGGAGCGTCTGCACTCATAATATTTTATATTATTCAGCGATATAAAATCAACCAATCATCTCCACAGTGGACTGGAAGAGTACGATACACGGCAGCCCAGTGTAGTTACATGATACTAGTACATGGCTAACCCACGCTATCACCATATTTCTTGGCTTCCGTGCGACGGCGACCATAGAAGAGGCGGCGGGAGGGGAATGAATGCAGCTACTGTATGGGTTCGCCGTTCGGCTTAAATAAATGCGCAGCATCACGTGTACTCGCGGGTGCACAAATTGTAGCATATGTGTCTGCTTAAGTGGGCGTCACGTAACTGGTGTGTGTGTGTGTGTGTGTGTGTGTGTGTGTGTGTGAGAGAGAGAGATTCTGAGAGACAGAGTGCGTGTGTGCGACTCTACTCTTCGGATATGTACTCAACCTTTTGCATCGGGACATAAGTATAATTGTATTTACTTTAGCTAGTGATCTACATGGCCATGTTTTTTTTGCGGGTGATTTACATGGCCATGTTAACGTGGTTGTGTAAAAGAATGTCAGTTCCTACTCATGATTTGCGTTATATAATTACAAGCAAGATGCTCGTGCATTGCATGGAACATCAATATGCATTTTCTAACAAAACACATGTTGTGATTTACCCATGCAGGAGTAATCCCATGTGTAAAAACTAATGATATTTCCATAAATTTATCGAAAAACTGGTTCTGGAGAATGTCATCGAAAAAATGAAAGATGAGAGATAAGGTGAGGAGGAGTGGAGCGTGGTGGTGACTGGTGGTCGGAATGGGCGGAGGCATGGGGATGGACGGCGCCGGCAGGCAACAACGGCCACCATGCTAGATTGTTCCGGAGACTTCCTTTTTTAATTGCTCAGCAATGAGGTGTGGGAGATAAGGATGTGGAGAGAGGTGCGGCTATGTTTTGTAAAATTATCATAGTTAGCTTTCTATCCATCAGATATAGATTAGACGGTCTATATTACAAGATGGCGGGCACACCATCATCGCCAACTCGGTTTTTTATAAGGGTACAGATGATAAGTTTACTAACTACTAATGTAAAGTGGAATTTTTCAATGTTATACAAGTAAGTTAAGGTGATTGTTTATCATATGGGTAAGGGTGGATGAAGGGTGGTAGGAACAAATGCTCCGCCTAGAGCATGTGTGTGTGAGATGGAGTCTCGGTATGTGTGTGTGGGG
>LR738715.1:535751317-535815028 GCA_902687465.1 Secale cereale
GTGAGAAAGAGATATTTAAGAGGAAGAGTCGTAGGTTCTCATACCTAAGGAGATAAAGACATCTCTGTATGAGGGGTGTGCGAGTGGCACACGGGGGAATAGTAGAGAGAAATGAGACCCCGAAACACAAAGTTTTGTGTTTGGGTGAGAGAAAGAGATTCCACATGGAGAATCATAGTTAGAGACACATACCAGGGAGCGAGATATACTTAGAGAGAGATAGAGTGATGAAGGTCGAGGGAGAGAGTACCGTCAGTGTGTTACGAAGATAAAAGATCATAGTCAACATACAGGTAGCACGAGTGATACCCGAGAGACGATGAACGCGTATAGGTTAGAGAGATAGTCCTATATAAGTATGAGTGCTAGTTATATGAGACGAATATATGGATTTAATTGGATTCAAATATTTAAACTGGAGATCACGACATTGATAATATCATAACGCAAATTGGTGTATCAAACATGCATATTCATTTGAATTGGGGACACGTGTAATTTTACATAGTTTATCAATATTGGTGATCCATAGATTCTTGAATTAGAAACAATGCATGGTTTGTATGCAATTAATGTCTAAACGGGATTACACTATATGTTGCGTGTGAAACACATTATACATGTTTGAGAAGTAAAAAAAACCCGCATGAAACACACATTAATTGGAGACAGTTAGAGAGGAATGCATACATTGGATTTCAACATAAAGTGGTTTCACAAATTTGAGAATCCAAATTGATGGATACAACCTTATGAATATGAGATCATGCCATTTGTAAACCATATTTATGTATAAAGAGCGTTGTGCTTTTGAACGTATATATAAAAAATGATGTATATAGAATTTTATTCCAATAGAAAATGGATCCCGCCCGGAAAAAAAAAGAATACAAACGGGATTGGAATTGAGTTGGCATGGTAAACGTGCACTCTGCAAAATTTGAACGAAGCACGCCTGAAACCAAAATCTGCGAGATGGAAATTACTAGTGCCTATCCCTGCCACGCAAAGCCTATCTGCTCGATTTCTATAGGTTTCGATAGGGGTAGGTTTGTAATTTCACTCAAACGTGACATAACCGCCTCTCACCCGGATTCATACACGGTGGGCGCCAAAACACAGTGTGTCCTCGGCCGAAATCGACTCCCTCCCCGATTCATACATGGTGGGCGCCAAAAGCAAACTCTCGTCGGCAATTATTCGGTGTATGCGAGATTACCGTCCTATCCCCAACCGACTAATATTGTTGTGATGTAGGAAATTTGAAACGGGGGCTAAGTTTGTAAATTTCCTCACATGTGAGACAAGCGCGCCCTGCAGACATGGTTCCCCCTTCCTCTCCACCTCCATTTCCCCATTCGTACTCCGTGGGCGCCAAAACACCCTCTCCATCCCAGCCTCCTCCGTCCGCCACCCCATCCACCGTCGTCCTCCTCCACCAGGCCGGAGCTGATACCCCGACGCCACCGTCCATTACAAGAGATCGACCTCTCTCATCCACGGCTTCGGACTGGGATCCTTGCATCCCGTCCTCTCGCTTCATCCCTGACGTCGTCCACCTTGCGGGCGCCGCTCCTACGACCGTCTCGTCCACCGCACCCCGCCGCCACCGTCTACCCTCCTAGATCTGCTTCCACGCTGCCGACAGCCATCGGTACCGCAGCACCGTCAAATTCTCAGCAGATGCATACACGGCGCCGCACCAGAGGTGGTACTCTTTCGTATCTGCTCAACTTATTTATTGCAGCAAGAAAATAGATCGCCACTGCTTTACTCTGATTTCTTGTCCATCACTTACTTGCTAGTTGAGAGCAAACATTGGTTACGAAGTTGCCTTTGTCCGGTTTGCACCTTAAGATCCACCATGGCATGCTCAACACTATACTCCCAATGCTTATGGTTTTCCCCTTTTATATTCCACACTAGTTAAATCACAGTAGACTAAATTTCAAAATTGGTCAGTCGATTTTTCAAAGCTCGCCGGAGTTTGCCGGTGGGAACGAAGGGGTTCGGGTGGGGACTTTGGTTGTGGGGGGCGGTGGTGGGGCCTCGCCGAACGAAGAAAACTCGACGCAGGTGGGAGCGGGGGTGGGGGTTGGGAGTGGCGGAGGAACACAGGCGGTGGGGGCCGGTGGTCCGGCCGGCGGCCCATGCGGTGTTCTGTATGGGAAGAATCAGAGACGAGGAAGAAGAAGGGTTAGGAGACATAGGATCTTCATCCAACCGCCTCAAATGGTCGACTGACCCAAATGACAAAAGTCACGCGACTTGCATGCGGACATGCCTTTATATTCAGTACCATCATCGTACCTGGTTAGCACTGCTCCTGAATCCATCAAGCTAAACAATGTGCCACTCATAATTCCAAACTTGTTGCTCAAGTACGAATCTGATATGATGTTGATATTACTAAAATAGATAATATTTAATAGGTCAGCTAATGTTCCTACTTTACTTTCGAAAAAGCACGTGCACCACATATTGAGAGACAGCAGGGAGTTGCTTTCTTAATGCGCTCTGGTTCATCATGTGTGGGCATTGCGCAACAAATATTTTATTATCCAAAATCTGCTTGCTCTTCTTTAGCATGTTCCTCTTCTGTTCTTCTTTAATAAGTACTCTCTCCGTTCCTAAATACAAGTCTTTGTATAGATTCCACCATGAACTACATATGGAGCAAAATGAGTGAATCTACACTCTAAAATGTATCGGGATACATCTGTATGTGATCCATAGTGGAAATCTCTACCAAGACTTATATTTTGGAACGGAGGGAGTATGATAGTAGTACAGTATGTTCCTTGTAGTGAAGATGAGCAGGGATATTTGCAGTGTAGAGGTCTATAGGGTCGGTTCGTATGGACACTTTGAACTCTTCAGGCCTCTTTGATTCGTAGGATTTTGTAAACATGGGAATAGGATTTGTAGTGGCCTGCCCACTTGAATCCTATAAGAATAGCAAGGAAATGCAGGGAGCTGTGTTGCCTTTGAGAGTTACACTGATATTAACAGTACCGCACCTTCAGTTGAAGAGAGCTGGTATCCGAAGCCTTTCTAGCCGTACCGGCAATACTAGCACATATATTCCAACAAGTTCCACTTTGCTGATTTTACTCTGATGCTTACAGTTTTCCCGTTATATCTACACTATGATCTATGTAGCTGCTTTGTGTTGCACTAGCAGCAGTCCACACTTGAAGCTAAACACCGCAATGACTTACAAAATTGGCACCAAGGCATTGAGCGCCATTCTGGATGCAATGAAACTCATACCCTCCCCACATGTTGACTCTTGTTCAGAATATGATCCTAATGACTCTTCTTCAAAATTGCCACATATAGAGGGACAACATGGAATTGCATTTCTTTGGACGATGTGATTCATCATGAGTGGGCAACCAACATTGTATGCAGTTAAGCGGGACCTCAAGAATATGCTTCCTCTTCTATTCTTTAACATGTTCCTCTTTTGTTATTCTGTATTTAGTACGTACAGTATGTTCATTGTCAGGAACGGGAGCAGGGACATCTGCAATCAACAACTGATAGAGCTGGCATGCACTTGATCGATAGGCTTTCAATTACTAGCGGCAATACAACACCGTATTTTCAAGCCAGTTCCACTTTCTTGATTTATATATCGTGGTTATGGTGTACCCCCTTTATTTACACTATGATCTTCCTAGTTGTTGTGTGCTCTTGTTATCATGGTTTGGCAATAAATTGTCTATACAGTATATTTTGAACCTATCATCTGCCAACTATCCTTACTTTTGGAGCCTATTTTTTGTGTGTACTTGTGCCAGATTATATAAATGCACTCACCATATTATAGCACACATGACCTCTCTCATCAGAATCTAGCGATAGCACACAAGTATTTACAGGGGCGCCCCTATATTAGAATATCCTCTGCATTACAAAGATAATCTCACAACTATTTATGTTTTCATGGTTATCAGATATTATATGTAAGTACAGTGAATATTAGAATCCGCGCATCGGAAGAATATTGTGGAACACTGCAATGACTTACAAAATTGGCACCAAGGCATTGAGTGCCATTGTGGATGCAATGAAACTCATACGCTCCCCACCTATAGATTCTTGTTCAGAATATGATCCTAATGACTATTCTAACCTCGAGGAGTCAAAAGCAGATGGCCTGTCATGTTCATCCATTAAGGTGCCTGCTCTAATTTGGCAAGGTTTTATTGATTGCGCGTATCTTGCATATGTTGTCTTGCATTTCTTCTACTGTGTTGCACCGCCATCTTCTTAGTTTACTCATCATATATGTCGAGATGCCATGCCCATCCATTATCAATACATATTCCATCCATCATCATACCATGTTTTTTCACTCAAATGATGTTCTCGTGCATCAGACATAAAAAAGGAAGAGGGTGATTGCCGAACCTGAAGGAGCACCAGCAAAGTCCATGAAAAATGTGGTTGTGCTGGAGAAATCAGACAACACCCCACTTATATTAGTTGTACAACCAGTGACACAAAACGTAGGACCGACTCCAGCAGACTATACCCATACTTCACTAGCCACACCACTAGCCCCACCACACAGGACCTGCACTCCAGCAAAAGGTATGCCGATTTCAGTTGCCATAGCACCAGCCGTACCATAGAAAAAGCCCACTCCGACAAAAAGTACAGCAAGTCCACCGGTCAAAGACCTATCCCAACTGTAGAGACGGCCAATTCCTGCATATTGGAACCCCATTCCAGTTATTCCCAGTTTAAAAGACAATGCTTTCAATGTTGTTAGAGACCACGTGCATATATTCCCATCATTGGAAGATTATAGTGAAGACAAACACCATTTTCACATCTTCCTATCCCACTTACGTGTAAGTGCTATTATTCATGGTGATTATTTTCCTGTTTTCTGCTGATTGAACACATCAATGATTTACATTACATTGATGTAAGTAGGCGAGGGTCAATCTGGATAGTCATGACGAGCAAAGCTTGCTTGCGCTTTTCAAGGAAGCATTGCAGCAGTATTGGTGTTACCTGAGGAAATCACACTTTGATGGCAAGTCTTTAAACGAATTTCGGGTGAAGTCTCCTATGCTAAATTTAGAAGACATTGAACGGAAAAATCATTTTATGCACTGGTCTCGTTCCGAGGATGAGGTACTCTCTATGATATCGCATGACAATTTGAACTTCTAATTTTCCGCATGTGCCTTACAGATCTTTTTTACAGGAAATCTGCTCGAAAAATAATTCCGGTTTGAAAAGAACGACAGGATATCGCAAATATGCTGCCCGCTGCTTTGCTCTTGTTAGTACATGTTGTCCTGTATCACTGTACTTGCATAGATACCTGGTTCATTATGTGACAGCAATATGCATGATAGCTTGCTTATCAATTGTTCGCTCCAAATTATCTGATCTGTATGAATGGTTACATTAGTGTGGAATATATCCAATGCCAATGAATTTTTTTAGCTCTGCATTGTTCTTGTAAGTACCTGTTGTCCTTTATCAGCGTACTTATATTGACAGGTAGTTGTTCATGTACCATCACACTACAGCTTATTTTCCTTTGCCCTCCATTTTCTACAAATAAGATATATATTTACTCTTACCATAAGGTTGGATAACACCGATGGTACTGAAGAAGTTTAGCTCTGCGTTGCTCTTGGCTATACCTTTTGCATGTATCACAGTACTTACATTTATAGCTACTTTGTTATGTAGCATCACTCTTCATCTTATCTTAAATATTCTCCATTTTTCTTATATTGTCACATCTATATTTACTCTTAACAAAATGTAGAATAAAGGCAATGCTTATGAAGGAGATTCTGTGGTAAACTTCTTGAATTGCCCCCCCCCATCAGAATGGACAAGGGCTTTATAGAGCCTTCCTTCACCAATAATGTAAGTTTATCCTTCTCAAGCCTTCAAACTTTGTTGTGTATATTTGGTTAGGCATGACTGCAACAGTTGTTTATTTTTGGTGTTTGCATCAAATTGCATGTTTAAAGTTTGTTATGTACTCCAGTTCATAAACAAAAGTTTGTCCTTCTCAATTTAAGTTTTTAGTTGTACAACCAAGTTCCTTCATACCATGTAAATTAAACTATACAGAGCAAGTGATCTTATTTTTCCAATCTGAAATGGTATCAGCACACTAACCATTGATACTTATGAGTTCTTGATCTGCAATCCAGTGGTGTCGTGAAGCTGCCCACTCCTTCACAATGTCATTTCCTTCCATGTCTTGACCTGAATAATACCATATTGTGTTAATGCTATTTTAAACTGTGTCATGTTATTCGTCAGTAAGAAATGTGATGAACTATCAGCACTGATACTTATATGTGCAAAACCTGTAATATGTCTGCTTGTTTATCTTTCAGAGTGAGGAGGATATAAGTGTCAAACAAGTGCAGTCTCACCAGCTTGCTCAGCTGCTTGCGCTATAGCTCCTGAGCAGGGCTAACCTTTCTTGAACTCCATTGAAGTGCAGTCGGTTTTGTATATTATTTTGTCTGCATGTTTAGTTGCACTGGTGGCGATCATTGATGCCCAGTGTATGTAATCTGTTGTCTGCTTGTGCTTTATTATCATAGTGGCGAACTTCGATGCCTAGTGGATGTAATATGCCGTAATTTCTTTATTGTATAGTCTAGGATTTTTTTTCTTATTCACGATGCTGCAGTTATTTTACTATATATATATATATATATATATATCATGTCTTCGCAGTAAACCGGCCAAACCGTAAAATTACGGTACATAATCAGGTCGTCATGCAAATCACCATGTATGATCCGCATCATGGGCCCCGTCATCTTGGTCCGTTAACTGGCCTAAATGTAAACTGGCCCACTAGTAGATTCGGGCTTTTAATAGGCCGAGTAAACCGCCGGCCCTATTTTCCCAAGAAAACTCAATGGGCCTTTAGGAGGCTGAAAAGTAGGTTGGGCCTGAATCGTGCCGGATAGCTCACGGGCCGGCAGCAGGACGAAATAGACCTTGGCCCATGAATGCGCCGATCAAATCACGGGCTTATAACAGGCCAAAATTATCTCGGTCCTTGTTTGGCCAATCAGATTATCGGCTGCGAGCAGGCCGGATGCAAACCGGGCCGTAGTTAGGCCCGACTATATGACGGGATTTTAACAGGCCAATATTAATATAGGGCCGAAATGTTAAACAGGCCCTTAACAGGCCGAAATACTAAATGGGCCTTTGGAAAGTGGGCCCAAAAGCATAGCGTCCAGTTGACGGGCTGAATCAGATATGGGCCATAATTTAGCACAAAGCCTCTTAAAGGGCCAGACCTGATCTGGGCCGTAATTTGACCCAGAACGTGGTAGGATTTTAACGGGCCAGATCTCATATGGGCCATTATTAGGCCTGGAACGTGGCAGGCCATTAATGGACCGGATCAAATATGGGCCGACATTTGGCCCAAAATATGGCAGCCAGTTAATGGGCTAGCCTACTATGGTGCTCAAAATCTTGTGGGCCTACAGCTCGGCCGGCCCATTAATGTCGGCGAAATCTCATGGGCCTTTAGTAGGGCCGGCCCATAATGGTACAAAAAAATTTTGTGGGCCTTCACCTAGGCCAGCCCATTATGGCCCACAAAAAACTTGTGGGCCTTTACCTGCGCCGGCTCATTTTGACCCGCAAAATCTTGTGGGCCTTTAGCTGGGCCGGCCCATTATGGTTCGCAAAATCTTGTGGGCCTTTAGTTAGGCCGGCCCATTATGGTCTACAAAATATTGCGGGCCTTTAGTTGGGCCGGCCCATTTAAACTTTATGGGCCACTTCTGGGCCGGTCCACGTGTCAACATATCCTAGGCGCATCTCACCCATTGGATGAGTGACACCTGTGCCTACGCGGAGTTGACACCTGTTTGCGTCAGCCAATCAGAATTTTACACGTGGAAAATCCCCATTGATCGGGGCTGTTAACGGGTTATCGGATCCAAAACAGGAGCCGATAGCTTAACGGTGTTCCGTTACGGTGGATGCCACGTGTCGGTCACCCTTGACGAAAGCACTTCTGTGACGCGCGATTTATCGTCATGGAAGTGGACACTTCCGTAATGATAATTTTGGTAATGTCATGGAACACTTCTACGACAGCACAGGTATGACTATCTTAATTCTATCATAAAATCGTCATGGATGTACATGCATGACAGAAAACGTGTCCTACTGTGACAAACACGTATCATCACGGAAGTGTATTTTTTGTAGTGTAAGCTGGAGGAGGAGAATCACATCCTAAGTGTCGGGGAATAACCACGGACAACTATGGGACGGAGGTCCCTTTTGGTTCGGCAAGGGGATGGGCACGTTGCACAAAGAGCGGAGAAGCGAGGAGCAGCACATCGGGGATCACACGGGCAGTTTTTACCCAGGTTCGGACCGCCGCGAGGCGTAAAACCCTACTCCTTCTTTGGTGGATTGATGGTGCGATGGTGGAAAATGGACAAGCCGCTCTTTCTTGGCAGGGTTGCCTTGGGGTGAGAGCGGTCGCGTGTACGAGTCTATACGGGTTCGAATGGCCTAATCCTTTCTATGACAGCCATGGGCCTCCTTTTATAGGTTAAGGGGTCACCACAGTGGCAAATTATTCTTTCCAAGATGATTAGATAGCAAACAATGCTATCATACCTAACTCTGCAGCTGACAGAGTGCATCAAATGCATCGTTTAGTGTCACATCACAGCTCGCCGACAGGCCTTGCCGGGCTGTTTTGCTAGCTGTGTTGCTACTTGTTTGACACGTCTCTAGATGGGTGTCATCTGGTGGTTCTTGTGGTAGGAGATGGCTGCCACGTAGCAAGAGGCGGCCACTAAGCCACCTTGGAGCTTAACACTGTATTGATCAGTGATGGGCATCGCTACGAGGTGGAGTTTTACCTCCGCGCCCCCCGACAAGCCTACTAGGGTGCTCTTGGTGGCTTGCTATCGGGGGAAATCTGGCTCCTCACCAGGCTCGCATGCCCGGTAAGGATGGTTCTTCTTCTGGTGGTGTCTTGCATGTTTAGCTAGTCTTGGTTGTCTTGATCTTCTTGACCAGCCCCCTGATTCCTCAAGGAGCTTATATCTTCGTGTCTTAGTCTGGTGCTTGGTGCAGCAAACTTTCCCTTGAGCATGTGCACAGCTTGGGGCAACGGACCCAAGGTCTGTTGCACCGATAGAAGCCCCTGAGGCTAGCACGATCGGGCCACTCAGCGTCGCCAGGGCAGGGTCTAACCAGTGCATAGGCAAGGGTGAGTGCTTCCTTTGCTTCTTCATTAAATTGAGCTTTGGCCAGTTCCCGCCTCCTCCGCGTGTTGCGTAACGCCAAAGTTGGTGGAGGAATAATACACCATTATCTGCGGAGCACCCATGCCCCAACGTCCACGGGGTGGTAACGGCTCCTCCACCATCCTTCATGACTTAAGCACTTCTGCCATGTGTCTGCATGCATCATGCAAGGTTGGTGGCGGCAGCGGAGGGTGCGGAAATGAGTGCCACAGCAGAAAGCAAGGGGCCGTAAATTGGTGTAGAGGGGCAGACCTAAGCCATAACCGACGGGAAGGGGGCCAGATTGGTTGAGTGGAGCGCCTATCTTTACGGAAGGATTCCGCACCTCCCCCGCCTTACCTTACTATAAAAAGGGGACGTGAGGTGGGGGCTCTTCCACATCTCCCACTCCTTCTTGTTCTCCCTACAACCTTTGCACGTCATGGCGAGGGGTAGAGGCTCTGGCCCTGCCCCAGTGGCGACGAGAACTTCTTCTCAACATTGTCACCCTCCTCCCTCCGGGGATGCAGGGCTGGAACCCGCTGGGAGAGGAGGCGGAAGGGGACAAGGGCATGGACGTCGTGGCGCTCTGGGTCGAGGGAGATAAGGTGACGCTCAAGTCCCGCCTCCCAAAAACAATCTTCCTCCGATGGAAGGCCACGTCGGAGACCAGCCATTGGAATTTTTTATTAGGCTGTATAAGCCCCCTCGCGGCTACCTCTATCTTCCTACCCCATTTGTTGGGGTGATGGAGCTCGAGCGGCCCCGGTTGCTGCGGTTACACACGAGAGGCTGTGGGAATGGTAGTATACGGGTGGACATAGGCTTCACTGCCCCTCATGTCATGTACTTCCGCCGAGGTTGGAAGACCTTCGCTCGTGCCCATAGCTTGTGGAGGGGCATGTCCTCCATTTTAAGTTAAAGGAGGACGGTCTCCTTTCCATCAAGGTGTTTGGGAGCACTGGTACTCGCCTAGGATGTTGTGTGGAGAGCTCGACTGACGACGAAAGATCCTCCTCAAGAGACAGAGACGAGGTGGACAGTGATAGGGAGGGTGACGACCCTAACTCCGACTGAGCACCGGTCGCACCGTCATTGTCAGGGCTAGGCACCACCATCTGCACCTGCACTCCTTTTTCTCGGCAAGGAAGCTCTACTGGGAAGTTGGAGGCAGGAGTAGGTGTGGTGCCTCTCTCCTAACTCCCCCTGCAGCCCTCCATCTGGACCCTAGTAGGCTTCCTCGCGGGCTGCAGTCCTGCTCGTCTTGCCATGCACTGCTGGCTTTCGAAGGCGGTGGGTGACGGGTCGGCCCTGCCGGTCTCTTCTTCATTACCTTCATCTACGCCCCTCTGTCCCTGTCGAGCTACCTCCCCTGGAGCCCGAAAGGGTCAGGCTGGGCTTCTGCCCAGGCCTCCCCTTGGCCTCCTTCTTCTCCTGCGGTAATACCTGGGAGAAGATGGACGAAAAGGGTATTACAAGGCTCTTATCTTTTTTCAATCTTAAATTGTAGGCATTTGCCAAACTTTAGCTCAAATAATTGTAATTCCTATTATCCATGTAATGCTATGTAAGATTGGTACTTGTTGATCAGCACATTAATGGAAAAGATAAACCTTGCCGGGGACTTGTGCGTGTTATGCGATCACGTAGAGCTGGAATGCCTCTTTATGCTCAAGTAAACAAGTTTTCCCGGCAAGCTACCTTGCTGGTCCCCTCAGACTTGTTGCCAGGGATTAATCCTACCGGGCATAAGACATAGAGAGGGACTAGCCCCCCGCCAACCCTTTCTCGCCAAAGGCCACTACAAACATCTTGAATGAAGCATCGTTCGAATCAAAGGATGGGAGCACCTAAGTCTCGAAACGGTAGGGAGGTTTCGTTATGCACAGGTACTTACAGAACATGTATGGATAATGGAAGGAACTTATCTGTCTGGCTTGCCAAAGATTGCAGGGTTGGCTCCTCCTTTCACCTCCTCTTGGGGAACCAAGTCCATGGCAAGAACCTGCGGTTTATGCAGATGAAATGATGCCAAACTCAATCTAATGTATATGAGTATGCAATACTCATGATATGCTTATGCATGCATGCAATCTTATTGCGGGGGGGCCTCTACAATGCTTTGATCATTTATCTATTGCTCAGGGTCTGCGCCTGGCTTTGTACAAGGGGTTACATGCAACTAAGGCAAGGAATGCACGAAAGGGTGGCTACCGGGCAGGACCTGACAGCCGCTCCTTATGGGTAGTACTTGGGAGATGCTCAATATTCCATGAGTTTTGCAATTGAATGCCATCTTCGGTCTCCAGATGGACTACTGCAGGTCTGGTGACTCCTACCACCCGGTAAGGGCCTTCCCACTTCGGCGCTAGCTTGTTTGTACCCTTGGCCGACTGAATGCGCCGAAGGACAAGCTCACCTTCCTCAAAACACCGGGCTCAAACCATGCGGCTATGATAGCGACGCAGGGCTTGTTGATAGCATGCAGCACGCGTAGCGGCCCGGAGACGGTTCTCGTCGAGTAGCACAGCGTCATCACGCCGGTGCTGATCTTGCACTAATTCATCATAGGCAAGCACTCGAGAAGACCCGTAAATGACTTCCATGGGGATAGCTACTTCTACCCCATAGACTAGGGAGAAGGGAGTTTGCCAAGTAGCTCAATTTGGTGTCGTTCTGAGGGACCAAAGAACTACCGGGAGCTCGTCAATCCATCGCATGACGCACTACTACATCTTATCAAAGGTTCTTGTCTTGAGACCTTGCAACACTTCAGTGTTCACCCTCTCAGCTTGTCCATTGCTTCTGGGATGTGCAACAGAAGAAAATGAGATCTTGCTTCTGAGGGCATGAACATATTGCATGAGGCTCAGCTCGTGAATTGGTGCCGTTGAGGGTGATGATCATGCTGGGACCCCAAAGCGACACATCAATCCTTTCAAGAACTTGATAGCTGACTGAGCAGTCACCTTTCTCATGGCATCTACTTCCGACCACTATGTAAACTTGTCGATGGCAACGAACAAGAATTCAAAGCCCTGGCAGCTCGGGGGAAAGGGTCGAGGATACCGAGCCCCCAGACAGAAAACGGCCATGAGAAAGGGATGTCTGAAGAGCTTGGGCAGGCAGATGGATGTTCTTGGGATGGAACTGACAGGCATTATATTTTGTGACGAGCTCGGCTGCATCTTCGAGGGCTGTGGCCAACAGAATCCTGGCCGGAATGCTTTCCCAACTAATTCCCTTGATCCAATGTGGGAGCCGCACATGCCTTTGTGAATCTCTGCCAGTAGTTCCTTTCCTGCTTCCCAGAAAATGCACTTTAATTTCACACTGTTGGGCATTCTTTTGTACAGAGTGTCATCGACAAACTGATACATACTGGCCCTCCGGGCTACCCTTTCAGCATCATCTTCCTCTTTGGGAAGTTCTCTTGTTTGGAGGAAATTGACTGTGTGCCTTGACCAAGTTGGAGCCTGGGGCTCGACAACAAGGACTAATGGCACCTCCGCATTCATAGGGGTGCGCTCTTGGACTGCAGGGACCGGGGGTCCGGCAGGAAGATGCGGCCCGGTAAGCAAATGAGAGTTGTTTTCGGCAGGGTCCCTGCTAGGTGCCCCGGAGAGCTCTACTGGCAGAGGCTTACCGGAGTCCAATTTCCTCCTTTTTATGGCCATTGTTGCTGGGGATGCGGAGGGCTAAGTAAGGAGGAGAACAAAAGTTCCTGGTCCCAGAGGAAGCTTTTGTGCAGCACATTTTGATAGATGACCAGCAATGTTATTTTCCGCATGGGGTACGTGCTCTTTTTGGAATCCGTCATGATGCTCCTCCAATCTTCTCACTTCCTCGACGTATGCCTCCATCAATGGGCTTTGGTAATCCTTATTGACTTATCTCACCACCAACTACGAATCTCCTTAGATGATCAGCTTCCTGATTCCCAATTTGGTGGCAATTCTGAGCCCGGCAAGGAGCCCTTCATACTATGCTGTTTTGGTTGGTAGCCTCCTCCTGTGTAAAGTGCATCTGGACAACGTACTTCAAGTGTTCCCTTGTGGGGGCAACGAGAAGCACGCCTACCCCTGCGCCTTGGAAAGAGAAGGCACCATCAAAATACATGATACATTCTTGGGGTGATTCCTTGCTGGGGATATATGTCTCTGGCTCTTCCTTATCAGGGGTTGGCATCCATTCTGCAATAAACTTTGCCAATGCCCTACTCTGAATTGTTGATGTGCTCTCAAACTTCAAACCAAAGCTGGATAAGTCCAAAGCCCACTCCACAATCCTGCCGGTAGCATGTGGGTTCCGGAGTATCCGTTGCAACGGAAAGCGTGTGACAACCGTTATCTCATGAGCTTGAAAGTAGTCGTGCAGTTTCCTTGAGGCCATGACTAGGCCAAAAAACAATTTTTGCACACCAGAGTACATGGATCTAGCCCCCGGCAACACGGAGCTGACGAAGTACACTAGGCGCCGCAGCACTTTCTTCCTTTCCATATCCTTGGGGTTGCCACCATTACCGTGCTCATCCTTTTCTTAATGCAGAACTGGCTCTGCTGGGCGGTGCTTATCCTTCTCCCCGGAAGGAACAATAGCTGAGGTTGTTGCTTCCTCTACTTCTTGCTGTGCTACCAAGGCTGCACTAACCACTTGATAAGTTGCCGCTAGGTATAGCAGCAACGGCTCTTGTGGTTTGGGCGCAACCAAGGTAAGCATAGAGGACAAGTAGGTCTTCAACTCTTGCAGTGCTAAATCTGCTTCTGGGGTCCACTTTACGGGTCCTGCCTTCTTCAAGATCTTAAAGAACGGCAAGGCATGCTTGGCATACTTGGAGATGAATTTGCTTAGTGCGGCAACGCACCCAATTAAGCGCCTGACATCCTTCATTGTCCTTGGTTCCTGGATTTGCTCGATAGCTTTAATCATGGTGTGCTTGGCTTCTATACCATGGTGGGATACAAAGAAACCAAGCAGCTTGCCAGAGGGGACACCAAACACGCACTTCTCCGGATTTAGCTTCAAGTTGATCTTGCACAAATTGGCAAATGTCTCTTCTAAATCTTGGATGAGGGTTGACTTGTCCTAAATTTTGACCACAACGTCATCCATATAAGCTTTAATATTCCTGTGCAGCTGTGGCTCAAAACAAATCTGGATTGCTCTTGCGAAGGTAGACCCGAAACACTTTAACTCGAAAGGCATATGCACAAATCAGTAGGTACCACATGGGGTGATGAATGAGGTCTTCTCTTCATCTTCTTTGGACATGAAGATCTAATGATATCCAGAATATGCGTCCAAAAAAGAGAGCAGATCACAGCCTGTGGTGGAGTCCACTTTCTGGTCGATGCGCGGCAAGGGAAATGGATCCTTCGGGCAGGCCTTGTTCAGATCAGTGAAATATATGCACAACCTCCACTTTCCATTAGCCTTGCGCACAACCACTCGATTCGCCAACCATGTTGGGTGTAGTACTCCTCTGACCAGACCATCTGCTTCAAGTTTCTTGATCTCCTCGACATGAATTGTTGTCGTTCCAAGGCTTGCTTCCGGACCTTCTGCTTGACGGATCGGGCATGTCGGCAGACAGCAAGGTGGTGCTCAATTACCTCCCTGGGAACACCTGGGATGTCAAATCGTTGCCAGGAAAACACATCGACATTCGCCCGCAGGAAGGCAACGAGCGTCCTTTCCTATTTGTCATCGAGGGTGGCTCTGATGGTAAAGGTACCATCAGCACCATCCAGCCATACTGGGGCCTTCTTCATAGCAGGCGGAACAACCTTGGACCTCTTACTGTTGGAGCTCTCTGGAAAATCATCTATAAGCAGAACATATTCCGGAAAGGCGGGCTTTCCGGGTCCCTTACCGGGGCTTTGAACAGTTTCCTTCTTTCTCTTGTTTTCCTTGGCGGGACCCGTGATCCCCGTGACGACTGCCGCAACTGCATTCCTGTACATCTTATCTATACAAATGATTGCATCCTTCTCATATGAAGGAATCTGTACGACTCCCATGGGCCCTGGCATCTTCAAGATGTTGTAAGCATAGTGGGACGTTGCCATGAACTTAGCCAGAGCTAGTCGTCCAAAGTTTCCATTATACGGGAGGGGGAGGTCAACCACATCAAACACAACCTTCTCTGTCTTGTAGTTCATTTCTCCCCCAAACATCGCCGGTAACGTAATTTTTGCCTTGGGATGGCTCCCGCCGGGATTAACTCCTTGAAATGTGTCGGTAACGTCGAGCTCTTCTTCTGATATGTGGAGTCTGCTGATGACCTTTGGGGAAATCATATTTAACTCGGCCCCGCCGTCAACCAGCATCTTTGTCACTTTGAGGTTGGGAATTGAGCGACTTCCGAAACTCCGCTGTCGTCTCCCATGGCATTGATTTCACGTGCCCACTGCTTAAGTTGGATGTGAAAGGAATGCAAAGACGCACCCCCATCAATGCATAGAGCGTCAGTGGCTTTTTTGAATTCCTACTCGATGGTTTCCTCTTCATTCCCTCCATCACTTTCCTCATTGGAATCCTCCTTCTCGCGGCCCCTGGCGGGTTTCCCTTTATTCCTAGAACCCTTGTCGGGGTGGTTTTCTTCACCGCTCCAGCCCTTTCCACTAGTGCCATTCTGACATTTCTCCTTATCTCTTTTCTCATACTCAGCCCTCTATTTCTTGGCAAGATGCTCAACTTGATGGCATTCTTGGAGATCTTGGCCCTTAGTCCAGTGGATTTTGCAGTAAGGGCCATCACTCTTCCCGGCCTTGTCGGCGGCCGCGGCCTCCCGGCAATCATTGCATGGTGTAGCCTCCTTGCCGAGGGCCTCATCTTTTGCCTTCTTACCGGTACTAGGTGTGCTTGATCCTTCAAATGTCATCACTGCCTTATCCTTGTGCTTCTTGCTGCGTTTCTTGTTCTTCTTCTTTTGACTTGTGGTCTCTTCGTGCTCCTCTGAATCGATGTCGACACCATCCTCTTCCCAGGGAGCTTCCTCCCCTCCTTCACCCGAGCACATTTGTCCACCAAGTGTAAAGCTACTTCACAGTCTTGGACAACTGAACATTCATCTTCGAATGTATCCAGAGATTGCGCACGTTCGACTGGAAGGCTGCTATCACTGCTGCCGGGTGGATGTCTGGTATGTTTCTGTGGACTCGACTAAACCTCTGCATGTACTTCCGCAGAGTCTCTCCTCCCTTCTGCGGGAGCAACTGCAAATCGCTGGGCTGCCCTGGTTCTTGTTCGCCGGCTGTGAAGGTGCCAACGAACTCATGGCACAGGTCAGCCCATGACGAGATGGAGTTCTCCAGTGGATGCATTAGCCAAGATCTCACATTTGGCTTGAGTGCTAATGGAAAATAGTTGGCAAATACCTTCTCATCTCTTCCTCCGGCAGCTTGAACAACGATGGTGTAGATGCTCAAGAACTCTGCCGGGTTCAGCTTCCCATCATACTTCTCTGGAATCTCGGGCTTGAACATGCGAGCGGACAGCCAATGGACTTGCCGCAGCTCACGGGTGAAGGCAGGCCACCCTGCCTCGAAAGGTAAGTACCCGCCCCCGTCGAGCGTTGGCTTGTCAACGTTGGATCCACCGCATTCGTCGGGTTGGCGGTGGTCGTCCCGACGTTGCTCGATGGTGACGCACGCGCGCTCCCTCTGCCTGCCCTCCGGGGCTTGTTGTTGGCCTTGATGCGCCCGTGGGTCTGACGAAACCATCGAGACATCGTCGGGCTCCTGGACGCGTGGCCCTGCGCTGGTGGTCGTGGCGGGACTGCACCGTGGGCGTGGCGCCTTCGATGCGACCAGCAGCGTGGGCCGTCGCCATTGCTTGGGGAGGCTGTGGCGGGCCAGCCTGCCGTGATCTCTCTGCATGGTGAAACCAATCAGACTCTAAATGGTAGCTCGCCACTCATCTATCTGATCGGCTACCAACGGAAATTTTAGGAGCAGCTAGGCCCGCGCCATAGCCGATGAAACAGAGCTTGGGAGTGATGATGACGTGGTCCGTAGGGTTGCTCGGCTCCTGGCTATGCCAGTGGCTATCGCGCCATGCCCATGTCACCGAGAGCCAACCACTTGGACGGTGTGGTGACAAGGTGGAGGCGCTCGATGGTCAGCGGTTCCGTTGGGTGCGGCCGGGTCCGCCCGTCCTGGAGGTGGCGCAAAGCTCCAAGGTTGCACTAGCAGCGGGGGCGGCCAGGGAGTTTCGATTCGCCCCAAAGCAAGTGGCACCGTCAAGGCCGTGCCCATCGGCCGGATGAGGATGTACAGAATGGCTGACCTCTCCGCCCGTACATCATGGAACGTTGCCGCCAGGGTGTTTCTGGTGCTGCCCTTCTCCGATACTTTCGGCCCCCACTTCGGCCGCGGGAGAGGCGGTGACGACGCCGCCTGCGTCGACCGCGTCCCCCACGGCGTCCGTGTTTCCATGCAACCCCACATGCCCCGCAGCATTAGCGGACGCGGGTGATGGGGCCTTTGGTGAGGACAGATGGGCCACATCACCAGACTTCTTGGGCGCCATGGTTGATGGAGCGGAAGAAGGCGTAGCTGGAGATGAAGATGACGCGTTGCTTACGCTCTCGAGTTCGCGCAAGTGACCCCCCTACCTGGTGCGCCAAAGATGTCGGGGAATAACCACAGCCACCTATGGGACGGAGGTCCCTTTTGGTTTGGCAAGGGGATGGGCACGTTGCACAAATAGCGGAGAAGCATGGAGCAGCACGTCGTGGATCACACGGGCTGTTTTTACCCAGGTTCGGCCCGCCGCGAGGCGTAGAACCCTACTCCTGCTTTGATGGATTGATGGTGGAATGGTGCAAAATGGACACGTCGCTCTTGCCCGGCAGGGTTGCGTAGTGGTGAGAGCGGTCCTGCGTATGAGTCTGTACGGGTTCGAATGGCCGAATCCTTTCTACGGTTGCCATGGGCCTCATTTTATATGTTTAGGGGTCACCACAGTGGCAAATTAGTCTTTCCAAGCAGATTAGATAGCAAACATTGCTATCATACCTAACTCTGCACCTGACAAAGTGCATTAAATGCACCGCTTAGTGTCACATCATAGCTTGTCTGGCAAGCCTTGCCGGGCTGTTTTGCCAGTTGCGTTCCTGATTGTTTGACACATCTCTGGATGGGTGTCATTTGGTGGTTCTTGTGGTAGGAGATGGCTGCCACGTAGCAAAAGGCGGCCACTAAACCACCTTGGAGCTTGACACCGCACTGATCAGTGATGGGCGTCGCTGCGAGATGTACTTTTACCTCTGCGCGCCCCGGCAAACCTACCAGGGTGATCTTGGTGTCTTGCTGCTAGGGGAAATTCTGCTCCTAACCAGGATTGCATGCCCGACACGGATGGTTCTTCTTCTGGTGGTTACTTGCATCTTTAGCTAGTCTTGGTTGTCTTGATCTTCTTGATCAGCCCCCTGATCCTCAAGGAGGTGATCTCTTCGTGTCTTGGTCTGGTGTTTGGTGCTACAAACTTGTCCTTGAGCATGTGCACAGTTTGGGGCAACGAACCCAAGGTCTGTTGCACCGACATAAGAGGCATCATCGCCAAGAATATCACATCACCACCTCCGCAGAAAGAGACATAAATACATGGGTATGGGCACTCTCCCTTGCAACTACCAAGCTTGGGGGAGGTACCCCGGTATCGTATCACCATCACACCTTCACCTTTATCTTTATCGTTTTTCTTAGTTCGATCCCATTGGTTATATCTTGATCTAGTACAATAAAGTTTTTAGTATGATCTAGCTTTGAGTTTTGTTTTGATCTCTGTCTATGTAATTGAGTCCGTGAGTTATATAATAAACAATAGTTTTGAGTGAGGGCCTTACTTTCTTGCTATGATTTTAAGGAATAAACAAGAAATAATATAAAAATAAATAAGAAGATCATATATTGATCTTATGAAGAGTAATGACTTCACATATAAAGAGTATGATGAATATAAGTTGTTGAGAGTTGACAAACATAGTGTTGGTCATTGTTGCAATTAATAGGAAGTAATAAAGAAAGAGAGGTTTCACATATAAATATACTATCTTGGACATCTTTTGTGATTGTGAACACTCATTAGAATATGACATGCTAAAAAGTAGAGGTTGGACAAGGAAGACAACATAATGGGTTATGTCTTCTTACATATGAATAGAAGTTATATTGTCATGGATCCTCCAACATGTTGAGCTTGCTTTTCCCTCTCATGGTAGTCAAATCCTTTGTACTAAGTAGAGATACTACTTGTGCATCCAAATATACCTGAACCCAGTTTTGCCATGAGAGTCCACCATTCCTACATATGGATTGAGTAAGATCCTTCAAGTAAGTACTCATCGGTGCAAGCAATAAAAATTGCTCCTTAAATATGTATGATCTATTACTGTGAAGAAAATAAGCTTATATGAACTTGTGATATGGAAGAATAAAAGCGACGGACTGCATAATAAAGTTCTTTATCACAAGCTGCAATATAAAGTGATGTACTTTTGCATTAAGATTTTGTGAATCCAACCATAAAAGCGCATGAAAAACTCTGCTTCCCTCTACGAAGGGCCTATCTTTTATCTTTTACCATTATACAAGAGTCAAGGTCATCATCACCTCTCCTTTTTACTTTTCTCCTTTGGCAAGCACAATATGTTGGAGCTAGATCTATATATATATATATATATATATATATATATATATATATATCCACGCGGATGTAGAGGACCATGAACCATTATTGTAGACATTACCCTTGAGAGGCGAAACTACAAGCCCCTATCTTTCCCTATGTCCGAATAAAGCTTTAAACTCATAAATATTGCCTGGGTGTTAGCAATTGTGAATATTAAATGATAGTTGAGTATGTGCACTTGCTGAAAAGCTCTTAAATTGACTCTTTCCGATGTTATGATAAATTGCAATTGCTTCAATGATTGAGATCATAGTTTGTTAGTTTTCAATGAGATTTCTAATTCATACTTTACCTTCTGAATGAATTGTTACTTTGGTGTAAGTATCTATATGACAATATATGTTGTTATCCTAACAATGATCGTGATGCCCTCATGTCCGTATTTTATTTTTATCGACACCTGTATCTCTAAACATGTGGACATATTTTTCGATTTTGGCTTTCGCTTGAGGACAAGCGAGGTCTAAGCTTGGGGGACTTGATACGTCCATTTTGCATCATGCTTTTAAATCATTATTTATTGCATTATGGGCTGTTATTACATATTATGGCACAATACTTATGCCTTTTTCTCTCTTATTTTACAAGGTTTACATGAAGAGGGAGAATGCCGGCAGCTGGAATTCTGGACTGAATAAGGAGCAAATCTGGGAGATCTATTCTGCACAACTCCAAAAGTCCTAAAACCTGATGGAGAATTATTTTGTAAAATATAAAGAATATTGGGCGAGGAAAGTACCAGAGAGGGGCCACCAGCCATCTGGGCCTGGCAGGCCCCCAATGCCCATCTTCTGCTATATGGCGTGTTCTGACCTGGAAAAATCATAAGAAGGTTTTCGGGAGGAAGCGCCGCCGTCTTGAGGCAGAACCTGGGCGAAATCAATCTAGGGCTCTAGCGGAGCTGTTATGCCGAGGACACTTCCCTCTGGGAGGGGAAAATCAAAGCAATCGTCATCACCAACGATCCTCTCATCAAGAGGGGGTCAATCTCCATCAACATCTTCACCAGCACCATCTCCTCTCAAACCCTAGTTTTTTTCTTGTATCCGATCATTGTATCAAAACCTCAGTCTGGTACTTGTGGGTTGCTAGTAGTGTTGATTACTCCTTGTAGTTGATGCTAGTTGGTTTATTCGGTGGAAGATCATATATTCAGATCCTTAATATTATTCAATAACCCTATGATTATGAACATGAATATGCTTTGTGGGTAGTTACTTTTGTTCCTGAGGACATGGGAGAAGTCTTGTTATAAGTAATCATGTGAATTTGGTATTTGTTTGATATTTTGATGAGATATATTTTGTCTTTCCTCTAGTGGTGTTATGTGAACATCGACTACATGATACTTCACCATGATTTGGGCCTAGGGGAAGGCATTGGGAAGTAATAAGTAGATGATGGGTTGCTAGAGTGAGAGAAGCTTAAACCCTAGTTTATGCGTTGCTTCATAAGGGGTTGATTTGGATCCATATGTTTCATGCTATGGTTTGATTTATCTTAATTCTTCTTTCGTAGTTGTAGATGCTTGCGATAGGTGTTAATCATAAGTGGGAGGCTTGTCCAAGTAAGGGAAACACCCAAGCACCGGTAACGCACATATCAAATTATCAAAGAAACGAACGCGAATCATACGAGCATTATGAAAACTAACTTGACAACAATTCCCATGTGTCCTCGAGAGCACTTTGCGTTATATATGAGTTCGTCCAGCCTTGTCCTTTGCTACAAAAAGGATTGGGCCATATTGATGCACCTTAGTTACTCTTGTTACTTGTTACCCGTTACGAATTATCTTATCACACAACTATCTGTTACCAATAATTTCAGTGCTTGCAGAGAATACCTTGCTGAAAACCACTTGTCATTTCCTTCCTCTCCTCGTTTGGTTCGACACTCTTACTTATCAAAAGGACTATGATAGATCCCCTATAATTGTGGATCATCACCTATCATAATAGGACTAAATTCATAGCCCAAGAAAATTACCATACTGTTTAGAAACTCTCAAAATAATATGAGTGAAGTATGAGAGTTCATCAATTTCTTCAAAATAACATCACCGCCATGCTAAAAAAGATATAAGTGAAGCACTAGAGCAACTACCCTAGCTGAAAAGATATAAGTGAAGCACAAACAATATTCTAATAAATTCATGATTAATGTGTGTCCCTCTCAAAAGGTGTGTACAACAAGGGTAATGTTGGCAAACTAAAAAGCAAAGACTCAAATAATACAAGACGCTCCAAGCAAAACACATATCATGTGGTGAATAAAAATATAGCCTCAAGTAAATTTACTGATGGATTGAAGACAAAAGAGGGGATGCCATCCGGGGCATCCCCAAGATTAGAAGCTTGGTTGTCCTTGAATATTACCTTGGGGGTGCCTTGGGCACCCCCAAGCTTAGGCTTTTGCCACTCCTTATTCTGTAGTCCGTCAAATCTTTACCCAAAACTTGAAACTTCACAACACAAAACTCAACAGAAAACTCGTGAGATCCGTTAGTAAAATAAATCCAATCCTTACTTTTAGGTACTGTTGTGAACTCATTCTTATTTTATATTTGTGTTATATCTACTGTATTCCAACTTCTTCATGGTTCATACCCCCCGATACTAACCATATATTCATCAAAATAAGCAAGCAACACAAGAAAACAGAATCTGTCTAAAATAGGAGAGTCTGCAAAGATGCGAATTCAAGTGACAACTCGTATCTGTAAAAATTCTGAAAAATTAGGGAAACGTGGGAAATTTGGAAACCAGAAACATGTAAAAATCTCAGAATTTTATAACGCTCCAGCGATCATAAAATAATTATTTCTCTAGACACAAAAGTTTCTGTTTGTCAGCAAAAGCAATCTACTATCTTCCAAATCTTCCCAAAGGTCTTACTTGGCACAAACACTAAATTAAAACATGAAAACACATCTAACCATAGGCTAGAAGGTATATTTATTAGAAAACGAAGAAAAAGATTAACACAAAAATAAAATTGGGTTGCCTCCCAACAAGCGCTATTGTTTAATGCCCCTAGCTAGGCAAAAAGCAACGATCTAGGTGTTGTCATCTTTAGTATTCGTCCCATAAGTAGCCCTCATAATATATTCATATGGTAACCTAATTTTCTTTCTTGGAAAGTGTTCCATGCCCTTCCTTAATGGAAATTGAAATCTAATGTTTCCTTCTTTCATATCAATAATTGCAGCAATGATTCTAAGGAAAGGTCTACCAAGATAAATAGGGCATGTTGGATTGCAATCTATATCAAGAACTATAAAATCTATGGTAAGGATGGCAATTTTACCCATGGGTACGGGTATGGGTAGAATTTCATACCCATTATCTACATGGGTATGCATATGGTATTGCTCCACCCGCCCCATACCCTGCCCATTGCCATCCTTAATTTTACCCATGGGTACGGGTACCGCGGATACCGTAACCGCATCGGCAGGGTATGGGCACAATTTTATACCCACGGGTAGTACCGATACCCTACCCATGAAGTCATGAGTAAGGCACGGTTACAACGTTTTATCCATGGGTATACCCATACCCTACACGTTTATACTAACATGTGAACCTTACCCGTGATTCACGAGTGTACATATGTTAAAGTGGTGTTGTGAGCTTGTGAACCTATGATACAGTTGTCACCAATTGTCAATTTCAATTGAGATAATTGTCAAGTACTCATATATATTTTATTGAGGTGAGATCACTTTTTTCTTAAGTATGCTATAGATGAATGTAAAACTGTGAATAACTTGTGCACTGTTTGATCTACCCATTGGGTACCCAATGGGTATGGGTAACCGTAGGCTATGTGTACGGGTAAAGTTTCATACCCATGGGTACGGGTATGGGTAGAATTTCATACCCATTGGCTACATGGGTATGGGTATGGTATTGCTCTACCCGCCCCATACCCTACCCATTGTCATCCTTAATCTACGGGCACATAATTATATGCAACAATAATAATGTCATTAATCCTTCCCATATGTTTTTTAATAGTGGAATCCTCTAGGTACAAATTCAAAGAAGAATCATCAAGTTTATGGAAACCTAGAACATCACATAGAGTTTTTGGAATTGTTGAAACTCTAGCTCCCAAATCACACAAAGCATTGCACTCATAATCTTTAATCTTGATTGTAATAGTAGGTTCCCAGTCATCATAAATCTTTCTAGGGATTGAAACTTCCAACTCAACTTTTTCTTCAAAAGATTTCATCACAGCATCAACAATATGTTTCGTAAAAGCCTTATTTTTATTATAAGCATCAGGAGAATTATGATTGCAAAAAGGAAATAAAATATATCAAAGAACAACTATCATAATTAAAATCCTTGAAATCCAAAATGGTGGGTTCATTCCTAGCTAAAGTTTTGACCTCTCCAATCCCACTTTTTCACTAAGATCTTTATTCTCCAAATTATCGACACCTTTTATCAAAAGTTGACTCATCTCCAGTCCCTTCTTTTTCAAGAACTATATTAGAAAACAAAGATACAATAGGATTCAAGCCAAGCATCTTAAGATCTTCATCATTTTAAAAGCTTCAGGTTTAGCAGCCATGTTGTTTACTAACATGGTTTGCTTATCAGAGTTCTGTCCTAACAGAATATCAACATGAACAAGTTCAGATTTAAGACCGGGTATTTCCTTAGTAACATCATCAAGATCCTTATTGATATATTCCGTCAAATCTTTTTGTTCTTTAAGCTCGTTCCTAAAGAAACTATTATTCTCAAGTTGTAAAGACATAAAGCTTTTCATATTATTTTCAATTTCTTACAACTTCCTAAGGTAAATATTAAGATCTTTAGGTTGAGACATGATGGCCAGCAAGCAATCTAGCACACGAGCAAACAAAAAGACGAACGAAAAAAGGGGCGAATAAATAGGAAAATATTTTTTTCGTTTTCTGAAAATGTTTCAGAAGTGGGGGAGATTAAAATGAGAGGCAAATGGAAATAATGTAAGTGCAAGAGATGAGAGTTTATGACAAGTACTTGGTAGGCTTCATGTAGAACCTCCCCGGCAATAGAGCCAATTCTTCCTGCTACTTCTTGAGCTTGCGTTGATTGTTCCCTTGAAGAGGAAAGGGTGATGCAGCAAAGTAGATATAAGTATTTCCCTTAGTTGAGAACCAAGGTATCAATCTAGTAGGAGGCACAAGCAAGTCTTCAATCTATGCACCTTCACAAACTAACAAACACTTGCACGCAACATGGAAAAGGGGTTGTCAATCCCTTCATGGTTACTTGCAAGAGTGAGATCTAATAGAGATAGATTTAAAATAAAAGTAAAAGGAAAAATCAAGTAAACATAAAATAATTGCAGAAAGTTGTTTTTGGGTTTTTGGTTTTATAGATCTGAGAAAATATGATGGAAAATAGACTCCGGGGCCATAGGTTTCACTAGAGGCTTCTCTCTCAAAGAAAGCATATCGTGTGTAAACAAATTAACGTCAAGCAATTGATAGAAAAGCGCAAAGTTATGATGATATCTAAGGCAATGATCATGAATATAGGCATCACGTCCGTGACAAATAGACCGACTCCTGCGTGCATCTAGTACTAGTACTCCACTCATCGACCGCTATCCAGCATGCATCTAGAGTATTAATTTATGAAAATAGAGTAACACCTTAAGCAAGATGACATGATATAGAGGGATAGACTCATGCAATATGGTACAAACCCCATCTTTTTATCCTTAATGGCAATAATACAATGTGTGCCTCGCTACCCCTTCTGTCACAAAGTGAGGACTCCGCAAGATTGAACCCATCACAAAGCATCTCTCCCATTGCAAGAAAAACCAGTCTAGTTGGCCAAACCAAATCGATAGACGAAAGAGAAATACAAAGCTATCTAATCATGCATATATTCAGAGATGATTAAAATAATATTTATAGATAATCTGATCATAAATCCACAATTCATCGGATCTCGACAAACACACCGCAAAAGAATATTACATCGAATAGATCTCCAAGAACATCGAGGAGAACATTGTATTGAAGACCATAGAGAAAGAAGAAGACATCTAGCTACTGGCTATGGACCCGTAGGTCTATGGTAAACTACTTACACATCATCGGAGGGGAAGCAAGGTTGATGTAGATGCCCTCCGTGATCGAATCCCCCATCGGTAGAGTACCCGAAAAGGCCTCTAGATGGGATCTCATGTGGTCAGAGACCTACAGCGGTGGAAAAGTATTTTTTGTGGATGCCTCTAGGGTTTCTCGAATATTTGGGAATTAATAGGACAAAGATTAGGGTCAGAGGACCTTAAGCCCTCAGGACGCCCCCCTAGGGCGCTCCCCTGAGGCTTGTGGCCACCTCGGGACTCTTCTGACTTCATCTCCAAGTCTTCAAAAAGCTATCAAACTTTAAACTTGGGTGAGGGAAACACACAACACAGACGAAGCGCCTAAAATACTCGTGTGCAAAAAAAGAGAAAATTGTCGGATCCCGTCTCCAAAAAAATCTACACGTGTAGTTGATTGAATTGGTCAATGGTACACTTGCTTAATTAGAAAACATCGCACATGTAACTGAGGAGGCGGATTAGTTTGCTAGTTCATGGGATCTTCGGAATCCCCGATAAGGGCATCAGTGGCCTCTGGCACCTGTTTCTCCGGCTCAATAATTTCAGGAGCTTTGGAAGAGCCGACCGCTTTTTGTTTCTTACCTGTCTTCGCCTTGGCCCTGTGATGAAGATTATATGGCCAGATGAGTATGAAATAACAAATAGTTTATTAAACAGTGTTAAATACTTACCCTGGGTTAACCACAAATGTGGGGACAATGTTGCAGGATGCTGCTAACGTGACACTACGATCAGAGACCCTTCAATGAAACTGTGTGCGATGCCATAATCACAAGCAGTGGTGTAAAAAACCGTCAAAAAAGGTGCAAAACGTTTGCTATGGCGTATGCATCAAACACGGTTCAGATTTTAGTTGCGTGTGCGATGCAGGGCATACAGTTCAGTTGAATTAACTGTTTGCGATGAGGAGGAACAAAACAAATGGGTAGCCAGATGAAGGTGTGTGCGATATATAGCATACGGTTCACTCGAATGAACTGTTTGTGATTAGGAAACACAAAAGAAATAGTCAGCCAGATCAAGGTGTGTGCGATATACGGCATGCGGTTGACTCGGATGAACTGTTTGCATTGAGACATGAGAACAGAAACGGTTCAACTTAATAAGAAGTGTGTGATACGCGGCAAACAGGTCTGTAATCGGAAACGTGTGTGAAGACTGATAACAACACAGACGATCACTGCTAACAAGCCGTGTGTGTTGTGAGCAAACGATTACTGCTATACAATTGTGAGTGATTGATAAAAACATCACCGACGGGTTCCATTGTTTAGTCCTTGTGAGATGTGATTTTCTGTGTCCACACAACATCTATGCTCCGTCTACAGAGCATTGATGTCGCTTAAAGCTACGTCGATTTTCCCCAAAGAGGAAGGGATGATACATCACAGTGGCGGTAGGTATTTCCCTCAGATGGGAAACCAAGGTTATCGAACTAGTAGGAGACCAAGCAACACAATGTAAACAACACCTGCACACAAATAACAACACTTCGCAACCCGACGTGTTAAAGGAGTTGTCAATCCCTTTCGGGTAACGATCATGAGAGAGAGATAAATATTTGTAGATTGGTTGATAACTAAGATAAATTGCAGCAAGGTATTTTTGGGATTTTGGTTTAGTAGATCTGAAAATAAAAGCAAGGGCAAATAGATCATAAAGGCAAATATATGAGAAAGATGACCTGGGGTCCGTAGGTTTCAATAGTGGTTTCTCTCAAGAAAAATAGCAAACGGTGGGAAAAAAATTACTGTTGGGCAATTGATAGAACTTCAAATAATCGTGACAATATCCAGGCAATGATCATTACATAGGCATCACGTCCAAGATTAATAGACCGACTCCTGCCCGCATCTACTACTATTACTCCTCACATCAACCGCTATCCAGCATGCATCTAGTGTATTAAGTTCATGGAAAAATGGAGTAATGCATTAAGAACGATGACATGATGTAGACAAGATCTGTTTATCTATGGTGTTAGATATGGATCTTGACGTTTTATCCTTAGTGGCAAGGAAACATACGTGTCGGTTCCCCTTCTGTCACTAGGATCAAGAACCGTAAGATTGAACCCACTACCGGGCACCTCTTCCCATTGCAAGATAAAGAGATCAAGTTGGCCAAACAAAAACCAATATCGGAGAAGAAATACGAGGCTATAAGCAATCATGCATATAAGAGATCATAAGAACTCAAAAAACTTTCATGGATATGAAAAGGTAGATCTGATCATAAACTCAAAGTTCATCGGATCCCAACAAACACACCGCAAAAAGAGTTACTTCATATGGATCTCCAAGATACCATTGTATTGAGAATCAAAAGAGAGAGAGAGAGATAGAGAGAGAGAGAGAGAGAGAGAGAGAGGAAGCCATCAAGCTACAAACTACGGACCCCTAGGTCTGCAAGGAACTACTCACGCATCATCGGAGAGGCACCAATGGAAGTGGTGAACCCCTCCGTGATGGTATCTAGATTGGATCTGGTGTTTCTGGACTCTGCGGCGGCTGGATGAATATTTCATCGACTCCCCTAGTGTTCTGGAACACTGGGGTATTTATAGAGCAAAGAGTCGGTCCGGGGGGCACCCGAGGTGGGCATAACCCACCAGGGCGCGCCTGGGCCTCCTGGCGCGCCCTGGTGGGTTGTCCCCTCCTCGGGACTCCCCCCAGGTGCCACCAGATCCCATAGTTGTTCCCTCTGGCCCAGAAAAAATCTCCAAAATATTTTGCGGTGTTTGGGCTCCGTTTGATATTGATTTCCTGCGATGTAAAAAACATGCAGAAAACAACAACTGGCACTTGGCACTATGTCAATAGGCTAGTACCAAAAAATAATATAAAATGACTATAAAATGATTGTAAAACATCCAAGAATGATAATATAAAAGCATTGAACAATCAAAAATTATAGATACATTGGAGACATATCAGCATCCCCAAGCTTAACTCATGCTCGTCCTCAAGTAGGTAAGTGATAAAAATAGAATTTTTGATGTGGAGTGTTGTTTATCAAGTCATATCATATTCTTTTCTTTATAGCATGGACATTTTGACTTTTATATGGTTCAAAGCAATAGTCTAGTTTTGACATAATAATTTAGATACTCAAGCATATCAACAAGCAAGCATGTCTTTCAAAATATCAATGCTAAAATAAGTTATCCCTAGCCCATCATGCTCTATCATTGATCCATTAATGAAACACACTCGCATATTACTTACATCCAATGATCAAGTACGATCATAGTGTTTCCTAGTTGGTTCTTGTAAGAGAAGATGGAGACTCAAATTCAAAAATAAAAATTGCATAAGTAAAAGAAAGGCTCTTCGCAGAGGGAAGTAAGGATTTGTAGAGGTGCTAGAGCTCAAAGCTTAAATTGAGAGATGAATTTGTTTGGGGAGGTATACTTTTCCCACCAACGATAACGACTTGAGGTTACCAACACTTTCCATGCTAGATATAACATAGGGGGTTCCCAAACAAAAAATAAAGTTTACTCCTTTTCCACCAAACTTTCACAAGCCATAGCTAGCCGAATCCACGGTTGCCTTCCATACCACCACTTTCCAAGGAATTTATTATTTGACAACATAAAGTAAAAGAAAATTCATTTCGGTACTAGGCATCCCTAATACCTTTGTCGTACTATCGTGCAATGACAAATGAATAAACACTCATCGTGAGAATAACACATCTAGCATGGAAAATATTGGCCACCCCTCACCGCCTCGCGAGCGGTACACGCACACAAAAGGAAAATTTATTTTGAAAATTAGAGATGGAACATACAAATTTGCTTAGAACGGCAAGGTAATACCACATATAGGTAGGTATGGTGGACTCATATGGAAGAACGAGGATAAAGGATTTGGATGCACAAGTAGAGATCATACTTAGTGCAAAATGAAGGATAGCAAAAGACTGGGAAGCGACCAACAATGAAACAAATAATCTCGTAAGCGAACATTGAGCATAAATAACACCGAATAATGCACCACAAGTAGGATATAATTTCATTGCATAATTATTGACTTTCATGCTTTCATAGGGTATCACAAACTTTAACACTAGTATTCTTACTAAAGCATAGTTACTCATCAACATGACTCACATATCATATCATCATGTCTCAAAACTATTACGAGGAATCAAGTTTATTTTGTCCAATGATCTTCGTGACATTTTTTATTATATCCTTCTTGGATGTCTATCACTTTGGGACTAATTTTCATTGTTGCTTTTGAAAAGCTCAAACAAATATAAGTGAAGATCATGAGCATAATTTTTCTTTGTTTCTCTCAAAATAATATAAGTGAAGGAAGAGAGAATCTCTTGAAAATTTTACTAACTCTCAAATAAATCTAAGTGAATCAAGAGAGTATTTCTTCAAAAATACTAAGCACACCATGCTCAAAAAGATATAAGTGAAGCACTAGAGCAAGTCCTAGCTCATACAGAATTTAAGTGAAGCATAGAGAGCTATTCTAACAAGTCATGGAATAATTTTGGCTCTCTCAAATAGGTCTGTACAGCAAGGATTGATGACTTAAAAAAGCAAAACAAAACAAGCAAAGACTCATATCATACAAGACGCTCCAAGCAAAACACATATCATGTGACGAATAAAAATATAGTTTCGAGTGAAATACCGATAGTTGTTGGAAGAAAGCGGGGACGCCACTCAGGGGCATCCCCAAGCTTAGTTGGTTTCTCATTTTTTGGATTAATAGCTTGGGATTCCGGGGCATCCCCAAGCTTAGTCTCTTATATCCTTCCTTCATCCATCGTAGGATAACCCAAAACTTGAAAACATCAATCACACAAAACTTCAACAAAACCTTCTTGAGATCCGTTAGTGTAAGAAAGCAAACCACTACTATAAGTACTGGATCAAACCAATTAATATTTTGTTTTTGTATTAAATCTACTTTATTCCAACTTTTCTATGGCAAAAACTCATCAAAGAAAACCATAGAGCCATCAAAATAAGCACACAACACAAAGAAAACAGAATCTGTCAAAAACAGAACAGTTTGTAGTAATCTGGAAGTTTCGAAAACTTCTGGAACTCTAAAAATCTTGAAAAAAATAGGGCCACGTGAGAAATATGTATATTAATCTTCTGAAGAACGAATCAACTAAAAAGCACTTTTATGTTAAAAATGAGAATTTTTAACATGAGCGCAAAGTTTCTGTCTTTTTCAGCAAGATCAAACAACTATCACCCAAGAAGATCCTATCGGTTCTACTTGGCACAAAAACTAATTAAAACACACAAGAAACACAATAATACCAGTAGCATAATTGTGTAAACACTCAAGAACAGCAAGCAAAAAGTGAAAATAAATTTTATTCATTGGGTGGCCTCCCAACAAGCGCTATCGTTTTACGCCCTTAGCTAGCTAGGCATAATACCAAAATTTTAAGTATTGTCATCCTTGTTGGATGTTCCATAAGTTGCCCTCATTATAGATTCATAAAGCAATTTTATCTTGGTTCTAGGGAATTGTACCATGACCTTTCTCAAGGGAAATTGGAATTTAATATTCCCTTCTTTCATGTCAATCACCGCGCCAATAGTGCGCAAAAACGGTTTACCAAGTATAATAGGGCAAGACGGATTGCAATCGATATCAAGAACAATAAAGTCTATGGGTACATAGGTCCTATTTTCAAGAATAATAACATCATTTATCCTTCCCAAATGCTTTTTAATAGTGGAGTCCACCAAATGCATTGAGAGAGCAATCTTCAATATTTGTAAGACCAAGAACATCGCAAAGAGATTTTGGAATAGTGGAAACACTAGCACCCAAATCACACAAAGAAAAACACTCATAATTTTTAATTTTTATTTTGATGGTAGGTTCCCATTCATCATGGAACTTCCTAGGAATCGAAACTTCTAATTCCAGTTTTTCTTCAAAAGCTGTCATCATAGCATCAATAACATGTTTAGTAAAAGCTTTATTTTGCTCATAGGCATGGGGTGAATTAATCATGGATTGCAACAAAAAAATAGAGTCAATCAAGGAGCTACTATCATAATTAAATTCTTTATAATCCAAAATAGTGGGTGCGTCACTAGTTAAAGTCTTGACCTCTCAAAACCCACTTTTATCAAAATTTTCAACAAGATTTTCAACCTCCAAAATATTGGACTTATTTAACCTAAAGTTGACTCTTCTTTAGTCCATTTATCATCAAGTTGAACTTTACTAAACAAAGAATCAATGGAAGAAATACCAATCATTTTAATGTATTCATCATTTTTATGAAAGCAATCACTAGAAAACGCCTTTTATAAAAATTCTCGTTTAGCTCTAAGCATGACGGTTCTTTTCTTACGTTCATCCATAGAAACATAAAGAGCTTTAATTGATTCTTCAACTTTAGGAACAAAAAAATTCAACTTGAGATTTTCCACATCATGAGAAATCCTATCAATACATCTAGAAATATCATCGAGCTTATTCAATTTTTCTTCAATGGAAGCATTGAAAACCTTTTGAGTATTGATAAATTCTTTAATATTATTCTCTAGATCAGAGGTATTCCTATTATTATCATAAGATTCATTTCTATAGGAATTACCATAATTATTAGAGAAATTACTAGAAAAAGGCCTAGGATTAAAATTACCTCTATAAGCATTGTTATTAAAATTATTTCTAGAGATAAAGTTCACATCTATAGCATCACTAGTTTGCTCAATCAAGGTAGACAAAGGCATATCATTAGGATCAATAGGAGCACTTTTACTAGCAACCATTTTCATAAGAGCATCAACTTTTTCATTCAAAGAATCAATCTCAACCGCATTAATCTTTTTGCTTGTAGGCGCCCTTTCGGTATGCCATTGCGAATAATTCACCATAATATTATCAAGCAATTTGGTGGCTTCACCCAAAGTGATTTCCATAAAGGTGCCACTAGCGGCAGAAACCAAAAGATTTCGAGAAGCAAAATTCAATCCCGCATAAAAGTTTTGTATGATCATCTAAAGATTTAACCCATGAGTTGGGCAATTCCTTAGCATCATTTTCATCCTTTCCCAAAATTGTGCAACATGCTCATGTTCAAATTGCTTGAAATTCATGATTTGGGTTCGAAGGGATGTAATCTTCGTGAGCAGAAAATATTTAGTGATAAAAACATCTTTGCATTTGTTCCAAGAATCAATGCTATTGCGAGGTAAAGAAGAAAACCAAATTTTTGCGTGATCTCGCAAAGAAAATAGAAACAATTTCAATTTCACAATATCATTGTCCACATCTCTTTTTTTTTGCATATCGCATAATTCCACAAAGGTATTGAGATGGGACACGACATCCTCATTAGGAGTGCCGTAAAATTTATCTTTGATGATAAGATTCAGCAAAGCAGTATTAATATCACAAGTCTCAGCACTAATGGCAGGAGGAGCAATCAGAGTGCCAATAAAATCATTGTTGTTGGTATTGGAAAAATCACACAACTTAGTGTTCTCTCGCGTCATTTTTGAGCAATTGTAAACAAGAACACAATTGGCGATAGATCCGACCGGAAAAACAGCAAATGTAAATGATGGCGACTAAAAACGGCAAATGTTTTTGTGAAGTGGGGAGAGGAAAATGAGAGGCAAATGGAAAATAATGTACATTGCGAGGAGATGAGATTTGTGATTAGGAACCTGGTACATGTTGAAGGTGCTCCCCGGCAACGGCGATGGAAATACCTTTTGATGTCGCTTAAAGCTACGTCGATTTTTCCCCAAAGAGGAAGGGATGATGCAGCACAACGGTGGTAGGTATTTCCCTCAGATGTGAAACCAAGGTTATCGAACCAGTAGGAGAAACAAGCAACACAATGAAAACAGCACCTGCACACAATTAACAACACCTCGCAACCCGACGTGTTAAAGGGGTTGTCAATCCCTTTCGGGTAACGACCTGAGAGAGAGATAAATATTGGTAGATTGGTTGATAAATAAGATAAATTGCAGCAAGGTATTTTTGGGTTTTTGGTTTAGTAGATCTGAAAATAAAGGCAAGGGCAAATATATGAGAAAGAAGACCCATGGGCCGTAGGTTTCACTTGTGCCTTCTCTCGAGAAAAATAGAAAACGATGGGAAACAAATTACTGTTGGGCAATTGATAGAACTTAAAATAATGATGACAATATCCAGGCAATGATCATTACATAGGCATCATGTCTAGGATTAATAGACCGACTCATGCCTGCATCTACTACTATTACTCCACACATCAACCGCTATCCAGCATGCATCTAGTGTATTAAGTTCATGGAAAACGGAGTAATGCATTAAGAATGATGACATGATGTAGACAAGATCCGTTTATCTATGGCGTTACGTATGGATCTCGCCGTTTTATCCTTAGTGGAAATGATACATACATGTCGGTTCCCCTTCTATCACTAGGATCAAGCACCGTAAGCCCGAACCCACTACCGGGCACCTCTTCCCATTGCAAGAGAAAGAGATCAAGTTGGCCAAACAAAACCCAATATCGGAGAAGAAATACGAGGCTGTAAGCACTAATGCATATAAGTGATCAAAGAACTCAAATAAATTTCATGGATATAAAAACATAGATCTGATCATAAACCCAAAGTTCATCTGATCCCAACAAACACACCGCAAAAAGAGTTACATCATATGGATCTCCAAGAGACCATTGTATTGAGAATCAAAAGAGAGAGAGTAAGCCATCTAGCTACTAACTACGGACCCGTAGATTTACAAGGAACTACTCACGCATCATCGGAGAGGCACCAATGGAAGTGGTGAACCCCTCTGTGATGGTGTCTTGATTGGATCTGGTGTTTGTGGACTTTGCGGCAGCTGGATGAATATTTCATCGATTCCCCTAGGGTTTCTGGAATATTGCGGTATTTATAGAGCAAAGAGGCGGTCCGGCGGGCACCGAAGGTGGGCACAACCCACCAGGGCGCGCCTGGGCCTCCTGGCGCGCCCTGGTGAGTTTTCCCCTCCTCGAGACTCAGAAAAAATCTCCAAAAAGTTTCACAATGTTTGGGCTCCGTTAGATATTGACTTCCTGCGATGTAAAAACATGCAGAAAACAGCAACTGGCACTTGGCACTATGTCAATAGGTTAGTACCAAAAAATGATATAAAATATTGTAAAACATCCAAGAATGATAATATAACAGCATGGAACAAACAAAAATTATAGATACGTTGGAGACGTATAAAGCATCAAGATATATGCTTAAAAAGACAGCATTGCATAACCAAATTAAGCATACAATTACACAACTGACTACACACATAACATTTCCACACACCAAAGTAAGCAATTACATGCATACTGAAATAGGAGAAATGAGGATCTAATCATCTACTTATTATTGCGACGACGCCTGCCATTGCTCTGCTTCCGGCTCGATCCCTGGCGATTTTGGGGAAGGAGGCACTTCCTCATGTCAACGATCCTCCTGTACATGTTGTAGCTCATGTATGCCTCCTTGGCCGCATACACGACGTGAGCTTTGTCGAGTTTCTCCATCCAGGCCGAGTGCCAGGCACGCTTGTCCTTGTTGCACGAATCCTTCATGTCTCTGTAGTAGGGGTCGGTGATGGCCTCAGCGAGGTGAACTAGTGACTCCTTCTCATGCTCCTTGCTACCCCAGATCTTGTATTGGCCCTGGATGTCAACAAGATTCTGGCTGGCAATGCCCGAATTATCGAGTGCCTTTACATCGTTGGTGATGTCCACCATAGCGAACATGTAGTGGGGACTGTTGACAAACCTAGCGAAATGCTAGCAAGGGCTTGTGGCCAGGAAGTAGTGGTAGATGAGGACGTGGTGGCACATGCACATCTGGGCGACGACGACCTTGGGACGAGACCTGGCACGAGCCCGGGTGTACTCGAGGTCGAATCCGACCACCTTGTACTTCTCCTCGGCAAGCAACAGCTCCATGATGTGGATGAAGTGCTCCACCCAGACCGGGTTGTTGGTGTACACCACCGAGAGGTCCATGAACCTTCTGTGGGTGTCCACCACGGCACGCATGGTGAACTACTGGTCGTCGTAGGCAGCCGCTCGGAGCGCCATTGGAGCTGCGCCGGATACCCTCTAAAAATTTCTCATGGTGGGTGTGCTTCTTGTAATGGTGGGGCATGATCGAAAGGTTGGCCGATGTAATAAATGGGGGCCGTCGGCCTGTAATCGTCACATCTTGTCACGGCGTTCATAGCGGAGGATTCTAGTGCACGCTTCACAACACCGCACCGCCCGCGTGGGCTCGAAGAGGCGCCAAATTTACCGTCGGTGATCCTGTTCCCGCGCTACCACGCAGCTTACCGCGCAAGGTTCCCGCCCGGCTAGTTTGGCCACGTGTCGGCTAGAACAGGGACAAATCATGGGCGTTTATTGGCAAAAAGCTTTGTAAAAACAAATTGTGTGGAATGACTTCTATCAGAAGTTTACCCATGTGTGATAAGGTCAAAGTTACACAGAAGGGTGATGATGGACACTCGCGTGTGATAATTAATTATGCGCTCTACAGGGCACACGGTGGAAGAAACCAACTGTGTGCAATAATGTCGAAGATCGCAGATGAGTTATCTATACAGAACATGTGCTGTGAGATTGACAAGGTAAACAGATTCGAGAATGGTTAATAAAATCTAAGACCATTGCATATTAAGGTCAAAATAGTGCTACCAATATATGAGTCTCATACGATGCCATTTCGACAATTGTACCACAAAAGCTCGAAATATTACAAGGTTCAAATTACAGAGTTATATGGCTCAAATTCTAAGATTACAAGGTTCAAACTAATATTAGAAATCAAATTCAGCTCATCAGCTCCAAATGCTCGCGCTGATCCGCTCAACATGGATATTAAAGAGGTTCAAACTAATATTACCACTTCTTAGTCTGGTTTCGAAACCTCAAAAATTTTGCAAAGGGGTCTGCAACTGAGAAGGCATGTATGGGGTTGACACGATAACTTCCGATTACTCTGTCATCTGAAGTTCCAAAATGAAATTCAGCAATTTTGGAGCCTATTCCATTCTGTCGCAGGCACCGGCTCTGATCAACAAACCATATATTTTGCGAAATAAATGTACTGCAAACCTCATTTCCTTCAGCACCCTTGCTCTAAGAACAAAGAACCTGGCGAATATAATCTTCGGTAAGGTCCCTCAGTAGGAGTTCAAAGTAATTTCTCAGAGATTCAGATCTAGGCATTCGACGTGATTGTTATATTATATCATATTAGCCACCACTGGGCCTAATCTTATCTGCAAAAGAAGAAAATGTGTTAGTGCCTACATGCAGTTTTGAACATTACTACAGGCCTATTCGGTTTGCAGGATTTGTAAAATGCACTAACATGCCATCTTCGATCTGACATGATTAACATGGGCATTTTATTACATTCTGGAAAAAATGCAGCCTTCTTCACAAGAGGTTGGAGTGGATGAAAAGTTCCCTAAGAAAACTAGTACAGATGAATCCAAAGGAGAAATTCTTATTGATTGTAACCATATGGATTAAGCAACCAATATGGGGGGGGTGGAGCATGTATGTACTGAAATCCTCCACAAGAATCCTTCAGAAATCGTAGTACATTGTCATTGTAAACTTGGAAAAAAGGTGTCACAAATTGAACTATCTTATGGTTAACATTTAACAGGAAAGGAACATCACCTCGATATATAGCTTCTCCAGGCACGGAAAGCATCTCAAGAAACTGACAACTTGCTCCAGGTTGGGGCCGATAGATTCTAGTGACAAGTCCTTCACTGTGTGCAGTTTCGGGGTCAAGCTTGTCGGAATCATTTTCTGAATGTCAGATGATCAAACATCTTCAAATTAGAAATAATGTTAATTTGTAGAAGGAGAGGTAGAAGGCGGCTGTTGTACCTGAACGGGTGTGGATCCAATAACAAGTTCGGAGTATTTGTCAGACGAGTAGCCCACCACTGTCAATTTTGGCGTAGAAATGACATTGATTCTTGTTGGACCTTCTTGATCAACTACAATTAATCTCCCAAGTGCAGGAATGTCCTCAATAACCATACCATGGTACACATCTTGTGATGTCTTCATGTCGTACCAGCAACACACATAAATAGTCCGGAGAGTCATGGAGGTGATGTGGAAGGTACTCAACCCATTGACCACCTGAAGATGAAGGTACTCGAGTGTAGTATAGCCACGGAGCACGCGCTCCATGTCATCGTTTGAGCGGCAGATGGCGACGAGCTCGGGGTGCTTCAGTCATGGTAGAATAAGAGCGGGCACGTCATTAAGGGGGGTGGCACTTCCTGAACTTGGCAACGCGCAGCATGGGCACGAGGCGGAGTGCGGACGTTGGCAGCGATCTGTAACATCCCAAATTTTCAATTTGGAATGTTATACATAGATCATATTGCATTGCATGTTCGATTGCATTTTTGTGCGTGGCGATCCTCAGAAATTCTAAGCAACTCAAGGACCTACGGAGAGAGTTGGGAATTCTACCGTTTTCGTATTTGAGTTTTCTCGAATACCGGTACGGGGATCACGTCGGTTTTAATTATTTTCTCTCCATAAAAATATTTCTTAATAAAATATACGAGCGGAGATAATATGACTTCTCCAAAATAAAAGAAATATTGGAGGACAATATGAAAATCACCTTTAGATTTTTTTTCGGATTTATTTGCGATTTTATTTGCATAGGAAAAATGCGCGTTTTTCAAAATTGCATTTAGGTCCGGGAAAAATGTTCACTTTGTCCTAAATATTATTAGAGGACGGTGAAAATTTATTTCGGAATTTGTGGAGTCCTTTTAGTTTTTTTTCCGTCTGTTTTAGTGCGTCAGGACTCTTTAAGAAAAAGAGGAACCGACCTATGGTCCGTACCCGACTAGGACTCCTCCTAGCCGGCCTCTTATAAGGCCCGCCCGAGCCGCCACCAGCCCACCTCACCCCAGCCCGACCCCGCCACCGTCGCCGCCCGCCGCCCGTCGCCGGACCCCGCCGCCGCCCGCCGTCGTCGTCGGAGCCGCCGCCGCCCGACCCGCCCAACGAGGTAGCCGCCGCCGCCGTTTACCCCATCGAGGCCGTCGGTTTTTTTTAACCGATCGATTTCTCTTTCGAAACCCTAGAACTATTTTTCTAAATAGATCGGTTCGGTTTTTTCGGTTTAGTTCGTTTGCGAACGTTCGTCCGTACGGTCATTCTAACGAACGTTGTTCGCCCCTTAGCCACAGACAGCGAACGTTCGTTTGTCAGCCTGTTCGTCAGTATTCTTTTTCGGGGCTTTTTCCGCGATTATTTTCGATCGCGATCTCTGCCTGATCTTGTTTTTCATTTTTCTTTTCGCTCGAGAGTCAGAATCAGGTGATTCAAAATCCCAGATCTTCGTCTCGACGCCCTCTTTCCATTTAACCAACTTGAACAAGGTTTTCTTACTATAAAATATGACCATAGATCAATCTAGTAAATAGATCTTGTTTCTTTCGCAGCTTGAGTTTCGTTGCTCCGTTTGATTTGATTCTTTTTGCAAATTGGAGTTCTTAAGGTGAACTTTCTGGTTAGATCTTCTTATTTGGAGTTCTGTTGGTGCATCTTTGCTTGATTGCTTATGTATGCTATTGTTTGCTTGCGATAGAATACCCGGGGTGCGAAGCGTGCTACTACGAGTCTCTAGGTTTTGCGAATCATCAGCTAGTCAAGTAACACTTTGATCATACCCGTTTATTACCCAGTTTTTATGCATTAGATCAAACCCTCACACATTGCATGAGTAGGATCTCTTAACTTGCGGGACTGGGAAGTAGATTGAGGTAGAACCTATTACCTGCATTATTTTTAAACCCTTGGGAGTTACTTCTACGTTATGCTTAGGTTGCCATGCTATGCTCGTAGACATGGTTTGGGTTTGAGAGAAATCCATGAAAGATGTGAGTTGTTAATTAATGGTTCATCTTAAGGTGGCTACTTGAATACACATCTGGGTGGATTGGTTGCAGGGCACCTGGAGAATCTAGTGTTGTCCTAGGAAATCCCGGAGGAACCGTGTGATTATCCTATGGAATGCCACCCAGGCTCAAAGGGATCATAAAACTATTCATGCTAGAAAATTCCGTGTGCATAGCTCTTTCGGTGGTGGACTAGCAGAGGTAGGGGAAAGTAGGTGTACGGGTCCACCCGGGGTAAAGAGTAAATGCTTCTGAAAAACTGTGTCTCGGTCATCCGTTTCTCAAACACCATGCAGTGCGAGAAATCCAACGGACGAGATCGAGTCTTGTGGGGAAAAGTGCACAAACCTCTGCAGAGTGTACAAACTGATCATGATTAGCCGTGTCCCCGGTTATGGACAATCTTGAGTATCTGGTAACTTGAATTATTGGTTGATGTCATCACTCTAAAATTAATTTGTTGGGTTAAAGATGACTACTTAAATTGGGATTGAGTTGGAGGTACCTTCTCAATGATGTTTCAACTACCATGATGGTTAAAATAAAATGTATTCCTTTGTTGTAGGAAAAAATTGGCTTTATGCAAAAACTTTAACCTTAGAGCATCCACCAGCCAAATATGCATATAGTGTTAGCCTTTATTCTGTTACTTGCTCTACTGTGTTATCTTGCCAGCATATTCCATGTGCTGACCCGTTTCGGGCTGGAACATGTTACGTTGCAGACTTTTCAGACGAGGAGTAAGACATCCTAGGTCATTTGTCATGCACTCAGCTATGCCGTTGGAGTTGATGGACTCACTTATCTTCCAAACCTTCCGCTGTTATTTTGCTAGATGGCCTTAATCCATAGACTTTTGTAATAAGTTCTCTTTTGAGACATTCGATGTAATAAGTGTGTGATTGCCACTCTGTTATAAATCCTTCAAGTATTGTGTGTGTCAGCATTACCGATCCAGGATGACACAGAACAAAGAGACTTCGGTCCATTCGGATCGTGGTCGCTACAAGATGGTATCTGAGCACATGCTGACTGTAGGACACGAACACTAAGATAAACCCTAGGTCACTCTTCTCTACTCATTTCTGACTCCTCTCCATTTTCTACTCTTTTAGGATGGTGGACCCAAAGAACAAGTTCACTCAACCAGATGAAGACACACCGTTTGGACGACACTTGAAGGAAGTCACTAGGTACCTAAACATAGGAACACCAAGTTTCACCGGGACCTACACCGCCACTTTACCAGAAGAGGAGCGATGGAGTATTCAAGTTCAAATTCCCGAGAGGACCTTCACACCATCCACTGAGCCAATAGAGTTTTCTTTTGATGCACCAATCTAGAGCCTAGGCAAGAGCATGGAAGCCCACATTACTATGGGCCGGATTGGAGAAGTCTACAAGCAGGAGCTGAAGGACACTATCTACCAGATTTATGGACGCTGACATGAGCGATGGGACATGATCAGTACCCAGAAGGACAGATCCATTGCAGCGTTCATCCAGGAGTTAAACCAGCACATTCGTCGACAGGAGCACCAGATGTGCGCAGGGATGCTAGAGTTGAAGAAGGCACTAACCAGGAACTTGGAGATAGAAGAGGAACTAAAGTCTACACGCGACGGTTACGAAGAGGAGATGATGATACTTGTGGAGAAGAATGATGATTTGACGAGGAAGCTAGGAGTATTCATGGGAGATCCAGCACCAGGAGGAGAAGAAGAAAAAGAAGAACCCAAGAAGATTCGTTCTGATGACTACATCATCATCGACGACACAGACTTAGACCCCGATGATAGTGATCACGAAGACTACGAAGATGAAGGTGGAGCACACATCATGGAACCTTCCGCCGATCAAAATTTCTAGATGACCCCCCCCCCTATGACTAGTAGCTTTTCCCCATAAAGTAGAATTTAGAGCACTTTTGTAACGTTAGTTAGATCTTTGTAAGCCCTTGTTTGAAATTGATTGGTGTGATATGTTTGTGTCTGTCTCATGTGCATATGGGTAGTGAATTTTCCCTTAGACCTCATTTCTATTTTAATCTCTTCCCTCTACACCCATCAGATGCCTCCAAGATGTGAGCCCGGATTTTAGTTTCCCCCTGAGCTCACTCAGTTGATCCAGCACCAGAACACTTTGATGCAACTTCTTGTATAGAACACTCAGAACAACCAGAACAACAACAACAACCCTCCACCACCACCACCCGTGGACAACCTGACACATTTCTTAAGGTTGCAACCACCGGTGTTTTCTAGCAGCATTGAACCAATAGTTGCTGATGACTGGCTGCGCAAGATTGGGAGGGACTTGACCACCGCCAATTGCACGGATGCTGAGAAGGTGCGATTTGCAGCACATTAGTTATCTGGACCAGCATCAGCATGGTGGGAGAATTACACAGCCACTTTCCCTGTAGCCAATGTCACTTGGGATCAGTTTCAGCAATATTTTCGCACTGCCCATGTCTCAACTGGAGCTATGAGCATGAAGAAGCGAGAGTTTCGCAACTTGCGCCAGGGAAATCGTACTGTGGCCTAGTACGTAGATGAGTTTAGTACCCTATCTCGTTATGCCCCGGATGATGTGGCCACAGATGCCGCAAAGCAGGAGAGATTTATGGAAGGGCTGAATGATGAGATGAGCGTACAGTTGATAGTGGCAACCTTCAACAACTACCAGGAGTTGGTAAACAAGGCTCTTATGATTGAGGGGAAGCAGCAGCAGATTGAGAGCCGCAAGAGGAAGTATGGGCAAGGAAGGAATAACTCAGGAGCCCAGTAGAAGCCCCGTTTCACCCCGAACTCAGGAGGATACACCCATAACCATGGAAGCCATACCCATAATGGAGGGAGTTCTCATAACCACAATGGCCCCAAGAATGGGAATGGTAATGGAGCAAATAATAATCAGAACCGCTCTACTCCATCAGCACCCGCTAAGAGGGACTTGAGCCACGTCGCATGTTTCAAGTGCGGGAAGAATGGACACTATGCGACAGAATGCCCTGAAGCGAAGAATGGGAACGGAAATGGAAGAGCCGGGAAGAAGCCCAACCCATTCAACAAAGGACAAGTGAACCACGTGACCATGGAGGAGGTTGAAGAGCAACCAGATGCAGTTATCGGTAAATTTTTGGTTAAGTCATTTACCGCAGTAGTTCTTTTCGATACTGGTGCATCGCATTCATAATTTCAAGGGGATTCATAAATAGTCATAAGTTGCCCACCAGAGTCCTTATGACCCCCATGTTAGTAAGTTCACCCGGAGCGGCATATATGGCAAACCAAGGATGCTTTCAGATGCCATTGACCATTGGAAGACATGTTTTTCCCTCAGACCTAATAGTTTTGGAGTCACAAGGTCTGGATGTGATATTGGGTATGGATTGGCTATCGATGTATGGAGGGAACATCGATTGTGCCAATAAGACTATTTTGCTAACCAACCCAGAGGGAAAAAGGATCAAGTATGTATCTAGGCATTCATGTAGAAGGACACAAGTACATTCTCTCACGGGAGTTGTTCAGGAGGAAGTGCCTGTAGTAAAGGATTACTCGGATGTTTTTCTAGAGGAGCTACCTGGCATGCCGCTGGATAGGGATATTGAGTTTTTGATTGAGCTATTGCCTGGCACCGGACCAATATCAAAGAGACCATATTGGATGCTAGCAAATGATCTAGAGGATATCAAGAAGCAGATTAAGGAGTTATTGGAGAAAGGATTTATTCGCCGGAGTTCATCACCTTGGGGAGCTCCAGTGCTTTTGGTAGAAAAGAAGGATGGATCTTTAAGGATGGTCATTGATTATCGGGCACTGAATGAAGTGACGATTAAGAATAAGTACCCGCTGTCGATGATCAATGATTTGTGCGACCAAGTTCAAGGAGTGAAACTATTCTCCAAGATCGATCTATGATCGGGATACCACCAGTTGAAGATCTGAGAGAAGGATATACCCAAGACAGCATTCACCACAAGGTACGGGCTATACGAGTATACGGTTAAGTCATTTGGATTGACTAACGCCCCTGCCTATTTCATGAGCATGATGAATAAGGTGTTTATGGAGTTCTTGGATAAGTTTGTTGTGGTATTCATTGATGATATTTTGGTGTACTCGAAGAACGAGGAGGAACACGCGGAGCATTTGCGTTTGGTACTGGAGAAGCTCAGAGAGCATCAGTTGTATGCCAAGTTTAGCAAATGTGAGTTTTGGTTGAAGGAAGTTGGATTCCTAGGGCATGTTATATCAGGAGAAGGTATAGCAGTGGACCCCGTCAAAGTGCAGGCAGTCACTGAGTGGTTGGCACCCACTTCAGTTGGAGAAATCCATAGTTTTCTTGGACTCACGGGATATTACCGAAGATTCATAGAGAATTTCTCCAAGATTGCAAAGCCGATGACGACATTGTTGAAGAAGGACACAAAGTTCCATTGGACTGAAGAGTGCGAAGAAAGTTTCCAGGAGTTGAAGAAACGTTTGACGACAGCCCCAGTGCTGATCTTGCCAGATATACGTAGGGATTTCCAAGTGTACTGCGATGCTTCACGCTTAGGACTTGGAGGAGTACTCATGCATGAAGGAAGAGTGGTTTCTTATGCATCTCGTCAACTGCGACCGCACGAGTTCAATTATGCGACGCACGATTTGGAGCTAGCAGCAGTTGTGCATGCGCTCAAAACTTGGAGACATTTCCTTATTGGAAATCATTGTGATGTGTACACGGATCACAAGAGTTTGAAGTACATTTTCACTCAGAAGGAGCTGAACCTCAGACAGAGGAGATGGTTAAAGCTTATAAAGGATTACGATATGAAGCTGCACTATCACCCCGGAAAGGCCAATGTCGTTGCAGACGCTTTGAGCCGAAAGAGTTATGCAAATACCCTAGTGTAAGTGCATCTAGTGCCACCCCTAGTGGTTTTGGAGTATTGGCGACAAAACTGGTTGAGGGACTAATGTGTTTGTGAGAATTGCAGGATAACACAGGTAGTAGTCCTTCATTGATTCGGTTAACCTACCGGAGATGACCCCTAAAAATGTATGAAGACATTGATATTAGTGGTGGTATATGAAGAAAATCATATTGAAGACTATGACATGAGAAGACATTGTGTGAAGACTATGGAGAGCGAAGACGTAGATGTTTCGTTATTTCCTTTTCTTCTTTGTTGAGTCATAGGAACCACCGTACTGTTAAGTGGGGTCCAAGTGAACTAAGTCAGAGTGACTGAAGTGATGCTCAACCAAATCCTATGTCTTCGAGCGAAGACTATGAGAGAAAATCTTATCCAGAGGCGGATGAGTCAGCTTTACTTGGAGCTCAAGTAAAGTTGTCGTGTGTGTTTGAAATCTGACCGTTGGAACACGTGTCAGTTCCTTAGTGACCCAGGGTCACTTCGGACAAATAAGGTCGGGTTGCCTAGTGGCTATAAATAGCCCACCCCTACACCATAAATTGCTGGCTGCTCAGAGTTATTACACGGCTTTTGTCGTTTGAGAGCAACCCACCTCCAAAGCATTTGAGAGAGAGAAATCCTTGCGAGGACAAAGCCCAAACACCCAGAGCCAAAGAGTGTTAGGCATCACTGAAGTCTTTCTATCTGTGTGACCTGAAGACTTATTACACTTGAGGACTGTGTTTCCTCCAGCCGGTTAGGCGTCGCGTTCTGAGCATCCAAGAGTCATTGTGGATTGCCGGTGAACGAAGTCTATGAAGGTTTGGAAGTCTACCTTGAAGACTTACTAGAGTGATTGGGCGAGGACTGGGTGTCCTTAGCTCAAGGGGAACAAGGTGAAGACGCGGTCTTCTGAGTTAAATCTCAGCCTCCCTAACCACACGTACAGTTGTCACAGCAACTGGAACTGGTCTAACAAATCACTGTCTTCCCCGAGCTACTGGTTCTACCCTTTCCTTCCCTTTACTTACTTCTCTATGTTGTGAAGACATTGCATGCTTGCCTTATCTGATTGTCTTCACTGAGTATCTACGTGTTGTGATTGGCTTCATTCCTTCTTCCTTTATGATCACTACTACCTAGTTGCTATTAGTCTTCATGCTTTCACTTCATTGAATACATGACTATGGCTTATCTAGTGTAGTACACTTTCCGCTGCATACTAATAGTCTTGAGCTTATTTTTTGTCTTCGAAACTACCATGTTTTGAAGGATTTCATAAAAATCGCCTATTCACCCCCCCCCCTCTAGTCGATATACTGCACTTTCAATTGGTATCAGAGCATTGGTACTCCCTTGTTCTGTGTGATTCGGTTTAACCACCTAGAGTTTTAGTTATGTCGACCGCAGGAATGAAGAAGTGTCGTGCCCTATGTTTGACGGTCATGAGTATCCCAAGTGGAAGGCCATGATGAAGAAACGTCTCATGGCAATTAACAGTGAGTTGTGGACCGTCACTGAGATTGGTCTTACCGATCTATGCAAGAGGGCAGAAGCTGATGACATTCGCAAGTTCTCCCTTCTCAATCTCACAGCGAAGGACGTCATCTGCTCCTATTTGTCTCAAGATCAGTTCAGGAACATCATGCATCTTGATCATGCGAAGCTTATCTGGGACCTTCTCTCTGAAGTCTATGAAGGTCATCGAACTCGTGATGATTCTGGTTTTGGGAAATTCAAGGAATCCCTCAAGACGATGACTTTCGATCCAGAACCATCATCTTCTGCACCATGTCTTATGGCAAAAGGTGCCAAGGTAACCGAATGCTATTCATCTGAATCTAGTGATGATGAATCTGGTGATGAGTTTGGACCCAGCTATGTCAAGCTTGCTTCCCTTGCCACTAAACAATAAATTGCTCTAGAAAAGGCTCAAAAATGCTTAAAAAGAGCAATGACATGTTGGGTGAAGAAATGGATCAGTCAAGAAACTTAGCTGAAAGTCTTCAGAGGCTTCAGGCTAAGTTAACTACGCTTCAAAGTCTTCATAACACTCTCTTATCCGATCATGAAAAGTTAAGAGGATGTTATGAAGACATTCAGAAGAAGCATGATTCATTACTTGCTCAACATGTCAGTGCTACTCACGAAGAGTTTGAACCACCATGTCTAAAATGCATTGAACGTGATAATGCTACATCTGTTGCCGAATGCTCTACTGCTGCCACTGTTGCAATATCTTCAACTATTGATGTGGTAACTAACCCCTCTGCTGAGGAAACCACTACTATTGCTGATGAGAATGCTAGGTTGAAGACTTTGCTTGAAACAAGGATGTACAAAAGCCTCAAAGGGCATCAGACCTTATGTGATGTCCTCAAAAAGTATATACTGAACCAAAACCCTAGGAAAGAGGGTGTTGGGTTCGACAGGAAAATGAATGTCGATGGATCATACTGGAAGCCTGAGCGGTATCCCAAAACCACATGGGTTGCTGCAAAGGGACCTTCAGTGGATCCATCTACCTTATCTGGCTTCACTTGTGCTAATCTTGTTATCATTGATGAATCCTTTGATGCAAACTATAAACTGTTTAAGAATCAAAATGGTGAAGTGTTTGCCAGGTATATTGGTACTAACTGCAGGAATGGACCACCTATGAATAAGATCTGGGTACCCAAAGGTTGTCTTGAGAAGCTTTCAGCAAATATTATCATGACACCTCCTGGGATGAAGACAAATCCCAGACCAAAGGCTTCATATGGTCCTAAGGCTTCATACAGACAAAGGACTCATCTGAGTCACCCTAACGCAAATGTTTCGCAGGGAAACCATACTCAGACCCATGAATATGAGCATGTTTCTTCAAACCGCTATGTTCATAAATCTAAGAATTTTTCTGCCTATTCTTATGAGTATTATTCTCCTCCTGCAAGACTATTTGCTAGGGCTCCAAAGCCAAAGTTCTCAGATGCTGCTCTAAGACTCATTGCTTCTAAGCCACCCCTGAAGATGTGGGTGGTTAAGAAGAACTAACTTTCTCTTGCAGGGAAAGGTCTCTAGCCTATGATCAAAGGCTTCTGATGCTATTGCTGGGGACCTAAAACACTTGTTGGGCACAAGATCAAATGCCCAGAATAACTTACTGCTCATACTATTTATAACTCACTTGTTGAACATCTTATCATTCCTAACTTTCATCTAAAGCCTTCGTAATCCGCTTATGCATCATATGTTTATGCTTCACAATGGCTTTTGGTGAAGCCTATCCTCCAAACTGCATTGTAGGGGGAGACACCAAAGTCTTTAGAATGGATTATGGATAGCGGGTGCACAAATCATATGACTGGTGATCGAAATCTACTCATGGACTCAACTTTACGTCCATCCAACAAGAGTCACATCACATTTGCTGATACTGGTAAAAGCAAAGTGTTGGGTCTAGGTAGAGTTGCAATCTCAAGAGATCAGCACATGGATAAAGTCATGCTTGTTGAATCTCTTGGCTTCAACTTAATGTCTGTCTCAATGCTTTGTGACTTAAACATGATTGTGATCTTTGGTAAATTTCGTTGCATTGTACTAATGGAATCTGACAAGTCTTTAGTATTTGAAGGATACAGAAAAGGTGATCTGTATATGGTAGATTTCTCAGCTGGACCGCAGATGGCCGTATGTCTACTAGCAAAAGCTTCAGAGTGCTGGCTCTGGCATCGAAGGCTAGGACATGCTGGCATGAGGAACTTGCACACTCTCGCAAAGAAGAAGCATGTCATAGGCATCGAGGAAGTCAAGTTCAAGAAAGATCATCTATGTGGTGCTTGTGAAGCTGGGAAGATGACTAGAGCCAAGCACCCCTCGAAGACAATCATGACGACATCTAAACCCTTCGAGCTGCTTCACATGGACTTATTTCGCCCTACTCACTACTCCACATTCTCTACCACAGCCTGTCTCTATGGCTTCGTCATTGTTGACGATTATTCAAGATACACATGGGTGCACATAATACTCTACAAGACTAAAGTGCAAGATGTCTTCAGACGCTTCGCCAACCGTGCCATGAACAATTATGGCATGAAGATCAAACATATCAGAAGTGACAATGGCACTGAATTCAAGAACACTGGCCTCAATCTTTATATGGATGAGATGGGAATCACTCATGAATTCTCAGCCCCATATACACCTCAGCAAAATGGGATCGTTGAGCGCAAGAACAAAACTCTAATTGAGATGGCTCGAACGATGCTCGATGAGTACAAAACGCCAAGAAGATTATGGCCCGAAGCTATTGATACTTGCCGGGACCCCGACTTGGAAGTCGAGATCACCGAGTGCACGTGTACAGTGATCCCAGAGATCAATGCTCACTGAACACACAGAAGCTGAATAACAAGAGTCTTACATCCATACATATCGTCTTACACAAATTAAGGCCATTATGGCCAAGTCTTACATAGATAAAGCCTCACGGGCTGAATAGCAAATAACTCAAATAGCGGAAGTCTTCGATGATAGGTAGAACTCATGCCATCTGCCTTAACCCTACAGGCATTCTGACTGGGATAGCGTCCTAGTTCGCATGTTCGTCTCCAAAGAACTCTTCCTCAAATTCCTGTTCCTCCATGCCTGGCCAATTAAATAACCAGTGGCAAGCCAATGAGTTCTTTGAATGTACTCGCCAGCAACCCATGATGTGGTTCAAAGTAACAATGCAGTTTGAACAATAATGAGCAATCTAGCAATGGGCTAGAATAAATATTCTATCATCAAGTGTATGCGTCAACGAGTTCACGTAACCTTGAAAACAGGTTACCGATATCAACATGAATATGATTCAACTCATCGAGTCAAGTCACCACCTTGACTCATAACACGCACTCTTACCGATGAAGTAAAATTCTGGACATAGTTTAAGTAGCACCACCCAACTGTCCATGACCGTGGACACGGCTATTCAAATAGTTTTACACTCTGCCGAGGTTGCACACTTTACCCACAAGATCCAGGAAGCTTTCATGTCATCCACGATCCCGCTGTACCTCAAGTACTCGGGGGAAGCACCCGGTCATTATCTTTCCTTAGACGACACTAACATAGAGTCCACTCGTTGGTACACGGCCCTTGAGTACAAACAATAGATCACGGGACTTGCCCTAATTTCAATGTCATGCGTACCCGAAGGGACCAACGGTGTGTCCGGTGCCCTGTAAAAACAGTCATGGTCGTCTATCCAAGCACGACCCCGTCCCGGGAAAGACTTCAAGTCTTCCCGTCACTAGTAATGCGGGCACCATGCTAGTATCGACCTAAGTAATCAATAAAGCCCCGTCCCATAAGGGGTAGTGTGGTTGCACATGTTTGGTTGGGACGGTAGTCACACATAAATCTAATCCATCATTTCACCCATGCACAAGATTTTTACCGGCATATCACTGCTTCCTCAAGTGATGACCTAACTCAACATCACCCTCGGGCATTAGGGGCACCCGATGGGTTCATGCAAAGATTTCGACCACGAAGGTTCAAATCACACATGCATCACTAAGCATCAAGACTAACTATTAGCATGTCATCTAGCACATAGCAAGATCAAGAGCAAGGCATGCATCATGTGGTGATTCAACTAGGTCACCACCATAACTCTACCATCATGCATCGGAAACAAACGGGTTCGAAGAACAAGTGTATCATGGTCAAAGGGCTGCTTGCCTGGAGTGGCTTGGTCTTCAAAGTCTTCAAATCCTTCTCCTTCTCATTCTTCAGCAACTCCGTCAAATACGGTATCTATACGTCGCATAAATACAACAGAAAAATAGGACCACAAATAAAACAGAAAAATCAAAGTGCTCAGAAAAATGTCAACTTATTTTTGTTAAATACTAGAGGGAAAACTAAGCTGGAGAAAATTCTTAGTTGGACTTTTGGAGTAACAGAATGGAATCTAGGGATTTTAGAACAGGAGTTTTATTGCTCAAATTTGAATTTAAATTTGAACAGAACAGAAAAGTTTCATGGATATGTGTGAAAGTGACAGCATTAAATAGGTTGGAATATTACAAGAATTTAGGAGTTGGAATTATTTCATTTGGATTAATATTCATTTTTGTAAAATTAATTGAAGTTTTTACAGAAAAGAAAAGAAGAAAAGGCCCTGTGCAACTGGGCCAGGACGGCCACAATGCACGGCCCAGGGCTAACAGCCCAGCCGCACGGGCGCCAGCGCGCGCACGTCAGGTTTTCAAACCTGACGGGCGGGGCCCGGCGGTCAGCGGCTCTGAGAGGAGAGGGATAATGGTGAGGATGACAGGCGGGGCCCGCCTGTCATCTTCAACCTCTCGGCCACGGCTACGGCGAGCTCACCGGCGTCGATTCCGGCCACGACGAAGGCAACGGAGGGCAGGGATGGGTTCAGTGACGAGTCGCGGAGGTAGTGGTGGTGGTGCGGCTCGCCGGGGAGGTCGGGTTCGTCGGCGGCGAGGTGGGACGGCGGAGGGTCGTCGGGAACCTGCTGGCTAGCTCGTTTCTGGCAGCTGCAGAAGGGGAAAATGGAGGGGAAAGCATCAGCGGGGTGTGGCGGTTCCAAATCGGGCAAGAGAAAGGGCGGAGGAGGCCCGTACTGCGAGATCACCGGCTACCCGACGCGGCGAAGCTCCGGTCGATCCCGAGCACTGGGGCTCTTCGGGGATGAACTAGCGGTGCTGGAGGAATTAAGGGGATGTGGTGAGGTTGCTGGTGCTGAATGGAGAGCTCGGGGGGGCTTATATAGCCGCGCCCACGGTCCACCGTGGACTCGTGCGCCGGCGAGGTTGCAGGCGAGGCCAGAGGCCATTCTGGTGCCTGTGATCGAGCCGGGGAGGATCGTGGACGTGTTCCCCGCCTAGTTGAGGGGAGAGGAGGAGCGGGGGACGCTCCAGACCGTGCGCGCGTGTGAAGCCGAGGAGTGGACGTTGCGGGCGGCCGGTGCGCGTGTGGAGACGGCCACTGGAGGGCGCAGGAGGAGGGGGACAGCACCGCTGGAGGCTGCGGACGTCGAGGTGCATTGGGAGGCGCGAGGGGAGAGCTCGAGGCTGTCGGGGGCAGGCGATCGGGCGAAGCTACAGTGCGGTGGCGCACTGTAGCGCGCTCTGGAGCGCCCTTATCGCATGCCATGGCATGCCATTGGCCCTCTGGATGCGTCCACCGTGTCTGGGGGTGTCCAGGGTGATGCAAGCACTACGGGTGAGGCTTTGGATGCTCTGGAGATGCTGTGAGAGAGAAGAGGAGCTGGTGACTTGGTAGAAAATGGCTGTCCAGCAGGGTGAACTAGGGTTTTTACCCCTCAATCATGGAGCTGGAGACATGGGAGAGTTACTGGAGGTAGCTAGTGACTTGATGAACCTGTGGTAGAAAGTTGAGGCCAAGGTAAATAGTAAAAGTGACCAAGAAGAGGGTTTTAGTAAAAACCCAGAAGGTGTTTGATCAGTCTTTGGTCAAGCAAATGATCTCCACTTTCCATGACACTTAACAGGATTGAATTTTATAAGAAAATAGGGTGTTTCACCAATTTTGGGCTCATTTGAAGAAACTAGCCAATGTCACTTTGGTGAACCCTAGAAATCAATAGAAATGGCTTCATCTTGTTTAATTCAAGCTAATCATCTCCCCTTGATGCACCACTTGGTGTAGTTTCATCATTTGGGGTATTGATCATGCCCACAAAGTTTGAAGCACCAGGTAAAAAGTTGGCAATGTAAAGTTGTTCAAATTTGCATTTGAACAGAAAGGGTTTTGGGGTATTCTGATCAAGTTGCTCTACTCCAAATCTTATGCCATTTGGTCTAGATGCCTTATTAGGCCATTCTAGCATGTGCACCAAGTTTGAGAGCATTTGGATAAGTTTGGCAATGTAGAGTTGCTCAAACTTCAAATATGGACAGAATGGTTATGAAGGGTTTTGAGGATGTTTTCTTGCTTCCCAAGGCATGGGACTTGGCAAGATCATCATATATGTCATAAGTGACATAATAGAATTTCCCTGGAATTTTTGGAGAATATTCCCTTTGTAAATATTTCAAAAGCTTGAAATATCCAGAAAGGGTTTTAGAGGGATTAGCCCATTATTTTGAACATGACCAAGTGTTGAAACTCTTATATATGGACAATATATGTCCTGTGAGTCTCCCTGCATTTTGGAAAATATTTTTGAAATACTTAAATAATTTTCCCCTATTAAAGACCATTTCTGGCCTTTAGAAAAAGCTTTTAAATAAAATAGGAAAATAACTTTTAAAATTATACCTTTGTGGTTTCTGGGAGTCCTATGACTACTAAGTCTCAAATACACCTTTTGAAATAAATTTCTCACCCTAATTTAAGCACTTGCAGTGCAAATCTCAATTCAGGGGTTTTTTGAAAACTAAATTTATAAAATACATTTTGGCCAAATTAATTTTGTAAGAAAATACTATACTGTTATATAACACTTGGCATGATCATTGGGCAGAAGTTTTGGGTATGGAGATGAATTCTATAAGAGGTAATAGTTGACTTTAATGAGCACATAAAAAGCACTTGAAGAAAAACTCAATTCCAAATAAAAGCCAAATGATGTCAAAAAAAATTTGGTCCAAATTTTCATGCTTCATTCATGCAAATAACATGTTACAAAATGCAGGGTGTGACAGACCTACCCCCCTTACAAGAATCTCGTCCCCGAGATTCCTAAACTAGGTCTTAAAAGAGATCGGGAAACTCGGATCTAAGATAGTCCTCACGTTCCCAGGTTGCTTCTGCTTCGGTGTGGTTGCTCCACTGGACCTTGAAGTACTTGATGGTGCGGCTTCGCGTCCGTCGTTCTGCTTCGTCCAGAATGTGAATGGGCTTCTCGCGGTAGGTCAGATCATGCTGCAGATCAATGGCTTGGTGATCAACATCCTTGTAGAGATTAGGCTTGTTCGGAACTTGGAGACATTTTCGGAGTTGTGACACATGGAACACATTGTGCACACCGGATAGCTTAGGTGGTAGTTCCAACTGATAAGCCACTTCTCCTCGTCGTGCAGTGATCTCAAAGAGTCCAATGAACCTTGGTGCGAGCTTCCCCTTGACGTGGAAACGCTTGGTTCCCTTCAGAGGTGTTACCCGCAGGTACACATGGTCCCCGACATGGAAACTCATGTCCCGACGGTGAGTGTCAGCATAGCTCTTTTGCCTTGACTTGGCTGCCTTCAAACGCTCTCTGACTAGTTGGACTTGCTCTTCTGATGCGCGGAGAATATCCGGTCCAAAGACTAGTCCTTCTCCAGTCTCTGACCAGTTGAGGGGTGTGCGGCATCTGCGTCCGTACAACACCTCAAATGGTGCCATCTGAAGGCTCGACTGGTAACTGTTGTTATAGGAGAACTCGGCAAAAGGGAGACAATCTTCCCACTTGGCTCCATATGCCAAGACACAGGCTCGGAGCATATCTTCGAGAATTTGATTGACTCGTTCTGTCTGACCTCCGTTCTGTGGGTGGAAAGCCGTGCTGAAAGATAACTTGGTTCCCAAGGCTTCTTGGAACTTCTTCCAGAACCTTGAGGTGAACTGGGTTCCTCGATCTGACACAATCTCCTTGGGAACGCCGTGAAGACTTACGATTCTGTCGATGTCGAGAGCTGCCAGCCGGTTGCCATCATAAGTGGTCTTGACAGGAATAAAGTGGGCCACCTTGGTCAAATGATCGACTATGACCCAGATAGAGTCATGTCCTCTATCCGACCTTGGTAATCCAGTGATGAAGTCCATTCCGACTTTATCCCACTTCCACTCAGGAACCTTGAGTGGCTGAAGCAATCCAGCAGGTCGCTGATATTCAGCCTTAACCCTTTGGCACACATCACACTTTGCAACATAGGTTGCAATCTCTCTTTTCATCCCGTGCCACCAGAATCTTGCCTTCAAGTCTTGATACATCTTGGTTCCTCCGGGGTGGATGGAATACGGAGTGTCGTGGGCTTCTTGCAGAATCAGGTTATTCAGCTCTGTGTTGTTTGGTACGCAGATGCGGCCTTTGTACCAAACAATCCCGTGCTCATCTTCAGAGAATCCTGGGGCCTTGCCTAGCTTCATCTTCTTCTTGATGCCTTCAATGCTCGCGTGTCCATCTTGTGCCTTCTTGACTTCGTCCATCAGGGTCGGTCTGACTTCCAAATGATCCAGAAATCCAGGGGTGACCAATTCCAAACTGAATTGCTCGAACTCCTTAAACAAGGCTGGCTGCCTTTCTTGAATAACGACATTCAAAGAGCAAGCCTTCCTGCTTAAGGCATCGGCCACCACGTTAGCCTTCCCGGGGTGATATTGAACACTGAGGTCATAGTCCTTGATGAGCTCCAACCATCTTCGCTGCCTCATGTTCAATTCCTTTTGGGTGAAAATATACTTCAGACTTTTGTGGTCTGTGTATATCTCACACCGTTTCCCTAGGAGGTAATGCCGCCAGGTCTTCAAGGCATGAACTACTGCCGCTAGCTCAAGATCATGAGTAGCGTAGTTCTCCTCATGGGGTCATAGCTGCCTGGAGAGGTATGCTATGACTCGGCCTTCTTGCATCAGAACGCTTCCCAATCCGGTTCGAGAGGCATCACAATATATCACGAACTCCTTGTGAATATCAGGTGTTGACAGAACTGGGGCGGTGGTCAATCTCTTCTTGAGCTCTTGGAAGCTCTCTTCGCATTTTGGCGTCCACTCGAACTTCTTGTCCTTCTTGAGGAGCTGAGTCATTGGCCGGGCAATGCTAGAGAATCCTTCCACAAATTTGCGGTAATAGCCCGCAAGTCCGAGGAAGTTTCTGACTTCCTTGACGGTTGTCGGAGATTGCCATTGGGTCACAGCTTCAATCTTCGCGGGATCAACTGATAATCCTTCTTCGGTCAAGACGTGACCTAAGAATCCAACTTTATGCAGCCAGAACTCGCACTTGCTGAATTTGGCATACAGTTGGTGCTCCCGAAGCTTATCTAGGACCATCCTCAAATGTTGCTCGTGCTCTTCCTCCGACTTCGAGAAGACAAGAATGTCATCGATGAAGACAACAACGAACTTGTCCAAATATTCCATGAAGACTTTATTCATGAGATACATGAAGTAAGCTGGGGCATTGGTTAACCCAAAGGACATGACCGTACACTCGTACAGGCCATATCTGGTTACGAATGCCGTCTTCGGAATATCTTGGGGTCTGATCTTCAGCTGGTAGTACCCAGATCTGAGGTCGATCTTGGAGAACACCTTGGCTCCGTTGAGCTGATTAAACAGAACTTCGATCTTGGGAAGTGGATATTTGTTCTTGATTGTAACTTCATTGAGGGAACGATAGTCAATGCATAAGCGAATGGTACCGTCCCTCTTTGCCACAAACAGAACGGGTGATCCCCAAGGGGAGGCACTTGGGCGGATAAATCCCTTCCTCAGCTCCTCTTCCAGTTGCTTCTTCAACTCGGCTAATTCTTCCGTCCCCATTCTATAAGGCTTCTTATAGATGGGTCCTACCCCGGGCACGAGCTCGATGATGAACTCAATGTCACGGTCAGGGGGCATTCCCGGTAGTTCATCCGGAAAGACATCAGGATACTCACATACCACTGGTACTTGCTCTAGCCCAACTTCAGACAGATAGTTGACTTGAGCGGCTTGAGCGGAAGAGGAGTTGGGAGCAAACTTGACTTCGACTCCTTGGTCATTGGCCACAGTGACTGTCCGATTGGCACAGTCTAACAAGCCTTGGTGCTTGCTGAGCCAATTCATGCCTAGGATCGCATCCAAGCCTTGTGATCTCAGGACGATGAGGTCTGCTAGGAAATCTATGCCGTTAATGGTAATACTGACTCCCTTACAGCCTATCTTGGCTCTCATCTCTGCTCCGGGGGTTTGTACCACCATAGGGTTATTCAGGGGTGTAGGGGTCATGCCACTTTTTAATGCAAATCTTTGAGTGACAAATGAATGCGTTGCTCCAGAAACAAACAAGACAGTTGCAGGTGCTGAGTTGACAAGGAACGTACCTAGCACGACGTCCGGGTCTTCATGGGCTTCTTCAGCAGTGACGTGATTCACACGCCCCTTCCCATGGTTAGGTGGATTGCGAGGAGCTGGGTTCCTTGGTGGCATCCCGCGGCCTTGTCCTTGGTTCTGCGCATTGGGGCGCGGGGCCTCTGGCTTCTTGTTGGGGCACACCCTTGAGATGTGTCCGGACTGACCGCATCCAAAGCAAGTGACTTGGTTTGGATTCATCTTGTTGCTACCACTGTTATTGGGGTTGAAAGCTGGCCTTGGGTTGGCATACTGCTGAGGCTGATAGTTGGTGCGAGGTTGGCTTGGCCGGGGAAGGTTGGGCAGTCGCACACGACAAGCGAGTATTGCAGAGTCTGATTGAGGCCTTCCATGAAGCGCTCCCTTTTTGCAGCATCAGTGCTGACATCCTCAGGGGCATACCTTGATAGAACACTGAACTTCTGCATGTACTCCTTGACAGTGCCACTTCCTTGCTTCAGGGCTCGGAACTCACGCTTTTTGATAGCCATGATTCCGAAAGGAATGTGGGCTTTGCGGAATTCTGCCTTGAAGTTGACCCAAGTGATGTCTTGTTCAGCATGCATGACCTTGAATCCATCCCACCAAGCTCTAGCAGTCCCCCCGAGACAGTGGGCTGCATAAGCCAACTTCTCGCGGTCTTCGGTGCATCCGATTAGTTCTAGTATTTACTCAATGGAGCGGACCCAGTCGTCTGCATCCAGGGGTTCAGCAGTCTCGATAAAGGTTGGCGGTGCATGCTTCTTGAACTCTGCCAACGTGGAACGTCCATGGCAATTCCCCGCCGGCTGGCGGTTGTTGGTGACAGCTTGAGCAATCAACTGAAGAGCTGCGGTGTTGGCTTGGCGTTCCTCGCGGAAAGCTTGGAGAAGCTGAGCCATGACCATGTTTGGAGGAGGTGGTGGTGGAGCTTGGTCGTTGGTTTGGTCGTGGCCTGCCTCTGACTAAGCGGATGCTCCGGCTTCAGGCTGCTGGGTAGAGGTACCAGTACGAGTTACAACAGGCATCCTGTTGGAGCGGTAAAAGGTCTCATGACTCGGAAGAGGGAAAGCAAGATAGATGGGTGCCTAGTAAGGGGGTGGGTGTGACCCTAATCAAATAATGCAAGGGCCGTAAGGCCAAAACACATTCATTAAAATCCAAATGGGTGATGCAGTCGTTTACACATTCCCCAAGGAAGAATACGACAGACATCCATACACAACAAAAGAAAACACTAGATGGTTTCATATAAACCATACAAGGACTCAACTGCGCATAGGGGTTACACGACCTATCCTACCGTAGAGGTCACAACTGGCATATCCGAGTAGCGAATAATGCCTAAGCGGCGGAATGCTCGGTCGCGTATTCCGGCTCTTCTGGGTCTTCCTCCTTGTCTTCATCTGTCTGGGCCCCCTTGTCACTTGAGGGTGTGGGGGAGTGGAGGAGTTGGATACGACGGTGATTCGTTGGTGGTGCTGGGAAAAGCTTGCGATATTCCCTTGTCGTCATCCGGCGTCGTCGAGGTGTTTCTTCATTCTTGGAAGATACATCTTCGGAGGGCCTTCCGCCTCGGTATGCGATAGCGGACTGTCCGGAAGGTGCTCCTTCCTTCTTGATCCTATTTGTCTTCTCTTGAGCTCAATGAAGAAGTGCCTTGGTCTTGTGAAGTTCTTCTCGGAGCTTCATTGTTTCCGAGGCCAAGTCTTGTGCCAAGCTGTCGGCACATAGACTGAAGTAGGTCTGGAACCGAAGCGAGAGTCCTTCCTTTAACGGAGGGGCTAGTGCGCTGCTTTCTTCTTCACCTTCCTTCCGGTAAGGCAAGAAGCGAGTTGTCATCTTGGCTGCCATCTCCGGAAGAAGCTCACGGAGACGGGTAAGTGCCTTGAGTGCAGCAGCATCGACAGCGAGTGGTAGTGTTGCCATCTGGGGTCCCTCGAAGAACCAACTTGTGGGAGGATCGTTTGCCTTCACGATCACTTCCACATGGTACTCCACCTCAGTGTTGCTAACCCAATGCTCAAGGTAGGTGAGGATGGGCGCTCGGTGGAACTGACACTCCTGGAGGCTATCCTCGAGAAGCAAGGGAAACCCAGTGGTCAGGTGCTCTTCGGGTACAGCGGCCATCTACAAAGGTGGAATAGGAGGGGTTAATAAGCTGATGAAATCTCAGGTTTAGAAAAGAAGAGAGGTTCAGAAGGTTTCTGAAAAAGGGTCTCATCTAACTAACGCCCATGCTAACTAAGGCTTCCTATAGTTAGGATGGCTCTGATACCAGCTCTGCCGGGACCCCGACTTGGAAGTCGAGACCACCGAGTGCACGTGTATAGTGATCCCAGAGATCAATGCTCACTGAACACACAGAAGCTGAATAACAAGAGTCTTACATCCATACATATCGTCTTACACAAATTAAGGCCATTATGGCCAAGTCTTACATAGATAAAGCCTCACGGGCTGAATAGCAAATAACTCAAATAGCGGAAGTCTTCGATGATAGGTAGAACCCATGCCATCTGCCTTAACCCTACAGGCATTCTGACTGGGATAGCGTCCTAGTTCTCATGTTCGTCTCTAAAGAACTATTCCTCAAATTACTGTTCCTCCATGCCTGGCCAATTAAATAACCAGTGGCAAGCCAATGAGTACTTTGAATGTACTCGCAAGCAACCCATGATGTGGTTCAAAATAACAATGCAGTTTGAACAATAATGAGCAATCTAGCAATGGGATAGAATAAATATTCTATCATCAAGTGTATGCATCAACGAGTTCACGTAACCTTGAAAACAGGTTACGATATCAACATGAATATGATTCAACTCATCGAGTCAAGTCACCACCTTGACTCATCACACGCACTCTTACCGATGAAGTAAAATTCTGGACATAGTTTAAGTAGCACCACCCAACTGTCCATGACCGTGGACACGGCTATTCGAATAGTTTTACACTCTGCAGAGGTTGCGCACTTTACCCACAAGATCCGGGAAGCTTTCGTGTCATCCACGATCCCGCAGTACCTCAAGTACTCGGGGGAAGCACCCGGTCATTATCTTTCCTTAGACGACACTAACATAGAGTCCACTCGTTGGTACACGGCCCTTGAGTACAAACAATAGATCACGGGACATGCCCTAATTTCAATGTCACGCGTACCCGAAGGGACCAACGGTGTGTCCGGTGCCCTGTAAAAACAGTCATGGTCGTCTATCCAAGCACGACCCCGTCCCGGGAAAGACTTCAAGTCTTCCCGTCACTAGTAATGCGGGCACCATGCTAGTATCGACCTAAGTAATCATTAAAGCCCCGTCCCATAAGGGGTAGTGTGGTTGCACATGTTTGGTTGGGACGGTAGTCACACATAAATCTAATCCATCATTTCACCCATGCACAAGATTTTTACCGGCACATCACTTCTTCCTCAAGTGATGACCTAACTCAACATCACCCTCGGGCATTAGGGGCACCCGATGGGTTCATGCAAATATTTCAACCACGAAGGTTCAAATCACACATGCATCACTAAGCATCAAGACTAACTATTAGCATGTCATCTCGCACATAGCAAGATCAAGAGCAAGGCATGCATCATGTGGTGATTCAACTAGGTCACCACCATAACTCTACCATCATGCATCGGAAACAAACGGGTTCCGAAGAACAAGTGTATCATGGTCAAAGGGCTGCTTGCCTGGAGTGGCTTGGTCTTCAAAGTCTTCAAATCCGTCTCCTTCTCCTTCTTCAGCAACTCCGTCAAATACGGTATCTATACGCCGCATAAATACAACGGAAAAATAAGACCACAAATAAAACAGAAAAATCAAAGTGCTCAGAAAAATGTCAACTTATTTTTGTTAAATACTAGAGGGAAAACTAAGATGGAGAAAATTCTTAGTTGGACTTTTGGAGTTACAGAATGGAATCTAGGGATTCTAGAACAGGAGTTTTATTGCTCAAATTTGAATTTAAATTTGAACAGAAAAGTTTCATGGATATGTGTGAAAGTGACACCATTAAATAGGTTGGAATATTACAAGAATTTAGGAGTTGGAATTATTTCATTTGGACTAATATTCATTTCTGTAAAATTAATTGAACTTTTTACAGAAAAGAAAAGAAGAAAAGGCCCTGTGCAACTGGGCCAGGATGGCCACAGTGCACGGCCCAGGGCTAACAGCCCAGCCGCACGGGCGCCAGCGCGCGCACGTCAGGTTTTCAAACCTGACAGGCGGGGCCCGGCGGTCAGCGGCTGTGAGGGGAGAGGGATAGTGGTGAGGATGACAGGCGGGGCCCGCCTGTCATCTTCAACCTCTCGGCCACGGCGACGACGAGCTCACCGGCGTCGATTCCGGCCACGGCGAAGGCAACGGAGGGCATGGATGGGTTCAGCGACGAGTCGCGGAGGTAGTGGTGGTGGTGCGGCTCGCCGGGGAGGTCGGGTTCGTCGACGGCGAGGAGGGACGGTGGAGGGTCGTCGGGAACCTGCTGGCTAGCTTGTTTCCGGCAGCTGCAGAAGGGGAAAATGGAGGGGAAAGCATCAGCGAGGTGTGGCGGTTCCAAATCGGGCAAGAGAAAGGGCGGAGGAGGCCCGTACTGCGAGATCACCGGCTGCCCGACGCGGCGGAGCTCCGGTCGATCCCGAGCACTGGGGCTCTTCGGGGATGAACTAGCGGTGCTGGAGGACTAAATGGGATGTGGTGAGGTTGCTGGTGCTGAGTGGAGAGCTCGGGGGGGGCTTATATAGCCGCGCCCACGGTCCACCGTGGACTCGTGCGCCGGCGAGGTTGCAGGCGAGGCCAGAGGCCGTTCTGGTGCCTGCGATCGAGCCGGGGAGGATCGTGGACGTGTTCCACGCCTAGTTGAGGTGAGAGGAGGAGCGGGGGACGCTCCAGACCGTGCGCGCGTGTGAAGCCGAGGAGTGGACGTTGCAGGCGGCCGGTGCGCGTGTGGAGACGGCTACTAGAGGGCGCAGGAGGAGGGGGACAGCACCGGTGGAGGCTGCGGACGTCGAGGCGCGTTGGGAGGCGCGAGGGGAGAGCTCGAGGCTGTCGGGGGCAGGCGATTGGGCGAAGCTACAGTGCGGTGACGCACTGTAGCGCGCTCTGGAGCGCCCTTATCGCATGCCATGGCATGCCATTGGCCCTCTGGACGCGTCCACCGTGTCTGGGGGGGTCTAGGGTGATGCAAGCACTACGAGTGAGGCTTTGGATGCTCTGGATATGCTGTGAGAGAGAAGAGGAGCTGGTGACTTGGTAGAAAATGGCTGTCCAGCAGGGTGAACTAGGGTTTTTACCCCTCAATCATGGAGCTGGAGACATGGGAGAGTTACTGGAGGTAGCTAGTGACTTGATGAACCTGTGGTAGAAAGTTGAGGCCAAGGTAAATAGTAAAAGTGATCAAGAAGAGGGTTTTAGTAAAAACCCAGAAGGTGTTTGATCAGTGTTTGGTCAAGCAAATGATCTCCACTTGCCATGACACTTAACAGGATTGAATGTTATAAGAAAATAGGGTGTTTCACCAATTTTGGGCTCATTTGAAGAAATTAGCCAATGTAACTTTGGTGAACCCTAGAAATCAACAGAAATGGCTTCATCTTGTTTAAGTCAAGCTAATCATCTCCCCTTGATGCACCACTTGGTGTAGTTTCATCATTTGGGGTATTGATCATGCCCACAAAGTTTGAAGCACCAGGTAAAAAGTTGGCAATGTAAAGTTGTTCAAATTTGCATTTGAACAGAAAGGGTTTTGGGGTATTCTGATCAAGTTGCTCTACTCCAAATCTTATGCCATTTGGTCTAGATGCCTTATTAGGCCATTCTAGCATGTGGACCAAGTTTGAGAGCATTTGGATAAGTTTGGCAATGTAGAGTTGCTCAAACTTCAAATATGAACAGAATGGTTATGAAGGGTTTTGAGGATGTTTTCTTGCTTCCCAAGGCATGGGACTTGGCAAGATCATCATATATGTCATAAGTGACATAATAGAATTTCCCTGGAATTTTTGGAGAATATTCCCTTTGTAAATATTTCAAAAGCTTGAAATATCCAGAAAGGGTTTTAGAGGGATTAGCCCATTATTTTGAACATGACCAAGTGTTGAAACTCTTATATATGGACAATATATGTCCTATGAGTCTCCCTGAATTTTGGCAAATATTTTTGAAATACTTAAATAATTTTCCCCTATTAAAGACCATTTCTGGCCTTTAGAAAAATCTTTTAAATAAAATAGGAAAATAACTTTTAAAATTATACCTTTGTGGTTTCTGGGAGTCCTATGACTACTAGGTCTCAAATACACCTTTTGAAATAAATTTCTCACCCTAATTTAAGCACTTGCAGTGCAAATCTCAATTCAGGGGTTTTTGGAAAACTAAATTTATAAAATACATTTTGGCCAAATTAATTTTGTAAGAAAATACTATACTGTTATATAACACTTGGCATGATCATTGGGCAGAAGTTTTGGGTATGGAGATGAATTCTACAAGAGGTAATAGTTGTCTTTCATGAGCACATAAAAAGCACTTGAAGAAAAACTCAATTCCAAATAAAAGCCAAATGATGTCAAAAAAAAATTGTTGGTCCAAATTTTCATGCTTCATTCATGCAAATAACATGTTACAAAATGCAGGGTGTGACAATACTGCATGCCATATCATTAACCGTGTTTATCTTCACAAGCTTTTGAAGA
>LR738715.1:535817812-535836092 GCA_902687465.1 Secale cereale
TCAATATCTGAACCCAAGAAAGTTGTTGAAGCTTTTATGGAGCCTGAATGGATTCAAGCAATGCAAGAAGAGCTTCAACAGTTTGAGCTGAACAATGTGTGGGAACTTGTCAAGCGTCCTGATCCTCGAAAGCACAACATAATAGGCACAAAATGGATCTATCGCAACAAGCAAGATGAGCATGGTCAAGTGGTCAGAAACAAAGCTCGTCTCGTTGCTCAAGGATACACTCAAGTTGAAGGGATTGACTTGGATGAAACATTTGCTCCTGTGGCTAGGCTTGAAGCTATTCGTATACTGCTAGCCTATGCAAATCATAACAACATACTTCTATATCAAATGTATGTAAAGAGTGCCTTTCTCAATGGAAGAATTGAAGAAGAAGTGTATGTTGCACAACCACCTAGGTTTGAAGACCCAAAACGTCCTGATATGGTATACAAGCTCAACAAGGCACTGTATGGCCTCAAACAAGCGCCTCGTGCTTGGTATGACAATCTCAAAGACTTCCTAAAGAGCAAAGGCTTCAAACCTGGATCCCTAGACCCCACACTCTTCACGAAGACATATGATGATGAGCTATTTGTCTGCCAAATCTATGTGGATGACATTATCTTCGGCTGCACGGACAAGAAATACAGTGATGAGTTTGGTCATATGAAGCAAGAGCAATATCAAATGTCCATGATGGGTGAGCTAAAGTTCTTCCTTGGTCTTCAAATTCGTCAGCAAAGCAACAGCATCTTCATATCTGAAGAGAAGTATCTTAAAGACTGCCTGAAGAAGTTTGGAATGCAAGACTGCAAAGGGTACTCGACGCCAATGCCTGCTAAACATCATCTGGGTCCCGACGCCAATGGTAAAGAGTTTGATCAACAGGTATACCGTTCCATGATTGGTTCTTTACTTTATTTATGTGCATCTAGGCCAGATATTATGCTTAGTGTTTGCATGTGTGCTCGATATCAAGCGGCACCAAAGGAGTCGCATCACTTAGCTGTGAAGCGAATACTTCGATATTTGGCTTACACCCCAACACTAGGATTATGGTATCCAAAGGGCTCAGAGTTTGATCTAGCAGGATTTTCAGATGCTGATTATGCTGGTGACAAAGTTGATCGCAAGTCCACATCAGGCACATGTCACTTTCTTGGACGATCACTTGTCTATTGGTCTTCAAAGAAGCAAAACTGTGTATCACTCTCGACTGCTGAATCTGAATACATTGCTGCTGGATCTTGCTGCGCTCAGCTTCTCTGGATGAAGCAAACACTCATGGTCTATGGAGTCCATCTGAAGCATGTGCCACTCTACTGTGATAATGAAAGCGCCATCAAGATTGCCAACAACCCAGTTCAGCACTCGAAGACAAAGCACATTGAAATTCGTCATCATTTTCTCAGAGATCATGTTATGAAGGAAGATATTGATATCATACACGTCAACATTGAAGAGCAACTGGCAGATATCTTCACAAAGCCCTTGGATGAGAAAAGGTTTTGCAAGTTGCGGTGTGAGCTAAATATCTTAGAATCCTCAAATGTCCTGTAATCAGGCACACATCCTAACACTTATGCATATTGATGACTTAGATGTGCAACACACGAAGTAAAGTATATCTTCAATCAATGAACACTTACATTCTAAGTGTGAATACATTAACATGGAATTTGACTTTGGAGCGCCACGATAATTGTGCGCCGTGTTTGGGTCTAATACTTCCTATACGGTGGGTAACGCCACCACCAATTTCTTGTTTGAAGCGTTTCTCGTGGCGTTACATTTGCAAAGTCTTCGCACTTGGTTTGTCTTCGTATAGGACATATATATATATATATAGGCCAGATATTATGTTATGTTATGTTATGTCCTCAACAGCATTCACTTATAGCTATGTCTTCATATTTGAATCTTTTGGACTAAGTGAATGTGATCGGACCCTAACCTATCTTTGCTTTCTTATCTCACACTCTGTCTGTCCAAATCAAATGCACTCTGTTGAAACAGTCGAATATCTTCTCTGCGTCCTTGTCAGCAGAAGATACGGAGACAAACTTTAAATCTGATTTTAATGCTCCATCCGTTATGCCTGACACCCGGAGAAGCCGGAACGACCACTCCGACAGTCGTGGTGTACGTGGAATCGTGGGACAACTCCCAATGCATTACATGACCGCCACGTGTCACTCGTATGTGAACCGTCAGGGGCACCTGAGTAATTACGTTGTGCCGTCTCCCATGCCTATAAATGCACATCCCATGACGGTCAAAAGTTTCTTCTACCACCTCTCCACCTCGACCAACCCTAGCGCCTTCGCTAGCTTTCGACGACGCCGGCGACGAAGCGCTTCACTGCCGCAACTTTGTCGACGCCGTCCTCACGCCGGCCGCGGACATCTTCTACTCCGCCGTCGCCGTAGCTGTCCTCAGTCACCAAGTTAGGGCATGGAAGACCGAACTGCTGGGCATCCAACTCCTCTCCGTCTAAGCAGTTCATCGTGTGGTAAATAAAACTTGCTTTTTACCATCTTCCAGATCCATAAAGATTCATCTATTTTACCACAAGAGGTTTCTGCCTACTTAGATATATAGATCTATCCTGTCTGCATCTCATATCTTGCCTAGTACATTCACATATGCTTCAACCATAGTTAGATTCCTCACTTGTACTTATTCATGGATTTGTACAAATCTGGAACCAACTCCCATGAGTGAATGTCTTCGCACTATGAGGTCAAAGTCTTCAAAACTGTTTTAATCTTCAAAACTTCTGAGAATGCATATGACCTCTTCCCCTTCCCTCGCATCTCTAATGCTGTCACAGGTACAAGTCCGTGGGAGAACCCCTTGGTTCTCATAGTCTGCATTCATTTGCCGAGTTTTTGCAGCGTCACATTCATTCCCCTGAAGACAGTTCCTGTCTGACCAGCAGACCGAAGCATTTGCCTGTTTTGAAGCCATTCAATTTGAAGCCCTTCAGGTTGAAGCAAATGGCAACTGACAAGACAGTAAGAAAGGGTGGCAGACAGCGCCGTGGCAACACCTCCATTGATTTGCCTCCTGATCTAAGTGAGATATACAAGACTGATCCAAAGGAGGATTACAATTAGAGGAAGACATGAATCCAATGGATTCGAAGATACTGGGCTGAACAGTGGTTCAAGTATAGGTTCGTGACCCAAGAGTATGCCGAGAAAAATGCCATCAAGCATCCATGGGGAGATATCACTTGTAAGAATCTTCCCCCCAAGACTCGTGCTGAAGCCATTGCTCAAGGCTTCTATCCTTGCATGGTCAAAGGGCCTTAGCCTGCTGATGCTGATCCAAGCTCTCTGCTCTGGTGTCGCGACGACAATCTGTTCAAGCGAAATCTTCAATTCGCCAAGAACTCGGCCAAAGAGAACAAGAAGCTTTGGGGATTAGACTTCAATCCTGGCCCCTCTGCGCCCCGCGCTGATGGCACGCGCGAAGCTGAACCGAATCTGGTTGGGCCCTTCTACAACCTAGAGGGCCTCATCAGTCACATAAGGGTTCAAGGGGCAGATGTGGATCAGCCTGAAGCAGATGCTGACTCTGAAGAAGCACCTGCAACTCCGAAGCCCCAGAAGAAGAAATCAAAGGCTTCAAAGACTACTCCACCAAGGGCTTCTAGAGTGAAGCCTTTGGCCACAGCTCCACCTGCACCAAGTGTGCAATCTGAGGAACACTCTCGTATCTCCAAGAGCAGACAGCTGAAGAGGAAGCCAACATGCAACCCCCAGTCTAGCTCTCACTCCTGATGCAGTACTGAAGACTGCCAATGATACCCTTGATCTCTCAAGTGATGAAGATCTTGGTGATGATGCTCTGGAGCTATTGATCAAGAGCAAGCAAGATGCTGAAATCTTCAATGATTTGCCGCTCTTTGACGTTGAAGTGCTCAGTAACTTCATTGATGAATGGTTTGACACTCCCAACCTGAGCTTCGACGATCTTCAACTTCCAGTTGGCCTCAGCGTCTCCTTCCATGGCGCCATTGCTTCTGAGCTGATTCTGGCTCAAAGAATTGTTGAGCTGAAGCAAAAGATAGATTATGAAAAAGCTCAGTTCAAAAAAAAAGCTCAGTTCAAGAAGCATCTGGACAAGCTCAGCGTGAAAGAAATTCAAAACTTCAAGCTTATGATGCAAGAGCTCAAGGAAGCCTTTCGCCAGCGGCGTGAAGAAGCTAAAGGTTCTCGTGAGCGAATCAAGGACTTCGCTGCCAAATGCGTTCAAGCATTCAATGAAGCTGAAACGTGCATGGCACTTGGGCGTCCTGGCATTGATCCAAGGATGGCTGCCAAGAAGAAGAAGAAGCAACATGTGCCCGAAGCTGAAGAATCTGGGCAGGAAATGCCTCTCATAGTCTTCCCTGCTAGCATGACTGGCACGAAGCCTAAGGCAACCCCAACGCTTCAAAGCTCAAGAAGACTAAGGTGGCTGAAGCTGAAGCTCGCAAGCGTAAGCAATCTACTGATGAAGCTCCACCCACCAAGAAGCGCAAGACCAAGAGGGATAAGGCTGCTTCCAAAGAGCCTATCTTTGTCGAGCAAATCTCAGTTGCTCGCCCTGCATCTGCCCACAGAGAACGAAGACTGACTGTTCATGAGCCTGCTTCCACAGAGGCTGAAGACATTCTAGCTGTCTACCCCACCGCAGCTGAAGACATTGGTCCTCAATACAATGTTGAAGATGATGAAGTCCTTCCTCAGATCGAATACAACATTGACTCTTCGCCTGTTCTCACAAACAGCGAATGCATCAGCATTGGTCGTCCATTGACGCCAATTGCTCATGATGACTCGTGGGTTGATCACCCACAGGATACATAAGCCACTCCCCAGCAAACTCAAGACACCAATACGGTGCTTGAAGATGAAGACTTCGAGGCCCAACAACCTCCATCTCCTCAGGCGTCGCCAGCTTTTCGCAGGCTTCACAAAGGACCAAGGCCTCAAGTCGTCGCCCCAAGTGTTCCAGAAGGAGTAGAGCAACCATCTGCACCTGATGCTGCTCCTACTGGAAACCACTCCGAATCTGAAGCCAAAGCGGCTGAAGATATTCCGGCTGCATCAGCCAAAGAAGAACCACCCCAACAAGAAGAAGAACAACCCCAAGTTGAAGAAGAACGTACTGCCACACCCCCTGTTCTCGAGGAGAACGTGTCCGACCCTCTAGCTCCTGAAGTGGAGGCTACAAATTCAGAGGCTGCCACCACCAACACTGAAGCCAATGACGTGGTCATGGCTGAAGCTTATGTGGCACCTGAAGACACTGTGGCGCCAGAAGTAACTGCGCCTGTAGAAACTGCTCCTGAAGCTAGTGCTGCTCCTGAAGCCAGTGATGTGCCTGAAGCCAATGCTGCACCTGACGACAATCTGCAGCTTGAAGAAAATGCCTCTGCTCGTGTTCCGCCTCCACGGCCTCATACCATTGAGCAAGCATACAACAAGGATGATCAGCGTGTTACTGTCCGGTGGCCCATTCTGATTCCGCCACCTACAACTGAACCGCGTGCTGCTGGTCCTCAGTTTGATCGTCATGTTGCTCATAGGCCCCAAGTACAGAAGCCTAAGCCAAGACTGCCAAGGTTTCCAGGTATTGCAGCATCTTCAGGGACATTCAATGCTAATAGCTTCACTGCGCACAACACCTTCTTTGACAGCGCCAAGAACCCATATCCAAACCAAGAATATGATCAGACAGGTTCTGGAGCCATCAACAACGCATCTACTACTCAAGAGTACTCTATGATCAAGGGCGCATTTTCCCTCATATGCGTCTTGAGACTGAAGCTATTGTTGGTCTGCCCTGCTTGGAGGAAGCTCTTGACTGCTTCCGTGATGCTGGCCTACTCAATTTTGTCACAGATAAAGAGCATTGGAATGAAGAGCTGCTTCTGCAATTCTATGCAACACTCCACATCCGAGGCTACAGCAGGGATCCGAAGACATGGGTCCTTGAGTGGATGACAGGAAATGTGCATCATGAAGCTAAAGCCTTTGATCTCATTGAGCTTGCTGGCCTGCCCACTCCTGGAGATCTATATGAGCCTGGCTGTCAACTGCACACTGAAGCCTTGGAGAGTATCTTTCAGAAGCGTCAGCCCAACATGAGCCAAATTCTTAGCATGATGAAGCCTCTGTCAAGTGATGCTGAATACCCTAAGAAATTCTTTGTTGAAGACCTCGAGTACCTGCCACGCACCATCTATCACATCATAAGGCGTACTCTATGGCCAATCAAAGGACATTCTTCATCAGCCAAACTTGAAGGCACTATGAAGACTTTGGTCTTCTATATCTTCAATGGCATCAGCTTCAATGCTCAAGATTTCTTCATTCGGCAAATGGCTATGTCTGGAGCTGATCTATTGGGTCTGAAATTTTATGCCCCTTGGATAATGCGCCTCATCAAGTTGCACTCAGCTATCACCTATCAGCCCTCTGCTCGCAACCATCAGATTTTCTTGCCTGAGGTTGATATGTTAGCTGAAGCCATTTACCAAGAGCCTGCTAAAGAGCCAGTTAGTCTTCACAATGCTGATCATCAAAGCTTCACTCAGCAGATTGAAGGGGTTCTAGCAGTCTCACGTGTTTATCCTCTGGCTGGCCGTACTCGTCTACCTCGACACGCTGAAACCGAAGCCACTGAAAGCACCATCGCTCAAAGGCCTCAGAAGCGATCTCGTGACCTGAATAACCGAGAGCTTCTGGTAGCCCTTCATCAGAAACAGGACAAGCATCACCTCTGTTTGAAGCGTCAGATGCAAAGCCTCTTGGTGGATGTCAATCGCATTCGCAATCTTGCCACCAAGAATGCTTTTGTTGCTCATGAAACATGTTGGAGGTCTTGGAAGAGTTTGACCTTGCTGAGTGCTGAAGCAGATCTTCAAGATGATGGCTTCACTGAGAGATTCAAGTTTGACAACACTCCTCCAAGGACTGCTATTATGCGTCGCACTCCATCTCTTGAAGATTCTGAATACTCCTCCTTCGCTGCAACAACTGACGCCAGGGTGATCGATGATCAGGATGATGCTACTTCACCGCCTCCTACATCAGCGCGCATCGACACTGCACCAACCACTTCTGCACCGCCAAACAACAACACCGACCCTGCATCCTCTTCTGCTCCAACTGGGAACGAGTAGAGGCTTTATGTCTTCAAACCTTTTTGGTTCTTACTGCCAGAAGGGGGAGAAGCATATGAGTTGATAGTCTTCAAGCGGGTCCATATGGGCGGGTGCTTTATAATTTGCCTAGTGTTTACAACTCTCATTTTGCTACATTTGGTTCTTTGAGTTGTAACACTTAAACTGATGGTCGTCTGCTACATTTTTATGCTACTCTGTAATGCGATGAGAAATTCCGCATCTGCTACCTTATATTCCGCACTTAGTCATTATTGCAGATGTCCATTTCTCATTATGCATGTCATTATCTTCGATATCAATTATGCATGATGAATTGTCTTCATAAGTTGAAGAGGATCTCCACAAGTACAACCTGCCATGTGCATTTGCATTCAAAGGCAAATCAACCATATGCACATCTTCAGGGGGAGCCTTTTGCTACTTACGAGGACAATACCTTTATCCTTTACAATTTCACATATCTTTATCCCCGTTGAAAACTTCAACCAGTTTGTCATCAATCACCAAAAAGGGGGAGATTGTAAGTGCATCTAGTGCCACCCCTAGTGGTTTTGGAGTATTGACGACAAACCTGGTTGAGGGACTAATGCGTTTGTGAGAATTGCAGGATAACACAGGTAGTAGTCCCTCATTGATTCAGTTAACCTACCGGAGATGACCCCTAAAAATGTATGAAGACATTGATATCAGTGGTGGTATATGAAGATAATCATATTGAAGACTATGACATGAGAAGACATTGTGTGAAGACTATGGAGAGCGAAGATGTAGATGTTTCGTTATTTCCTTTTCTTCTTTGTTGAGTCATAGGAACCACCGTATCATTAAGTGGGGTCCAAGTGAACTAAGTCAGAGTGACTGAAGTGATGCTCAACCAAATCCTATGTCTTCGAGAGAAGACTATGAGAGCAAATCTTATCCAGAGGCGGATGAGTCAGCTTTACTTGGAGCTCAAGTAAAGTTGCCGTGTGTGTTTGAAATCTGACCATTGGAACACGTGTCAGTTCCTTAGTGACCCAGGTTCACTTCGGACAAATCAGGTCGGGTTGCCCAGTGGCTATAAATATCCCACGCCCTACACCATAAATTGGTGGCTGCTCAGAGTTATTACACGGCTTTTGTCGTTTGAGAGCAACCCACCTCCGAAGCATTTGAGAGAGAGAAATCCTTGCGAGGACAAAGCCCAAACACCCAGAGCCAAAGAGTGTTAGGCATCACTGAAGTCTTTCTGTCTGTGTGACCTGAAGACTTATTACACTTGAGGACTGTGTTTCCTCCAGCCGGTTAGGCATCGCGTTCTGAGCATCCAAGAGTCGTTGTGGATTGCCGGTGAACGAAGTCTGTGAAGGTTTGGAAGTCTACCTTGAAGACTTACCAGAGTGATTGGGCGAGGACTGGGTGTCCTTAGCTCAAGGGGAACAAGGTGAAGACGTGGTCTTCTGAGTTAAATCTCAGCCTCCCTAACCAGACGTACAGTTGTCACAGCAACTGGAACTGGTCTAACAAATCACTGTCTTCCCCGAGCTACTGGTTCTATCATTTCCTTCCCTTTACTTACTTCTCTATGTTGTGAAGACATTGCATGCTTGCCTTATCTGATTGTCTTCACTGAGTATCTACGTGTTGTGATTGGCTTCATTCCTTCTTCCTTTATGATCAATACTGCCTAGTTGCTATTAGTCTTCATGCTTTCACTTCATTGAATACATGACTATGGCTTATCTAGTGTAGTCCACTTTCCGCTGCATACTAATAGGCTTGAGCTTATCGTTTGTCTTTGAAACTACCATGTTTTGAAGCATTTCATAAAAATCGCCTATTCACCCCCCTCTAGTCGATATACTGCACTTTCACCTAGTAAAGGGAGGATTGCCAAAGGAGTTAGCAGAAGATCTCAGGGAGCTTCGTTTGGAGATTGTTCCTAGAGGTTTTGTTGCAACGATAGAGGTTCAGTCAACATTGTTGGGAAAGATACGAGAAGCCCGGAAAGATGACAAAGAGATTACCGAGATAAAGGAGAAGGTTAGTGAAGGGAAAGCCAAGGGATTTCGTGAGGATGAACACGACACCTTGTGGTTTGAGGATCGAATCTATGTGCCTAGCAACCCGGAGATCAGGAAGTTGATACTACAGGAAGGACATGATTCGCCATACTCGATACACCCCGGAAACACCAAGATGTATTTGGATTTGAAGGAACGTTTCTGGTGGACGGGAATGAAGAAGGATATTGCCGAGTATGTAGCCGTATGTGATGTATGCCAGAGAGTGAAGGCGGAGCATCAGAAGCCAGCAGGATTGCTACAGCCTATGCCGATACCCGAATGGAAGTGGGATAAGCTTGGCATGGACCTTATCACCGGATTGCCCAGGAGCAAATCAGGATATGACTCAATCTGGGTAGTAGTGGATCGCTTGACCAAAGTAGATCACTTTATCCCCGTGAAGACCACGTATACCAGTGCGAAGTTGGCCAAAATATACAAGACCAGGATCGTATGTCTGCATGAAGTTCCGAGGACCATCGTATCTAATAGAGGAACACAGTTCACCTCAAAGTTTTGGCATCAGCTCCACCAAACTTTGGGAATGAGGTTGGAATTCAGTACAGCTTTCCACCCACAGACAGATGGACAGACCGAGAGAGTCGATCAGATTCTGGAAGAAATGTTGAGAGCTTGTGCGTTAGATTATGGATCTAGTTGGGATGACAACTTGCCCTACGCGGAGTTCTCGTACAACAACAGTTACCAGGCCAGTTTGAAGATGGCACCGTTCAAAGTGTTGTACGGAAGGATATGCCGAACGCCATTGATGTGGGATGAAGTCGGAGACAGTCAGTTATTTAGACCAGATCTGATTAGGGAGTCAGAAGAGAAGGTTAAGCTGATTCGAGATAGACTGAAGGTAGCTTAGTGCAGGCAGAAGAGTTACGCAGACTCGAAGCGCAAGGAAGTAGCCTATGAAATTGAAGACCGGGTGTAACTGAGAATATCGCCTCTGCGAGGAATTAAATGTTTCGGAGTTAAGGGAAAGTTAGCCTCGAGATTTGTGGGACCGTACCATATTTTGGAACGCATGGGAGAGGTTGCCTACAAATTGGAGTTACCCGAAGGATTGCCAGGAGTGCACGATGTGTTTCACGTTTCTCATCTTAAGAAGTGTCATGCAGAGATGGCAGATATTCCTTTAAGAGACACAGTACCCCTAGAAGCAATTCAATTGGATAGCGATCATACTTACGAGGAGAAACCCGTTAAGATCCTCGAGTTTTCGAGTAGAGCCGCACGCAGTAGGGTTATCAAGTTTTGCAAAGTTCAGTGGAGTCACCACACCGAGGAAGAAGCCACCTAGGAACGAGAAGATGATCTACGCAAGGACCACCCACACCTGTTCTCTAGCCAAGCCGAATCTCGAGGGCGAGATTCATTCTAAGGGGGGTAGGTTTGTAACATCCCAAATTTTCAATTTGGAATGTTATACATAGATCATATTGCATTGCATGTTCGATTGCATTTTTGGGCGTGGCAATCCTCGGAAATTTTAAGCAACTCAAGGACCTACGGAGAGAGTTGGGAATTCTACCGTTTTCGTATTTGAGTTTTCTCGAATACCGGTATGGGGATCACATTGGTTTTAATTATTTTCTCTCCATAAAAATATTTCTTAATAAAATATATGAGCGGATATAATATGACTTCTCCAAAATAAAAGAAATATTGGAGGAAAAATATTAAAATCACCTTTAGATTTTTTTCGGATTTATTTGCGATTTTATTTGCATAGGAAAAATGCGCGTTTTTCAAAATTGTATTTAGGTCTGGGAAAAATGTTCACTTTGTCCTAAATATTATTAGAGGACGGGGAAGATCTATTTCGGAATTTTTGGAGTCCGTTTAGTTTTTTTCGTCCGTTTTAGTGCGTCAGGACTCTTTAAAAAAAAGAGGAACAGGCCTACGGGCCGTAGCCGACTAGGACTCCTCCTAGTCGGCCTATTATAAGGCCCGCCCAAGCCGCCGCCAGCCCACCTCGCCCCAGCCCGACCCCGCCGCCAAAACCCTAGCCGCCAACCGGGCCACCGCCGCCGCCTGCTCGCGCCGCCACCCGGCGCCTGTCGACGAACCCCGCCGCCGAAGCCGCCGCCGCCCGACCCGCCCGCCGAGGTAGCCGCCGCCGCCGTTTACCCCGTCAATGCCATCGGTTTTTTAAAAAACCGATCGGTTTTTCTTTCGGAACCCTAGATCTATTTTTCTAAATAGATCAGTTCAGTTTTTTCGGTTTAGTTCGTTTGCGGACGTTCGTCCGTACGTTCGTTTTAACGAACATTGTTCGCCCGTTAGCCGCAGAAAGCGAACGTTTGTTCGTTAGCCTGTTCGTTAGTTTTCTTTTTCGGGGCTTTTTCCGCGATTATTTTTTATCGCGATCTCTGCCTTGATCTTGTTTTTCGTTTTTCTTTTCGCTCGAGAGTCGGAATCAGGTGATTCAAAATCCCAGATCTTCGTCTCGACGCCCTCTTTCCGTTTAACCTACTTGAACAAGGTTTTGTTATTGTAAAATTTGACCATAGATCAATCTAGTAAACGGATCTTGTTTCTTTCGCAGCTTGAGTTTCGTTGCTCCGTTTGATTTTATTCTTTTTGCAAACCGGAGTTCTTAAGTTGAACTTTCTGGTTAGATCTTCTTATTTGGAGTTCTGTTTGTGCATCTTTGCTTGATTGCTTATGTCTGCTATTGTTTGCTTGCGATAGAATACCCGCAGTGCGAAGCGTGCTACTACGAGTCTCTAGGTTTTGCGAATCATCAGCAAGGCAAGTAACACTTTGATCATACCCCTTTATTACCCAGCTTTTATGCATTAGATCAAACCCTCACACATTGCATGAGTAGGATCTCTTAACTTGTGGGACTGAGAAGTAGATTGAGGTAGAACCTATTACCTGTATTATTTTCAAACCCTTGGGAGTTACTTCTACGTTATGCTTAGGTTGCCATGCTATGCTCGTAGACGTGGTTTGGGTTTGAGAGAAATCCATGATAGATGTGAGTTGTTAATTAATGGTTCAACTTAAGGTGGCTACTTGAATACACATCTGGGTGGATTGGTTGCAGGGCACCTGGAGAATCCAGTGTTGTCCTAGGAAATCCCGGAGGAACCGTGTGATTATCCTATGGAATGCCACCCAGGCTCAAAGGGATCATAAAACTATTCATGCTAGAAACTTCCGTGTGCAGCCACAATGCCATTATGGGCTCTGGCATAGTATGAGTAAGTTGTGTGAGCTCTTTCAGTGGTGGACTAGCAGAGGTAGGGGAAAGTAGGTGTACGGGTCCACCCGGGGTAAAGAGTAAATGCTTCTGAAAGACTGTGTCTCGGTCATCCGTTTCTCAAACACCATGCAGTGCGAGAAATCCAACGGAGGAGATCGAGTCTTGTGGGGAAAAGTACACAAACCTCTGCAGAGTGTACAAACTGATCATGATTAGCCGTGTCCCCAGTTATGGACAATCTTGAGTATCTGGTAACTTGAATTATTGGTTGATGTCATCACTCTAAAATTAATTTGTTGGGTTAAAGATGATTCCTTAAATTGGGATTGAGATGGAGGTACCTTCTCAATGATGTTTCAACTACCATGATAGTTAAAATAAAATTTATTCCTTTGTTGTAGGGAAAAATTGGCTTTATGAAAAAACTTTAACCTTAGAGCCTCCACCAGCCAAATATGCGTATAGTGTTAGCCTTTATTCTGTTACTTGCTCTATTGTGTTATCTTGCCAGCATATTCCATGTGCTGACCCGTTTCGGGCTGCAACATGTTACGGTGCAGACTTTTTAGACGAGGAGTAAGACGTCCTAGGTCGTTTGTCATGCACTCAGCTATGCCGTTTGAGTTGATGGACTCACTTATCTTCCAAGCCTTCTGTTTTTATTTTGTTAGATGGCCTTAAGCCATAGACTTTTGTAATACGTTCTCTTTTGAGACATTCGATGTAATAAGTGTGTGATTGCCACTCTTTTATAAATCCTTCAAGTACTGTGTCTGTCAGCATTACCGATCCAGGGATGACACAGAACACAGAGACTTCGGTCCATTCGGATCGTGGTCGCTACATGATCGCAAATGCCCATCATCAAAAGTGAGCTCCTCGAGCTGGTCTAGGGCGGGGGATCGAAACCAGTAGTCTATCTTGGCTCGGTCCTTACTATTGGAATGGAACTTTCCCATTCTAAGGCCTCTGGTTGGGCCAAGGTGACTGCCGAGGATCTTGGAGAACGCATCCAACCTTTTGCAATAGCCATGGCAGAGCTCGTGGGTGTCGATGAGCTCGAGAGGGCTGGAGTTCCATAGGGGGCGCCACTGTCGGGAAAGGTCGGTTGTCCGCGGCTCATATTTGATTAGGAGGAGGGAGATGTTGACTGTCAACATATCATCGCGGAGGCTGCTGATGAAGTCTAGGCCTGCTGGTGCCGCTTGCGGTTCTAGCTCGACCCGCCTCCCCTTGTTAGCAGCCCTGTTCTCCACCTCCGAAGTCTCCTTGTCAGCGGCGCATTCTGATAGAAATGGGAGTACAGGGAATATTTAGTTAACAAGGGCAATAGAAAAGTGTATTGGTAACTAGAAGTTATTAGGTAGGAATATAGTAACAAAAGGGAATTACAATTGGTTTCTTTAATACTACACAATTCATTTGACATTGCTGGGTAAGTCAACATGTAGATAGTTGAAAAGAAAACTTACTTCGAACAAAGTCTGGACGGATGATTTTGTCGGGGAAGTTAGCATATATCTCATGACCAGGCCCTATTATGTGCAGTGCAATTTTTGTGCCAGCTTTCAGTACATAAAACTTAGAAATTTCTTTCCAAAAGCCAGTGCAGAAATATGAGTCACCACGTTCATCAATTCTTACAGTAGCAACGATTGTCAATCCATGGTTTGTGTGCAGTATGACATATGTGCAGTCTTGATCTATGTAAAGGGGAAGATTGTGCACTACATAATCTATTGCATAGCAAGGAATGCACTGCAGAAAATGGTAGGATTGTTAAAGAAAATGTGGTAACATGCAAATATGGGCCCAAATTGACAGAACTGTACAACAGTTGAAATCGAAGGACAAAACTCTATAATTAAATAGATAGGGTAAACATGATGTCATGGAAATATGAGAGTAATCGATAGAGCAATACATCATTATTTTGCCTAATATAGAAAGAAGAGGGGGGAAACCCCATTGACGTATATGGTGCATGTGTCACCTTTTATCGAAATGTAGCAATATTTAGTATGTTCCGGAAAGTAGGCCATGCCAACCGATTTAGGGTGAGATTGAACATACTGCGCGCGTCCTCAAGTGATCTGGTATGGTGAGATGGAATCTCTGGCGGAGGTCGCAAAGTCCTGATGTGTCCGCGCACTATACATTCAATGAATGAAAGAAAACCCTCATATCAGCTCGACTAAAAATGAATTCGCGGCGATTTCCGCCGGTTGATGAAAGGAGGCAGATGAACTTGGATAGGAGATGAGATAATATCTCATTAAATTAGTTACCTTGTCGTCCATGAGAAAGAACCCTTAGTACGCCAGATTCCCCAACCGAGCGGAGCTGAGTCGACCGCGAGCAGCGTCAAGCAAGTCGATGGCGATAGGCGGCTGGAAACGGAAGTAGCGAAATGCGGTGGGCTTTGCCGGCAGCCTAGCGGCAGCGGCAGGCATCGAGCTAAGTGTTTACCGCTGCGATAGGCGGTGCCATGGCATAGACGCGAAAGAGCTTGTGCAGGTGTGAATGGAGACCGGAGGGGTGGCAGGCGGCGTGAGGGTTTTTGTGATGTGGGGATGGTGAGGGTTTTCTTTTTTCTTTTTTGAATTGGGCGGTGAGGTTTTTCTGTCCCACAAAGAATTTTGTAGGCAACGGTTTGCTAGAGCGAACCGAGTATGATTGACGCAACAGGCAAAATGAAAATCATTGCACATGGTTCCAATTTTGAGAACCGTGTGTGATTGACGTACTACCTCCATCCTGGTTTATAGGTCCCCCTTTGTAAATTTTACCAAATTTTGACCAAATATTTAACTAAGAAATGTATATGCATGTCACCAAAAATTATATCTTTGAACACTATGCTCAAATACCCATCCAACGATATAATTTTTGCTGACCTGCACTAACATTTTGTCAGTGTAAACCTTTGGTCAAAATTTAACACAAATTACAAAGGGGACCAATAAACCAAGACGGAGGTAGATTCCATCAACTGAACTGGTTGCATCCATATCCCACGGTTAGACATAAGTAAACATAGATTAAACATGCTCACACATAAATAATAAGCGTACACGTACACAAGCATAGTTTAACCACAAGTACATAGTTCAACAGTCATTAAACATTTCTCAAGCGTACATAGTTTGATCCCACATCTCATCTCACATGCCAACACGATCCTGAAGCTTCTCCAGGTACTCGGCGTACGTGTCGTGCTCCACCCTGGGAGAATACTTCTGCTTGAAGGAACCAACAGCCCGTCCTCTTGCATGCGCCAGAACACTTTGATATGTGTCATGAAGCTTGTGGTAGCAAAATGGGCATCGATAACCGCCGTTCCAGGTCCTGATATGCCTGTTATGCCTTCCGGCATAAAGCTCCCTCAGGATTTGCCTTTTGTACATCCTCTGGTCATCTTCATCCTCGCTGTCCACATTGTCGGACAACACATATACAAATAGTGAAACAAATTTGGCATCAAATCAATGATTACATGCCGTTAAGTAGGATTAGGAATTTATGGCTATTTTTTATACATATCCAGAGATTATGGTTCTATTTTTAAGCATAGTCATCTATGTACAGACCAATCTTGAAGAAAATAATGGCACAAACATATGTAGGTCATTCAAAATCAATTGTCAAGTCCTGGCTAGGAATTATTAGCACGAACACTAACCCTAGTCGGATTACTAGCAGAAATCATTTGCGCAGATGAAACAACTAATCACTTATCACTTTTAACATTCAGACAATCAATACACTACACGGATCAAACGAAACTTACTCAGATTTCATGGATTGGGAGAACATAACCATAGGATTTCTATTCCAAAAAGGGGAAGGCAAGAGTAACCAAAGAAACCCTATGATCTATTTGACACATAAATGGGTATAGATGACTAACCAGCTGTCCGTCCTTGTCGGAGTCATCGCTGGAGTGGTCGTTGGAGACATCGCCGGAGTCACCACCAGAGTCGGTGTGGAACTCCGCCTCCGGCTGTGGAAGCTCGACGCCGTCAACGACGTCAGGGTGCAGCGATAACTCGCCGGCGGGGATGGCAACCTCTGTCTTCATCTCCACGCCACGCTCCGGTGCTTTAGCAGCCCCGGCGTCGCCACTCCCTCCGATGGGGTGCTTCGGCGGCATCCTCATACACTAAAGGCTTTGAGGACTGAGAGCGGCGTCGAGGATGCAAGCAGAGAGAGAAGATTGTGTGTGTGTGGCGAGGATGGGGGGTGCGGCCGCTCGGGTGCACCATTAATATCGAGTAGTGGGAGTTGTGGAAGAGAGGCGGGCGGCGATCAAACCGATGGTTCGCCTCCCGATGAGCCTGTCCACCGGACTGCTTGCATGCATACCAAAGTTTCACACAACTACTCGCACGCCTCCCGATGATACTGCTCAACGAGCACGCCTCCGTCAATTCACACACCTGCACACACGCCTCCCCGTCTACCTACGCGGCAAACTGTTGCATGCATCCCGTCAACTCACGCCTGCTCGCACGGCACACAGATCGCGTGGCGGCACATATATTGTTTTTCTATTTGGATGATTAATGTTCTTGCATTATTGCTTAACCGAAGCATGGCACGTATCCATTGTTGGTCTAATGCTCATGGTTCGAATAAATAATCCGTTTGGGATTTTAATTCCCAATTATTAATAATCTCTCGTTTGTAATTAGATAAAGATTACATGAAAACTGGTCTCAAATTTGACAAAAAAAGTACAATGCCACTTTGTATTGGTATCCATATGACAACATGATAAGTTTCATGAACTTCAAATAAGTTTTGGATGCACTAGAACTTAAAATATATGTTTGGCCCACATGCAAAATGGTGATGGCTGTCCTCTCGCACCCACTTAATCGGTTATCAGCGATATCGATGCTTTCCATATGTGGGCACCCTTGGTCCATCACTACTTTTTGCCTGACAACAAGAGAGTTTAATTTGACTTACGAGGGGATTATTTTTTTTTCTTGTAATGTGGTATATATACAGGTCATGCTCTAGGATGACATGCATGATACTGTTTGAGCACACGCACATGCATGTGTACGCATGAATCCCTCCCATCGAGTCGAAGTGGCTAGTACAACGACACGTCATGAACCGATCTCGCTCTGTGTCGGGAGCTAGTGTACGATTTTTTATGCACGCGCCACATCAATGTTGTGAAAATGGTATTCAAACATGCATGCACGCATCACCTCCATACATATGCATGTAATGGTTGCCTTCGAACGGTACACTCCCTCGCATGTTTATTGGCGACAAGCCTATATATTCATGGGCCCGCGTGGACATCAATGATCACCTTGACCAACAACAAGATAGGTTACCATGGTAGATTCTTTATTTGGTTCGTGTTATCATAGTATAGGTCATGGTGAGATTCAGACCTTAAGTTTGAGCGCATATACTATGCACGCATGCATGCATGAATCCCCATCGTTGGCTTGAAATGTGGTATAACGTACATATGCATCATCAACCTAAACCTCACTTAGTGTGGGGATTTCTAGTTTGAAATCACGGTGCCACATCAAAGTTGTTCCATTGTTACTCAAAAACACACCTCTCCATACATATGTTTTGGGCCACACGCATGAAGTGGTTGTCTTCGGGGACTAGCTACTTGCGTGATTACTGGCGAGCTAGCCCATCTCCGGGGTCGAATGGACGGCCATCACTTTGACCAACAATAAGAGAGAGGTTGTACGACCAATGTGGATTATTCGTGGTCCGTTTTACGATCCATCTTGGTGAGATATGCCTCTCTGGCCCGCCGACTGAAAGTGTGTGTGTGGGGGGGGGGGGGGG
>LR738715.1:535836723-535858636 GCA_902687465.1 Secale cereale
TGGGGGGCAAGCATTCATAGCATAGGATTCCCTTCGTGCCGACACGAGGGGAGAGGGGGTTCTAGCTACTTCACACTTTTCTAGGTGAACCTCGGTTGGGGGGGAGGGAGCATGCATTCATAGCTGAGGATTCCCTTCGTGCCGACACGAGGGGGGTGGGGGCAAGCAATACCGTGCGCTTTGCGAGATAGGTGCCACATCGAAGTAGCATTTACTATTTGAAAATCAAACCACCCTTTTCATACAAAAATTTGGTCCACATGCAAGTGTTTTCGTGTTCTGACCCTCTCCCGCGTCATTTTTCGCCAAATTTATGAACATTAGACAAGTCGGTTGAAGCAATAGACACAGTTCACTCAAACTAACTGTGTGCCACGCTGGTGCCCCTATCACGCACACATCCGCACAGTACATTGGGCTCCACGAGGCTCCCCCTCTCAAAAATATCTGCCCGCCTCGAGGGTTTTTCTGTTTCATAACACACAGTTGTTGTCTCTGGACCGTGTGCGATGTTTCCTGTTCCCAATCCTGCCTGCATCCCTAGAAAATATTTGCCCGCCTCGAGGGTTTTTCTGTTTCATAATACACGGTTGTTATCTCCGGACCGTGTGTGATGCACTATTATTAAAATTTTCAATAGCCCTGGCATTTCACTCTCGCGTTTGACTCCTGTGTAGTAGAAAAATTAGTACCAGCGTCATTTCCTCAAACACCCCCCCTCCACACACACACACACACACACACACACACCAAAACGTCCTTGGGCGTGCGCGCACACACACACACATCCTCGCTCGAAACCCTAGCAAGGTCCCCACCACCGTTGTCCCTGCCGCCGTCGCAAGGCCTCCATTATCAACATCTACCGGTTTGCCCGTGCAACTTACCCACCGATCTTTATACCCAGGCCGCCCTGAGTTTCTTAGATGACATCTGCGAAACGCCCCCTTTCCCACAGATCCACATCCCCCACTCCAGAGCTTCGCAGCCTAAGCCCGGCTACGCTCCCCATGGAGCTTGAGGAGTGACAGGCCCAAAAGAGGTGTATCGCGGTCTCTTCGCCCGACGATGCCGAGGAAGCTGATGGTCATTACTGGCGGCAGGCATTCAAGCAGCGGGCTAGAGTATATGGGCATGTCTCAGCCGCCGGCTACGACATCGAGGTCATCGACAGCGATGGCTTGAGGCGGGCTATGTCATAGGTTAATTGGCCCACACCCAACCCCTCGGGTTCAACCGCCGTCGATCTCATCCATGGCCCCGCCGTTGATCTCCTCTAGATCGTTGTCAACAATTTTCCTTCCTATATCTCCATCGAGCCCCTTTTGTCATTTCTGAAGGACACGTTCTGTGACGCTGGCTTGGGATCCACAGCTTCCAAGACAGACCTCATCGACGGCAACCACGAGGAGGGCACCCTCTCCGGCTCTTCCAAGGGGAAAGAGCCCATCTGCTCTTCCAAGGGGAAAGCACTCGTCTGCGACATCAGGGAGGGCACCCTACAGCCATGCTCTACCAAGGGGAAGGAGCCCATCTGCGACAACATGGAGTGCATCCAGGGTCCGTGCTCTTCCCACAGGAACGAGCCCATCTGTGGCAAGTGAGGAAACCCATGATTTGTTTTGCCGTGCCTCTTCACAGGGGGAAACCCATGATTTGTTTTGTTGAGTCCCTTTTATAGTGTAGTGAGAATATGTCCAGTTTTAATTGCTATATCTGGTTGTTTGCAGTATGCCTTGTTTATTTGAGTTGTTCATAATGTGATGCTCTATACGTGCAATTATTTACTGTGCAGTACATTTCATCAATCCAGTTTTAAACATACCAATAGGAATGCATATATTTGCTTGTTGTTAAGCGTGTTATAGCTAGCATATGCCTCTTTTAAAGTTTTTTGATTGTTCGGTTGTTTGTAGTTAGCATATGTCCAGTTTCAAATGCTATCTTCGGTTGTTCGTGGTATGCCTTGTTTATTCCAGTTATTCACAACGTGATGTTCTATATGTGGAAGTATGAACCGTGCAGTTCAATTTCATCAGTACTAGTTTCAACAAAACCACTATGAATGACTACATTTGGTTGCAGAATCTTGTAGTTAACACACCTTTCCATTTTTTATTTAAAAGTAATGAGTGTACTTAGACCGGCACAATAACAGTTTGAATGACTATGTTTGCTTGTTGTTAAATGTTAGGAATGTTGCAGTTAACACACCTTTGCACTAGTTTTGCTTTACTAGCGTCCTCAAACCTGCACAAGCTATCTTTTGGAGATTATTTTGTGTGCCATGGATAATTTTGGTTTATGTTTAGCCTGTTATGCTTAACATGCTTCTCGATGTACCTACATAGGACAATTTTGGGAACGACTGTTGTTTTCCATCGAGGTTAGTTTCATCCCATGGCTTATATCTCCTCAATGTTCAGGATATCGGTAGCTGGTACCATATAGGCCGGGGGCTGATAAGGACTAATCGGTGAATCGGGCTTTTAACTGAATATTCCTGCAACCCATTTATCATTAGGTTAACTAGGGCCATATGTAATATATCTGAGGCTACATAGCAACATGCACTGTACTTAATGTCTAAATATGCATTCCTAGGCTACATAGCAACAAGGAAGAGTGTTACATTAATGTTCTAGTGATGTCCAGATATACGTAGAAGAGTAGCAGCAGCAACAACAACAACAACAACAACAACAACAACAACAACAACAACAACAACAACAACAACAACAACAACAACAACAACAACAACAACAACAACAACAACACAGCCATGTTTGGATACTCAATTTAGCTAGAGGTTAGAGTTAGTTTCTAGCTCATGACTAACCCTGAACTAACTCCATCCATAGAGTTGTTTGGATGGCATGGTTGGATTGACAATAAATGCACTAGGAGAACTAGCTCCAATTAGCACCTCTCGGGTTGGATAGTTTTTTTGGGTGGGTTATAGATGTAACTAGCTCAAACTAGCCCCCATGTTTAGATATACTTTAGGGCTATTTGAGCCCGAGCCTAGCTCAAACTAACTGTAACCCATGGATACAGCAGTAGTTAATCAGCCGATAATTTGTAAGAATGCACTAAACTCCTTCTGGCCCATAACATAAGATGTTAATTCATCTAATATGTGAGTATATTGGATGTTATAAGATACTCCCTCCATTCCTAAATATTTTTCTTTTTAGATATTTCAAATGGACTACCACATATGGATGTATATAGACATATTTTAGAGTGTAGATTCACTCATTTTGCTCTGTATGTAGTCACTTGTTGAAATCTCTAGAAGGAAAAATATTTAGGAATGGAGGGAGTATTATAAAAGAGTGTTGTACTACATCATTGTGCAATCGCTGTTTAGCTACGAATATTAACTTGGTGCTTTTAGGTACATATGTCATTGGTAAAGATCTGCGCTTCGACCCTTTCTGCGTATGGGGCAATGAGATATGGATGAACCAGCATCAAGTGAGGAAGCTAATAAATATTGTTAGTAAAATGGGTCCAAAGATGGCAATTAAACTATTTGTTTACACTTTATCCAAGACAACAGTAAACTACAGGATGGTAAGTACGAACTCTGCAGGCTTGTTTTTACTGCCCATAATGAGTTGTGTTAGATGACAATGTCTGAATCTTTTTCCTTTCCAGTGGTTGCCAAAGCAGTTTACTCAAGATTACCTCTCAAACTACATGATTGGTGGGCATGCTAAGTTTAAAGTATTTCTACTAGAACACGATGATTATCTAGATTTTTTCATGAAGATTGTGAAGGATGGTCGATCGGCCATCACAAGGGGTTGGACTAGAGTCGTCCATGCCTTCTGCATGGAGGAGGGCACAATATGGGCATTCCGCTTCACCTTGTTCAGCAACCAGGATGTATTTCGCCTCTTTCTTTATTGTCTTTAATAGTACAAGTATACAACTGTGGTTCATTATTCTTTATTTGGTTCTTACATAATTCTTGAACATATGTACCTATGAATCAAATAATGCATTGGTTGTTTGAACCTGATGGATATGAATAAAGTTGTAGCATACATTCAAATTCAAATTCAAATCCGGTACACTTTAAAATAGCAGAAGTTAAATTACGGTGAAATTACGCTCTCTAGGTTGTTACGGCACACACACGGTTGGTAAAACACAAACGTTTGCGATATACACCATAATCTGAGACAGTTCACAGAGAGAAAACGTGTGCAAGCATGCACACAGTTGCCGTTTGCAAAGCGTGTGCGATGTCAGACAATATCACAAACGGTGCGGGCAAACTAAACATGTGTGTTAGTTGCCTTGTCATACACGATTCGCAACCATGAAATGCTTCTGATAAAGTATGCATCATAAACGTTGCACCATAGAATAGTGTGTCCGATATTTGTCGTGTACGACGATGTTACGACGGTTTGACATTTCGTAATCCTATCCGACACTCATATGACAATTAGCTAATCTTCTTAATTAGTTATCGCATATGGTTTGGGAAAAGCGAATGTGTGTGATTGTATGCTTATCATACACATTCCATAATAGTGGACAGTTTGTGATGGGTCCCGCATCGTAAACGTAGCACCACAGAATACCGACTACGATGGCAATGTGAGCACAAATGAGTAGTAGTACTATAGGGTCCCTATCGCTGACGGTTTCTAGGTCGTGTGGGAAGCACCCCCCTATCGCCATCACTCACTAGGTGACAGTTCCAAATGCCATCGCGGAAAGGGGTTAAAAATCGTTTGTATAGCAACGACGCGTACTAGTGGGAGTTGCGTTCCAGTTGAGTCGCCAAAGGAATGAGATGTTTCCTGATAGGTCGAGTCAGAAGGATTAAGAGGTTGTCGTATGAGGACGGCTCGTGGAAGAGATAAAGTAGGGCTATGAGGCTCCTCATGACGACGCTTCCGAGGAACTGGTGTGTTCGGTAAGCCGGCCACAAGTTCTTCAAGGCCGCTGCTCTAAGTATTGCACCTGGACTCGTGTTGATGCTTCTTCAAAAGAAAGTTTGGGTCCAGATAAGCAAGAGGATGGGAAAATCTTACTTTCCTGGTGACCCATCGTGTTTTCTCTCTTGGCAAGGGTTCTGAGTCAGAAGAGGCAGGAATTACCTCAACTTCTTCAGCATGGCTTGTTTTTGCTTCCTCCCAAGGGGAATCTGCATCAATAAATTTCATAAAAAAATACCAAGTGAGTCAAGTTCTACCTCTGCCTCATCCAGATCGAGTTGCTCTTGCGTTGTTGGATTCTTGGGGCGACCTGGACCACGACCAGTAGTCTTAAATCTTTTGGCTGGAGCGGCGGTGGTTGGTAGTTTCTTCCTCCAAAAAGTAGAGTCAGTTTGGTTATGCATGAAAAATAATATTGAACCTGGTATTCAAGAGACTAACAAGCAAGGCAAAGTTTATTCAAGGCACTTACAGCCGGAGACGGGTTAAGGGTGCAAAAAGGATTTAGGCCTGTTTTGCTACAATTTGCTAATGACTTGCCAAGGAGCGATTTGACAGTGTCATTGGTTTCTTTGTTAGATAACTATGTTGAGTTGTAGTGTAGTGCATCCTTGGTATCACCAGTATACTTACACATTAAGCCGGGGCAGTGGCTCAAGGGTAAAATCCTCCAAGCAACCCAGTAGCGGACCCGATCAATGTCGATTAATCCATTAGCGATCAAAGCCCGGACCTTTGAAAAAGTAGAAGCATATAGACCGCGTTCTGCAGCGGTCAATCAACCCAGAAGTGGGCCGCTGGTGGTGAGCCAGTAGGAGCGATAACCTAGTAGGGGTTTTTCTCCTTCTAGGGAAGTGTCCTTGCAGTAAAACTAAGTTTGGTTCCAATCTTTGGGGTGACTTGGCAGGGCGGCTGATGGGAAGGTTACATCCCTTCGCCTTTGAATAGAAACGCCTCCAAGCTCCAGACTAAGTCCATCGGTCATCTCAGTCTGACGATTGATATAGTAATAATCTCTGAACAGATCAATAGAGGGTTCTTCACCAAGGTATACTTCAGAGAACACTTGAAAGTTGCATATATTGGAGAAAAAATTGGGACCGATGTCTTGTGGATGAAGATTATAGAAATGCAGAATGTCCCGGAAGAATTTTGAGCCGGGCGGTGAAAAGCCACAGAGTAGATGATCCGTGAAAATTACAACTTCACCTTCTTGAGGTTGACGAGGGCATTTAGAGCCTGGAACCCGCCAGTGGATGACTTCTTTTGCAGCTAAAACCCCCATGGTCACATAATCGTTGAGTGTGTCCTCGGTAACCTGGGAAGGGATCCAGTCACAAGTCGTGGGTGCTTTTGTCATGATGAGCCGAAAGTGATGGGTTGTGCTCAAGACATAAGGTATGGCGGGTTAAAAAGTGCAATACAAAGCCGCGTATAAGATTATAATGACATTATGAAGTCGGAAGATATTATGAGCTGCCCTATTTCAAAGGGTAAGGCGAGTTTCAAATTGATTAAATTACAACAGATCAACTGGTGAACCGTTTAAGCCGGCCAGAAGCTGGCTGGTTACAAAGTTGTTATTTAAACTGCATGTACAAAGTATGGTGAGTCAGTGGCCTATGGATTTAGAATTGCCGAAATTCCGCCAAGTATTGGACAAACAAGTTTTACAGCATACAGCTATATTTATGGATCTACGGCAGCTCAAAAAGAAAAGTTATTTCTAAACCTAAGAGGCGGCAGTGGAAGAACTGGCAAGTTGGGTGTTGATTTGAAAGAGGAAGGACATATCTAAGATGCGAGATAAGAGATAAGATGACTACCGCACTACTTTGAGATTGTTTTCAGACTGAAATACTGGATCTATACAAGGCATGAATAAACTGGAGCGAACACCTATGAACTTCTAAGAACTAGTAGGACCTAATGTAGATCTATGGATGAAGAAGGAAGTTACCTGATAACTTGGGTGACGAGCAGAGGTGTGCCGTGGTTTACTGGTCCGAACAAGTTGATACATCGGCCTCAGCAGGGTGGTCGACGAGGTTCAGCGGCGGTGGTGGAGCTCCGGTGGCAATGGATGGTGCGAGGAAGAAAAAGAAGGGAGAGCATCGGGGGTAAAAGTGAAAAAGGGGACCCCTCGTACCTATTTATAAGGGAAAGGTGAAACCGTAAAATGGCAGGCACGGAAATCAAGGGGATGTCATGATTATCTCAACAGTCGAGGTGCCTCGATTCTCAAAATGGTTGGTTAATGCAAAGATCCGTTATGACATCATGAGATACGTGACGTCATCTTTCTTCATGGCGGGTCATGAAGTTTTATCAATGTCAAATGGTGAGAAGAAGTTAAGAGATTCGCCAACCGATGGGTGATGATTGACATGAATAGATTCGAATCAATCTGGGGCCTAATGTTGGGGGTATAACCCCGTGGTGTGACCCGTCTGGGAGGGGCCGTGTTACACCATTGGCGACTCATAAGCAAAGTCCCAAGTAGGCCCACAGAGACAAGACATGGAGACCATAGGCGGCTTGCAAGCAGGCCTATTGAAGGCCCAAGACCCGGAGGCGACTCAAGACCCGAAGGTGTGAGCCGCCCGATGGTAACTTGCCTAGCATTGCAGGGCGACTTAGAACCAGAGTCAGTTATGTTGTGTGACCCGACATGGACTCCTGTAAGCCGATGGGCCTCGACCTGTGTATATAAAGGCGAGACCCGACGGTGGGTTAGGGAAAAGAAACAGTTGATCGAGAGCTAGGTTAAGCGATTCCGCTCCCTTGTAATCAATACGACACAAAGCAGGATGTAGGCTTTTACCTCGTTGTGAGGGGCTGAACCTGGTAAACTCGTGTCTCTCTTCCCGATCAACCCCTTCGAGCTAACCTACATTGTGATGGCTCCACTCCTAAGTCCTTTCACAAGGACATCTGCCGTGACAAGTCCACGACAGAAGTGGTAGCTTCAAACTGGTTGCTTCGTAAGAGTTGGTGTCATACGTGGGGGTATATATAGGAAGAAAAAAATCCAACCATTACACTCCTTTATGAACTACTCGATGAGACTGGGTGAGAACACTCAGTGAGACCGAACAATACAAAAGATATGAACTCTAGGATTTTTGGTGAGACCGGATGAAACCTCTGGATGGTGCCGAATGATGATGACCCAATCACTTTCCACACTTTGGTGTCACCGATTGAAACCACTGGAAAATTCTGAAGTGAAATCAATTGGTAACAAAAGGTTGGCAAGTGCTATTTGGTGGGACCGAAGGGTCATCTCGATGAGACTCGGATGCTAGGGTTTAAGCAATGGCCATGTCAACCAAATCTCAGTGAATCTAGCTATACGTGTTTCAGTGAGATGAATGTGAGAGTGTGATTGAGGATTCTGGAGCAATATCTCTAAGCACTTTAGCAGTTAGACCATGATCAAAACCTCATCGATTTTTAATAGTATTTGTTTTCCTATGGACACAATGTGTTCGTGAATCACATAACCAACAATTTAGAGTCTTGAAGCTTTTCCAAGATATGTCCTTTGCATTTGAGGGGTCCAGATTCACATACCATTGCCATACCTAAATTGAACTTTCCTGAAATATTCTTTGAATATGCATTAGTTCAATGATGTATATGTTCTTACGAATTATCAAAACCACCCAGGGATTAGTTGTACTTTCATAAACCTTTGTAATACCCTTCTTGAACATGATGTTCATGCTATAAATTATCATTCAATTATTTGTTGCATTGCTAATAGGTTCGAGTAGATTATTTTTTGTCTGATGGTGATTGGCGATTGTAATAGATCTTGTATGTTATGATATGTTGTTGACCCTTGGTGTCTGATGTATGTGTGTACTCATAAGTTGGATCACAATTTAGGATTAGCAATATGTTGAGATGAGTATGAAAGAGGGGTCGGAGTGATAGGTATTACCATACCCGGGTATGAAAGCACAAGTGCTCCCTGGGTGATTTTGGTAATTAATGTCAACATATCCCCTGTTCGACTAATACCTTTACCTAGTGTATTTCAGGTGATTTCAACATTGGAGTGGCAAGGACAAGAGGTTGTGTAACCCTTTCAAAATGCTAAGGACAAAGATTGGCAAAATCTCAAGATTCTTCATTTTCATTTTAGTGATCCAAGATCACACTGAGCCCATAGGAAAGCCAATATTATTAATAGGGTATGGGGTGTTGCTTAATGATCTGGTTTCTCAAGTGCTTAGTGATATAGCTCCAAAACCCTCAACCACTTTCTCATTTCCACATCTGTCCAAATCCCAAAGTCAAACTCGGCCCCACCGATTTGATCTATCTGGCACCATCGAGTTCATTTGACATAGCCACTGCGAGAAACACAAGACAATTCGGTCACACCGATACGGATCTCGGTCTCACCGAGATGGCCTTATAAACAATATGTTTCCGTTTTGTAACGTTTTGGAGTGATCTGTCCCACCGAGTTTGCTTGACCAATTCTCTGTATTGCTCTTTGTTGAAATACGTATCACCGAGTTCATGCAATCGACGCCACCGAGATTAGGTTGTGCCCTAACTCTAGCACATCAGTACCACTGAGTTGATCATGTCGGTCCCACCAAAATTCCAAACGTTCATATTTTGAACTGCTTCGGTCTCACCGAGTTCTTCTATTCGGTCTGATCGAGCTGGGTCAAATGTGTGTAACGGTTGAATTTTATGTGGAGGCTATATATACCCCTCCACCCCCTTCTCCATTTGTGAGACAGCCATCAGAACGTGCCTACACTTCCACTACTCGTTTTCTGATAAAGAACCACCTCTCATGTGTTGAGACCAAGATATACCAATCCTACCACAAAAATCTTGATCTATAGCCTTCACCAAGTTGCTTTCCACTCAAATAATCTTTCCACCATATCCAAATATGTGTGAGAGAGTTGAGTGTTGGGGAGAGTATCACTTGAAGCACAAGAGCAAGGAGTTCATCATCAACACACCATCTATTACCTTTCGGAGAGTGGTGTCTCCTAGATTGGTTAGGTGTCACTTGGGAGCCTCCAAAAAGATTGTGGAGTTGAACCAAGGAGTTTGTAAGGGCAAGGAGATAGCCTACTTCATGAGGATCTACCCGAGTGAGGCAAGTCCTTCGTGAGCGATGGCCATGGTGGGATATACATGGTTGCTTCTTCATGGAACCTTCGTGGGTGGAGCCGTCCGTGGACTCGCGCAGCCGTTACCCTTCGTGGGTTGAAGTCTCCATCAACGTGGACGTACGATAGCACCATGTATCGGAACCACACCAAAAATCTTCGTGTCTCCATTGTGTTTGCACTCTCTAGTCCCATCCCTTTACTTTCTTGCAATTGCATGCTTTACTCTTTCCGCTGCTTATACTCTTGCCATGCTTGCTTGAAATGTATTGTGAATGCTTAATCTTGTGCTACAACTCTACCAACACTTAAATAATTTAAAAACTGCTACCTTTTCTTGTTGAGGGTCTAATCACCCCCCCCCCCTCTAGACACCTCTTCTTCGATCCTTTCAATCGATATTAGATCTTTGGTCTCCATTGCTTTGGTTTAAACACCATTACAGGAAGCTGGATGTGTCTACGATTGGGAGTATTAGACATAGAGTGCCTATCCTTGAGGGGGATTTTTATAGGAAATGGAAAAATGGCATGCTTGAGATCTTCAATGAATATTGTTTGAGCAAGTATACTCTTAGCCCCTATGTGCCTCCTATTGATCCTATGCATTTTACCCTCGATGAGTATCTTGACATGGTTCAAAATACTAGAACTGTCAATATTATTGTTAGAGCTTTATCAAACAATTTGCTTAGAGAATTGCATAACTTAGAATGTGCTTATACTATATGGAAATTTCTTGAAGAACGCTTTCCTAACTATTCCTTGAAAAGTCTAGATAAGATTCTTCAATAATCCATTACTTTTCAAACGATGAAGCCTAGCGATCCCAAGTTTGATGAATGCTTATTTGAGCTACGTGATCTTATGCTTGCTAAGGGTGAAATTGGAATCATTAGACACATTATCGTAGAGGCTATTCTAACTCACAAACTTGAACATTGTCATTATCAAAATTCTAATGAATCACTTGTCATAGGTGATGATCACACGGAAGATGATGATGTTGAGCATGGATATTATGACGAAAGTGAAGATAGTGATTTTGATCTTGATGAGTCAATGTGACACTTTGGTCTTATGGCCAATCTTCGTGGTTACATAGCCGAAGGAAAGGAATGGGTTCTCGATAGAGGATGCACAGATCATATGACCGGATATAAGGACATGTTCGATGAGCTTGCAAGAAACGATGGTCCACGAAAGTATGTTACCTTTGGTGAAAACTCTAAGGGTAAATTTGTTGGCCTTGGTAAGGTGGCCATATCTGATGATAGATCAATCAAAAATGTCATGCGTGTTGAATCTCTTGGTTACAATCTTCTTTTGGTATCAAGATTAGCTGATTTTGGCTTGGATGTGCTATTTACTCATGTTGATTGCCAAGTATTTCATAGACATAATCATAATATGGTCTTTACCTGCATTCTTAGAGGTGACCTATACATTGTTGATTTCACTAAGAAAGCCCAACCTCGCACTTGTTTAATTGTTAAATCTTCTAAAGGTTGGTTATGGCATAGAAGGTTAGGTCACATTGGCATGAGAAATCTTGATAAACTTGTTAGAGGTGATCGTATCCTTCGTGTTAAAGATGTTATATTTGACAAGGATAGACTTTGTAGTGCTTTCTGAGCAGGGAAAAAAGTTGGAGGAAGTCCTCCCATAAAGAATATCATGACCACGAGAAGACCACATGAGCTGCTTCACATGGATCTCTTTGGTCCCAACGCTTACAAGAGTCTCGGTAGTAACTCCTTTGCATTGGTCATTGTTGATGATTTTTCCAGATTTACGTGGGTGTTTTTTCTTGATGATAAATCGCAGGTCCAAAAGATCTTCAAGAACTTCGCTAGAAAGGCTCAAAATCAATTTGAAGTGAAGATCAACAAGGTTCAGAGTGACAACGGAACGGAGTTCAAGAACGCCAATGTGGATACCTTTCTTGATGAGGAAGGGATTTCACATGAGTTCTCAGCTACGTACACACCTCAACAAAACGGAGTTGTTGAGAGGAAGAACCGGACGCTGATTGAGATGGCAAGAACGATGCTTGATGAATACAAGACGCCAAGACACTTTTGGGCAGAAGCAGTTGAGACAGCTTATCATGCTACAAACTAACTATATCTTCACAAGCTTCTCGGCAAGATGGCATACGAGCTTCTCACCGGTAACAAACCCCAAGTTGGATACTTTCGAGTATTTGGCTCAAGGTGTTACATTCTTGACAAGCATCATCATTCAAAATTTGCCCCTAAGTCTCATGAACAAGGTTGTCAGAATTGCTATTTTGAATCGGATCGGAGCCCTGATGGTAGGATCGCAAATCGTAGAATCTTCACTATCTGGATCGTAGAAATGTAGATTCTATGAACTAAAGTCGTAGAATCATAGGGGTTAGTTTGGATCGTAAGGTCATAGAATCGTATAATAGAATTGCAATTCTGACAACCTTGCTCATGAACGTTTTCTTCTCGGTTATGGCTCAAACTCTCACACTTACCGTGTCTACAAAAATTTCACCCGAAAGGTTGAAGAGATGGTAGATGTGAAGTTTGATGAATCTAATGGCTCGCAAGTAGAGCAATTGCCAATTGATGTAGGAGACAAAGATCCTTCAGAAGCAATCCAAGACTTGTCTATTGGCAAGATTCGCCCAACGGAGGTGAAGGAGAGTACTTCGTCCATTCAAATGGAAGCCTCAACTTCACACCAAGGTGAACCACATGTTGACTTGGAGGCATCCACATGTCGAACACGTCAAGACGAAGGAAACGAGGAAGTACAACAATATGAACACCATCGACCTCCTTCTCCACCTCCACAAGACAACAACTTCAACGACAATGAAGAAGAAGAAGACAATGAAGAGGATGTTCCACCATGACCCAAACAAAAGCTCTCACGAGTTAGAGCAAGAGTTGCAAGAGATCATCCTATTCAATGACATTCAAACCGGGAGAATTGCTCGCTCTAAATCTCATTTAGCTAACTTTTCTGAGCATTATTCTTTCATATCTAACATTGAACCTATGAAGGTTGAAGATGCTCTTGATGATCTGGATTGGGTGAATGCTATGCGTGAGGAACTACGTAACTTTGAGAGAAACCAAGTATGGACATTGGTTGCGAAGCCCGACGACAATCACAATGTCATTGGACCCAAATGGGTGTTTAGGAATACGCAAGGTGAAGATCAACAAGTTTTATGCAACAAGGCCCGTATCGTCGCCCAAGGCTACACTCAAGTCGATGGTATGGATTACGGTGAGAAATATGCCCCTATTGCTAGACTTGAGTCCATACGCATCTTACTTGCTTATGCCAATCACCATGACATCACTTTGTATCAAATGGACATTAAAAGTGTGCTCCTTAACGGTGAAATTGAGGAGGAAGTTTATGTTAAACAACCTCTCGGCTTTGTAAATCCTAAGAAACCTAATCATGTCTACAAGCTTCACAAAGCTCTTTATGGTCTTAAACAAGCTCCTAGACCATGGTATAAATGCTTTACCAAATTCCTTATTGAAAAAGGCTTTGAAATTGGGAAAATTGATTCCACGCTTTTTACAAAGAGGGTTGATGGTGAATTATTTGTGTGCCAAATTTATGTCGATGATATCATATTTGGTTCTACTAACCCCCATTTTAGTGAAAAGTTTGGAAGGGTAATGTCGGAGAAGTTTGAGATGTCTATGATGAGTGAACTCAAATTCTTTCTTGGCTTGGAAATCAAGCAAGCTAAAGAAGGTACCTTTGTTTCTCAAACAAAGTATACCAAGGATCTTCTTAAGAAGTTCAACATGCAAGAAAGCAAAGGTATGAAAACACCCATGCCTACTAGTGGACATCTTGACTTGACTAAGGATGGCAATCCGATTGACCACAAGGTTTACCGCTCTATGATTGGTTCATTGTTATATCTATGTGCCTCCCGTCCCAATATTATGCTAAGTGTGCATGTGTGCACGATATCAAGCGGCCCCTAAAGAATGTCATCTTAAGGCTGTGAAAAGGATAGTGAGATACTTAATTCAAACACCAAACTTTGGCATTTGGTATCCTAAGAGGTCTTCTTTTTATCTTGTTGGCTAATCTGATTCGGACTACGCCGATGAAAAGGTTGATATAAAATCTACTTTGGGTACTTGTGAATTTAGCGGTAGATCTATTGTGTCTTGGTCCTCCAAGAAATAAAACTCGGTATCCTTATCCAACGCCGAAGCGGAATACATTGCCGCCAGATCATGTTGTGCTCAATTACTTTGGATGACCCAAACCCTTAAGGATTATGGGATATATGTGAAACATGTTCCATTGCTTTGTGATAATGAAAATACTATTAAGATTGCTCACGATCCCATGCAACATTCTCGAACTAAGCATATTGAAGTTCGTCATCATTTCATTCGAGATCATGTTGCTAAAGTAGACATCAATCTTAAGCATGTTCGTACCGATAAGCAATTGGCGGATATATTTACCAAACCACTTGATGAGACAGTATTTTGCCGTTCGAGAGGTGAAGTGAATACCATTGATGCATCAAACTTGGAGTAAAAACTCCATTTGGATACATGCACGACATGAGCCTTTTATGACTAATCGTTGGTATTTCTCTTATGATGATAATCATATGTCTTGGATCTATATTTGTGCCTTGCCTGCTATATAACCCCTTATAGGTACTTGGATGAGCCCAAAACTATGAGACTGCAAGTAACTCACATATTGAGAAATCTCTACATCACCAAGTTTCTACCTCATGAGTGTTGATCACAAGGAAGCATGGACTTACTCAATACATCCTTTCATAACTTCTATATATCAAATCTCATTTGGTATCAAGTTTCATGATTTCCATTTTGGATACACAAGTGCTTTTCCTTGCAAAACTGGCCCTTGTAGGAAGATGAACTCAAACTACAAGTGGTGCTCCCAAATCTTGATGGACTACATCAACCTTGAGCGTCCAACACAAGTTCCACTACATGATCAAGATCAACATCATCTAAGGTATGATATTCCATCTTAGAGAAGCTTTACTCCAAGTCATGAGTCAAAGCAACTCAACAAGATGTGAACACATCAAGGTGCTTAAACGAAAAATGGTAACCCCATTTTGAGCTTAAACGATGAGTATGACCTATGATCAAGTGACCTCACTTGAATCCTAAGTCAATATACTCTAACATAGGTGACTTTGTCGCCGACCCATTCTAGATGATGTTCTCTAGTGTTTCTCGCTTTGTGTTTTGCTATTTTGTTCCCTTTATCAAAAAAACTTCATCTAGATTCCCTTTATTTGTATTTCCTTTTCTGAATTTTCAGTATCTGATTCCTTGCAAATCCTTGTGAGACTTAATTTGCCAAGTGAGCTGAGTTGAGAAAACATTTTCTCTACATTGAACTCGGATGCACCGTTCCAAACCTATCAGCGTGACTGATTTCACTACAAAAGAAAATGTTTTGCTATTGCATACTTCATTTCTTCTCCAGCTCCACTCAATAATTCTTATCCTCTACCCACATCATTATCTACATGTTGCTTTGTTATGTGTCTCAAGGACCAAGCCTGATTGACTCAAGCTCCAAAAGTACCCTTCTTGGAAATTGATGTCAAAGGTGGAGAGAGAGCACATCAAATCTTATCATATGGGAGAGAAAGCACATCTTAGCTCTTCCAGATGCCAGTCATATAAAGAGGAGAGAAGTCACATGTCTTTAAGAGGGGAAAGTCATGTCTATTTATGGTTGCTTGACTATTGCTTTAGCTTTATGCTCTGATTCTTGCTCTGATATTTTTATCTTGCTCTGATTTTATTTTTCCCTATCTTCTACCATTATCCAATATTAGATTCAGGGGGAGAAAGAGCTCATTTCCAGAGAAGAAAATCTTTGGAATTCATTTCTATCTTTTAATCTTTGGGGACATGTCTATATCCAAATGAAGTACTAAGTACTCACCCATTACATGTCATTCCAGTCTTGGTACTCTTGTGGTTCCCTAAAACTGCTTTACATTAGAGTGTTCTTGTGTTATCTAACCTTGTTTTCTCAAGTGCACTTCTTCCGAAACCAATTCAAGACCACAAGATAAGTAAATGCATCAAAATCATGTACATGATGATCCCTTGCCGATGTACATACTATTTCAAGAAGGATTCATGGACATGAAGGTACACATTTCTTCATCTAATTCATTTGCTCTGATGCATATAGCCAAGGTACATGTAACTCATTACTTGCTCTGTCATGCCTATGCATTCACATGCTCTTATATTCAATCTTTGCATGAATGCATACATGTAGGGGAGACTATGAAAGTTACATGTCTTTCTAAAGCTTTACTTGTTACTCTTCGTATCTTTTACCTAGAGCTTTGATGTATGTTGTCATCAATTACCAAAAAGGGGGAGATTGAAAGCACAAGTGCTCCCTGGGTGATTTGGTAGTTAATGTCAACATATCCCTTGTTGGACTAATACCTATACCTAGTGTATTTCAGATGACATCAACATTGGAGTGGCAAGGACAAGAGCATGTGGAACCCTTTCAAAATGCTAAGTACAAAGACTGGCAAAAGCTCAAGACTCTTCATTTTCATTTTAGTGATCTAAGATCACATTGAGTCCATAAGAAAGCCAATACTATTAAAAAGGGATGAGGTGTTGCTTAATGATCTGGTTGCTCAAGTGCTTAGTGATATAGCTCCGAAAACCCTCAACCACTTTCTCATTTCCACATATGTCCAAAACACAAAGTCAAACTCGGCCCCATCGATTTGATCTATCCGACGCCACCGAGTTCATTTGATATAGCCACTGCCTGCCAGAAACCCTAGACAATTCGGTCACACTGATACGGATCTCGGTCTCACCGAGATGGCCCTGCAAACTCTCTGTTTCCGTTTTGTAATGTTTTGGTCTCACCGAAATGAGCGATCGGTCCCATCGAGTTTGCTTGACCAATTCTCTGTATTGCTCTTTTCTGAAATCGGTCTCACCGAGTTCATGCAATTGGCACCACCGAGATGAGGTTTTGCCCTAACCCTAGCACATTGGTCCAACTGAGTTAATCATGTCGGTCCCACTAAGATTCCTAACGTTCATATTTTGAACTACTTCGGTCTATCCGAGTTCTTCTATTCGGTCTGACTGTGTTGGGTCAAATGTGTGTGAAGGTTGGATTTTGTGTGGAGGCTATATATACCCCTCCACCCCCTTGACCATTTGTGAGAGAGCCATCAGAACATGCCTACACTTCCACTACTCATTTTCTGATAGAGAACCACCTGCTCATGTGTTGAGACCAAGATATACCAATCCTACCTCAAAAATCTTGATCTCTAGCCTTCCCTAAGTTGCTTTCCACTCAAGTCATCTTTCCACCATATCCAAATCTGTGAGAGAGAGTTGAGTGTTGGGGAGACTATCACTTGAAGCACAAGAGCAAGGAGTTCATCATCAACACACCATCTATTACCTTTTGAAGAGTGGTGTCTCCTAGATTGGTTAGGTATGTTAGTTGGGAGCCTCCGACAAGAATTTGGAGTTGAATCAAGGAGTTTGTATGGGCAAGGAGATCGCCTACTTCATGAAGATCTTCCCGAGAGGCAAGTCCTTCGTGGGCGATGACCATGGTGGGATAGACAAGGTTGCTTCTTCGTGGACCCTTCGTGGGTGGAGCCCTCCGTGGACTCGCGCAACCATTACCCTTCGTGGCTTGAAGTCTCCATCAACGTGGATGTACGATAGCACCACCTATCGGTACCACGCCAAAAATCTCCGTGTCTCCATTGTGTTTGCACTCTCCAATCTCATCCCTTACTTTCTTGCAATTGCATTCTTTAGTCCTTTCAGTGCTTATACTCTTGCCATGCTTCCTTGAAATGTATTGTGAATGCTTAATCTTGTGCTAGAACTCTACCTCAACTTAAAGAATTTAAAAGCTGCTACCTTTCCTTATTGAGGGTCTAATCACCCCCCCCCCCCACTAGACACCTCTTCTTCAATCCTTTCAGGGTACATGAAATAGATGCATATGGGATAAAGAGGACCCATGGATCTTAATGTTATGGTTGGGTTCATCTTAATGAATCTTTAGTTCATGCAGATGCTTTCTATTGGTTCCAATCGTAAGTACATGTTAGTCAATGTAGTGTGCTTATAGGTTAGCATAGGCCTCTCCCACAAATAAACTACCATGGATCGTTATCGGCCTAGTATCGTAGCAAATTACCTAGGGACAATTCTGCAAAACCTTCCACCGCTACTCCACACTTGCTATGCTTTACTTTATTGTACCTTCACATTGCAACAACTAACTTCTATTTAACAATACTTTATAATCTCGCAAACTATCCATTTTATAGTTGCAAAGTACTTTAGGTTGTAGCATCTAGGTAAAGCACACGTTTGTTACGAAAGGTTGTATCATTATTAGATAGAACCTGAGAGAATACGAATCTTACATATCTCATTTTGGGTTCGACACTCCATACTTACCACCTCCACTTTGGAAAGTGCTACATTACTCCCTGCACTTGGGGATTATCAAGCCCTTTTTTGGCGCTGTTGTCGATGATTATAGCGTTAGGGCGAATATTCTAGTGTGCATTAGTTTACTTTATGACTAAGTAGCTTTTATTTTTGTTTTATAGTTTTTTTATATCTTTAGTTATGGGTAGGATTTTTTTTTACCAAAAATGTAGTTGTACTTACTAGTGATAGGGTTGATGAACCACCTAAAATCCTCACTTCCAAAGAGCGATACTACATTGATATTCTTGAATCAATGCGTGTTTGTTCTAAAACCCTCTGTTTGGATGTAGACATTCAAGGGCTTGGCATTGTATTGGCTTCAATGCCAATATATCAGGACATTGATATTGATCTTCAATTCCAATTTTAGTGTTTGGATGTTGATGTCTACTACACGCTTCTATTCCTGTAGACAGTGTTGGGCCTCCAAGAGCAGAGGTTTGTAGGACAGCAGCAAATTTCCCTTAAGTGAGTAACCCAAGGTTTATCGAACTCAGGGAAGTGGAGGTTGAACGTACCCCTTTCAAGCAACCCTGCAATCAAGATACAAGAAGTCTCTTGTGTCCCCAACACACCTAATACACTTGTCAGATGTATAGGTGCACTAGTTCGGCGAAGAGATGTTAAATGGCAAGTGATATGGATGGCAAAAGATGTATTTGTAAATCTGAAATAAAAATGGCAGCAAGCAAACATGTGGTAAACGTGAGCACAAATGGTATTGCAATGGTGGAAACAAGGCCTAGGCTTCATACTTTCACTAGTGGCAACTCCCAACAACATTAACATAATCGAATCACATGATATTTCCCACAAAACATGCAAGGGGGACGCACTCGGAGGTCATTCCTTTGTGGTCAAGAGAGGACGAGAATTATGTAGGGCTACAAAAGCACACCTCAAAGTTCGTAGTTCTCAATCTATGGATTTCCCAATGTCACCGCGACCATCCAAAGAGAGTACCACAATCACCACAACATATCTCAAGGATAGTCAAAGACAAGCATCAAGAGACTCTCAATCTTCAATCCACACACAAAAGAGGAAATCACTCATGAAAATATTCTTCTAATCCATGTCCAATAGACCGCTGTCACCTTGGTCTCGGAGATTATACTAGATAAAGACAAGTGAGTACATCAATCCAATACATAGAGGAAGGGGAAATATCATGGGATCACCCTAGATTAACATAGCCTATGATCACAACGAAGATCACATCATGGGAGAGAGAATTGACCACATAGCTACTAGTAGGAAACCTCAGCCCCGAGGAGGAACTACTCCCGCATCATGGAGGGAGGAAGCAACATCGATGGAGATGAATCCGGGGGCACTTCCCCGTCCCGGCAGGGTGCCGGCACAAGAATTCTGGTCCACCGAAACTTGGTGGCGATGGCGGCGGAGATCGGAATAGCTTCTGGAGAAAAGGGGTCTGGAATCAGGGTTTCCGCGACGCGATGTAAATATATGCCAAAGGGGGGCACCACCGGAGCTAAGGGGGGCCCAGGCGGCCTGGCGCGGCGGCCAGGAGGGGGGCCACGCCCTCTGGGCGCCTGGAGCCCCTGTGCCCCCCCTCCGGCCCTACTTTGGCCGCATGGAAGCTTCTGGAGCGCTGATTTTTTATATATTTTTCCCGGAATTTTTCTTGCAATTTACGTAATGGGAAAACCTGAAATACAAAAACAGCAGAAAACAGAAACTGGCACTGGGGTGCACTGAGTTAATAGGTTAGTCCAAATATGATCAAAAGTGTATGGAAGTGCATAAATATCATAGCAATATCACACAAAAGAGGCATGGAGCAAGCAGAAATTATAGATACGTTTTGGACGTATCAACATCCCCAAGCTTAATTCCTGCTCGTTCTCGAGTAGGTAAATGATAACAAGCATAATTTCTGTGGTGACATGCTACCAACCATATAAGAACTTTTCACAGTCACATGACAAATGCTTACTGATATAATGAATCTTTAGTAATTATGTTTCCTCATGAGAATATCACAAAGAACTGAAAGTTTTACAATATGATATTGAAACACTCAATAGATTTGTAGTGAGCATGGTGTGCAAACATGACAAAATGATACCTCGCTTGCCCCCTTTAGTGAGGCAAAACATAAATGCAGGGGCACCTCTGAGGTTTAAGTGATGACTAGATACAAGGATTTCAGAATAAACGATATCATAATCATGCAGAAGACAATGGTACTTTGGGACAATGCACATTACACTCAGAATGACAATCATGCTCTCAATAGTTGGTGCTTTGAAGAAAGAAGGTGGAGACTCTCGAACCATGGCTTTTGACGGCAAGGTTGACAATCCATGGTCGGAAACAAAGACTAAACATGTACTAGAGCTCTTGGTTTTTAAAAACAGAGGTAAAAATTATTTTTGGGATATGCATATTTCGTCAACAAATGCTAGTAGATAACTCAATTACTTCTCGAGCTGGACAAGTTTCGAGGAACGGCTCCCGCACGGGGATGATCACATCCCCTTAATCTCCTTTGTTTATCACTGCCAAAGTTTTCTGATTTCTCATGAAGAAAGTGTGAAGGAGGGTTTGTTTGTTGTATATTTTTTTAATGAGAGCAGAAATATTAGGGGTTTGCAGATTAGACATGCAATCCCGGGGTGAAACTCGTCCAACTTAAAAAGATCATGAATTAACTACTACTTCCTCATGAGCTAAAATAGAGGCACAAAAGAGAAATGCTTTTTTGAATAATTTCGAGATGGTACAAGATAATCTTCGTTAGGAATGGAAAGTAAATACCATGTATAGGAAGGTATGGTGGACTCATATGACATAACTGGTTTAAAGGATTTTGGATGCACAAGCAGTCAGTCCGCTTAGTACAGGCGAAGGTTAGCAAAAGACTGGGAGCGACCAACTAAGAGAGCAATGACGGTCATAATCATGCAGAGCGACAAAGCAACATTGAATCGGGCATGGAAGTTATATCGCTACTCAGAAATTAAAGATCATCAAGGCTTGATAGACTTTCTTTACAGTCTTAAATATGCGTGAGCATATGCCAAGTCAATCAAAATAAATTCTTGGAGGAAGATATCACTAAACCATACCACATCATAGGCAAACAAATCATGTTGGTACTTCAATAACACATTAAAAAAACCCCAGCTATTTGAGACTAACCATAAGAAAAGATGAACTACTAAGCACCATTATGCACATAGCATTTTTATCATAGACATATCAACCAGTGCAACAAAATCCAACTC
>LR738715.1:535858646-535874038 GCA_902687465.1 Secale cereale
TGCATATTTCGTCAACAAATGCTAGTAGATAACTCAATTACTTCTCGAGCTGGACAAGTTTCGAGGAACGGCTCCCGCACGGGGATGATCACATCCCCTTAATCTCCTTTGTTTATCACTGCCAAAGTTTTCTGATTTCTCATGAAGAAAGTGTGAAGGAGGGTTTGTTTGTTGTATATTTTTTTAATGAGCCGGGCGCACTCTTTGCCAGTTCCTTCTCGTATTAGGGGTTTGCAGATTAGACATGCAATCCCGGGGTGAAACTCGTCCAACTTAAAAAGATCATGAATTAACTACTACTTCCTCATGAGCTAAAATAGAGGCACAAAAGAGAAATGCTTTTTTGAATAATTTCGAGATGGTACAAGATAATCTTCGTTAGGAATGGCAAGTAAATACCATGTATAGGAAGGTATGGTGGACTCATATGACATAACTGGTTTAAAGGATTTTGGATGCACAAGCAGTCAGTCCGCTTAGTACAGGCGAAGGTTAGCAAAAGACTGGGAGCGACCAACTAAGAGAGCAATGACGGTCATAATCATGCAGAGCGACAAAGCAACATTGAATCGGGCATGGAAGTTATATCGCTACTCAGAAATTAAAGATCATCAAGGCTTGATAGACTTTCTTTACAGTCTTAAATATGCGTGAGCATATGCCAAGTCAATCAAAATAAATTCTTGGAGGAAGATATCACTAAACCATACCACATCATAGGCAAACAAATCATGTTGGTACTTCAATAACACATTAAAAAAACCCCAGCTATTTGAGACTAACCATAAGAAAAGATGAACTACTAAGCACCATTATGCACATAGCATTTTTATCATAGACATATCAACCAGTGCAACAAAATCCAACTCTCTTAATAAGATAAGCATGATAACTCAAGAGAGTTCCAGCGACCAATTAAACAAAAGCTCTTTTAAAAAGTAAAGCATGAAACTAAGAGTTGAACATGATAGTAGCTATTGAAAGACAAAGAACATACACAGCAAAAATAAACATGAAAATCCCATGTTATGTTCTAGGTTGAAGTGGAGCGTGTTTCTCTCCCACACAAAGAAAGATGGGTTCCAACTCGTTATGAACAGCAAGCAAACCTAAAGAAAACTTAAAAAGGAAACTAAAAGCAAGACGCTCCAAGCAAAGCACATAACACATGAAGTGATTAAAATATAGTGGAACGAAAGACGAACTGATAATTGTTGATGGAGAAGGGGATGCACGGGGGCATCCCCAAGCTTAGACGCTTGAGTCTTCTTGAATATTTCTTGGGGGTGCACGGGGGCATCCCCAAGCTTGAGCGTTTGACCCTCCTGAATCTTCTTTTATCATCTTCCCTCGCACACTTGAAAACTCCCTTCATACATAACTCATCATAATCTGAATAGCGAGGTTAGTACCCACAATAAAATAACGTTTCCTTGCTGGAAATAAAGATAATCTTGAAGAGCTACTGTTTCTCAAGATTGCCAAAAGGTTTTTGCAAAGAAAAAGCAAGCTCAAGATTTGGAAAACGAAGAAAAGGCAAAACAGGACAGAATCTGTGAAAAACAGACCAGCAGGTAGTAAATAATTTCTTCGGGGCACTTCTGCAACTCAAATCAAAAAACTCAGAACAGACGCCCGAAAGCCAATTGTATTGAGCACGCTGTCGAAACAATTCAGACCAAAAAGATGATCTGGTGATTTTATACGAATTTTTCTGTCTAAGGACAGAATCTATTTCCTGGACAGCACGTCACAACTTTTGAACTTTCTTGCAATCGGAGGCTAAACTTGGCACAAAGCTGAAAAATAAAGATACAATGATGTTGCTACAGTAGTAACAAACATCAAGACCACTAAAAACTGAAAGAACAAACTGAAAGCAAAGATAACAAGGGTTGTCTCCCTAGAGCTCTTTCTTTATAGCCATAAAGATAGGCTTAAGACTTTAATGAAGCTCTCGTAGGAATAAGAGCTGAAGAACAAAAGAGAGCATCAAGAAGCAAATACCAAACACATTTAAGCCTAACATGCTTCCTATGCATAGGAATATTGCAATAGAATAATTCATTGAAGCACAAAGCTATAAGCATAGGAAGACAAAACAAGTGCAGCTTCAAAACCTTCAACATAAAGAGAGGGAACTTGATATAACTGAAATATCTATAAGCATATGTTCCCTTCTCATAATAATTTTCAGTGGGATCACGAATAAACTCAACAATATAAGCATCACATAAAGCATTGTTATCATGATCCACATGCAAAAAGGTACTCTTACTCTCCACATAAGCATAATCTCTCTCATTGGTAATAGTGGGAGTAGGACTATCATAAACAACTTGAACACTATAGATTAATTGTGTATTAGGAAGATGGTGTTCAACAAGGGAGTAATTCCCTCCATGATTATGACAAGTTTCATAAGGATAATTTCTCCTTATGTCATAGGTACCTTTATAATCACTATAGATTGGAGTTATAACATCATCATAGTAGAGAAGAGCATTATCATTGCTAGCAACTATATTTGTAAACATGTTGTCTTTATTCTTACTAGCAAAAGAATTATCAATTGTCACATCACTAGTGGGTAAAGGATTTGCAATCCTATCATCCCCAAGCGTAGAGCTTTCCATATCATCACTTTCAGAGTTGGTACCAAAAAGATTTTCAAGATTATAAGTAGCATTATCATCATTTTCCTAATCACAATAAGTAACATGCATATCATAATCAAAATCATCTTCAATAGTACCTACGGACGTATCATCAAGATGATAATTAAGGCAATAAACTTCACCTTCTTCTTTAAACTTACAACCGTTAGGATAAAAGTTGATGGGAGGAATATGCTCAGGCCAGGTTGATACCCATTCTTCTTCCTTCTTGCTCCTCTTCCTCCTCCTCTTATTTTTCTTCTTCTTCACCTTAGGAGGGGGTGGTTGGAGCTGAAGCTTCTCCACATATCCTGGTTTATCATTAGAAACAATAGGGGAAACTTGGGAGAAACTCTCATTTTTATTAGCAGAAATATAAGAGACATTTTTATACTTTTGTAAAGTTCCCTCCTTTCTAATCTTACTTATGTAATCATTTTCATGGCAATTAACAACACAATAGAGATGGCAATTTTGCAAAGTGTTTTTTATTCCTATGGCATTAACAACCAGCCAAGATGTCTTTTCTGATAACTCTTCACACATCAAAAATAACATAAGCTCATCATAAAGATCAGAGGTGATCATGTTATCACACAACTGGTTAACAGTTATGTTTTGAAAGTGCATGCATTGAAAATTAAAGTGACCCTTTATACAGCAAAGTTCACAAGTAAAAGGATAAAGGTCACACAATTCTCTAGGAATTTCATTTAAATCCAAGTGATTGTTCTTTCATGCTTATGTTGCTTACAATACTTCTCTTCTTCAATCATAGGCCTTTCACAAGGTCTATCCACTCCACAAAAATTAACATGCTTATATAAAACTTCATTTTTAGGAATTGGATCATGCATGTTGCAATCATCATGAACAATTTCATTTTCTTTGCAAATCTCTTTAAAAGGTTCATGATGCTTGATCCAATCCTCCTTGGGCATATTAAGATGTGAAGCAAAAGATTTGAGGAAATCAACAAGGAGTTGAGAATCAAGCCCAAACTTAGCACTAAACTTATTAAAACTTGTAGTTTCAACAAAGGACTTAATGCAATCATACTCATAAATTATACCTGACTCTTTACCTTTGTCGATCTCCCAATCTTCAGTGTTGCGTTGAATTCTTTCAAGGAGTTCCCATTTAGCATCAAGCTTTTCGTTTGTGAAAGAACCCATAGAGGAAGCATCGAGCAAATCTTTATCCTGTCGAGAAAGCCTCGCATAGAAATTAGTAATAATCATATCTTTGGGAAGCCCATGGTTAGGACATTTTAGCATTAATGTTTTCAGTCTCCCCCAAGCTTGAGCTATGCTCTCTCCTTCATGAGGATAGAAATTATAAACATAATTCCTATTCTCATGGACTTCATGAAGAGGATAAAACTTGGAGTAAAAGAGAGACTGGATCTCTTCCCAATCCAGCAGGTGAGAGTCATCTAGTAGCCTATACCATTCTAATGCTTTTCCTTTCAGTGACAAGGCAAATAATTTCCTCATGACTCCATCTCTTGTCAAACCTGAAATCTTAAACAACTCACAAAGTTCTGTAAGTTTCAACAAATGAATACTAGGATTGACCGTCCCATCATAACAATCATTCAAAATTATTTCAATTATCCCAAGTGGTATTTGGAACGGGATACATTCAGTAGGTGGAGGAGACTTCTCTACCACGGGTGTGGTAAAGCGGCCTTCCCCAAGCAGCGAACTAAGAGTGCGGTTTTCCATAAACATAACTAGTGAAACTAAAAACAAGAAACGAAAAGATTTAATTGCAAGATCTAGAGAAGGTACCTTCACTAACCTCACTTCCCCGGCAACGGCGCCAGAAATAGCTTGATGTCTACTACACGCTTTTATTCCTGTAGACAGTGTTGGGCCTCCAAGAGCAGAGGTTTGTAGGACAGCAGCAAATTTCCCTTAAGTGAGTAACCCAAGGTTTATCGAACTCAGGGAAGTGGAGGTTGAACGTACCCCTTTCAAGCAACCCTGCAATCAAGATACAAGAAGTCTCTTGTGTCCCCAACACACCTAATACACTTGTCAGATGTATAGGTGCACTAGTTCGGCGAAGAGATGTTAAATGGCAAGTGATATGGATGGCAAAAGATGTATTTGTAAATCTGAAATAAAAATGGCAGCAAGCAAACATGTGGTAAGCGTGAGCACAAATGGTATTGCAATGGTGGAAACAAGGCGTAGGCTTCATACTTTCACTAGTGGCAACTCCCAACAACATTAACATAATCGAATCACATGATATTTCCCATAAAACATGCAAGGGGGACGCACTCGGAGGTCATTCCTTTGTGGTCAAGAGAGGACGAGAATTATGTAGGGCTACAAAAGCACACCTCAAAGTTCGTAGTTCTCAATCTATGGATTTCCCAATGTCACCGCGGCCATCCAAAGAGAGTACCACAATCACCACAACATATCTCAAGGATAGTCAAAGACAAGCACCAAGAGACTCTCAATCTTCAATCCACACACAAAAGAGGAAATCACTCATGAAAATATTCTTCTAATCCATGTCCAATAGACTGCTGTCACCTTGGTCTCGGAGATTATACTAGATAAAGACAAGTGAGTACATCAATCCAATACATAGAGGAAGGGGAAATATCATGGGATCACCCTAGATTAACATAGCCTATGATCACAACGAAGATCACATCATGGGAGAGAGAATTGACCACATAACTACTGGTAGGAAACCTCAGCCCCGAGGAGGAACTACTCCCGCATCATGGAGGGAGGAAGCAACGTCGATGGAGATGAATCCGGGGGCACTTCCCCGTCCCGGCAGGGTGCTGGCACAGGAATTCTGGTCCCCCGAAACTTGGTGGCGATGGCGGCGGAGATCGGAATAGCTTCTGGAGAAAAGGGGTCTGGAATCAGGGTTTCCGCGCGCGATGTAAATATATGCCAAAGGGGGGCACCAGCGGAGCTAAGGGGGGCCCAGGCGGCCTGGCGCGGCGGCTAGGAGGGGGGCCACGCCCTCTGGGCGCCTGGAGCCCCTATTGCCCCCCTCCGGCCCTACTTTAGCCACATGGAAGCTTCTAGAGCGCTGATTTTTTATATATTTTTCCCGGAATTTTTCTGGCAATTTACGTAATGGGAAAACCTGAAATACAAAAACAGCAGAAAACAGAAACTGGCACTGGGGTGCACTGAGTTAATAGGTTAGTCCAAATATGATCAAAAGTGTATGGAAGTGCATAAATATCATAGCAATATCACACAAAAGAGGCATGGAGCAAGCAGAAATTATAGATACGTTTTGGACGTATGAGATGTTCATACATTTGATGCTTGGAATCCAAAGGGAGCACCAATTCCAAATTTTGTTTGGATGGATAGAGTTTGTAATTTCTCACTTCTTAACATTGACATTTACTCATACATAAACACATGGAAAGATGCATCAGTTTTAAAAATTGACCAAGGTGTGTACACACATGAAAATTATAGTAAAAAAGATTAGTCACTACCAAGCAAGACTATAATTTGGGTCCAGTTAACATTTGCAGACTACGTAATTCTACTTAGCTACTACTACCTCCTTGTACTTTACCTACATGCCATACGTCAAGCTGAATGGGTTGGCATCGGTTTTAAAATTTGACAACTGTTGAGGGTCACGACATGTCGCAACTAGATGGGTTGGCATTTAGTCGAACAGCTCATGGGCGTGGCGGCCTTAGTCCACGGCGGACAGCTGCATGTCTTGGCTGAAGTGCGAGGATTAGGAAGTGGTTGGAGAATATGTGTGGTACGTGCAGCGCAGGTGCAGCTTGAGATGCCGCAAAAGCTTGTGCATGCAGCGCTCAGCTCCGAGCCACTGCTCCCGCGCTCACCATTGCCACACATGGTCGGTTTTGTAAAGAAGGTTGTGTCGTTCATCAAGAAGAGAAGAGACGGTAACCAACGGCGACATTCAGCGAAGACAGGGATCCCGTGGATGATGTGGTGAGGAACCAGGGGCGGTAGTCAGCGGCAAACTCCATCGATGGCGGTTGCCAGCGGGGAGGTCGCGGATGGACGGAGGAGTGTTTCCGCCGGCCGGGAAGGCAGCACCGATGGACTAGACGGCTTCGCCTAGAGGTCGGGGAGGCGGCGTCACGGCGGATCAACAGAGATAAGCCAGCCAATACAATCGAATATGGAGAGTCGGGGCTCTGAATTAGCGAGGGGGTTAGCCAGTGCTCGGGTTAGCCACTAGATATTGGGACCAAATTCCACACACGAATGTCTAGACCATCCAAACGGTGGCATTCGGGATAGACAATGCCAATTCCGAATACTAGCTCCGAATGTCTACATCCAAACGGGCCGTAACTAGCTCGATAGAGGAGTTTGAAAATTTTATGAAACACCACTTGTCTCAAAAAAGGAAACAATCGGAGGATAGGCTAATGTTATGGAATAGTCATGCTCGTAATTTGTATGAAATCTATGATAGAATTTGTTGCTCAAGAAAAGTACCAAACACTTCCTATTCCAATTTGAGTACAATGTTAATGATACACCAGCTTCTTATGTTAAAGATGAATATAGTGCGCACGAACATCATAGGGTTTCGTGGCGTATCTGTTGCGAATTTGGCTCAGGCCTCTTCACGAATGTTGTCAGGGATGACATCACGAGGTGGTGGCACCTGGTACTACTGCTGGTACGGGCGGTCATGTTCATATCACACACCATCTTATCTTCTGTGGTGCACGCCTAATTATATGCAAATGACCGCCTCCTCTAGATTATCCCATATATGGCTTGATTTTCACCTAAAACAGTCGTTTTTGCAAGGAACCAAAAAACAAGGAGATTTGTAAATAGTTATTTTTGTTATTCATTAGTGAGAAAATCAAATGCATAATCTCAGTAATATCCGGGAATATCCCGTTTAAAGATGAGTAAAAATGCATGTAGAAGTCACTCATAAGTGAGCTTAGTGGCTAGGGTCCGCGACAAGGTGTGACTAAGGTTTCAAGCACAAACTCAACTTTTCGGTATTGACGGTGATCTCACCTGCATGCATCGCTCCCCTATTTGGGGAGCCATTGTGGGCCTCTTACCGCCCGCTATTTGTACTCTAGGTGAAAACCCTTGTCTTCACACGAATTTGGACCGCCGATCGATCGGAGAAGCGTGGTTGGATCAATTATGGTCTTTGTCCACTATGCAAGAGAGAGCAAGAAACGGGGCCATACCTCTTCTTCAAGTGTTGATACACGCTTAGGCTTTAGAGATCTATCATCAAGAAGCTTGGGCTACCTCATGTCAACATTCCCGAATGGCATCTTTATGAATCTGTCAAGCAGTGGTGGGACAAGCGAACCGATAACCGAAACCCGAATTGGCATGCCATGATCTCTCTCATTATGCTCACCTCTTGGACCATTTGGAACGGGCGAAATGCTAGGGTATTTCGGCAAAAAATTGTGCCACTGCCTATTCTGCTCCAAACCATCCTTGAAGAGGCAAAGTTATGGGTTATGCCGGTGCAAACATATTAGGGACTATCAGTTTGTGTGAGTAATTGTCATGTCGCTTGTATAGGGTGTCCTGTAAAGCTCTAAACTATACTCTCTCCTTATTTAATAGATGAGGCAAATCTTATGCCCCCGTTTCAAAAAAAACCTTGTCTATGATTACAGACTCGATGGCGGCAACATGTTGTGGCGTATCACTCACGAGGCGTCGTTGTAGAGTGCGGGTTCCTTCAGATGTGACGGCGTTCTCTAGCTAGCACGGATCATCGCTCTAAGTCCCTTCTACTCCCTAGAAGGGCGACACTTTCTGATCCGAAGCAAAATGGCGGAGGGCATTTTTATCCACCGATTTGTATGGATGAGGGATGCCATGATTGTTTCACCTATCCGTGGCTTGTCGATTTCTTCAAGCTGTGTTTCAGCCACTCATGTGCTTCATTTGACGGCACATCGGTGGCAGCCAACAACTCATCCCTGGTACTTTGTGGGCCTTGTTGGTTGTTTTTTTACCCTGAAACCGTAGAACAATAGTTCTATGGTATATATATTAATAATAAAAATATATTACAAAGTACATAAATGGAGACCCTAAGGGTCTAGCCAATGAAAGCTCTTGGCAATGGAATCATGAATTTACGTGTTATGGTCTATCCAATATAAGAGCTCTTGAAAGTGCTTCTCTTTAACTTTAAATCTGAGAAGTTTGAGATCTTTCTTAAGGAAGAAATGCCAAGCTTGAACCAATTGTTGCTGCTGCCTGAATATCTTTCCATTTTGTTGTGTCCAAAGATTCCAACATCCCAGTATGATTATTTCTGCATCAATGTTTTTGGGTAGCTTACTCATGGCAAGTTGAGTTTCCTCAAAGATGGAAGTGCCTCTCTGTCTTCCAGGTATGATTGTGTTCCAGCAATCTTGTGCAAAATCACAGTCCCATAGCAAATGGTGTGCAGTTTCTTCAGCTCTCTGAGTACAGTTTGGGAAGAGTGGATCATCTAGGTGCATACCTTTCCTTTTCAACAAAGCTCTGGTATTAATTCTGTAGTGAGCTACCAGCCATGAGAAAATTTTATGCTTAAGTTTGCTTGAGCTATTCCAAATAAGTTTGAATATGGGGTGCCCTTTTTCATCTCCCATCAAAATATTATACATTCTCATATAAGAATATTGTTTTTCATACCCATTAGAAACCCATTTATCATGTCCATGCTCCTCAAGTTGTGGGAGGATATCCTTTAACAGCTTGGATTTATCAAAGGCAATTGTTGACATTGGCAGATGAAAATGCACTGTCCGGTCTTAAGGAAGACTGAATTTTTGAATAAAGATGGAGTCATCTTTTGCAAAGGAATGTAGTTCTGGAAATTTGCTTTGTATTGTTTCACCAGCCCAGTTGTCTTTCTAGAATAAGATAGTATATCCTGAGATGGCTTTGCATGTACTTTGCTTATTGAATTTTGTCTAGAGAATGAGATGTGCTCTCCACCATGGTGATCCTTCAATTTTTCCGAGAGGCAGGTTCTGACTGTAATATTGTTCCTAGATGAGCTTGATCCATGGAGTGTCTTCTTTGTTGAGGAAGTTGAAGATATTTGTCAATAGCAGAGCTTTATTGTCTGTAGCAATATCTATGATTCCAAGACCTCCCTTCTTCTTAGGTTTGCATACTTTTGACCATGCAATCAAAGTAGTGCCTCTGTCTTCCATCCCAAATGTTCTACAAAAGAAGTTTTTGATGTACATGTTGATTTGTTCAATCAGTCCCAGGGGCAGAGCTAGGGTGCACATGAAAAAGGTTGGGAGAGCTGAGAATATAGATTTGATTAGTAAGAATCTTCCATCATAAGAGAGCATAGTGGATCACCCAGATAGCCTCCTTTCAATTCGTTGCATGATGGGATAGAAATCTTCTATTCTTAACATGTTTGTGCTGAGAGGCAAACCCAGGTGTGTGAAAGGGGAAAAACCACTTACAACCTAAAATGTTCAGCAAGTGAGTTGAGCATGACTTAGAGACATTGATGGGGACCAAGATAGATTTATCATAATTTACTTTAAGTACAATGAAAGCTGAATAGTGATGTAGGAGATTCTGAACTTGGGAAATCTATGAAGGTGCTGCTGGGAGCACTAGAAGAGTATCATCTGCATAATGTATCACATGGAATTGAGGACATGCTTGACTCCTAATTGGTGGTTTGATCAGGTCATTATGTCAAGCCTCATTGAATATGGATTGTAAAAGATCAGTAGCCAGAACAAAAAGAAGGGGAGATAATGGGTCCCCTTGTCTTACACCTCTTTTACAATGAAACACCTTTCCAGGCACACCATTAAGTAGGACATTAGATGTTGCAGAGGAGAATATTGTTTGCATCCAATGAATCCATCTTGCTCCAAATCATCTGGCTTTCATAATAGGAATAATTCCATCATTCTCGATTAGGTCAAAAGCCTTTTCAAAATCCAACTTAAGCGCCACTGTTGGATTTTTGGAATGTTTGCAAAGGTGGAGATATTCAAAGGCCCATCCCAGGAAGTCTTGAATTGTTCTCTTTTAAAAAAACATATTGATTAGCATGAACAATTTTCAGAATTATTCCTTGAGTTCTGTTGGCTAGGAGCTTTGTAATGATCTTGATTGTACAATTCAGCAAAGAGATGGGCCTGAAATCATTTGGTCCAGTAGGGATGTCTTTCTTAGGAATGAGTGTAATGTAAGAGGAGTTTATACTCTGAAGAGATATCTATCCATCATAGAAATCCTCAATAAGATGGTAGAAATCCTCAGAGATTATGTCCCAACAAGCTTTTATGAAGTCACCATTAAATCCATCAGGCCCAGGTGGTTTATTAGATGGAAGATGTTTTACTACATCATTAATTTCCTCTTTTGAAAGGTCTTTCAAGTGTATCCAATCCCTCTATTCTTTTGATTAGTGAGATTAAATTGAGAGAGTCATTTGTGGGGAATGTTTGACCGAGTCTTTCTTTAAATGCTTTCCATAGAATGGCAGCTTTAGGAACATGCTCAGTATGTTCAGCACCTTGATCATCTTGCAGCATGTGGACATAATTGTTTCTGTACTTGATAGTAGCTTTTGCTTGAAAGAATTTAGAGTTTTCATCTCCAAATTTGACCCATTTGATGGTAGCCCTTTGTTTCCAATAAATTCTTTGGAAGGAAAGAAGTATAAGTAAGTGCTCTTTGAGCAAATCCCTTCCAATTCTTTCTGTTGCGGTCAGTGCTCTGAATTCCTCAAATGTGACCCACATAAGGATTGCTGCATTAGTAGCCCGTATGAGGCCAGCCAGATTTGACCCAAATATTGAGGTCTTTTCTAAGTCTTTTCAACTTTGTTGTAATGAGCTTGGCACTTTCACTTTCCTGCAAAGGTGGACTCGAGATTTCTCTAACTATATCTTTGAAGCTGCTATGTTGTAACCAGAAATTTTCAAATCTGAAAAGTTTTGACTTAGGAATGCTTGTGCCAATAGAGATAACTATGAGTGTATGATCTGACACAGGCTTAGCCAGAGATGTCACAAGTGTATTTGGATAATCATTTGACCAGTGCTCTGTGGTGACCCAGACTATCTTTTCAATAAGTGGTGCTTGGTGCATGTTACTCCATGTGTATTTTCTGCCTTTGAGTGGAATCTCTACTAGAGCCAGTGAGCTAATAGTTTCATTAAATTGCAACATTTGGTTAATATCTCCAGCACCATCATTCATGTTAGATGGGCATCGAATATAGTTGAAATCTCCTGCAATTATCCAGTTTGTATCATTTGGCATTTGAATGTTTTTGAACCAATTCAAAATGTTTAGTCTGCCTTCATTAACACGGGGCCCATAGATATTTGTGAGGATCCAAATGGCCCCATTATGAACAGAGGTAAACCTGACTGAAATGGAATAACTATTTTTAAAGGCATTCTCCTTGGAAGATATTATCATTCCATGCAATCAGCAGTCCTCCTGAGGCCCCCTGTCAGTGTCAAAACCGACGGATCTCGGGTAGGGGGTACCGAACTATGCGTCTGAGGATCGATGGTAACAGGAGACTGGGGACATGATGTTTACCCAGGTTCAGGCCCTCTCGATCAAGGTAATACCCTACTTCCTGCTTGATTGATCTTGATGAATATAGGGTTAAAAGAGTTGATCTACCTCGAGATTGTAATGGCTAAACCCTAGAAGTCTAGCCTAGGGTGTTATGAATCTGTCTCTACGGACTAAACCCTCTGGTTTATATATGCACTGGACGGAGCTAGGGTTGTATATGATCATCTTGTAGAGGAAGGAAAGTATTACACCCATACTCTAAACTTGCTATTTTACACATATGGGAGTCCTATACGGATACATGGGATTAGTCTTCAGCAATAGTCTTCACGGCCCACCAGTCCAGCCCATAACGAGCAAGGTTGTTAGAATCGCGATTCTGTTGTACGATTCTACGACTTTACGATCCAAACTAACCCCTTTGATTCTACGATTTTAGTTCATAGAATCTACGTTTTTACGATCCTGGTAGTGAAGATTCTACGATTTGCGATCCTACCATCACAGCTCCGATCCGATTCAAAATCGCGATTCTGACAACCTTGATAACGAGTAATACGGCCTCGCGAGGACCCCTTAATCCAGGACTCCCTCAGTAGCCCCTAAACCAGTCTTCGATGACGATGAGTTTGGTTTGCGTACTGTCTTCGGCATTCCAAGGCGGGTTCCTCCTTCCGAACATATTAAAGTTGTACTCCCTGCAAAGGAACTATGTCCGTCTCTGCATGATTAGTACATCCCTTAGCCTCGAAGGCAACATATCAAAAAATGACATTGTGTCTTTACTAACAACTTTTCAGTGAAGCGTCACGTTTGACCCTTTAATATTTCAAACCGTTTTCTTGGCTCCAGTTTTGCGTTTCAAGGCATAGCCCCATTGGCACGTCTTGTCGAAGCAGAGATCATGCACGCTTATCGCGGGATCCTTATCAATATGACGTGGGTAACCCAACTGTGCCTTACGCACGATTGCGTTGGGAACCGGTGAGATTTACGGCTGGAGTGGGGGACGTTCGACATTCACTGCCTATATAAGGATACTGATACTTCCCCTTGCACCCCACGCTCTCCTCAAGCCCTAGCTTCCCAATCTCCTCAGCCCCAACGCCCACAACTCTTAACTCCTCCACCACTACCTCCCTTCCCAGCAATGATTGGATCTGGTTCCAAGGGCAAGTGGGAGGCCTCCACGGTCACGGAGAAGACCATGAAGAATGTTCGGAGTGCTGGCTACATCGCCGACGACATTGCTCATCAGGTCCCCGACAAGGACCAGGTGATCCCCGTTCCTGAGCCGGGTGAGAGGGTGGTTTTCATTCCTCACTTTATTCGGGGGCTGGGGTTTCCACTCCACCCCTTTGTTCGGGGCCTTCTATTCTTCTATGGGCTCGATTTCCATGATCTGGCCCCGAACTCTATCCTCTACATATCAGCTTTCATAGTTGTATGTGAGGCATTCCTTCGCGTCCGTCCGCACTTTGGCTTATGGCTTAAGATCTTCAATCTGAAGCCGAAGGTGGTCGACGGGCAACACGCAGATTACAGGGGATCCATGATAAGCAAGCTCCTGAACACCACTTAGCCAAAGGGGGCCTTTGTGGAAACGAACAAGATCTGGCAGCAGGAGTGGTTCTATATGACTGAACCCTATGATGCCAAGTGGGTGGCGGCGCTTGCATTCAGATCTGGACCCCCAGAGAGGCTAAACTCATGGACCACCAAGGGCCTCGATCGGGGGTCTCTGATGGAGGTGCGGTCACTCCAGAATCGCATCTCCGGCATGATGGCGAAGGGCACCCTCCACACTAACGTGATTCAGGTGATGCTCTTCCACCGCATCCTCCCATGCCAATGTCGGGCCTCCCATCTATGGGAGTTCAATCCGAAAAAGCCCCAGACCCTGAAGCGCCTCTTCATCACTACGCACGAAGACATCTGGAAGCAGCTCTTCAAGGCCCAAAAGGGGTGGCCGCAGGAGACCGAGAACAAGTGTTTCAGCAGCGTGTTTCCGGCCTCAGAGGTAATCAGAGTTCTGGCGAATACATACCATGTCGATATTTCAATTATAACAGCAGTTGGAACTGTTACGTTCCATTCAGGCCTGGATGAAGAAGGCGGAGCGGATCAAGTGTCCGGCTCCGCAGCCCGAAGACCCAGCCATGCCTCAACTGATGGCGATGCTAGTTACGGTGCCATACAAGGTGCCAAAGAAGAAGGCCAAGAAGAAGGGCAAGGAGGTCAAGAGCAGTCTCTTCCCTAAGGGTCCCGCGGACAGTGTCGGGGAAAACCGATCAACACTCCTCCCCCGATGAAGAAGAAGAGGAGGAGGAGGAAGAGGAAGAGAGCGACTCCCCCATCAAGGCAAAGGGGAGGAAGAGGGCGTCCCCCGCAAATGCGGGCAAGGCGGTGCCCAGGAAGAAGCTGAAGATTCCAGACAGTTCGGACTCAACGTCCAAACACAGTTTCCAAGTACAGCCCAGGATCAAGCCCCTAGCCGAATTGTAAGTACTCAGACGATCGTTGCTTATGTTCGGTTCAAAATAATGTTCAGTGTTTAAGTAATTTCATTCTATCTTTATATAGTCCTCCACACACACTCCCCAAGGCTTTACTATCATCGGGGAATTCTCTAGTGGTGGAGATAGTGGAGAGCGACACGCCCCCTCGGGGCTCGTCGCCCATCCTAGGGGACACCAAGGTGTCCTCTCTACGGGCTTCCCCTGCACAGGCAGGTGGGAGAGGGGCGGACGAGAAGGCGCCCGAGGCCAATCCCTCGGTCGCCGCCAGCCAAGGGGGAGCAATCCCCATGGCGACTGACGACGGGGGGCCTAAGCAATATGGACCCCCACCAAACACCGTTCCAGAGTCCAGTGCGGCTCTAGAATCGGGAAGTCAGCCCCCATGACCCCATGATGGGGGAAGAAGCAACTGCTCCAACGGCGCCCGCTGTCAATCCGGAGGCGCTGAACAATCTGGAGGAAGTAGTGCAAGGTGCTTCCATCATAGTGGAACACCGCACCCTGATGGGTGCGGTAATGGAGAAGATTCAGTCTGCTAAAAGCGGACTGAACGAAGCCTTCAACAGCCTATTGACAGGCTTCGAGGTATGCAACATAATGTTCTAATAATAACTCTTTCCTTATATATATATATATATATATGTGTGTGTGTG
>LR738715.1:535874506-535886114 GCA_902687465.1 Secale cereale
TAAAACCAGGTATACAGACATTAGCCCCTAATGCTTTGTTTGATGCTGAAGAGAATCAGACAAAGAATCCATGTTATAGCATCTAACAGACTAGAATTGTGTCCTTTGGTTGGATAGGTGATACGTCTCCAACGTATCTACTTTTCCAAACACTTTTTCCCTTATTTTGGACTCTAACTTGCATGATTTGAATGGAACTAATCCGGACTGACGCTGATTTCTCGGAATGACCTAAAAATCAACGGAGAATATTTTTGGAATATATAAAAAATACTGGCGAAAGAATCAAGACCAGGGGGGCCCACACCCTGTCCACGAGGGTGAGGGGCGCGCCCACCCCCCTGGGCGCGCCCCCCTATCTCGTGGGCCCCATGAGGCTGCACCGACCTCAACCCCAACTCCATATATTCTCTTTCGGGGAGAAAAAATCAGAGAGAAGGATTCATCGCGTTTTACGATACGGAGCCACTGCCAAACCCTAATCTCTCTTGTGAGGGCTGATCTGGAGTCCATTCGGGGCTCCGGAGAATGGAGATCGTCGCCGTCGTCATGATCAACCTTCCTCCATCACCAATTCCATGATGCTCACCGCCGTGCGTGAGTAATCCCATCGTAGGCTTGCTGGACGCTGATGGGTTGGATGAGATTTACCATGTAATCAAGTTAGTTTTGTTAGGGTTTGATCCCTAGTATCCATTATGTTCTAAGATTGATGTTGCTATGACTTTGCCATGCTTAATGCTTGTCACTAGGGCCCGAGTGCCATGATTTCAGATCTGAACCTATTATGTTTTCATGAATATATGTGAGTTCTTGATCCTATCTTGCAAGTCAATAGTCACCTACTATGTGTTATGATCCGGCAACCCCGAAGTGACAACAATCAGGACCACTCCCGGTGATGACCATAGTTTGAGGAGTTCATGTATTCACTAAGTGTTAATGCTTTGGTCCGGTACTCTATTAAAAGGAGGCCTTAATATTCCTTAGTTTCCAATAGGACCCCGCTGCAACGGGAGGGTAGGACAAAAGATGCCATGCAAGTTCTTTTCCATAAGCACGTATGACTATATTCGAAATACATGCCTACATTACATTGATGAACTGGAGCTAGTTCTGTGTCCCCCTATGTTATAACTATTACATGAGGAATCACATCCGACATAATTATCCATCACTAGTCCAATGCCTATGAGCTTTTCACATATTGCTCCTTGCTTACTTACTTTTCCGCTGCCACTGTTACAATCACTACAAAACTGCTACTGTTACTTTCGCCACTGTTACCGTTACTTCCATACTACTTTGCTACTAAATATTTTGCTACAGATATTAAGTCTTCCGGGTGTGGTTGAATTGACAACTCAACTGCTAATACTTGAGAGTATTCTTTGGCTCCCCTTGTATCGAATCAATAAATTTGGGTTGAATACTCTACCCTCGAAAACTGTTGCGATCCCCTATACTTGTGGGTTATCAAGACTATTTTCTGGCGCTGTTGCCGGGGAGCATAGATATATTCTTTGAGTCACTTGGGATTTATATCTGTTGATCACTATTAAGAACTTGAAAGACGAAAAACCAAGATTTATCCCTCAACTACGAGGGGAGGTATGGAACTGTCATCTAGCTCTGCACTTGATTCACCCTCTGTTATGAGTAAATTTGTGATAGCTACTCCTGCTATTGAATCTGATATGTCGCATGTTCTTGATGATGCCACTCTGTTATGCATGATACTTATGATGAAACTACTTCTATGCTTGATAATACTGTGCCATTAGGTGAATTTCTTGATGAACAAATTGCTAGGGGTTAGAGAGAATGAAATTATTGAAACTGATGATATTGATGAAAGTGATGATGAAGATTATCCCCCTAGATATGAATTGCCTGTTGTGCCTGAGGGTTATGTTATGGATGAAGAAACTTCTAGAGATCTTTTAGCTTGCAATGATAGGTATGATCTTAAGAAACTGTTAGCTAAGCTGAAAGAAAAGTCTTTGAATGCTAGAATGAAATATGACCCTGCTTTTGCTACTTCACCTATCTGTATTTCTTATAAGGATTATGATTTCTCTGTCAATCTTGAGTTAATTACTTTGGTTGAATATGATCCTTTCCATCGTTATGAATCTGAAACTGTTGTGGCACATCATACTAAATTGAATGATATAGCCACCCTATTCACCAATGAGGAAATAATACGTTACTACTATATCCTTAAGTTATTTTTGTTCTCCTTAAAGGGTGATGCTAAAACATGGTTTAATTCTCTTGATCCTGGTTGTGTGCGTAGTCCCAGGATGTGATATATTACTTCTCTGCTAAATATTTCCCCGCTCCTAAGAAATAAGCTGCCTTAAGGGAAATATATAATTTTGTGCAAATTGAAGAAGAGAGTCTCCCACAAGCTTGGGAGGCTTCTCCGATCACTTAATGCTTTGCCTGATCATCCTCTTAAGAAAAATGAAATACTTGATATCTTTTATGATGGACTAACCAATGCTTCCAGAGACCACCTGGATAGTTGCGTTGGTTGTGTTTTTAGGGAAAGAACTATTGATCAAGCTGAATTGCTATTCAATAATATGTTGATTAATGAAAGCAATTGGACACTTCCTGAACCAACTCCTAAGCCAACTTCGAAGAATAGGGGTATTTTATTTCTCAGTCCTGAAGATATGCAAGAGGCAAAGAAATCTATGAAAAATAGGTATTAAAGCTGAAGATGTTAGAAATTTACCACCTGTTGAAGAAATACATGGTCTTCATAACCCGACACAGGTAGTAAAGGTAAATTCTCTTTATAGATTTGATGAAGGTGATATTCCTTATAATAAGTCTGCTAGCCAATGCTTAGATGAGTTTGACAATTTTATTGTTAAACAAGAAAATTTCAATGCTTATGTTAGTAGACAATTGCAACATAATGCTTATATGATTGAACACTTGAGTGATTTTATGTCTAGAGCTAATGGTGAACTGAAACTCATTAGTAAACATGCTTCTAGGGTTACCACTCAGGTAGAACAAGTACTTAAAGCACAAAATGATTTGCTCAATGAACTAAATAGTAAGAAAAATGATAATGTTGTTAGAGTTGTGACTAGAGGGGGTAGAATGACTCAGGAACCTCTGTATCCTGATGGCCACCCTAAGAGAATTGAGCAAGATTCTCAAAGAACTAATGTAGATGCACCTAGTCCTTCTAAGAAGAAGAAAAAGAAAAATGACAGGACTTTGCATGCTTCTAGTGAACCTGTTGTTGACACACGTGAGAATCCCAATGATATTTCTATCTCTGATGCTGAAACACAATCTGGTAATGAACATGAACCTAGTGATAATGTTAATGATGATGTTCATTATGATGCACAACCTAGCAATAATGATGATGTAGAGATTGAACCTGCTGTTGATCTTGATAACCCACAATCAAAGAATCAACGTTATGCTAAGAGAGACTTTTTTGCTAGGAAGCACAGTAAAGAAAGAGAACCATGGGTTTAGAAACCAATGCATTTTCCCCCTAAATCATCCAAGAAAAAGGATGATGAGGATTTTGAGCGCTTTGCTGAAATGATTAGACCTATCTTTTTGCGTATGTGTTTGACTGACATGCTTAAAACAAATCCTTATGCTAAGTATATGAAAGATATTATTACAAATAAAAGGAAGATACCGGAAGTTGAAATTTCCACTATGCTTGCCAATTATACTTTTAAAGGTGGAATACCAAAGAAACTAGGAGATTCGAGAGTACCAACTATACCTTGCTCCATTAAAAGAAACTATGTTAAAACTGATTTATGTGATCTTGGAGATGGTGTTAGTGTTATGCCTCTATCTTTATATCATAGACTTGATTTGAATAAGTTGACCTACTGAAATATCTTTGCAAATGGCCGATAAATCAGCTGATATACCTGTCGGTATTTGCGAGGATGTGCCTATTGTTGTTGCGAACGTTACTATTCTAACAGACTTTGTTATCCATGATATTCTCGAGGACGATAGTATGTCTATTATCCTTGGTAGACCCTTTTTGAATACTACAGGGGCTGTTATTGATTGCAACAAAGGCAATGTCACTTTTCATTGTCAATGGTAATGACAATACGGTACACTTTCCGAGGAAACAACCTGAAGTCCACACTATCAATCCTATTGGCAAAATTTCAACGATTACTATTGGAGGTTATGAATTTCCTCTTCCTACTATCAAGAAGAAATATGATATTCTTATTGTTGGGGACATACATATCCCCATTGAGGTAACCTACTATTATTTAAAAAATTCTTCGGTTTCATGTTATTCGGAAAGAGTTTACTGACAAGACTTGATCAGCCTTGTTAATGGATTCCTTTTTAATGAGCATGAGATGGAAGAAGTTAGAAAACACAACTCTCTGTACCCTCTTTTTACTTTCCGTTATTTAGATTAAATAAAGCAAAAATAGCATTTTCTGTCTGTTTTTTGAGTTATCCTTGCAATAAAAAATACCCCGAAAATAAAAGTTCTCCAAATGCCCTGAAAATGGAATATTATTTTTTCTAGAATATTTAAGAATATTTGGCACTGAGAACACATCAAGGGGCCACACCACCTGGTCACGAGGGTGCAGGGTGCACCCACCCCCCTAGGCGCGCCCACCTGCCTCGTGGGCCCCATGTGGCCCCCATCCACTTATTAAAGCACCCACACACATCATCTTCCTCCAGAAAAAATCCTCCCATAGCTCAAACCCGCGTTCTAGCTCATCGTGCTGCCATTTTCGATCTCCTTGCTCAAAGCTCCATTCACAAAACTGTTTGGGGAGATTGTTCTTCGGTATGTGACTCCTCCAATGGTCCAATTAGTTTTTGTTCTAGTGCTTTATTTATTGCAAAATTTTGCTACTATGGTGACCCTGTTCTTGAGCTTGCATGTCAAATTTGTGTGGTAAAAAGTAGTTCTAATGCATGATATAGTCACTAGGCACTTGTGGGAGTAGTTGCTATCAATCTTGTTGAGTTTGGTTCACTTTTATTTTGAGTCACTAAAAATTTCAGAAATTTTCAGAGGAAGAAAATGATGAGGAGATTATTGAGAGGCTCTTTGAGCCAAAGCTCAAAGGATAAGCAGAAGGAGAAGAATAAAAATCCCAAATACAATCTTCCTCGTACTATGGAAGTTCAACCGTGTGAATGGCCTTGTGATGAGTTCTTGAGAGCCGCCGGGATTTATAAAGACTTTTATTATTTGGCTAAGAATGCAGGCCTCACCGACTTCCTCCATGACCAGCGCGAACAGTATCTCTTACTCACTAATTTTTTCATGCAAAAATTTCATTTCCATGCTAAGAAATCACCACCTTCAGTGGAGTTTCATTTATATGATGAGGTTAAGGAGATGTCGTTTTATGAATTTTGCCAAGTCTGTAAGATACCCTTTGTTGGTAGCCTAGAGGAACCACAGCGTAAGGATGTGGAGGGATTTATTGATATGATCGATGTAGGGGAAACGAGGAAAATTTCACGGGCAAGAATTACTAGTATACATTTTCCTGTTCTACGCTTCTTTGCAATATTTGCGAGTAGATGCTTAATTGGTCGCGGGAACATTGGAAACCTTAGTGCCGCTGATATTGTTATTTTGCACCATGCTTTGTTCCGAGATACAACTTTTAGCTTGGGTGATGTTGTTGTTAAACGATTAAGTATGAACCGTACAAAGGGCCCCATCTTCGGAGGAGTCTTTGCTTCACGCCTTGCTGAACACTTTAGAATACCTATTAGGCAGTATGAGAAGGAGAAGAAGTTACTGGCCCCTTCTTTTCTAAATTATAAGAGTATGATAGCACATGATTTTATTGTTAAAGATAAGAAAAAGTCGCTTAAGTATAAACTGATATTTGATAAAAAAAAAGTAATGTGAGATTATTACCTTGCCTGCACCTTCATTGTTTAATTTACTTTCAGGCACGTACCTCGTCTTGCCAGATGCCGTTTATGTCTACTGGATCCTGGCATAGGTTTCAGAGTTGGAGCCATCAATTGACCCCTATCGGCAGTCGGTTTACGAATGGGACCCGGAGGAGATTTCCAACCATTGGCACCCAGAGGACACTCCTCCGCACACCAGAAAGAGTAGCTTTGATCCGTGGCAATAAACCAACTTAGGCCAAAAGCCTAAGCTTGGGGGAGTACGTATTTCTCACCAACATTACATTCATGTTCACACATTCATTCCAGTAGTCGGTGCTCATACTTTTTCATTGTACCATCCATGCTAGTTTATTTTCTTTTCCAAGTCTTTTTCTTGTGTGTCAGAAAAATCTTAAGAAAAACAAAAAAAATAGTTGTAGCATTTTAGCTAGTTTAGTTTTCATGCCTGTAGTAGTAATAATTAAAAGAAAACCCAAAAAGATTTCCCGTTCTTCTTTTGTTTGTTGGGAGATTTCCCGTGTAAATAGTTTTATTTCTTTTCTTTTCTTTGGGGGTCAAGAGGAGAAGACCACGATGAAAATGTTTAGTGGCTCTCATTTGCATTACTGTTGATTTAACCAAGAGCCATATTACCTTGTCTTCTCCTTTGTATTAAATGCTTGCAGATTCTAGCTCAGTCCAATGCACATGCACTATTATTATTATCCACACCGTTCGGTCGTGCGAGTGAAAGGCAATAATGACGATATATGATGAACTGATTGAGATGATAGAAGCTGGTATGAACTCAACCTATCTTGTTTTGTAAATATGAATAGTCCATCATTCCTGATTCGGCCTATTATGAATGAAACATGGTTGCAATGACAATTAGATATTATAGTTGCTCATGCCATGCTTAATTGGCTAAGGGTTTATAATGGTCTACCTTGCGTGCCAAGCTGATATTAAAATGGTTGTCATGTGGTATGATAGGGTGGTATCCTCCTTTCAACGATTCAAGTGGTTTGACTTGGCACATGTTCACTCATGTAGTTGAAACAAAATCAACATAGCCTCCACGATATTTATGTTCATGGTGATTTATATCCTACTCATGCTTGCATTCATTGTTGATTCATTTTAATGCATAATCATGACTTTTGTCGCTCTCTAGCTGGTCGCTTCCGAGTCTCTTTCTAGCCTTCACTTGTACTAAGCAGGAATACTGCTTGTCAATCCACTTCCATAAACCCCAAAGTTATTCCATATGAGTCCACCATACCTTCCTATATGTGGTATCTACCTGCCGTTCCAAGTAAATTTGTATGTGCCAAACTCCAAACCTTCAAATGAAATTCTGGTTTGTATGCTCGAACAGCTCATGTCTCAACTAGGGTTGTCCGTATCTTCCATGGTAGGTGGGTTATTCTCAAGATGAGTGGACTCCGCTCATCATTCATGAGAAAATGGCTGGTAATCGGGATGCCCAGTCCCATGCTCAAATCTTAATAATTAAACAAAACTCCCCCAGGGCTGTTGTTGCTATGGACGGTACCCGTTATTTCGGGTCAGCCGTGGAGTGTGCTTGTTGGTGGTGGGGGAGTATAAACTTTACCATTATGTTTGGGAACCGCCTATAATGTATGTAGCATGGAAGATATCAAGATCTTTTGGTTGTTATGTTGACAATGAAAGTATACCGCTCCAAATATTATTCATCTCTATTTCAAAACTCGAGCTTTGGCACCTCTACAAATCCCTGGTTCCCTCTGTGAAAGGCCTATCTATTTACTTTTATGTTGAGTCATCATCCTCTTATTAAAAAGCACCAGTTGGAGAGCACCGCTGTCATTTGCATGTATTCCTATTAATTTACATTGAATATAATTTTGACTGGATCTTTTTTACAATGAATTACAATGTCTAGTCAATCCTTGGTCTTCAGAGGTGCTTTGCATTTATGTTTCGCGGTCTCAGAAAGGGCTAGCAAGATACCATCTTGTTATATCATATTGTGATTATTTTGAGAAAGTGTTGTCATCCGAGGTTTGTTATTATTACTCGCTAGTTGATTATGCCATTGATATGAGTAAACATCGGACTTGAAAGTTATTGCGAGTGTGGTTAGTTCATAATCTTTCTTGAAAACTTGAATGCTGACTTTACATATTTGCAACAACAAGAGCAAACAGGGTTTGTCAAAGTTTTTCTTTATCACTTTCAGTTTTTCAACTGAATTGCTTGAGGACAAGCAAAGGTTTAAGCTTGGGGGAGTTGATACGTCTCCAACGTATCTACTTTTCCAAACACTTTTGCCCTTGTTTTGGACTCTAACTTGCATGATTTGAATGGAACTAACCCGGACAGACGCTGTTTTCAGCAGAACTGCCATGGTGTTATTTTTGTGCAGAAGTAAAAGCTCTCGGAATGGCCTGAAAATCAACAGAGAATATTTTTGGAATATATAAAAAATATTGGCGAAAGAATCAAGACCAGGGGGCCCACACCCTGTCCATGAGGGTGGGGGAACGCCCACCCACCCCCCTGGGGGCGCCCCCTGTCTCGTGGGCCCCCTGAGGCTCCACCTACCTCAACCCCAACTCCATATATTCACTTTCTGGGAGAAAAAATCGAAGAGAAGGATTCATCGTGTTTTACGATACGGAACCGCCGCCAAGCCCTAATCTCTCTCGGGAGGGCTAATTTGGAGTCCGTTCGGGGCTCCGGAGAGTGGAGATCATTGCCGTCGTCATCATCAACCTTCCTCCATCACCAATTCCATGATGCTCACCGCCGTGCGTGAGTAATCCCATCGTAGGCTTGCTGGACGGTGATGGGTTGGATGAGATTTACCATGTAATCGACTTAGTTTTGTTGGGTTAGATCCCTAGTATCCATTATGTTCTAAGATTGATGTTGTTATGACTTTGCCATGCTTAATGCTTGTCACTAGGGCCCGCGTGCCATGATTTCAGATCTGAACCTATTATGTTTTCATGAATATATGTGAGTTCTTGATCCTATCTTGCAAGTCAATAGTCACCTACTATGTGTTATGATCCAGCAACCCCGAAGTGACAACAATCGGGACCTCTCCCGGTGATGACCGTAGTTTTAGGAGTTCATGTATTCACTAAGTGTTAATGCTTTAGTCCGGTACTCTATTAAAAGGAGGTCTTAATATCCCTTAGTTTCCAATAGGACCGCGCTTCCATGGGAGGGTAGGACAGAAGATGTCATGCAAGTTCCTTTCCGTAAGCACGTATGACTATATTCGGAATACATGCCTACATTACATTGATGAACTGGAGCTAGTTCTGTGTCACCCTATATTATAACTGTTACATGAGGAATCGCATTCGACATAATTTACCTTCACTGATCCAATGCCTACGAGCTTATCACATATTGCTCCTTGCTTAGTTACTTTTCCGCTGCCACTGTTACAATCACTACAAAACTGCTACTGTTACTTTTGCCACCGTTACCATTACTTCCATACTACTTTGCTGCAGATATTAAGTCTTCTAGGTGTGGTTGAATTGACAACTCAACTTCTAATACTTGAGAGTATTCTTTGGCTCCCCTTGTGTTGAATCAATAAATTTGGGTTGAATACTATACCCTCGAAAACTATTGCGATCCCCTATACTTGTGGGTTATCAATAGGCTTCACTATTAGCAGCATCTGCCCAAGACGCAGAGGTTTACGAGCTCGATCGAAAGCTTCAACTAGCCAACGAGGAGCTCGACCTCATCAACAAGCATTTTGATTAAACGCAAGGTGTGCAGATTTTCGAAAAATTGAAATGTCAAAACAATATATGTTTGGTCTATGTGAGCTCATTGTGCGACATGATTTGTGTAACAGTTGTCACAGCTGAGGTCGAGGCCCTTACGAGCGAGCTTGCAAAGGACAAGGAAGAGTCCAAGGCGAGCAAAGCAGCCGCTAACAAAGCGGCCGCCGACCTGAAGGCCGAATAGGACATGCGTCAACATCACGAGTCGCGGGTGGCCAAAGTCGAAGAAGAGCTGCGAGATGCCATTCGCAAGTGTGAGGCATTGGAGTAGAAGACTTTGGAGCAAGCCTCCAAACTCAACACGGCAGTCAATGCTACTTTAGAGGCGCGGAGTGAATCACGCATCGCTCATGAGGGGATCAACCAAGCGCGGCAGATAGCAGCTGGTAAGACCTTTCTCTTGCATAGTATCTTCGGAGGTTGGAGGTATCTTGCGCTGACGCGGTTATGGAGTTCTCCAGGCGCGTTTGCGGATCTCCAGAGGAGCATCACTGACGCCTCCCACTTCTTCCGAGCCCGGGAAGGGAACAACATGGAGAAGCTGTCCTGGTCGTAATTCCTTGTGCCAGAATGTCCAGTAGCTCTAAACGACCAGATGAAGCAGTTGGTCAAGCTGCATAATATGACGGGTACGACCATTAGGGACTTAATAGTCCAACTATGGCCCGCTGATCCAATCCCAAGTAGCTACTTTGGGTTGGTGAAGCGACTTGTCGACGTGAGTCCGCGGGTCGACGCTGTTAAGCGTTTGGCCTGCATAGAAGGTGCACGAATGGCCTTCGCCCGCGTCAAGATGCATTGGGCGAAGACGAAGGCTACTGAGATAGCGACTGCTAGCCCTCTAGAGGGCAAGGATCATCGGAAGCCGGAAAGGTACTTCGGCGATGTCCTAGAAGGAGCCTGTATTGTAAAGGGCCAGTGCTCAAAGGATGTAATCTTTGAGTAATTGTATCTGGATTGTAAAGACTAAGCTTATGAACTGGTGTCTATATAATTTTGCGCTTTTGTATAGTAAGGGACTTTTCCTCCTGTGCGGCCATTTGGTTATATCTGAAAGTTTCTAGTCGTCGGCTTAAGCCCCCATGTAGATACTACAGGAAGTTCGGTAATGCGCGTGAACACTCTTTATCCAACGTCTTGGTCCATAAAGGAGGTATCCGCGGAGCGAACCAGGCAATCAGACTATGTGGCTTTAATGCTTTCACTTAGCCATAGGAGCTTGACTTATGAGGCTAAGTACTAGCCCCTAGTGCATGTGCGGCTTTTCAAACTATGGTGCCCACTTTACCCGGCTGGGCAAAGACCAGCCCCTCGTATAACATGGAGTAGATCACAAGCGATCCTTGTATAACACTAGGTCACATAATCGCTAACCAGCTCTCGCGCACCATGACAATCAGTTTTCGGCTTTCTCTACTGAGGTACTTGAACGGACGAGTCAGAAGTACAATCGCATAAGTTCTCCCTTTCCTACCTTAGCCGAACTATGTGGAACGTAAGGTGGTAAGCATAGGAGCCGAGCAACCGAACTATAGACCCAAGACATGATTCGGATCCGATGCATATAATGCAATATCCGAGATGCCGAACAATTCACTATAGGTGTTCGGACATGGAGATGTGCCAGGCCGAATACAACCCCTGGTATTAAGTCTAGGTATTAAGGCACATGTGGCAATCTCACGCGGGGATAGAACACAGGTGGTAATAAAATGAACTCCAAGCGAATTGGAACCAAACTGCTTCTTTTATATCCCATTTAATACGGTGAGTCGTGTGGTTAGAGATAATGCCGATAACATCTTTGGGCATTTTACATGCCAACAGAAGAAAATAAACAAAAAAAGAGAGAGAAAGGTTTACATAGGGCCTGAATCTAACGAAGAGAAAGAAAT
>LR738715.1:535886126-535898495 GCA_902687465.1 Secale cereale
GGGGGGGCCTACTGCACGTCTGCGTCGTTTTCTCCTTTGTAATGTGTCCTTGAAGAGGGGAGTTATGATGGCCACCTGTAAAAAAGGAAAGAGAACTCTGGAAAGGAATGTCCTTCATAGCTGTGGATAAGGTGGGTTTTTTTACTGAACATGTAAAGTAAAATGTATTTTAGAGTCAGAATAGGGTCAAGCCGAACTATGGACTATCTTTATGCAGTGTGCCCCTAACGACGCCCAAGGTATCTTAAGGTCGTAATTGTGTACGCGAGGTACGTGTGCTACTACCTTGTGAGGCAGTCGACAGGGGCGTAACTACTAATCGAGCTCAGGTTCTTTTGAGCTGCCGCATTGTAGTGTTGGCCAGACACGTTTAGCAGTTTATGTGGTCTTGACGACCGACAAACAGTTCAGCTTGAATAAGCCGCTTTGGACCTTGGCTGCTAGGGCCGCAGTGTCTTCCTCTGTACGGAGGGAGCGCTGCATATTTATGTTGACCGTGATGACGCCACGTGGTCCAGGCATCTTGAGCTTCAAGTAAGCGTAATGCGGGACCGCATTAAAGTGGTCGAAGGCCACTCTTCCAAGTAGGGCATGATAGCCACTTCGGAAAGGAGCGATGTCGAAGATTAACTCTTCGCTTCGAAACTTATCAGGAGAGCCGAATACGACCTCCAGTGTTAGTGAGCCCGTGCAGTGGGCCTCTACGCCTGGTATCACTCCTTTAATGGTAGTGTTGTTGGGCTTAATTCTTGACGGGTCTATCTCCATCTTGCGGATAGTGTCTTGGTATATCAGATTGAGACTGTTGCCGCCGTCCATAAGGACTCGAGTAAGATGATATCCATCAATTATAGGATCGAGCACTAGGGCCGCCGAATCTCCGTGACGGATACTGGTTGGGTGATCCTACAATCAAAGGTGATCGGGCAAGCCGACCATGGGTTGAATTTTGGGGCGACAAGCTCTACGTCATAGACGTCCCTGAGTGCGCGCTTGCGCTCCCTCTTGGTGATATGGGTGGCGTAGATCATATTCACGGTTTTTACCTCCGGCGGAAATTTCTTGTGCCCCCCAGCGTTCGGCTGGCGAGGTTCATCCTCGTCCTTGCTTTGAGGTCATTTACCCTTGTGTTCGGCATTTAACTTGCCGGCCTGCTTGAAGACCCAGTAGTTTCTGTTGGTGTGGTTTGCAGGTTTGTTAGGGGTGCCATGAATTTGGCAAGGCCTTTCTAGTATTTTGTCCAAGCTAGATGGACTGTCTCTGTTGCCTTTGAATGGCTTCTTCCGTTGACTGGGCCTGGAGCTACTGAATCCGGCGTTTACTACTGTGTTATCTGTGTCTCCAACATTGTTCCGATGCTTGTTCTTATTGCGTCGTGGCTTGCCATTGCTGTCCCTGACTTCGGAAGTGCCCGGGTCGCTAGTGCTATTGCTGATGCGAGCTAGCCAGGTGTCTTCGCCCGTGCAAAAGCGGGTCATGAGTGTAGTTAGGGCTGCCATTGTCCTCTGTTTCTCTTGGACGAGGTGTCTAGCCAGCCACTCGTCCCGGACACTGTGTTCGAATGCCGCTAAGGCCTCGGCGTTCGGATAGTCAACAATTTGGTTCTATTTAGTAAAGAACCGATTCCAAATCTTGCGGTCTGACTCCCCGGGTTGATGGATTATGTGACTTAGATCATCAGCATCCAAGGTCCGAACATAAGTCCCCTGAAAGTTGGCCCGAAAAGCATCCTCTAGTTATTCCCAGCTTCCAATGGAGTTTGTTAGGAGGCTGTTCAACCAGTGTCGAGCTGGCCCTTCCAGCTTGAGAGGTAAGTATTTGATGGAATGGAGGTCATCTCCATAAGCCATGTGGATGTGAAGAATAAAGTCTTCTATCCATAAAGTGGGGTCCGTCATTCCATCATATGCCTCGATGTCGACGGGTTTAAACCCTTCTGGAAATTGATAATCCATCACCTCATCAGTGAAGCACAGAGGGTGTGCAGCACCCCTGTACCGTGCAACACCGTGGCATAATTCAGACGGTGTCTGTGTTCAGTGTTGGTTTCGAACTTGATTGTACCTGACATGTTTGGCTTGATAGCCGTCATCTCGCATGGGAGCATGTTCTCTTGATCCCTAGATTGATCTAGCCTGACCGGCTTTTCTATTCAGGTCCTGACGTAAATCATACTTATGGCCCTGAGCCGCTGTATCATTTCCTTTATGGTGGGAAGGTGCGGGCTGGTGTACGGTGATGGCTTCTCGCCCCTCGTTGGTTACCCCAAGTGGAAGGTTGAGATGTAGCGTAGCGGCAAATTTCCCTTGGCAAAGATACCAAGGATCGAATCCCGTGAGACTCCGAGGGTCGACAAGTAGGTGTCAACGGCGCCAGAAACTTAGCGGTTGACGGGACATGCACACAGATACAGATAACTTTGCTCCCAACGAGTACAGAGAGGTTGTCAATCCCTCCGGCCTTGTTGTTTACAAAGGATCATACACAAGAGATAATAATGATAGCTATGACTGCAACTAGGAAATAAAAACAGGAAGTAAATAGAAGGTGTGATCAGCGGTGGTAATATGGACCGGGGTCCCATGATGTTCACTAGTGATGTCTCTCTCCCAAAAGACGATAAAACAGCAAAGCGAGGTAAACAAATTACAGCTGGGCAATTGACAGGATTATGTGCGCAAACCAATGCTAACTATGCTGCAAAGAAAGGTAGAGGCTCAAAAGCATGGGCGGTACGCCAAGGCAAGTAGACCGAAATTCATCTGCATCTACTACTAATCATCCACCTTGAGATATCTATCCAGAACATCTCGCTGGTATTAAGTTGCGAATCCCACCCAAAGTGTAAACTCAAAGCAACAGACAACTGCATTAAAAGAACTTTTCGTAAAGTAAATAATCCTTGCACCCGCAAGTACAAGCACCGTTGTTTTCTCCCTTGTGGCAACAGCACATCCCCTAGACTCATGTTTCTGTCACTCAAGCTAGTCATCAGGGGGCATGAACCCACAATCAAGCATAACGCTCCCGCTTGGAGTTACTACCTACTACTTGGCCAAAGCAATAAACAGCAACGGAGAACATGCTGGAGGCCGGGCCGGATCGGCACCATGACTGGCGCGTTTCCGCCGCCGATGCTGGCGCTGATATGGCGCTTAGGTTCGCAATGTCTTGGTATCTGGACCTATCGCTGCAGGCGTTGATGGGCAAGCGAGCCGGCTCGGGGAGCCAGCTGCAAGCGGAGGCCAGCCGGATCGCCGCTCGGGCCAGCTACATCGTCGGGTTTGCCTTCCACGATGAGTTTTGGCCGGAGCGGACAGAAGACGGCGGAGTCGTGCATGCCGATGACTTCGGCTTGCTTCTGAGTGATCTGGATGGCAGCTCCGAGGAGACGGGCGTCTATCACGATACGGGCGTCAAGGGTGAAGACACTGGCACCTCGGCGGGCCCGTTAGCCGCCGTGGAGGATGCCTGAGGCCGCCTGTTTTGGACTTTGTAAAAATTTCTGTTAGGTAGCAGGTCCACCCCACCCATTGGGTGTATTTGGGTTTAATGAATTCTGGCCTTGGGCCTGTTTGAATTTGAACTCATAGTGTATAAATTTCGTGAATGTTTGCGCTCTTGCTTTCTTGTCTTTTGAGCTTGTCGAAACGTTGAGCGCGAGCGGAACACCCACTGGGTCGGCTGGCGGCAATCCGGTGGAACTGGTTGGCGAGCAGCCGGTCGTGCGGTGATTTAACTGTTCGTGGCCTGGCCGGGTTGGGCGACCCGGCGGTCCTTGGCTTAGTGTTCGTGGTGTGCTGGTGCTCTGCCCTTTGCATGCTCGCCGGCCGACAGCCGAAGCCGGTTATGTGGCTTAGGGAGGAGCGGGAGGCCGCGGCGATCCCAACGCGTCAGGAAGCGCTAAGTAAGGTGGCAGGTAATAACCGAGCCGGCCAGCCCCCGAGCCCCCGGGTCGAGCAAGTCAGTCTGGTGGCCAGGTTTTGACAAAGAGATAGGTAAAGCATAAAATGTTGCAGACACAATAACTTGGTCGGAAAGGGCGGCCCCCGAGCGTCGTTCGAGGACCCCATAGTTTCTAACTGAGTACAAAAGGCAGTGATACATACACGTACACAGCTTAACTGTAAAACGGACAAAGGAATTCCACGTTCCAGGGTCGGGTTGTTTCTTCCCCGGCTCTGTCCCTCTTGCGCTTGTTTGACTTGCGGGCGTCGATGAGGTAGTAAGCGTTGCGGTCGCATAAGGCCTTGCTGATGATGAAGGGGCCCTCCCATGGGGAGGACAGCTTGTGCTGGCCGGCCTGCTGCCGGAGGAGTCGGAGGATGAGGTATCCCTCTCGGAAAGCGAGGGGCTTGATCTTCTTGCTGTGGTAGTGCCTCGGGCCTTGCTGGTAGATGGCCGAGCGGCTGAGTGCTAGGAGACGTGCTTCTTCGAGTAGGTCTACGCCGTCCTCGCGGGCTTCTTTGGCTTCGGCCTCGGTGTATATCGTGACGCACGGCGAGTCGAACTCGACGTCGGTCGGGATGACGGCTTCTGCTCCATAGACGAGGAAGAATGGGGTGAACCCGGTCGACCGGTTTGGCGTTGTTCGGAGGCTCTAGAGGACGGCCGACAGCTCGTCGAGCTAGCTGCCGAGTGAGCGGATGAGAGGCTCGACGAGCCACGGCTTGACGCCGGATAGGATGAGGTCGTTTGCCCGCTCGAACTGGCCGTTAGACTGCGGGTGTGCAATGGAAGCCAAGTCGAGGCGGATGCCAGAGACGGAGCAGTACTGCGCGAGCGCGCCCTTGGCGAAGTTGGTGTCGTTGTCCGTGATGATGTTGTTCGGCATGCCATAGCATACCGCGATGTCTTTGATGAATCGGACGGCCATTGGCCCGTCCAGCTTCTTGATTGGCCTTGCTTCGATCCACCTGGTGAACTTGTCCACTGCCACTAGCAAATGCATCATGCCGCCTCGAGCGGTCTTGAAGGGTCCAACCATGTCGAGTCCCCAGACCGCGAAGGGCCAGGCGATCGGGATGGTCCGAAGCGCCGACGTCGGTTGGTGGGTGCGCTTCCTGAAGCGCTAGCACCCCTTGCACTTGAGGACGAGCGACTCGGCGTCTTCGAGGGCCGTGGGCTAGTAGAAACCATGGCGAAAAGCCTTGGCCACCAGGGATCGTGAGGCGGCATGATGCCCGCACTCGCCCCTGGTGTATGTCGAGGAGGATCTCCACGCCCTTGTCTTGCTCGACGCAGCGTTGGAAAATGCCGGTGGGACTGCGCTTGACGAGCTCGTTGTTGATGATGCTGTAGGTGGACGCTCGGTGCTGCACTTGTTGAGCTTTGGTCTCGTCCATGGGGAGGATCTCGCTTTCAAGAAACTCCGATATGGACAGGGCCCATGATGGCGCTGTCACCTCAGCGAGAACGGCCTCCATGGCAGTTTCAAGCGTGGCAGCCCCCGAGCCGGGTCCAGCAGTCCCTGGGTCGGGAGGGAGAGCGGCCGGATTGAGGGCTGCAGTCCCCAGGCTGGGTTCGGCAGTCCCCAAGCCGGACTCAACAGTCCCCGGTCCGGGTTGAGGCGGTTCCGGGTCATCCGGGACGTAGATGGACTCGGAGTCCGGAGACGGCTTGACGGACGGCTTGCGCAAGTGCTCGAGGGAGACGCCGGACGGGATAGACTGTCGAGACGAGGCGATCTTGGAGAGCTCGTCGTCCGCCTCGTTCTCCGCCCGCGGGACGTGGAGAAACTCGCAGGCCACGAAGAATCCGAACAGCTTCTGAACGAGGAAGCGTTAGCTTGCCATGTTGGGGTCGTGGGCGACCCACTCGCCGGAGCACTGCTGCACCACCAGGTCTGAATCACTGTAGCACAGGATTCGCCGGTGCCGAGTTCCTTGGCCAGACGGAAGCCATGCACGAGGGCCTCATATTCGGCGACGTTGCTGGAGGCGGCGAAGTGGATCTGGAGCGCGTACTTGAGTTGGTCACCCTTCGGGTAAGACAACACAATGTCGGCCCCCAAACCGAGGCGCATCTTCAAGCCGTCGAAGTGCATGCACGAGTGCGTCGAGTCCAGCAAAGGCGGCATGTACTGGGTCTCGGTCCAGTCGACGAGGAAGTCGGCCAAAGCCTGGGACTTGATCGTGGTGCGGGGCTCGTAGAGGATGGTGTGGTCGGCTAGCTCGAGCGCCCACTTGGCGACCCGGCTAGAGGCGTTACGGCACCCGATGATCTCGCCGAGGGGGCCGTGCTGACCACAGTGACCTCGTACTCTTGGAAGTACTACTTTAACTTCTTGGCGGTGAAGTACATGCCATAACACATCTTCTGGTAATGCGGGTAATTCTGTTTGGAGGCGGAGAGCACCTCGCTCAGGTAGTAGACAGGACGTTGGATAGCTTGGACCTTGCCCTTCTCTGGTCACTCGACCACCAGCACCGTGCTGACCGAGCGCGAGGTTGCGCCTATGTAGAGCAAGAGCGGCTCCTTCTCGGCCAGCGCGGCCAGGTCGGGTGCAGTGGAGAGCATGCGCTTGAGGTCCCAGGAGGCTTCGTCCACCTAGTCGTTCCACTCGAACGGCGTCGTCTTCTTCATCAGGTGGTATTGGGGCAAGGCCCTCTCGCCCAGCCGGATGAGGAACCGGCTGACCAAGGCCAAGCAGCCGGTGAACTTCTGTACATCGCGCAGCCGAGCCAGCTTGCACGTGTGCTCGATGTCCATGATTTTCTCCGGGTTTGCCTCAATGCTGAGTAGCTTTCCGTTTGGGACGCAGAAAACGCATTTTTCTGGGTTGAGCTTGACCTTGTACTTGCGCAGGTTGGCGAAGGTTTCCTTCAGGTCATCGAGGAGCGTGAGGTGCTGCTTGGTCATCACTACGATGGTGTCCACGTAGACGTGGATATTGCTGCCAAGTTGCGGCAGCAAGCATTTCTGCATGCAGCGCTAGAAAGTGGCTCCGGCGTTCTTCAGGGCGAACAACATGATGATGTAGCAATACGCCCCAAAGGGCGTGATGAAGGACGTCTTCAGGGTGTCGGTCGGGTCCATCTTGATCTGGTGATAGCCGGAGTAAGCGTCTAGGAAGGACAGGAGCTCGCACCCGGCGGTGGAGTCGATGACTTGGTCAATCCGCGGGAGGGCGAATGGATCCTTGGGGCAGGCCTTGTTCAGGCTGGTGTAGTCGATACACATGCGCCAAGTGTTGTTTTTCTTCAGGACGAGGAGTAGGTTGGCCAGCTACTCGGGGTGAAATACTTCCATGATAAAGCCAGCTGCCGAAAGCTTGGCGATCTCTTCACCGATGGTCCTTCTCTTCTCCTCAGAGAAATGTCGTAGGGGTTGGCGGACAGGCTTGGCGTCCTTGCGGACGTGGATTTTGTGCTCGGTGTACTTCCTCGGGATACCCGGCATGTCCTTGGGGGTCCATGCGAAGATATCCCGATTCTCATGGAGGAAGTCGACGAGCTCGCCTTCCTATTTGTCGCCGAGGCGAGTACCCACGATGACGTACTTGCTGCAGCTGGGGTCTTCTGGGTTCGGTTTCACCTTCTTGGTCTCCTTCGTGGGCTTGAACGAGGATTCGTTGGCCGGCTCCTCGGCCGGGACCGACGCAGCTGATGCCTCGCCGGCCAGAGCAACGATCCGGTCGAGCTGGCGCCGCTCCTCGGTCACACTCCAGGGACTTGCGGTTGATGGTGATGAGGCCCTTTGGACCCGATAGCTTCATCTTCAAGTAGGCGTAGTGCGGGACCACCATGAACTTGGCGAGCGCGGGCCGGCCCAGCAACGCGTGGTACGCACTGGATAGGTCCACCACCTCGAACCAGATCGGCTCGCGTCGGAAGTGGATGTTGTCGCCAAATAGGACCTTGAGCCGGATCCGGTCGATTGGAGAGCAGGAGTGGCCGGGTACGATGCCGTGGAAGACGGTCCAGGTCGGATCCAGGTCCTTGGCCTCGAGGCCGAGCTTGGTCATGGTGTCCCGATAGAGAATGTTGATGCTGCTTCCGCCGTCAATGAGGACCCGGGAGAACTTGCACATGCGTCGAGGCGCGTCGATGGTGGGGTTGAGGACGAGGGTGTAACCACCCGGGTTCGGCATGATGGCCGGGTGATCCTCCCGTGTCCAGGTGATCGAACGTTCCGACCAGTGCATGTATTTCGTCTTGGCCGGAACGACGGTGTTTACCTCCTGTCGGAGGAGGCGCTCACCGCGCTTGTCATCGCTGAGGCTGGTGAAGACGACGTATGCCGCATTCGGGTCCTGGTAGGCATCGTTGCGCATAGCGCCGCCAGCCGGAGGTGGTTGGGAAGGCGGAGGCGGCCGCTCCGCTCCTGGGGCCGGGGCATGAGGAGGCGGGACGTCGCCCCTCATGATGCGTTTGGTGATGGCGCACTGCCGGAGCGTGTGCGTGGATAGCCTCGTACCACTGTGGTACTTGCATGAAGCGTCGAGCATCTCCTCGAAGCTCATGGCGGGCTACCATGTGCTACTTCTCGAGCTTGCGTTGTATTCCCTCGAAGAGGAAAGGGTGATGCAGCGCAGTAGCGTAAGTATTTCCCATAATTTTTGAGAACCAAGGTATCAATCCAGTAGGAGACCACGCGCGAGTCCCTCGCACCTGCACAAAAAAATAAGAACCTCGCAGGCAACGCCATAAGGGGTTGTCAATCCCTTCACGGTCACTTACGAGAGTGAGATCTGATAGATAGGATAAGATAATATTTTTGGTATTTTTCGTATAAGAACAGAAAGTAAATAAAGCAAATAAGAAACAGCAACAAAAATTGTCTAGTTGAAAGGAAAGTAATATGATGAAGATAGACCCGGGGGCCATAGGTTTCACTAGTGGCTTCTCTCATGATAGCAGAATTCTACGATGGGTGAACAAATTACTGTCGAGCAATTGATAGAAAAGGGCATAGTTATGAGAATATCTAGGCATGATCATTGTATATAGGCATCATGTCCGTGACAAGTAGACCGAAACTATTCTCCATCTACTACTATTACTCCACACATCGACCGCTATCCATCATGCATCTAGAGTATTAAGTTCATAAGAACAGAGTAACGCCTTAAGCAAGATGACATGATGTAGAGGGATAAACTGAAGCAATATGATATAAAACCCATCTTTTTATCCTCGATGGCCACAATACTGTACGTGCCTTACTGCCCCTACTGTCACTGCGAAAGGACACCGCAAGATTGAACCCAAAGCCAAGCACTTATCCCATTGCAAGAACTATAGATCTAGTAGGCCAAACTAAACCAATAATTCGAAGAGACTTGCAAGGATATTATAATCATACATAAAAGAATTCAGAAAAGAATCCAATATTGTTCCTAGATAATCTTGATCATAAACCCACAATCCATCGGATCTGGACAAACACACCGTAAAAATATTACATCGAATAGATCTCCTCGAAGATCGAGGAGAACTTTGTATTGAGATCCAAAGAGAGAGAAGAAGCCATCTAGCTAATAAATATGGACCCGAAGGTCTGTGGTAAACTACTCACAACTCATTGGAGAGGCTATGGAGTTCATGTAGAAGCCCTCCGTGACCGATGCCCCCTCTGGCGGAGCTCCGGAACCGGCCCCAAGATGGGATCTCATGGGAACAAAAGGTTACGGCGGTGGAATTAGGGTTTCTTCATGCTCCACGATGTTTTCAGGGTATATGGATATATATAGGAGGAAAAAGTACGCCGGTGGAGCAACGTGGGGCCCACGAGGGTGGGGGCACGCCCTGCCCCCTCATGGGCACCTCATTTCTTCTCTGAGTTGTACTCCAAGTCTCTCGTGAAGATATCGTTCAAAAAATAACTCTCCCAAAGGTTTCATTCCGTTTGGACTCCGTTTGATATTCCTTTTCTGCGAAACACTGAAATAGGCAAAAAAACGGCAATTTGCACTCGGCCTTGGGTTAGTAGGTTAGTCCCAAAAATAATATAAAATTTTATAATAAAGCCCATTAAACATCCAAAACAGAATATATAATAGCATGGAACAATCAAAAATTATAGATACGTTGGAGACGTATCAAGCATCCCCAAGCTTAATTCCTGCTCGTCCTCGAGTAGGTAAATTATAAAAACAGAATTTTTGATGTGAAATACTAACCAACATAATTCTCAATGTAATTCTCTTTGTTGCGGCATGAATGTTCAGATCCGAAAGATTCAAGACAAAGGTCTGTATTGACATAAGAATAATAATACTTCAAACATACTAACAAAGCAATCATGTCTTCTCAAAATAACATGGCCAAAGAAAGTTCATCCCTACAAAATCATATAGTCAGGCTATGCTCCATCTTCGTCACACAAAATACTCAAATCATGCGCAACCCCGGTTTCAGCCAAGCACTTGTTTCATACTTTAGTTTTTTCAAACTTTTTTAACTTTCACGCAATACATGAGCGTGAGCCATGGATATAGCACTATATGGAATAGAGTGGTGGTTGTGGAGAAGACAAAGAGGAAGATGGTCTCACATCAAATAGGCGTATCAATGGGCTATGGAGATGCCCATCAATAGATATCAATGTGAGTGAGTAGAGATTGCCATGCAACGGATGCACTAGAGCTATAAATGTATGAAAGCTCAACAAAAGAAACTAAGTGGGTGTGCATCCAACTTGCTTGCTCATGAAGACCTAGGGCAATTGAGGAAGCCCATCATTGGAATATACAAGCCAATTTCTATAATGAAGATTCCCACTAGTATATGAAAGTGACAAAACAAGAGACTCTCTATCATGAAGATCATGGTGCTACTTTAAAGCACAAGTGTGGAAAAAGATAGTAGCAGTTTCCCTTTTTTCTTTTCATTTTTTCTTTCTTTCCCTTTTTTTCTTTTTTTTTGGCCTTTATTTTTTCTTTCGCCTTTCCTTCTTTTTTTTCTTCTTTTCCTTTTTTTTTTGGGACGATGCTCTAATAATGATGATCATCACACTTCTATTGATTTACAACTCGATACTAGAACAAAGTATGACTCTATATGAATGCCTCCGGCGGTGTACCGGGATGTGCAATGAATCAAGAGTGACATGTATAAAAAATTATGCATGGTGGCCTAGCAACGAATACGATGTCAACTACATGATCATGCATGGCAATATGTCAATGATGAAGCGTGTCATAGCAAACGGAACGGTGGAAAGTTGCATGGCAATATATCTCGGAATGGCTATGGAAATGCCATGATAGGTAGGTATGATGGCTGTTTTGAGGAAGGTATATGGTGGGTGTATGGTACCGGCGATAGTTGTGTGGTACAAGAGAGGCTAGCAATGGTGGAAGGGTGAGAGTGCGTATAATCCATAGACTCAACATTAGTCATAAAGAACTCACATACTTATTGCAAAAATCTACAAGTCATCAAAACAAAGTACTACACGCATGCTCCTAAGGGAAGGGTTGGTAGAAGTTAACCATCGCGCGATCCCGACCTCCACTCAAAGGATGACACTCAATGAAATACTTCATGCTTCAAATTTGTCACACAACGGTTACCATACGTGCATGCTACGGGACTTGCAAACCTCAACACAAGTATTTCTCAAATTCACAACTACTCTACTAGCATGACTCTAATATCATCATCCTCATATCTCAAAACAATCATCAAGTACCAAACTTATCATAGTATTCAATGCACTTTATATGATTTTTTTTAGTATACTCATCTTGGATGCCTATCATATTAGGACTAGTTTTATAACCAAAGCTCATTACCATGCTGTTCTAAAAGGCTCTCAAATAGATATAAATGAAGCATGAGAGAACAATAATTTCTACAAAATAAAACCACCACCGTGCTCTAAAAGATATAAGTGAAGCACTAGAGCAAAACTATCTAGCTCAAAAGATATAAGTGAAGCACATAGAGTATTCTAATAAATTCTAAATCATATTTATCTCTCTCAAAAGGTGTGTCCAGCAAGGATGATTGTGGAAAACTCAAAAGCAAAGACTTAAATCATACATGACGCTCCAAGCAAAACACATATCATGTGGTGAATAAAAATATAGACTCAAGTAAAGTTACCGATAGACAAAGACGAAAGAGGGGATGCCTTCCCTGGGCATCCTCAAGCTTAGGCTTTTGTTTGTCCTTGAAATTTACCTTAGGGTGCCTTGGGCATCCCCAATCTTAGGCTTTTTCCACTCTTTGTTCCATAGTCCATCAAATCCATACTCAAAACTTAAAAACTTCACAACACAAAACTTAGCCAAAAATCTCGTGAGCTCCATTAGTATAAGAAAACAAACCACCACTCAAAGGTATTGTAATTAACTCATTCTTTCTTTATATTGGTGTTAAACCTAATGTATTCCAACTTCTCTATGATTCATACCCCCCC
>LR738715.1:535899169-535934072 GCA_902687465.1 Secale cereale
CCCCCGATACTACTCATAGATTCATCAAAATAAGCAAACAACACACGAAAAACAGAATGTGTCAGAAATAGAACAGTCTGTAGTAATCTGTAACTTCCGAACACTTCTGTAACTCTAAAAAAATTGAAATAAATTGGTGGACGTGAGGAATTTGTCTATTAATCATCTACAAAAAGGATCAACCAAAAAGCATTCGCCAGTAAAAAATGACAGCCAATCTCGTGAGCGCTAAAGTTTCTTTTTTTACAGCATGATCACATAAACTTGACACAAGTCTTCCCAAAGGTTCTACTTGGCACAAACACTAGTTAAAACACAAAACCACATCTAAACAGAAGCTAGATGCAATATTTATTCCTAAACAGAAGCAAAAACAAAACAAAATTGGGTAGCCTCCCAACAAGCGCTATCGTTTAACGCCCCTAGCTAGGCACGATACAAGAATAGATCTAGGTATTGCCATCTTTGGTAGGAAATCCATAAGTGGCTCTCATAATAGATTCATAAGGTAATTTAATTTTCTTTCTAGGAAAGTGTTCCATGCCTTTCCTTAACGGAAATTGGAATCTAATATTTCCTTTCTTCATATCAATAATTGCACCAATCTTTCTAAGGAAAGGTCTAACAAGAATAATAGAACATGAAGGATTGCAATATATATCAAGAACGATGAAATCCACAGGCACATAATTCCTATTGGCAACAATAAGAACATCATTAATCCTTCCCATAGGTTTATTAATGGTAGAATCCGCAAGATGCAAATTTAAAGAGCAGTCATCAAGTTCATGGAAACCTAACATATCACACAAAGTTTTTGGAATTGTGGAGACACTTGCACCCAAATCACACAAAGCAAAGCATTCATGATCTTTAATTTTAATTTTTATAGTAGGCTCCCACTCATCATAAAGCTTTCTAGGGATAGAAACTTCTAATTCAAGTTTTTCTTCATAAGACTGCATTAAAGCATCAACTATGTGTTTGGTAAAAGCCTTATTTTGACTATAAGCATGCGGAGAATTTAGCACGGATTGCAACAAGGAAATACAATCTATTAAAGAGGAATTATCATAATTAAATCCCTTGAAATCCAAGATAATGGGTTCATCGCTATGCAAAGTTTTGATCTCTTCAATCCCACTTTTAACAATTTTAGCATCAAGATCTAAAAACTCCAAATCATTGGGACGCCTTTTAACTAAAGTAGACTCATCTCCAGTCGCATCTTTATCAAGATTCATACTAGAAAACAAGGATTTAATAGGATACACATCAATCACTTTCAGATCTTCATCTTTATTTTCTAGATAACTAGAAGAACACGCTTTCATAAAGCAATCTTTTTTAGCATGCATCCTAGCGGTTCTTTCTTTGCACTCATCAATGGAAATTCTCATGGCTTTGAGAGACTCGTTGATATTATGCTTAGGTGGAATAGATCTAAGTTTCAAAGAATCAACATCAAGAGTAATTCTATCCATGTTTCTAGCCAACTCATCAATCTAAAGCAATTTTTCTTCAAGCAAAGCATTGAAATTCCTTTGCGAATTCATAAACTCTTTAACACTAGTCTCAAATTCAGAGGGCATCTTACCAAAATTTCCATAAGAGTTATTGTAGGAATTACCATAATTATTAGAGGAATTACTAGGAAAAGCCCTAGGATTAAAGTTTTCTCTATAAGCGTTGTTACCAAAATTATTCCTATCCACAAAATTCACATCCAAAGATTCATTATTATTTTCAATCAACGTGGACAAAGGAATATAATTAGGATAAGAAGAAGCACTCTTAGTAGCAAATAATTTCATAAGTTCATCCATCTTTCCACTCAAAACACTAATCTCTTCAATAGCAAGCACTTTTTTACTAGTAGATCTTTCGGTGTGCCATTGAGAGTAGTTAACCATAATATTATCTAGTAGTTTGGTAGCTTCTCCTAAAGTAATTTCCATAAAAGTACCCCCCGCGGCCGAATCTAAAAGATTTTCTAGAAGCAAAATTCAAGCCAGCATAAAAGTTTTGTATAATCATCCATAAATTGAAACCATGTGTAGGGCAATTACGTATCATTAATTTAATTCTCTCCCAAGCTTGTGCAACATGCTCATTATCTAGTTGCTTAAAATTCATAATATCGTTTCTAAGAGAGATAATCATAGCGGGAGGAAAATACTTAGAGATAAAGGCATCTTTGCACTTATTCCATGAATCAATACTATTTCTAGGCAAAGAGGAAAACCAATTTTTAGCACGATCTCTAAGTGAAAACAGAAATAGCTTCAATTTAACAATATCATTATCAGTATCCCTCTTCTTTTGCATATCGCACAAATCAACAAAGTTGTTTAGATGGGTAGCGGCATCTTCACTAGGAAGGCCAGAAAATTGATCTTTCATGACAAGATTCAATAGAGCAGCATTGATCTCACAAGATTTAGCATCTAAGATAGGAGCAATCGGCGTGCTAATAAAATCATTATTATTGGTATTGGAGAAGTCACACAATTTGGTATTGTCTTGAGCCATAGTGACAAGCAAGCAATTCAACACACAAGCAAACAAGAGGCAAGCGAACGGTAAAACACACGGAAAAAGAAGGGCGAATAAAACGTCAAGGGTGAAGTGGGGAGAGGAAAACGAGACGCAAATGGCAAATAATGCAATGCGAGGGATAAGTGTTTGTGATAGGTACTTGGTATATGACTTTTGCATAGATCTCCCCGGCAACGGCGCCAGAAATTCTTCTTGCTACTTCTCCAGCTTGCGTTGTATTCCCTCGAAGAGGAAAGGGTGATGCAGCACGGTAGCGTAAGTATTTCCCTCGGTTTTTGAGAACCAAGGTATCAATCCAGTAGGAGACCACGCACGAGTCTCTCGCACCTGCACAAACAAATAAGAACCTCACAGCCAACGCGATATGGGGGTGTCAATCCCTTCATGGTCACTTACGAGAGTGAAATCTGATAGATAGGATAGGATAATATTTTTGGTATAAGAACAGAAATTAAATAAAGCAAATAAGCAACGGCAACAGAAATTGGCAAGTTGAAAGGAAAGTAATATGATGAAGATAGACCCGGGGGCCATAGGTTTCACTAGTGGCTTCTCTCATGATAGCAGAATTCTACGATGGGTGAACAAATTACTGTCGAGCAATTGGTAGAAAAGTGCATAGTTATGAGAATATCTAGGCATGATCATTGTATATAGGCATCACGTCCGTGACAAGTAGACCGAAACGATTCTGCATCTACTACTATTACTCCACAGGTCGACCGATATCCAGCATGCATCTAGAGTATTAAGTTCATAAGTACAGAGTAACGCCTTAAGAAAGATGACATAATGTAAAGGGGTAAAATCAAGCAATATGATATAAACCCCATCTTTTTATCCTCGATGGCCACAATACTATACGTGCCTTGCTGCCCCTACTGTCACTGGGAAAGGACACCGCAAGATTGAACCCAAAGCCAAGCACTTATCCCATTGCAAGAACTATAGATCTACTAGGCCAAACCAAACCAATAATTCGAAGAGACTTGCAAGGATATTATAATCATACATAAAAGATTTCAGAAAAAATTCAATATTGTTCATAGATAATCTTGATCATAAACCCACAATTCATCGGATCTCGACAAACACACTGCAACAAGATTACATCGAATAGATCTCCTCGAAGATCGAGGAGAACTTTGTATTGAGATCCAAAGATAGAGAAGAAGCCATCCAGCTAATAACTATGGACCCGAAGGTCTGTGGTAAACTACTCACAACCCATCGGAGAGGCTATGGTGTTGATGTAGAAGCCCTCCGTGATCGATGCCCCCTCCAACGGAGCTCCGGAACAGGCCCCAAGATGGGATCTCACGGGAACAGAAGGTTACGGCAGTGGAATTAGGGTTTCTTCATGCTCCACGATGTTTTCAGGGTATATGGGTATCTATAGGAGGAAAAAGTACGTCGGTGGAGCAACGTGGGGCCCACGAGGGTGGGGGCGTGCGTACCCCTCATGGGCGCACCCTGCCCCCTCGAGGGCACCTCGTTTCTTCTCTGACTTGTACTCCAAGTCTCTCGTGAAGATACCGTTCCAAAAATAACTCCCCCGAAGGTTTCATTCCGTTTGGACTCCGTTTGATATTCCTTTTCTGCGAAACACTGAAATAGGCAAAAAAAAACAACAATTTGCACTGGGCCTTGGGTTAGTAGTTTAGTCCCAAAAATAATATAAAAGTGTATAATAAAGCCCATTAAACATCCAAAATAGAATATATAATAGCATGGAACAATCAAAAATTATAGATACGTTAGAGACGTATCACCATGTCGTCTTGCCGGTCTGCCGGTGCTTAGCAGCCGGCTCGGTCGTGGGCGCCTGCTCGGCGGCCGCTACGAGCCGGTTATCGTGGTGCTGGGCCTGCTGTTCGGCCTTGTGCTTGTGCTGCTGCTGGTTGTGCTGATGTTGCCGGCTTCCTTCGTCGGCTGGCTTCGGAGGAGGAACCGGCTTCGCCTTGCCGGCTTCATCCAGTCCTACCTAGATCTTCATGGCGGAGTCGGCGTTTGCGTATTTGTCCATCGTTCCTATGAGCGCGGACATGGTGGTCGGCTCGGAGCGCAGCAACTTTTGCTTGAGGAGGGTGCCGTCCCGGCACTCGTTGACGAAGTACTGGATTGCCTGGACCACGTGGACGCTCTCGCAGCTGTTCCGAAGCTTGGTCCAGCGTGCTAGGTACTCCCGGTCGGTTTCCGCCGGCCCCTGCATGCACATGGCAAGTTGGCTGGGATGGGGTAATGCCCAGGATGCGACTATATCTCCTACGTGTCGAGGCACGACTTAGAGACATAAGCGCATTCTGGAATGATCGCAAGCGTGGTATCTTTGCACAACTCATGTAAAAGTTCAGGGATGAAAGTGTAAAATAGTTGGCTTATACTCGCCACATCACACAATGAAAACAATAGCATACATTCATCCAAATAACATAGGGTCCGACTACGAACGAAATCCAAACAAGAGAACATACCACAATCACAAGTCCTGATAGCTCCTAGTAGGAACCACTACTTATCGTCGGGATACGATACATAGTAACGACCACGCACTTCATCAAACTCCCAGTTAAGTTCTGATCCATCTCCTGCATCATACTCGGCTGTACCTGCATCTGGTGTGTGTTGTAATCTATGAGCCACAAGGACTCAACAATCCCATTCTCGGGTATCAAAACTAACAAAGCCTTTAGGTGTGGAAAGGTAATAAAGTGTTTGCAGCAAGCACTAAGCAACTAGCTTACGAGTTCAGAGCGAGATGAGAATATGTGCCAACGGTCCCCAAGTTGATCAAGAAGTGATCCTAGCTACTCACGTTCATGCATAACCCCACTGTGTTCACTTTCCGAAACCCCTTCGAATAGAAACCATCACGGTACGCACACAGGTAGTGTATTCTTAAGGATATGGTGTCGAGTTATCTACAATCGGATATTAACAAATTCCCATCTGCCACATAACCGCGGGCACGGCTTTCAAAAGTTCAAAACCCTGCTGGAGTGTCCCAACTTAGCCCATCACAAGCTCACGATCTGCGGAGTCGCAACTCCAAAGTGGGAAGACCCGAGTATTCTCGGAATCCCGAGCTCAAGATATTTCGACAAAGGTAAAATTAATCCAGCAAGACCTCCTGGCGTGCCGACACCCTGATAGTAGTCGCGCGTATCTCGTCTCAGGCCACGACCGGATGGGTGATCCTACAGGTAATACCAGATACCTCGGGTTTCCCCAAAGCAGCCCCGCAGAACCCCCAGTTTGGACCAACACTCATGAGGAGCATTGGCCCGGGTTGTTGATTAAGAACTCGGGTTTGCAACTCCCTATGCAAGTTTCGGTTGTTAGGAAAATGTAGAACCAAAGTTGGGCCTTGCTAGAAAAGCTTTAAGCAGTGCGAATTATCAAGGGGGGGCCATAAACCCCAACCGTGTTAGGAACGCAAAATCAAGGAACATAACACCGGTTTATCGGGTCCTAAGGTGGCATGAGTGGAAGAAAACACCAAGCAGAAGGCCAAGCCTTCCACCCATTACCAATATATATGTGCATTAATTTAACTAAGATATATATTGTGTTATCCCAATAAACAAGTCCGAACGTGGAGCAATCTTCAAAAAACTTCACATGCAACTAACAACGCTATAAGAGGGGCTGAGCAAAAGTGTACTTAGCCAATCAACGGTTTTCTAGGAAGGCGGTTAGAGTGATACATGGCAACAATGGGAAGCTGACAAGACAAATATAGGCATCGAGGCATAGCTAAAGAACGAGACAACTAGCATAGGCAAAGATAGAGGTGATATTGGGGAACGGTCATCTTGCCTGGTAAGTCGTCGGTGGGAAGGTAAGACGGCTCCTCAAACTCAGTCTCGACAAGAGAATCGAACTCGGTATTGGCTCCCGGCACTACCCAACACAAGAGCACAACAACGGTACAAGATCAATCACGGTGCAATGCACAAACATCATGATGCAAGACATGACATGGGAAGCAAGTATGATGTGCGTATGCATGAGGATGCTCTCGAGCCTAAAGGATAAGATGATGGAAATGGCTTCATCTTGAGTAACCAAGCAAGCCACTGGATAGAGGGGAAGATTTCGGTCGAAATCGATATAAAGATCATTGGAAACGGATGCACGGTTTGCAAATGACAAGCAAATCACTACATGATGCAATCTGCCAAAACAGCAAGTTGCCCAGTAGGTGACCAAGTTTAAGTATGCTACAACACTCCAACAAGCAAGCCAAAGGCATGGAAATAACATGCATAACATGCTCTTCAAGAATAACTACATGGCTACTTCTACAACATACTAGAACATGTCACAAACAGCATGGCAAAAGTGCAAAAGTTTATCCAGACTTAGTGAAAATCTGGGCATGGCAGCAACAACGACAAGTAGGCATGTTTGCAAGCTTGTGCAACTCATCTCAAAACAAAGCATGGCATGAAAATAAATCTATCATGTAGAGCACATTCCAATGAGCAAAACTCATGTTGACACCTAGCTCATATGACACATGGATTAATACACACCAACAAGACAAAACATCATCTCATAACAATTTTAGAAACTTGTCAACCACATGCACTTTTGCAACAGGGTTAAACATGGCATAATGCAACCTATCATGCATGCAAATGCATACATCATTAAGATCATCACAAGATGAACATTTTGACGTATCATACAATCCATTTGGACCAACATGCACCAAGTTGTGACCTCACAAACATGCCAACAAAATATTAACAGACAACTAGGGCTGACACAGTAACATCACAAAGCAGTCTTACAACAAAGATTAATACAACTAGACAAACCCTAACATGCATGAAAATGATGCTAACATGTAGAGCACTTCGAGACGAACATTTCAATATATCATATGCGCAAAACGGAGCACCGAGCATAAAGTTACCACATGATGAAGAAGGCATAAAAATGACTCAGATCCGGGACTTAGTGGAACTTTTACCCCTCCAAAAAAGTCAATGTGGGACGGGATGGATCCGGGACGGAGGGATCCGGGCGTTTGGATGCCGGGACTGGTGAATCTGATCCCAATCGACAGGATCTCACCGGAGACGAAGAAGATGGCCGGAGCGGGAAGGTCCGGCGGCAGACGGCGAGGCGAGCCAGCGGGGCGGCGGAGGAGCGCCGGCGGCGGCTGTCGGTACCAGCGGCGGGGCGCGCCGCGGTGGGCGGAAGACCAGCGGCGGGGTTGGCGAGGCGCGCGGATGGCCGGGAGACATGGTGGCGGCGCGCCGGCGGTGGTGGCGCGGGCAGCGCGGCGGAGTGGCGGCACCGGCGGCGAAGGGCCGCGGCGGCGGGGTCGCGCGGGGGCGCGAACTAGGCGGCGGCGGCTAACGGGTCGCGGGCCACGTGGCATGCTCTGGTTGCTTCGGGCACGTCCGGTGGCGGACAGAGGAGGGAGGCTAGGGTTTCGTCCGCAAAATTGAGGGGATGGGGCTGTTTTATAGGTAGAGGGAGCTAGGAGTGTCCAAATGAGGTGCGGTTTTCACCCACACGATCACGATCCAGCGACCGAGAGGATGGGGGTGGTTGTGCTAGGCTAGTGGGCTGTTGTGGAGGGGTGCTGGGCCAAAAGAGATAGGGGTTTTCGGCCCACATGGTTAATCGTTGTAGTATCAAACGACCTCCAAACGAGACGAAACTTGACAGACGGTCTACCGGTGATATACCAAGACCACTTGACAACTCTCGGCCCATTCCGAAGATGTTTTTAACCCACTCACGAAACAAAGGCTTGAGAGGTGCGACGGGCACGTGTGTGAGTGTCGGAACTCGAAACGGACAACGGAGAGAACGGAGACGATGCAACTACACACGGATGCAAGTGAGACTATGCCAATGCAATGCACATAATGAAAATGACATGGTAAGATGCAACACACGCAGAAGGCAAAACGAAGAAACCCGAAATGAAGGAAGATCCCAGAATGGAATTGATTAAGCCAACGATGGATATATTGCCATAATTGGAATTGTTACATCTGGGGCGTTACAAACTCTCCTCCACTACATTAAGATCTCATCCCGAGATCTAGGACTGAAAGAAAGCGGGATACTCAGAACGGAGATGATCTTCTCGTTCCCATGTAGCTTCTCGGTCGGTATTGTGTGACCACTTCACTTTCAAGAATTTGATGGACTTGTTGCGGGTCTTGCGCTAAATTTCTTCAAGGATAGCAATGGGGTGCTCACGATAAGACAAGTCTTGCTGAAGATCAATCTCTTCGAAAGTAATGGTGCGTTCAGGCATCTTGAAGCACTTGCGGAGTTGTGACACGTGAAACACATCGTGCACATTTGCAAACTTGGAGGGAAGCTCGAGTTGGTAGGCTAGATCACCTCTCTTGCCAATTATCTTGAAAGGACCCACGTATCTTGGAGCAAGCTTGCCCTTGATACCAAACCTCTGAGTGCCCTTTATGGGAGCAACAAGGAGATAGACATGATCTCCAATTTCAAAGGCCAAATCTCGGTGTTTGCCCTCATAGTAGCTCTTCTAGCGCGATTGCACGGCTTTGAGATTCTCATGTATGACTTTGCACATCTCTTCAGCATCTGAGATCAAATCATTTCAAAGGAATTGACGTTCACCAGTATCAGACCAGTTAAGAGGGGTACGACACTTCCTGCCATAGAGAATTTCAAACGGTGCTTTGCCTACACTTGCTTGGAAGCTGTTGTTGTAGATGAATTCGGAAAATGGAAGGAAATCTTCCCATTTCATACCGAAGGAGATGACACATGCTCTGAGCATATCTTCAAGAATTTGGTTCACTCTTTCGACTTGACCACTAGTCTAAGGGTGAAAAGCTGTGCTGAAGCAAATCTTGGTACCCATAGCTGACTGAAAGGAATCCCAGAATTTGGAAGAAAAAAACTTCCATGATCTAAAGAGATTACTTGAGGGATGCCATGCAGGGAGACAATTCTGGAGGTATACAACTCTGCCAGTTGTGCTGCGTTGATGGATTCTTTGACTGGAAGAAAATGAGCCACTTTAATGAGCTTGTCAATCACCACAAAGATAGCATCATTTCCTCGCTTGGACTTGGGAAAACCGGTGACAAAATCCATCTCAATGTGATCGAATTTCCACTCGGGAATAGGTAGAGGTTGAAGGAATCCGGCTGGACGTTGATGCTCTGCCTTCACTCTTCTGCAGACATCACACTCGTTCACGAATTGAGAAATTTCTCTTTTCATGCGAGTCCACCAATAGGATTGCTTGAGGTCATGGTACATCTTGGAGCTTCCTGGATGTATCGAGAGGAGTGATTCATGTGCTTCGTTCATTATGAGCTTCCTGAGATCACCTTTGGGAACCATGATTCTGTCCTCAAAGAACAAAGTGTCTCTGTCATCAATGCGATAGCACTTGTACTTGGGAGTACCCTTAGCAATACCATGTTTCACCTTCTGCACCATAGCATCACTGAGTTGGGCCTCACAGATTTGATCTTCCAAGGTAGGAGCAACTTGAAGGTTGGCAAGAAATCCTTGCGGAACAACTTGGAGGTTGAGCTTCCTGAACGACTCACAAAGTTCAGGTTGGAACGTGCCGTGGAATTGGCACGGCAGATGTCCGGTTTAGAGGACTTAGGTGTGAGGCCATCACGCGGGTTAGCTTGAAGGGGTTAAAAGCACACAAAGGACACATAAGGTTTTATTCTAGTTCGGCCCCTTCGATGAAGGTAAAAGCCTACGTCTAGTTTGGTGTGGTATTGCTTGTGCGTCGATGAACAGGGAGCGGATCGCTTGCCTGTGTCTCGAGTTGTTGTTGCCCGTCCTTGAACCGTTGCCGGGTCGTCCCTTTATATAGGAGGCGACGCCCGGTCCGGTTTACAGAGTCCCGAGGCCGGCTCATAATCGCGTCCGCCTCGGTCTCTTCTCTTTCTATCTTACATCCCAAGTTACATGATATGACGGTTTACAAACCGTAGGCTCCACACATGGGCCCTAAACCTCTATGGGTTGTAACCTTTGTACATATTCTACTGGGCTTTGTAATAATACCACCAGACTAGTGTAATCCAGATCTTTCTGGCCGGTTTATACCTGCTAGTAATATCCCTGACATTAGGCCCCAGATTGATTTGAACTTGTTCATGTCAGTCTTCTAAGTCTTGTATAAATTTCTTCCCTGTAATTTATCTGCTTTGTAAACCGGCCATGATGTCATTTCCTGGAATCACCTTAATCCGTCGTGACGTCATCTCTGCACTTGAATGCTCGCCTCTCTCTGTTACATTTATTAAATGCTGCACCAAAAATCGAGGCAAAAGCGCAATCTTTATCCAATCTCTGGCCTCCTCGATTCCCGCTCTTACCGTTTCACCTCTTCGGCTTATAAATACCGCTGGGGTCTGCCTCTTTTTTCCCCTTCTGCCTTCGTCTTCCTCTATCTCCGTCGCTCAAAGCTCCGCCGCCGCTCTTCGATCTCCTCGTCGTCCTCGAGCTAAGGCCGCTGCATCACCCTGAACGTGACCAGAACGCTTCACCGTCGTCGTCTGCTTCGTCAGGTACTCTTTCCTTTCCCCTCCAGATCTCGATCTAGGGTTTCGTTCGTAGCTCCGCCATGAAAAACCTTGAAGCTTTGTTGCTCATCCCTGTAGGTTTGACCTTGTTGTAGATTCGAACCTTATTTAGATTCGTCTTGAATGCGCTCCTGCTCCGCGCTCACGTCTTTAGTCCCTCTATTTTACCAGCTTAGATTTGATCTGTAGAAAACCTACGTGGTTCTTCCTGCATATGACTTGCATATATTTCTTCTTTTCCTTATGCCTCAGATCCATTTTTACTTTAGCCTTCCGAGAAAATTGTTTTTTCACACTATAGATCTGTAGCCTGTCTTCTCCGGTTTAATCAATCATATGCTTTCTTTGACGGGTTAAAAGTAAGCCCCTATATGTAATTGACGGTTTAGCTTCCTCTTTCTCTATTATGATAAACCGGTAACTGTTCGCCTCACATCTGTTTCCGGATTGCCAATGCCATTAGTCCCTTGCCTAAACCGTCGATTGAATTCATAACTTTACACAATGCTCTGGCTTATACTTTAGCAATTGGTAAACCAGATTGTGCACTGTATTTTTCAGCGTTTCCTTATTCAAGATGACTGCCAAACAGTTCGTTGCCTGCAACTGGGCTCCTTCCCGCATCACTGAGGATGATTTAACGAATGCCGCTTCAATTGGTATTCTGGGCCCTAAGGAGGTTCTGAACTGGCGGGCCCCAGGAAATGAGTGTCCACCTACTCCTAAGGAAGGAGAGGTCATTGTTTCCTTTGATCACCTGGCCCGGGGTTTCAGCCCTCCCGGTTCAAAATTCTTCCGGGATGTGCTAGCTGCCTTTCAACTCCATCCTCAAGACGTAGGTCCCAATTCTATATCAAATATCTCCAATTTTCAAGTCTTCTCAGAAGCATATCTTCAAGAAGAACCTTCACTGGATCTGTTCAGAGACTTTTTCCATTTAAACCGGCGGACAGAGTTTTCTGATGGGCCGCATCAAGAATTGGGCGGCGTCAGCATTCAAAAGAGAAAGGATGTGAGCTTCCCTCACGCTGCCCTTCACACGCACCCCAAGGAATGGAACCAATCGTGGTTCTATTGTATAGATACTTCGCCTGAAGGAGAAAACTCATTGTCGGGTTACCGCGCATACCGTCTACCTGAGGATCATCCCCTGCCGCAGTGCCTCAGCGCCCCGGACCGTGCCCGGTCTGCCCCTCAACTCTCTACGCTTAGGGCTTTTGTAGCCAACGGTTTAACCGAAGTAGACTTCGCTCTCTATTGGCTTGCCTGGAGCATTCTTCCACTGAGCCGGCGCTCAGGCCTGATGTGCGATTATACTGGTAAATCGGATGATCCTTAGCGCCACATTGACGTAATACTTCCTAAGAAATAAGTCGCTGAATCCGCAAAGAAAATGCTCAATATCTCTCTGGAAGAGTGCAGCCGGACCGGTTTGGCTCCATTTTGTGAAAACAATAAACCGTCAGCAGTAAGTTTCTTCTGATCTTTTCTGTTTGTTCTGATCCGGCCATATCAATTCTATTCCATTTATTTCTTATGTTTTGCACAGGCCAACGACCCCTTCTAGAAGAGAAAACTTCAAGATAAATCGGCCAAACAACCACGCCGGCAACGTATGCTATCAAGAAGAAAAAGGCGGTTGCTGCCTCCGGTTCACATCCTGACGAAGATGATCCGGATTCTGAGGTACGAGTTAAACCTTATATGTTTAATCTCCCTTTATCCAAATTTATGTTAACAGTGCCTTTCCGCACGATCTGGCTGAAGGAAGTAAAGCGGCGGAAGTTGAGGTAATTTCTCTCTCTTCAGACTTAGAACCGCTGCCCCCCAAAATCCGTCGGGTGTCCCGGAAATACCCTTTTTCTCATCCTTACGCTCAATTGGACCCCAAATTTCTTTTGAAGAAGCAGCAGCATGAAGCACGCCGGACCACGCGCCATAGTGGCCATGTAGTGGAATCCTCCGGAATACCTCTCACTCCAGCTCGCAGGCGCCGCTCTGAGGTTTTACTTTCTCCAACTCTCCTTCATCCGAAAGCCGGCCTCATACGTAAACCGCTTAAACCGTTTGATCCTAACTATTAGGAGGCTCCTTTGTCCTCTTCCGGCGAATCAACCGCTACACAAGTCCCCGTGCTGAAGACCGTGCCTGGGTAAGTTTTTTGTCAATCATCTGGTTTATCTTTACATTTGTACCTTCATGATTCTCATTGTTCCTTTGATTTTTTCCAGCATGCTGAAGCCTAGCAAGAAGGCGAAAGCAACCAAAGCGGCCACCGAAACTACTACTGTTGAACCGTTCGCTGATCCAAAAGAAGTCATCCCTCCAGAAGATAATCCTGCAGCTCAGTTTGATGACCCTATTCCCATGGATCGTGACGATATTGCTGCTCCGGAGGATATTAATACGGGGAATGTAGTTGAACCGGCGAGCCCTGTCCGGGTTAGCCCTCCTCGGGCTAGTCCGGCTCCTGTTAGCCCGGCGCCTACTACTGCCCCTTTCGAACCAACTGCCGCTTCCTCCCCGGACGTTCAGATAACCGGGTCAGGCTTTACCGCTCCTGCTGAGCCTGTCATCTTGGCCAAGCACACTGCCAAAGAGGAAAAACTTCAACAAGAAAAAGGCAAGTGGAGCACGGACTTATCCAGCTATGCCCAGTTGAGTGCCCAGGAACTTCATTCCGGGTATTTGAACCGGCTCTTTACCAGCCGCGATTATGAATCCGGGTTGGTTAACATGATGAAGGATAAGTACGAGGTAATTTCCTTTCCTTTACTTATCTCTGTTTTGTGTTCTTTGTCATCCTGTCTTCAGGCCATAGTAGCCCCCAAGTGCCGGTTTAGCTTCGTTGTAGATGAACCGGGACTTCCAGTGTATGCAAAATGAACTTACATTAGCCCCCAAGTGCCAGGGGCATAACTTGTTTTATGTGCGTGGGACTTGTCTGAATTTCTCTTTTGGTACTTCAACAGCACATTAGCCCCCAAGTGTCAAGTGGATAACTTGTTTATGTGCTTGAGACTTGATTGATTTGTCTTTCTAATCCATTTGATTTCCTTGTAGGCTGACCTGACCCGGAGGGCTGCAGAGGTAATTGAACTCTGGGATAGATTGGTTGTTACTGAAACTGCTTCTGCCAAAGCCAAGGAAGAGCTTGCGCTGAACTTAACCAACATGGAAAAATTGAAAAAGGACTTTGAAGCGGAGCGGTCCTCCTGGGAGGTACAGAGAAATGCTCTTGAAAAAAGAGCAAAGGACGCTGAAGCTGCCCTTAATCCGGTTACGCAGGAGTTGACCGGTTTAATGCAGCAAATAGAACTTATGACCTCTGCTATCTTTGGTGAGCACTCAATTGTATATGCTTTTCATCTCTGCCATCCTTGATCCCCTCCGGTTTAACTTTGACAAACATTTTTAGGGCGACGCATAACTCATCTTGGAGATGACGTCCGGAAGAAGCTCAAGGCCTCTTATACCCTGGTGGAGCAGCTGTATTCCGGCGCTCAAAGGGTTATAAGTGCAATGTCCCATCAGAAACCGGCCACAACTACTATCCAAGGTACTTTGGAGAAGCTATCTGTCCTGCCTGTGCGCCTGGTGGAAGTGAAGAAATCTGCTGCACGGGCTGGCTCTCTTATAGCACTGACCCGGGCCAAGGCATGGGTTCCAGACTATGATCAGGAGGAGGCTATGAACGGATATCCCAGTAATAAAGAAGATGGATCCACCTTTTCTGCCGAAGACCTCCGTGCTTTAACCAAAGAGATGCGCCCACTCGCCAGCAAACTTGCCGATGAAGCGGATCTGACCAGGTATCATCCGGCCTATGACTTAGAAAATGAACGGGTGCAGCGGCCGGTTTATGACACCGAGAATCTGATTCCGCCAGTGCGTGGCCATACTTTCGCTCCAAATGTTGATCCGTCCGATCTGATTAATGAAGAAATGTACTTTCGCGCACTCTCCAAGATTGATTGGCCCGTTCCTGATTTCCAGCCACTACCTGAAGATGAAGAAGATCCGGAACACGCCGATCCTCAGCCTTCACAGCGTGAAGAGGATTCGTAAACCGTCCAGCTTAATTCATAGCTGCTGAACACTTTTGCAAAAAACTTTAATCCGTTCGGGCATGCGAGTGCCTTGTAATAGGATAGTTCGAAACATTGTCTTTGTCCCAATGTGGATGTCACAACTTGACTTGGCGTCTGCCAATTTTAATCCCTTGACTGCTATGGTTGATCCGTCTATGTTATCTGCATCTGCATAAACAATGCTAAAAAGATGTCCTTTGATTAAGTGTACCTGACGTCCTTAATCCGGTAGGCATATTTGAATATGTAGATTCTGATGAGGCTCTTGGCTCTCTTGGCTTTTGCCTGATGACTATCCCGGGTTATGATAAACGCCGGTTTAAATCATGCTGGTGTTTATGGCCTAGACTTTAAACTCATGCTGGTATTCATGACCCAGACTTTTAACTTTGTAGATATGTGGTCAACTTTGAAGTTGCCCAATTCCGGATCAAAAAACTTGGTTAACCACAAAAACTTTGAAAATCGCAAAAAACAAAACAATGTTGGCAAATAAGACCATGTAGTCGAGGCTTTTTGCGAGCTGCCAGGCTCCAGGCTTTTTGTGAGCGGCCTTTAAGCTCTAGGCATTTTTTAAGAGCGGCCCTTAAGATCTTGGCTTTTCACGAGCTGCCAGGCTCCATATTTGAGGCTTCTGATTCGAATACGATCATTAAACCGGACCAAAGGGGTTAAGCTAGGATTCGAATGTGATCATGTAGCCCCCAGTGGCCTTGAAACTTTGTCGATCAATGGATTCGAATACGATCCAAGGCGGACCCAAATGGGGTTTAAGCTATGATTCGAATACGATCATATACACTGGACCAAAGGGGTTAAGCTAGGATTCGAATACGATCACATTGCCCCCAGTGGCTTTGAGATTTTGCCGATCAATGGATTCGAATACGATCCAAGGCGGACATAAACGGGGTTTAAGCTATGATTCAAATACGATCATATACACTGGACCAAAAGGGGTTAAGCTAGGATTCGAATACGATCACATAGCCCCCTAGTGACCGTAGAGGCAGGGTACCTATATGAGAGTTGCTCTTGTATAGCAAAACCTTGTTTGGTCCCTTATAGAATTGTCCTGCATATCAAAATAGACTGATCAAAGCATCTTGTTTTCTTGATGAAAATAATATATATCAAGAGAAATAAACTGAGATGGATATCACCTGAGTGAACTCCCATAAGACACTTCTATTTGAAAAAGATGGCTGATCCCCAGTTTACCGGGGTGCCGGTTTATTTATTAATCATAATATATACAGGATACATGAAGCCGAGCCCATGGCTCAAGTGTAGTAAGGCCGCAGAAGAGCAATGTTCCACGGCCTCTTCATCTCTTCCTCTGCTATCCGTGAGTCTTTATGTTCTCGAACGTCCACCAGGTAATATGAACCGTTGTGTAGGTTCTTGATGACCACAAAGGGCCCTTCCCAAAGTGGGGATAACTTGTGCATATCTGTCTTGTCTTGGATGAGCCGTAGCACCAGGTCCCCCTCCTGGAACATCCTGATCTTAACCCGGCGGCTGTGATATCTGCGCAGGTCTTGCTGATAAATTGCTGATCTTGCCGCTCTTATGTCACGCTCTTCATCCAGCCGGTCTAAACTGTCTTGTCTTGCCTACTCATTGGCCGCTTCAACATAAGCCGCCACCCGTGGTGAGTCGTGCTGGATATCACTAGGGAGAACCGCTTCAGCACCATATATCATGAAGAAGGGCGTATAGCTTGTAGACCTGTTAGGCGTAGTGTTGATGCTCCAGAGGACAGAAGGTAACTCCTCAACCCAGCACCCTGGTGTTCTTTGCAAAGGAGTCATAAGTCGGGGCTTGATGCCTCGCAAGATCTCTTGGTTGGCCCTTTCAGCTTGACCATTGGATTGAGGGTGAGCTACTGAAGATACATCCAGGCGAATATGTTCTCTTTGGCAAAACTCTTCCATTTCTCCTTTAGACAAATTGGTACCATTATCAGTAATGATGTTGTGTGGAAAGCCAAACCGGAAAATTACCTTTTTGATGAATTTAACCGATGTTGCCGCATCACACTTACTGACAGGCTCTGCCTCAATCCACTTTGTAAACTTGTCCGCTGCCACCAACAGGTGGGTTTTCTGATCTTGGGATCGTTTAAAAGGCCCAACCATATCAAGCCCCCATGTCGCAAACGGCCAAGTAATTGGAATCATCCGCAGCTCCTGTGCCGGAACAAGAGCACGCCGTGAAAATTTCTGACAAGCATCGCATCTCCGGACTAGATCCTCCGCATCAGCATGGGTCGTTAACCAGTAAAACCCGTGACGAAAGGCCTTGGCTACCAGTGATTTTGAACCGGCGTGATGACCACAATCTCCTTCGTGTATCTCTCGAAGAATATCACTGCCTTCTTCCGATGATACACAGCGCTGAAATGCCCCAGAAACGCTGCGGTGATGAAGTTCTCCGTTAACAATGGTCATAGATTTGGATCGCCGGATTATCTGCCTAGCTTCAACCTCATCATCTGGAAACTTTCCTCGGCTCAGGTATGCCAAGTAAGGGAGTGTCCAATCTAGAATAACATGAAGCGCTGCAACCAGCTGTGCTTCCGGATCAGGAACAGCCAAATCCTCCTCCGATGGCACCTGAACTGATGGACTGTGTAATTCATCCAAGAAAGTATTTGGGGGAACCGGTTTACGCTGAGAGCCCAGCCGGCTTAGAGCATCGGCTGCTTCATTTTTACGCCGGTCTATGTGATCCACTTGATATCCTTTGAAACATCCTGCCACCGCTTCAACTTCTCGCCTATAAGCTGCCATGAGAGGGTCTTTAGAGTCCCACTTGTCAGACACTTGTTGCGCCACTAGATCTGAATCACCAAAGCACTTGACCCGGCTCAAGTTCATCTCCTTAGCTATCCCTAGGCCGTGAAGGAGAGCTTCATACTCAGCAGCATTGTTAGTACAAGGGAACATTAGTCGGAGGACATAGCAAAACTTGTCTCCTCGTGGGGAAGTTAACACCACTCCAGCCCTCGAGCCTTCTAATTGCCTTGAACCGTCAAAGTGAATAGTCCAGTATGTATGATCCGGCTTTTCCTCGGGCACTTGCAAATCTGTCCAATCATTGATGAAATCTACCAGTGCTTGGGATTTAATAGCAGTACGGGGTACGTACCTCAATCCATGTGGGCTAAGCTCAATGGCCCACTTTGCTACTCTGCAAGTGGCTTCCCTGTTCTGGATTATATCCCCCAACGGAGCTGAGCTAACAACAGTAATTGGGTGGCCCTGGAAATAGTGCTTCAGCTTCCGGTTTGCCATGAACACGCCGTATACCAACTTCTGCCAGTGCGTATACCTTTGCTTTGATTCAATGAGAACCTCACTGATGAAGTAAACCGGGCGCTGAACCGGATATTCCTTGCTTGCCTCCTTGCGCTCCACCACAATTGCCACGCTAATTGCACGAGCATTGGCAGCCACATATAGCAGCAGCGGCTCGTTGTCAACAGGGGCAGCAAGAACAGGCGGCTCTGCTAACTGCCGCTTTAAATCCTCGAACGCGGTGTTTGCAGCATCGCTCCATACAAACCGATCTGTCTTTTTGAGCATCTGATAAAGCGGAATTGCTTTCTCTCCCAAACGGCTGATGAATCGGCTCAACGCTGTAATCCGGCCTGCTATGCGCTGGACATCATTGATACAAGCCGGTTTAGTCAAGGATGTGATCGCCTTGATCTTCTCCGGATTGGCCTCTATTCCTCTGTTTGATACTACGAATCCAAGGAGCTTGCCTACCGGAACATCGAAAACGCACTTCTCTGGATTAAGCATCATCTTATAGACCCGGAGGTTGTCAAAGGTTTCCTTTAGGTCTTCTATCAGCGTCTCCTCCTTCCTTGATTTCACCACAATGTCATCAACATAGGCATGGACATTTTTTCCGATCTACCCTTTGAGGCAGTTCTGTACGCAACGCTGGTAAGTTGCTTGGGCACTCTTGAGCCCAAAGGGCATAGATACATAGCAGAAGGCTCCAAAGGGAGTTATGAAAGCTGTTTTCTCCTGGTCCTTAACTGCCATCTTGATTTGATGATACCCTGAATATGCATCCAAAAAACTTAGCCGCTCGCATCCTGCCGTAGCATCAATAATCTAATCAATACGGGGGAGAGCAAAAGGATCAGTTGGACAAGCCTTGTTTAAGTCTGTGTAATCCACACACATCCTCCACGTTCCATTTTTCTTTAACACCAGTACCGGATTAGCCAACCATTCCGGACGGAACACTTCAACTATGAACCCTGCAGCCAAAAGCCTGGCCACATAAGTCACCTATAGCCTTGCGCCTCTCCTCTTTAAAGCTGCGCAGATACTGTTTGACCGGTCTAAACTTCGGATCAATGTTAATATTGTGCTCAGCGAAATCCCTCGGTATACCTGGCATGTCAGAAGGTTTCCATGCAAAGATATCCCGATTCTCACGGATGAACTCGATGAGCGTTCTTTCCTATTTGGGGTCTAGGTTAGCGCTGATAGTGAACTGCTTGGATGAATCGCCTGGTACAAAATCAACTTGCTTGGTTTCCTCTGCCGATTTAAACTTCAACGCCGGATCATGCTCTGTAGTTGGCTTTTTTAACGGGGACATATCTGCCGGATCAACGTTGTCTTTATAGAATTTCAACTCCTCCGTAGCACACACTGCCTCTGCATAGGCTGTGTCTCCCTCCTCGCATTCCAATGCGATCTTGCGACTTCCGTGAATCGTGATGGTTCCCTTGTGACCCGGCATCTTGAGCTGTAGATAAACATAATACGGTCTAGCCATGAATTTGGCGTAAACTGGCCTCCCAAATAGAGCATGATATGGGCTCCGGATCTTTACGACCTCAAAGGTCACTGTCTCTGACCTAGAATCCTGCTCGTCCCCAAGGTTGACTTCTAGATCAATTTTCCCAACTGGGTAAGCCGATTTACCTGGCACCACTCCATGGAATACCGTGTTGGATTGTCTCAACTTCTTGTCTGTCAACCCCATACGCCGGAAAGTCTCATAATATAAGATGTTGATACTACTGCCGCCGTCCATGAGTACCTTAGTGAACTTGTAGCCACCCACCTGTGGTGCTACCACTAGGGCCAACTGGCCCAGATTATCAACCCGTGGCAGGTGATCCTCTCTGCACCACACAATAGGTTGTTCCGATCAACGTAGAAAACGTGGCGTTGCGGTTCAACTGCGTGTACTTCCCGCTTCAGAATCTTTTGATCTCGTTTGCACAGACTCGTGGTAAAAACATGGTACTGTCCACTACTTAGCTCCTTCGGATTACTCTCATATCCGGATTGCTGCTGCTGCTGGCGCTGCTGATTGCCTTGGTTGTTGTAACCACCCTGACCATGCTGTTGGTTGCCTTGGTTGTTGTAACCACCCTGACCGTGCTGCTGGTTGCCTTGGTTGTAGTTATTGTTGCCACCATGATATCCTGATCCGGAACCATTCCCCTGGTAACCCGGACCCTGAAAGCCTGAACCCGAGCCACCGCCAGGGGGTCCGTGGTTATATCTAGCTTGCTTCATGGCCTCTATCATGATCTTGCAATCCTTCCATAAATGCTTAGACGGGTGTTCCGGCGTACTATGTTTAGGGAAAGGCTCATTTAACTGTTGATCTAGATTGATGGATACTCCTTCGCTAAATGGAGGTGGCCTACCCTTGCGGCACTGAAAGTTTCCTTGAACATTGGTATTGGCCACAAAATCAGAGCCGCCCTCTGCCTTTCGCTTACCATTGTAACTTGTTCCTACCGGATTAGCTTGCGCCGGTTTACCGGCTTTGTTTGCTTTCCCGGACTTGTCTCCTGATAACCCTCAACCGTAAGGGATCGAGATAGTCTTCGCGGGTAAGAATAACCCAATTTATTGATTCGACACACGGGGAGCCAAAGAGTATTTATAAGCTTTGACAGTTGAGTTGTCAATTCAACCGCACCTGAAATATACTTACTTGCAACAAAAGATAAGTGGTAACAGTGATATGATAGTGATAATAGTGATAGTAAAAGTAAACAGCAAAAAGTAAATAGTGAAGGTAAATGGCAAAAGTAGCAACTAGTGACAAGCAGGATTTAAAACACTGTAGGCTAGGGAGATGGATGGTTGGGCGCTGCATGGATGAGATAGATTTAACTTGGGGCACGGCACACGGAAAAGTAATGATCATCTAGGCAAATATCAAACATTAGGCATGTATCCCGTAGGTAGTTGTACGTGCTTGCAATAAGAACTTGCACAACATCTTTTGTCCTACCATCCCGCTACGAACGGGGCCAAAAGGAACTTATGGATATTAAGGTGCTCCTGTCAAAGAGCACCGGAACAAAGCAATGAACTCAATGGATACATGTAATCCTCAAACTACGGACCATCCCCTTTGGTGTCCCAAGCTGTCACTTTTGGGATCGCCGGTTCCGGACCATAACAGGTGCAAACAACTCATAGATAGGATCACGAACACAAATATATTCATGCAAACACATATGGTTCAGATCTGAAATCATGGCACTCGGGCCCTAAGTGTCAAGCATTAAGAGTAATAAGTTGAAGCAAGATGATAAACACCATAGTAGATGATAGGCAACATGCCCCCAATGATCTGATAAACTATTACATGATCTAACTCATCCAATCCCTACCATCCCCTTCGCCTACAGCGGGGGAATTACTCACACATGGAGGGAGAAGTCATGGAGGGATGATGGAGTGGTGATGATGATGACGATGGCGACGATCTCCCCTCTCCGGAGGCCAATTCAGCCTCCAGATTAGCCCTCCCGAGGAAGAACAGAGGGTGGCGGCGGCTCCGCGACGAAAAACTGCGAAAGAACTTCTGATCTGGGGTTTCTGCGTCGGGAGTAAAAATACGGGGTAAAGTAGGGCACCAGGGGGTGTAGGACCCACCCAGGCGGCCCCCCGGCGCGGCCCAGGGGGGGCGCGCCCACAGGGCGCCTGGGCACCCCCTGGCCCCCATCTGGCCCCACTTCTGGCTCCTGGTTCCTTCGGGTGCGTGGATTTTCTGTGATTTTTCGTGGATTTTTCTGAGGTACCTAAAAATCCGTTTTCCTACACGCAAATAAACCATACAGGCAGCTCTGCTGAAAACAGTGTCAGTCCGGGTTAGTTTAGTCCAAATGATGCAAGAATGAGGCCAAAACAATATCAAAAGTGTTTGGAAAAGTAGATACGTTTGAGACGTATCAACTCCCCCAAGCTTAGCATATTGCTTGTCCTCAAGCAATTCAATTCAACGAACTGGACGCGACAAAGAAAACTTTGACAAACTCTTTTGCTTCATTAGATGTATATAAGCATGTACTACGAAAAGAGTTTAGCAAGTATTGAAACAGTACTTATGAGGACAATGCAAGGAGCAATCCTTCTTTCAAGTGACCAGTCACAAATACTTAAAAGTAAATAATATATTACTGAAAATCAAGACAAGATTACATTGCACATAGCTTGAGCATATTAGGGTGGTATCTCGCTAGCCTCCATGAGTGAAGCAAAACATAAATGCAGAGACACCTCCAGAGTTTTAAAGGAGACTAGAACTAAGAATTTCAGAATAAATCATATCACAAGTATCCAGAAGACAATGTAATACTTTGGGACAATGCACATTACACTCAGAATGACAATTATGCTCTCCTAGTCGATGCTTTGAAGAAAGAAGGTGAGACTCTCGAACCGTGGCTTTTATTGACAAGGTTGAAAACCCGTGGTCGGAAACAAAAACTAAACATGTACCAGAGCTCTTGGTTTTAAAAACAGAAGTAAACATGTTTTGAGAAATGCATATTTCGTCAACGAATGCTAGCAGATAACTCAATCACTTTTTGAGTGGACAAGTCTCGAGGAACGGCTCCCGCATGAGGACGATCACATCCTCTTAATCTCCTTTGTTTATCACTGCCAAAGTTTTCTGATTTCTCATGAACAAAGCGTGAAGGAGGGTTTGTTTGTTATATTATCTTTTTGAGCCGGGCGCACTCAATGCCAGTTCCTTTCGTATTAGGGGTTTGCACATTAGACATACAATCCAGGGGTGAAACTTGTCCAACATAAAAAGATCATGAATTAACTACTACTTCCTCATGAGCTAAAACATAGGCACAAAAGAGAAATGCTTTTGATTAGTTTTGAGATGGTACATGAAAGTCTTCGTTAGGAATGGCAGGTAAATACCATGTATAGGAAGGCATAATGGACTCATATGGCATAACTGGTTTTAAGGATTTGGATGCACAAGCAGTCAGTCCGCTTAGTACAGGTCGAGGTTTAGCAAAAGACTAGGAAGCGACCAACTAGAGAGCAATAACGGTCATAATCATGCAGAGCGACAAAGCAACATTGAATCGGGCATGAAAGTGATATAACTATTCTAAAACTCAAAGATCATCAAGGCAAAGTAGACTTTTTAGTCTTAAACATGTGTAAGCATGTGCCAAGTCAATCCAAAAATTCTCTAAAGGGAAATACCACCTTAGTATACCAGACTATGAACAGTGCAATGCATGTAGATCGTTTCAATAACACATTATATACTCTAGTTATTTGAGACTAGCCACAAGGAAAGCATGAACCACCGAAAGAACATTGTAAACATAGCACTATGTCGCTACAAGCTGGTCTCTAGATCATAAGTACATGCATATGTACAAAAGTAGAAACAATAAGAGTTCATACCGGTCTTCCCTGTTGCTTCCTTTCAGTCAATCTTCGTCATTACTGCTTGTCACTTGCATGATCGAACATAGGAAATATAATTAAATGCCATCACGGACTCGAGCTGATCTCTGAAAACAAAGCAAACTAAAGAGAGAAAGGAAATCTTTTTGGGTTTTTCAAAGGTTGAATAAAAGCAAAAGAAAAAAAGAAAATCTTTTTGTTGTTTTTGCAAAGAGAGAAATAAAGAAGAATGGGCAAAAACTTTGAAAAGATCAATGGAAAAGTGAGAAGGGCACGTACTCCCCCAAGCTTAGGCTTTTGGCCTAAGTTGGTAAGAGCTACTGCCCCCAGGAGCCTCCTGCTCCAGAGGTATGGTGGTGAGTCCAAGGGTCGTAGAAGGATGCTGGCGCGTACACCGAACTCCTCGGAGTCTCCCACGAGGAAGGTTCCGAATGCCAAATAGAGGAAGACCCTTCACCAAACTCGGTGGCGGTCTCTTCCTGAAAATGTGGTATCTCACCGTGCCTCTCCTCATCGGGCACAACCCCCTCCGTGGGGTTATGAAACTGATGCTGGACCATGAACTCATCGAACTGAACAACATCAAAGGACCATCCGTTCCTTTGAGAAAAATCAAACAAAAGAGGTGCAGGTAGACGGATCTCGCGTTCCGTGGCAGTTCCGAAACGCAAGATATAGATAAGATTATCAAGTTCAGAACCCATGGTAACAAACTTATGCCTTTTCATAGCAGCAAGATCAAAGCTTAAATAAGTAAACGGAGTATCATCAGGGTGTGGGGTGCCTCCAAGATGCTCTAAGATAAGTGTGGCGTAAACGCCACCATATAAGTCCCCCTTGTTACCGTTCATAGCAAGGCGTCGAGCAATTAAGGTACCCAGATAATAATCAGACCTCCCTGAGAGGGCTGCTGCCAGGATAGCAATATCCGGAGCAGAAATGTTGCTCGTGTTGTCACGAGCTAACACCCCTCTGGCAATATAATATGCAAAATACATGAGGTGAGGAAATAAGATGCTGGAGATCTTCGACCGATGAATATCCCTCGTACCCATGCTGCAGAGGGAGTTGATGACGGTTTTCAGCTCGGAGGGCTGAGTGGCCATCCTAGCCGTCCTCCCAACGTTCGGCACACCTATTATTTCACAAAAATTTCCCAAAGTCATGGTGATAAGATCATTATAAATTTTAAACTCAATAGCACCTGAATCAGGATTATATCTAAAACTGTTAATGAAACTGGAGGTGAGTTTTTGATACTGAGTAACACGACTCGTGACGAGTCGTGTCAAACCTGCATTAGCACAAAGATTATAAAACTCGTCCTTGATTCCCGCAGCTTCCATGAACTCATCACATGGAAATGTCATCGCACGTGCTGGACTTGTATCTTCCAACAACTCCAGGGGCACATGATCTTCATTATAGCTCACCCTAGCAGTCGATGGTGAAGCTGCGGCTCTAGTAACTCGATCGGAGTGTGCGGGCCTCCTCTTCTCAAGCCACCCTTTTGCCCTTCCTAACAAACTCATTTCTGAAAAAAAATTACAATTTACAAAAACAAGGATTAAAACAAAGTGAGCTAAGGCAAACTACTCAACTCACTTGCCCAAGGCATAAACTTGCATCAAAACTTGGAAAATAACTTTCTACACATGCATGCAAGCTCATCTCTACAGCACCAAGAACTACTAAATACTCACAAATGAGGCCACCAATCAAAAATCTAATTGGAGGGGTGGAGGAGTCACATACCAGGGAGTATTTGCTCAAAATTTCAGCTCAAATGATGGGCTGTAGAGAGAGATCGAAGAATCGCCTCCAAGAACAGCAAGAACACAAGAACAAAAGCAGAACTCGTGTTTTTGGAGAAAGAGAGAGAGGGAGGAAGAAGACATACCTGGAGGGGGGTCCCGTGGGCCCCAGGCGCCCTATGGGCGCGGCCAGGGGCTGGGCCGCGCCAGCTGGCCGCCTGGGCCACTGGTACCCCCCCCCCCCCTGGCTGGCCCCAGGACTTTCTGGGTCTCTCCCGTCGTGGAAATTTTTATTATAATTTTTCTGGAATTTTTCTAAAAACTTCACTTTTGAAAAAATTTCGAAGTTCAAAAAGCTGGGAAACTCTCTGAAAACTTGAAGCAGTTAGTAGTATTGTGAAGCTTCAAAAACATAAATACTTGGTACAGCAAGTAGGACAAAACTAAAAACAAGTGAAAACATAACAAGCTCAACTTTTTATCCATATAAAACATGTTTACTAGTAAGGTTGATTTTGTCTTACCAACAAACAGGCGATATATAGAGCAAAAAGTCTCACCTCCTACGAAGTAGTTACTAAACCTTTACTTTGATGGACATTGTCCCCACCATGATAGTTTTATATTTGTGAGGCACATGTAGTGGACAGTCCCATTCTCCAATCTTCACGGTCTCGATATTCTCTATAGAGTTGAGGGCATGCCTCCTGTCGGTCTTCTTCGGAAAATATACCATGTGTTCTTTATCATTCACATGGAAGGTAACCTTCCCTTTATTGCAATCAATAATAGCACCTGCGGTGTTAAGAAAAGGTCTACCAAGAATAATGGACATGCTCCCATCCTCAGGCATGTCAAGCACAACAAAATCAGTAAGAATTAAACAATTAGCAACTTCTACGGGAACATCCTCACAAATACCTATCGGAAGAGTGGTTGACTTGTCAGCCATCTGAAGGGAGATATCTGCAGGAATTAGTTTCTCTAAACAAAGCCTCTCGTAAAGAGAGAGAGGCATAACACTCACTCCTGCTCCAAGATCACATAAAGCAGTTTTGACATAATTATTCTTTATGGAGCAAGGAATGGTGGGTATACCTGGATCACCGAGCTTCTCAGGAATCTTGCCACTGAAAGAGTAGTTAGCAAGCATAGTAGATATTGCATCATTAGGAATTTTTCTTTTGTTAGTGACAATATCTTTCATATATTTTGAATAAGGAAGTAACTTAATAGCATCAGTCAAAGGGATTTGAAGAAAAAGAGGTTTAATCCACTCACAAAACTTATTATAATGCTCTTCTTCTTTAGATTTGATGGACTTACCTGGAAAGGGCATGGGTTTCTGTACCCATGGTTCTCTTTCCTTCCCATGTTTTCTTGCGATGAAGTCTTCTTTAGTGTACCTCTTACGTTTGTCAGGTGCTTCTTCTTCTCGAACTTCAGGCGGATCATTCTTCTCATTATTATTATCTTCAGGTTCAGCACCGTCTTCAGTCTCAGCATCGGAGATAGATACACTGTTGGGATCAATAGCTGGTTCTTCATCTGCAATAGGATCATTAGAATTGTCAGTCTCCTTATGTTTCTTCTTTTTCTTTGGAGAGCCAACAATTTCTTCTTCCTGCATTTGAGAATCATGCTCGATTCTCTTCGGATGCCCCTCTGGATAAAGAGGATCTTGAGTGCTAGTTCCTCCTCGGGTCTTAATCCCGAAAGCCTTCAAATTATCTTGTTTGGCATTGTTAGCAAGCAAATCTCTTTGCACATTAGAAATTTGATCAAGCTGAGTTTGAACCATATGAAAATGCTTCACAAGACATTAAACATCATTAATTGTTCTATCTAAAACATCAAGCAGTCTTTTGATAGCAAGGGAATTATCATGCAATTGACTTTCTATCCTCTCATTAAAATGATTTTGTTTCATAATAAAATTATCAAACTCATCTCGACATTGATCAGGAGGCTTACCATGAGGGATGTCACTTGTGTTGAAATCTAAAAGAGAGTGTACCTCTACCATAGGAGGGTGAGTAGTTGGCTCACACAGCTTCTCAATAGGGGGTAGATTCTTCACGTCTTCAGCTTTAATACCTTTCTCTTTAATAGACTTCTTTGCTTCTCGCATATCCTTGGGGCTCAGAACAAACATGCCCCTCTTATTTGTTGGTGGAGGTGGTTCAGGGACGGACCAATCTTCATGGTTTTTGGCAATTCTGCCCATTAAATCTTCCGCATCGTCCGGTGTTCTTTTCCTGAAAACACAACCAGCACAACTGTCCAAATAGGACCTGGATTCATCAGTTAGACCAGCATAGAATATATCGATTAATTCATTCTTAGGGATTTCATGTCCTGGTCTAGCCCGAATCAGACCGCAGTACCTCCCCCAAGCTTTAGGGAGGGACTCATCCTGCAACTGTTTAAAGTTATAAATTCTTTGTAAAGCAGCATGTTGCATGTGAGCAGGAAAGTATTTATCAACAAAAGAGTGAGCTAAGTCCTGAGGACTCTTAATGGAACCGCATGGGAGTGAATCATACCATGCTTTAGCACCCTCCTTCAAGGAGAAAGGAAGAAGCTTGGTCACATAAAAGTATCGTATCTTCTCATCTGTGGTAAACAGGCTACCCAACTCACCGAGTTTAGTCAGGTGTGCAATAGCATCATCATTTTCTCTGCCATAAAAGGGGTCAGCTTCAACCATAGGTATAAGTGAAAGATCAACAGAGAAATCATAATCAGGATCATCAATGCATATAGGGGATGTAGCAAATTCAGGATTAGGAACGGTTTTGTTCTTCAGAGAGTGTTTTTCAAACAGTTTCTTAATAGCTTCAGGGTCAGAGCCAGAAAACTCTGTCAGTTCCCTGCATAAATCTTATCTAGTATATAGTAATCATCATCAAGGAGACTCTCCTTGAGTTTACTCAAATCAGGATAATCATAAGTTTCACCAATAGGGTAGCGAGTAACAGGAAGTTCAATTCCAGACTTTTTAGCAGCAACAGCAATTTGTTTCTCAAGAGCATAACCAAGCGAACTAATATCATCAAAAGTAGTAGAAGCATCATCAAGAGTATCAGACATAGTAACAGATTCAGTAGGAGCATCATGTGATGGTGGTGAGGCAAACTTACTCATAACGGAAGGTGAATCAAGTGTAGCACTAGTGCTCAGAGCAGTACCTCTTCTTGTAGTGGATAGTAAGATCGGAACCTTGGGGTCTCCTTTCTTACCCATAGTAGATAAAGTGCAGCAGGTAGGATACCTCAAGTAGACTTGTAAATATTGCTATGGTCCCCGGCAACGGCGCCAGAAAACGGTACTTGATAACCCTCAACCGTAAGGGATCGAGATAGTCTTCGCGGGTAAGAATAACCCAATTTATTGATTCGACACACGGGGAGCCAAAGAGTATTTATAAGCTTTGACAGTTGAGTTGTCAATTCAACCGCACCTGAAATATACTTACTTGCAACAAAAGATAAGTGGTAACAGTGATATGATAGTGATAATAGTGATAGTAAAAGTAAACAGCAAAAAGTAAATAGTGAAGGTAAATGGCAAAAGTAGCAACTAGTGACAAGCAGGATTTAAAACACTGTAGGCTAGGGAGATGGATGGTTGGGCGCTGCATGGATGAGATAGTTTTAACTTGGGGCACGGCACACGGAAAAGTAATGATCATCTAGGCAAATATCAAACATTAGGCATGTATCCCGTAGGTAGTTGTACGTGCTTGCAATAAGAACTTGCACAACATCTTTTGTCCTACCATCCCGCTACGAACGGGGCCAAAAGGAACTTATGGATATTAAGGTGCTCCTGTCAAAGAGCACCGGAACAAAGCAATGAACTCAATGGATACATGTAATCCTCAAACTATGGACCATCCCCTTTGGTGACCCAAGTTGTCACTTTTGGGATCGCCGGTTCCGGACCGTAACAGGTGCAAACAACTCATAGATAGGATCACGAACACAAATATATTCATGCAAACACATATGGTTCAGATCTGACATCATGGCACTCGGGCCCTAAGTGTCAAGCATTAAGAGAAATAAGTTGAAGCAAAGATGATAAACACCATATTAGATGATAGGCAACATGCCCCCAACGATCTGATAAACTATTACATGATCTAACTCATCCAATCCCTACCATCCCCTTCGCCTACAGCGGGGGAATTACTCACACATGGAGGGAGAAGTCATGGAGGGATGATGGAGTGGTGATGATGATGACGATGGCGACGATCTCCCCTCTCCGGAGGCCAATTCAGCCTCCAGATTAGCCCTCCTGAGGAAGAACAGAGGGTGGCGGCGGCTCCGCGACGGAAAACTGCGAAAGAACTTCTGATCTGGGGTTTCTGTGTCGGGAGTAAAAATATGGGGTAAAGTAGGGCACCAAGGGGTGTGGGACCCACCCAGGCGGCCCCCCGGCGCGGCCCAGGGGGGGCGCCCCCACAGGGCGCCTGGGCACCCCCTGGCCCCCCTCTGGCCCCACTTCTGGCTCCTGGTTCCTTCGGGTGCGTGGATTTTCTGTGATTTTTCGTGGATTTTTCTGAGGTACCTAAAAATCCGTTTTCCTGCACACAAATAAACCATACAGGCAGCTCTGCTGAAAACAGCGTCAGTCCGGGTTAGTTTAGTCCAAATCATGCAAGAATGAGGCCAAAACAATATCAAAAGTGTTTGGAAAAGTAGATACGTTCGAGACGTATCATCTCCTTCTGCCTCTGTGTACTTAGTGTTATCAGAATCCCCATATTTTACCAGAGCGCTCATGAGTGCCCCCATGTCATTAAAATCCCGCTTGAGCCGTCCCAGCTTCAGCTTCAGAGACTCAAACCGGCAATTGTTTTCCAATGTCACTATCACCGTACTAGGATTGATGCTATTGGAGGAATGCAGGATTTCTGATACTCGTCGCACCTAGGCGCTCGTAGGTTCCTGCTCTCCTTGAACACATGCCGCCAAATCTACCACTGACATTGCTGCTTGCACATGTCTTTGAAATTTTTGATAAACTGGCGACGTAGTTCTCCCCATGATCCGATGGAGTTAGGTGGTAGGCCCTTTAGCCATGTCCGGGCTGTGCCTTCCAGCATCATGGTGAAATATTTGGCGCATGCCGCTTCATCCACATCTAGCATCTCCATAGCCATCTCATAGCTCTCAACCCATGCCTCTGGAGCCAGGTCTGCCGTATAGTTGGGCACCTTGCATGGACCTTTGAAGTCTTTGGGTAATTTTATGCTTCGTAAAGCGGGGACAAGACACTGTACTCCAAAGGAACTCGGCGTGACCCCCGTTTCTGCTGTGGTTGGCTGAACCGGCGTCATTTGACGGGTATCCTCGCGGGAGGTATGTCTGGCCCGGTCTACCGCCTCTTGGGCGTGTGCTTCTGCTCCTGCCGGATTATCTTGCCTGTGGCGGTGACGTCTCCACTCGTTGCTAGACATGGCCGGTTCATCCCAGTGCCTAGTGTAACTCCGGCTTTGGCGGGGGGTTGAATGAATCCTCTCCCTGCTGTAAGAGTACGCCTGCTGCTGTGTCAGCGCCGTGTCCAGCAAGTCCTTAGCCCGGCGCGCTTCCATCGCCACGGGGGATGTCCCCTCAATGGGTAAAGCGGCCAGTCGTGAAGCGGCGGCGACAATGTTGTCCAACGGGTTAGAATAATGGACGGGAGGGGTGGGGATGTGCGGCGTCGGTACAACTTGACGATGTCGCTCTGTGGCCGGCGGCTGAACCGACGCGCCAGTCCCTGGGGCTCCTCCCCGGTTTACCTCTGGGCGGTTACTGGTTCCCGCCCCTGGTGTGCCAAAGAGATTCCTCGCCTCGTAAACCGACGGTAGACGAGTTTGCTATCTTTTGTACATTACCTCCTGTGGAGAGGTCTGATCCACCCTGAGCCGGAAAGCTTGGGAGTCTAGCTCTGCTTTCCTCGTAGCTATCATGGCTTTCTCTGCATCCAGATCCCGTTTAGCCTGCTCAATCCGGCCCTTCAGCTGAAGGATCTCCGCATCATGTTGCGCCTTGTTGCAGGAGCTACTTCTGCTGTTGCGCGTGCTGTCAACTCCTCGACCAAGGTGGATAGAACGTCAGACGGTGAGGGGGCTTGGCTGCCCGCCCCCGCACCAGCTACCTCTGAGGTGAACGCCCCGGTCACCGAGGGCTGCTGCATAGACTGTGATCCGGCCATGAAGACAGCCACCCGGTTTGGCGGATCAAAGGGGTCCGGAATGCTGTCACCATCGGATATACCCTCGGATCGGCCGTCCTGCAACATATACAAAGATTCGGTCTCCCCGAATGAAGATCCATCGTCATAATAGACAACTATCTCGCCACCAGAATCCGATCTGTCCTCGGCTTGGACTCCATGTACTGCTCCAACGAAGAAACTTTTCACGGCGGGCTGAATCCGGGTCGATCTCGCACGCTGAGCCGGCTCGATGATGTTGGGGAAGATGTCCGGCTCGGGTCTCGGTTCACCAATCTTGTCGATGAAGACGTGGATGCCGCCGAAGGGGACCCGGTACCCGTATTCGATTGAATCGGCCTCGGGGCCCCAGCGTGCGTCGTCGATGTAGATCCGGCCGCGGCGACTCTTGGTCATCCGGCCAACCGCGTAACCCTTGAGTCCTTCAAAGCTGCCCTTCAAGAACTCGAAACCATCGTGCGATAGCCCCACGGTGGGCGCCAACTGTCGTGGAATTGGCACGGCAGATGTCCGGTTTAGAGGACTTAGGTGTGAGGCCATCACGCGGGTTAGCTTGAAGGGGTTAAAAGCACACAAAGGACACAGAAGGTTTTATTCTAGTTCGGCCCCTTCGATGAAGGTAAAAGCCTACGTCTTGTTTGGTGTGGTATTGCTTGTGCGTCGATGAACAGGGAGCGGATCGCTTGCTTGTGTCTCGAGTTGTTGTTGCCCGTCCTTGAACCGTCGCCGGGTCGTCCCTTTATATAGGAGGCGACGCCCGGTCCGGTTTACAGAGTCCCGAGGCCGGCTCATAATCGCGTCCGCCTCGGTCTCTTCTCTTTCTATCTAACATCCCAAGTTACATGATATGACGGTTTACAAACCGTAGGCTCCACACATGGGCCCTAAACCTCTATGGGCTGTAACCTTTGTACATATTCTACTGGGCTTTGTAATAATACCACCAGACTAGTGTAATCCGGATCTTCCTGGCCGGTTTGAGGAGGAGACTGTTGCAATAAGCCTTTCTGCGCAAGGCATCTGCAATGACATTGGCCTTGCCAGGAGTATACTCAATGCTTGGATCGTACTCTTGAATCATTTCAACCCAACGAGTCTGGCGGAGGTTAAGGTTTGGCTGGGTGATAATGTACTTCAGACTCTTGTGGTCGGTGGAGATGTCCACTTTTCTGCCGAACAGAAGGTGTCTCCACGTGATCAAGGCATGAACAACTGCTGCTAGCTTAGATCATGTGTGGGGTAATTCTTCTCATTTGGTTTAAGCTGATGCGAAGTGTATGCAACGATCTTCTTGTCTTTCATGAGAACACTGCCAAGACGTTGCAATGAAGCATCACAGAACACTTCATAAGGCTTGGACTCATCCGGAGGAGTAAGAATAGGAGCAGAAATGAGCTTCTCTTTGAATGTCTTGAATGCCACATCACAATCAGGAGTCCACGAGTACTTGACATTCTTCTGCAACAGGTTGGAAAGAGGCTTGGCAATCTTGGAGAAGTTCTCAACGAACCTTCTGCAATAGCTTGCGAGACCGAGGAAACTTCGGAGTTGTTTGACATTCTGAAGAGGTTCCTAGTTGACAATAGCTTCAACCTTCTCGAGGTTAACAGAAATGCCCTCGGCATAGATAATATGGCCAAGGTAGAGGACTTTATCAAGCCAGAATTCACATTTGGAGAACTTCGCATAGAAACGGTGCTCACGGAGCCTGTCAAGGACCAAACAGAGGTGCTTGGCATGGTCTTCTTTATTGTTGGAGAATACCAAGATATCATCAAGGTAGACGAGAACGAATTCATTGGTGTAGGGGTTGAATATGAAGTGCATCATCCGAGAGAAGCTGGGTGGAGCATTTGCAAGCCTGAAAGACATGACCATGTATTCATAGGAGCCATAACTCGTTCTGAATGCGGTCTTGGGAATATCCTCTTCGCGGATATGAATCTGATGGTAGCCCATCCGGAGATCAAGCTTCGAGAAAACCTGGGCTCCTTTTAGTTGCTCGAACAATTCATTGATGATGGGGAGCGAGTACTTATTCTTAATTGTCTTTTTGTTCAATGGTCGGTAATCGACGCACAATCGTTCCGTACCATCCTTCTTCTTGACAAAAAGAACACCACAGCACCAAGGAGAAGTACTTGGTCTGATTAGACCCATTCGTTCTTGTTCATCGAGTTGTTTCTTCAGCTCCTTCAACTCATCATGAGAAAGCTTGTACGGACGCTGACAGACTAGCTCGGTACCAGGTTCAAGTTCAATGAAGAATTCAACTGGACGGTTGGGAGGCATGCCTGGAATCTCTTCGGGGAATACATCCTCATATTCACAAACCACCGGAATCTGGGATATGGCATTAATCTCACCCTTTTCATTGAGAGAGAATATCCTGATTGTGCTATCTCGATCTGCGAAGATAATCGCTTCTTTGGAAGGATGAGTTAGCTTGACCTCCTTGTTTGCACAATCAATATTTGCATCATGCTTAGAGATCCAATCCATCCCAAGAATAAGATCAATGTCCGAGTTACCGAGAACAACCGGGGAAACCAGAAAACTGTAATCACCCATGTGAATAGATATATCCAGAGCAAACACGCTAGAATGCATTTGTTTTCCCGGAGAAATAATTGATAAATCCCTTGGTAAACTTTTGATGTCAAAATTGTGCTCGATGCAAAAGGTTGTGAAATGACGGACAACGATGCACCAGAATCAAACAAGAATTTAGCATGAATTGAGTTAACCGGAATATTACCAATTATCACATCAGAAGAATTCTCTGCTTGAGTTGCATTCATCAGGTTCACTCTTGCTGACTTGGGATTGTGCTTAACAATAGCATTGCTGACAGGTGGAGGAGGCGGAAGGCGCCTTTGAATACACTTGTTTGCATAGTGACCCTTCTGACCACACTTGTTGCATGTAACCTCTGAAAGTGGCCGATGATAAGGACTGCTTGGTCT
>LR738715.1:535934082-536003836 GCA_902687465.1 Secale cereale
ACGAGAACGAATTCATTGGTGTAGGGGTTGAATATGAAGTGCATCATCCGAGAGAAGCTGGGTGGAGCATTTGCAAGCCTGAAAGACATGACCATGTATTCATAGGAGCCATAACTCGTTCTGAATGCGGTCTTGGGAATATCCTCTTCGCGGATATGAATCTGATGGTAGCCCATCCGGAGATCAAGCTTTGAGAAAACCTGGGCTCCTTTTAGTTGCTCGAACAATTCATTGATGATGGGGAGCGAGTACTTATTCTTAATTGTCTTTTTGTTCAATGGTCGGTAATCGACGCACAATCGTTCCGTACCATCCTTCTTCTTGACAAAAAGAACACCACAGCACCAAGGAGAAGTACTTGGTCTGATTAGACCCATTCGTTCTTGTTCATCGAGTTGTTTCTTCAGCTCATTCAACTCATCATGAGAAAGCTTGTACGGACGCTGACAGACTAGCTCGGTACCAGGTTCAAGTTCAATGAAGAATTCAACTGGACGGTTGGGAGGCATGCCTGGAATCTCTTCGGGGAATACATCCTCATATTCACAAACCACCGGAATCTGGGATATGGCATTAATCTCACCCTTTTCATTGAGAGAGAATATCCTGATTGTGCTATCTCGATCTGCGAAGATAATCGCTTCTTCGGAAGGATGAGTTAGCTTGACCTCCTTGTTTGCACAATCAATATTTGCATCATGCTTAGAGATCCAATCCATCCCAAGAATAAGATCAATGTCCGAGTTACCGAGAACAACCGGGGAAACCAGAAAACTGTAATCACCCATGTGAATAGATATATCCAGAGCAAACACGCTAGAATGCATTTGTTTTCCCGGAGAAATAATTGATAAATCCCTTGGTAAACTTTTGATGTCAAAATTGTGCTCGATGCAAAAGGTTGTGAAATGACGGACAACGATGCACCAGAATCAAACAAGACTTTAGCATGAATTGAGTTAACCGGAATATTACCAATTCTCACATCAGAAGAATTCTCTGCTTGAGTTGCATTCATCAGGTTCACTCTTGCTGACTTGGGATTGTGCTTAACAATAGCATTGCTGACAGGTGGAGGAGGCGGAAGGCGCCTTTGAATATACTTGTTTGCATAGTGACCCTTCTGACCACACTTGTTGCATGTAACCTCTGAAAGTGGCCGATGATAAGGACTGCTTGGTCTTGGAGCTTGGAACTGAGACTTGGACTGGTTCCTTGGGTTGGGTGGGTGGGAGAATCCACGACCACCTGAGTGCTTGTTGTTGCTTGGAGGACGGAGCACTGGAGGAGGCGGTAGCCAGAACTTCTACTGCTTGGCAACCACTTGAGAGGAAGAGGAGGAGTGAACAGCATCTCTTATCCTATTTTTGGAAGCTTCACACTTGAGCTGAGCTGCCTCTTGCTTGAGAGCCATGTTGTAGAATTGATCAAATTCATCTGGCTCGAACAAAGTGAGTGCAAGATGGAGTTCATCTTTCAGACCACCTCGGAACTGGTAGATTTTGCTCTTGGCATCGGGGATGTCTTGCTTCGCATAACGGGCAAGATTCTAGAACTTGACATTGTATTGATAGACGAACATGGTGCCTTGCTTCAGATTATGGAACTGCTCACGCATGCCTTCAATGACACTGGCAGGGATGTGATGAGAATGGAAATCGCGGCAGAAATCGGTCCACGAGATCTCACGACCCGCTCTGGAGTCTTTGTACTGTTGCCACCAATCTGCAGCTTGATCTTTTAGTTGGAAGGCGGCAAACTTGACATAATCCTCAGGTCTGACGTTACTGCACTCGAAATGCTTTTTGATGTCTGTGATCCAATCTTCAGCATCTAGCGGGTCCACACAGTAACTGAAAGACTTGGGCTGATTTGCCAGGAATTGGTTCAGAGTCGCAAAGTGAGGTTGATTGAACAGATTTCATTAGCCTTGGTTCCCTTGATTGCCTTGATTTTCTTCATGGGCTTGGAAACTCTGCATCATCTGCATGAGCATCTGGGTGTTTTGATTGGTTGCCTGCATAATCGCTCTCCATGCCTCAGACGAAGGAGGAGGGGAAGGAGGACGCTCTTCTTCACCCTCTAGGTTCTGGTTGGGAACTTTCTTAGGTGCCATCCTGAAGATGATGACAACTATTAGCCATTGAAGCAAATAACAGATAAGCTGAATCAACGGCTAGATATTTGCAACATATAGTCTTCACAATGAACATCCGAACAAAAATGAACGAATGAAATCCATAGCTCAGTGATACATCAACTTGTCAAGAAGCCACTTGGGAGAACAAAAAGATAGAATAAAAACAACAAGGTAACAGATGGAACAAATACATAATAGAGGTTTCGTCCCACATGTTCGTGTTGAATGCCCCATGGCACATGTTACAAAGGGCATTGCAATCCCCGGATCAGCATGGCCAAGGATCCTTTAAGATGCAACCCCCTAGTGCAACAACGCCCATGATAGCCTCTCCACTGGATGTTGAACCCCAACCTCGTATCATGCACCCATTGGAAGATTACCTAAGATCTACTTGAAACCCACCTATTAACTCCTAAAGCTTTCCGGTTATGCAATCTGGTGTTGGGGATACAGGGGAAGAACCGCGCACTCAACTCTAAACCTACATCCAGCTGTATCCATCCGTCAACACATAACCAGTCATCTTCGGAAACACCTTCAAAACGCATCCGCTATACTAGTTGTGGCAATACTCCCGAACTATCGCCCTAGTACTAGGTGACGTCGGAGTTATCTCACCACCAGACATGCATAGAAGAATTTTCGATGTCAGCCGCCTCTGTTATTCTAGAACTGCCACAATACATTTGTGATGACAACACCTCAGAGCTCAACTCCTCGGGACACTCGCACAACCCCTAAATGACAGGAGGCACCAAGAACAATGTTCTCATCACAAAGATATCGGAACAATCCAAACAATACCCGCATGATCCTAACAAAATTGTGAAATTTTGGGAATAGTGCAGTTAAAACAACGTCAGGAGACCTCACCCGAGCGATGAAGGGGATGAGGAGTAAAAAGAAATCATACTCTCATATATATATATATATATATATATATATATATATATATATATATATATATCGGACTCAAAACATTTTGTGTGTGTGCCTAGACTCAACCGTCAGCGGTTCGATCAATCAGGGGGGCTCCTAGGTCGGAGAAGGCTCTGAATACCAACTTGTAATGCCCAGGATGCGACTATATCTCCTACGTGTCGAGGCACGACTTAGAGACATAAGCACAATCTGGAATGATCGCAAGCGTGGTATCATTGCAAAACTCATGTAAAAGTTCGGGCATGAAAGTGTAAAATAGTTGGCTTGCACTCGCCATGTCACATAATGAAAACAAAAGCATACATTCATCCAAATAACATAGGGTCCGACTACGAACGAAATCCAAACGAGAGAAGATACTGTTGGGGAACATAGTATTTTAAAATTTTCCTACGATCACGCAAGATCTATCTACCAGATGCATAGCAACGAGAGGGAAGAGTGTGTCTACGTACCCTCGTAGACCGGAAGCTGAAGCGTCAAGTGACGCGGTTGATGTAGTCGAACTTCTTCGCGATTCAACCGATCAAGCACCGAACGTATGGCACCTCCGCGTTCAGCACACGTTCAGCTTGATGACGTCCCACGAGCTCTTGATCCAGTTGAGCTTCACGGGAGAGTTTCGTCAGCACGACGGCGTGGTGACGGATATGATGTATTCACCGGCGCAGGGCTTCGCCTAAGCACCGCGACGGTATGACCGAGGTGTGTTTCTGTGGAGGGGGGCACCGCACACGGCTGGAACAATTCAACTTGTGTGTCTTTGGGTGCCCCCCTGCCCCCGTATATAAAGGAGCAAGGGGGAGGCCGGCCGGCCCTTCCTATGGTGCGGCTAGGGTGCAATCCTACTAGGAATAGGATTGCAATCTTATTCCTAGTAGGAACTACCAAAGAAGGAAGAGAGGGAAAGGAAAAGAAGGAGAGGTGGCGCCCCCCAATCCTAGTCCAACTAGGAACCTTAGGTGGTGCGCCGGCCAGCCCCTATGGGCTGCCTCTCTCTTTTCCATAAGGCTCACTATGGACCATCCCCCTTCTTAGGGGGTTCCGGTAACCCCCTCCCGCAATCCAGTTTAATCCGAAACTTTTCCGGAACACTTCCGGTGTCCGAATATAGTCGTCCAATATATCAATCTTTATGTCTCATACATTCCGAGACTCCTCGTCATGTCCGTGATCTCATCCGGGACTCCGAACTACCTTCGGTACATCAAAACTCATAAACTCATAATACCGATCGTCATCAAACGTTAAGCGTGCGGACCCTACAGGTTCGAGAACTATGTAGACATGACCGAGACTCTTCTCTGGTAAATAACCAATAGCGGAACCTGGATGTTCATATTGGCTCCCACATATTCTACGAAGATCTTTTATCGGTCAAAACCGCATAACAACATACGTTGTTCCTTTTGTCATCGGTATGTTACTTGCCCGAGATTCGATCGTCGGTATCTCCATACCTAGTTCAATCTCGTTACCGGCAAGTCTCTTTACTCATTCCGTAACACATCATCTCGTGACTAACTCATTAGTCTTTTGCTTGCAAGGCTTATTATGATGTGTGTTACCGAGAGGGCCCAGAGATACCTCTCCGACACTCGGAGTGACAAATCCTAATCTTGATCTATGCCAACACCACGAATACTTTCGGAGACACCTGTAGAGCATCTTTATGATCACCCAGTTACGTTGTGACGTTTGATAGCATACAAGGTGTTCCTACGGTATTCGGGAGTTGCATAATCTCATAGTCATAGGAACATGTATAAGTCATGAAGAAAGCAATAGCAGAAAAACTAAATGATCATAGTGCTATGCTAACGGATGGGTCTTGTCCATCACATCATTCTCCTAATGATGTGATCCTGTTGATCAAATGACAACTCATGTCTATGGCTAGGAAACATAACCATCTTTGATCAATGAGCTAGTCTAGTAGAGGCATACTAGGGACATACTGTTTTGTCTATGTATCCACACATGTACTAAGTTTCCGGTTAATGCAATTCTAGCATGAATAATAAACATTTATCATGATATAAGGAAATATAAATAACATCTTTATTATTGCCTCTAGGGAATATTTCCTTCAGTCTCCCACTTGCACTAGAGTCAATAATCTAGCGCACATCGCCATATGATTTAATACCGATAGTTCACATCGTTATGTGAATAACACCCATAGTTCACATCGCCATGTGACCAACACCCAAAGGGTTTACTAGAGTCAATAATCTAGTTCACATCGCTATGTGATTAATACCCAAGAGTAATAAGGTGTGATCATGTTTTGCTTGTGAGAGAAGTTTAGTCAACGGGTCTGTCACATTCAGATCCGTATGTATTTCGCAAATTTCTATGTCTACAATGCTCTGCATAGAGCTACTCTAGCTAATTGCCCCCACTTTCAATACGCATCCAGATTGATACTTAGAGTCATCTGGATTTAGTGTCAAAGCTTGCATCGGCGTAACCCTTTACAACGAACTCTTTATCACCTCCATAATCGAGAAATATTTCCTTAGTCATCCAGTTACTAAGGATAATTTTGACCGCTGTACAGTGATCTACTCCTGGATCACTATTGTACCCCCTTGACAAATTCATGGCAAGGTACACAACATGTTTGGTACACAGCATGGCATACTTTATAGAACCTATGGCTGAGGCATAGGGAATGACTTTCATTCTCTCTATATTTTTCTGCAGTGGTCGGGCATTGAGTCTTACTCAACTTCATACCTTGTAACACAGGCAAGAACCCTTTCTTTGACTGATCAATTTTGAACTACTTCAAAATCTTATCAAGGTATGTACTTATCGAAAGTCTTATCAAGCGTCTTGATCTATCTCTATAGATCTTGATGCCCAATATGTAAGCAGCTTCACCAAGGTCTTTCTTTGAAAAACTCCTTTCAAACACTCCTTTATGCTTTCCAGAAAATTCTACATCATTTCTGATCGACAATATGTCATTCACATATACTTATCAGAAAGGTTGTAGTGCTCCCACTCACTTCTAGTAAATACAGGCTTCACCGCAAGTCTGTATAAATCTATATGCTTTGATCAACTTATCAAAGCGTATATTCCAACTCCGAGATGCTTGCACCAGTCCATAGATGGATCGCTGGAGCTTGCACATTTTGTTAGCACCTTTAGGATTGACAAAACCTTCTGGTTGCATCATATACAAGTCTTCCTTAATAAATCCATTAAAGAATGCAGTTTTGTTATCCATTTGCCAGATTTCATAAAATGCGGCAATTACTAACATGATTCGGACAGACTTAAGCATCGCTACGGGTGAGAAAGTCTCATCGTAGTCAACTCCTTGAACTTGTCGAAAACCTTTCGCAACAAGTCGAGCTTTGTAAACAGTAACATTACCGTCAGCGTCAGTCTTCCTCTTGAAGATCCATTTATTTTCGATGGCTTGCCGATCATCGGGCAAGTCAACCAAAGTCCACACTTTGTTCTCATACATGGATCCCATCTCAGATTTCATGGCATCAAGCCATTTTGCGGAATCTGGGCTCATCATCGCTTCCTCATAGTTCGTAGGTTCGTCATGGTCTAGTAACATGATTTTCAGAACTGGGTTGCCGTACCACTCTGGTGCGGAACGTATTCTGGTTGATCTACGACGTTCAGCAGAAACTTGATCTGAAGTTTCATGATCATCATCATTAGCTTCCTCACTAATTGGTGTAGGAATCACTGGAACTAGTTTCTGTGATGTACTACCTTCCAATTCAGGAGAAGGTACAATTACCTCATCAAGTTCTACTTTCCTCCCACTCACTTCTTTCGAGAGAAACTCCTTCTCTAGAACGGATCCACTCTTAGCAACAAAGACCTTGCCTTCGGATCTGTGATAGAAGGTGTACCCAACAGTTTCTTTTGGGTATCCTATGAAGATTTACTTCTCCGATTTGGGTTCGAGCTTATCATGTTGAAACTTTTTCACATAAGCATCGCAGTCCCAAACTTTAAAAAAAATGACAGCTTAGGTTTCTCGTCAAACCACAGTTCATATGGTGTCATCTCCACGGATTTAGATGGTGCCCTATTTAACGTGAATGTAGCTGTCTCTAATGCATAACCCCAAAAGCAATAGTGGTAGATCGGTAAGAGACATCATCGATCGCACCATATCTAATAAAGTACGGTTATGACGTTCGGACACACCATTACACTGTGGTGTTCCAGGTGGCGTGAATAGTGAAACTATTTCACATTGTTTTTACTGAAGGCAAAACTCGCTAACTCAAATATTTTACCTCTGCGATTATATCGTAGAAACTCTTATTTTCTTGTTACGATGATTCTCCACTTCACTCTGAAATTCCTTGAACTTTTCAAATGTTTCAGACTTGTGCTTCATTAAGTAGATATACCCATATCTGCTCAAATCATCAGTGAAGGTCAGAAAATAACGATACCCGCCGCGAGCTTCAACACTCATTGGTCCTCATACATCTGTATGTATGATCTCCAACAAATCTGTTACTCGCTCCATTGTTCCGGAGAACGGAGTTTTAGTCATCTTGCCCATGAGGCATGGTTCGCAAGCACCAAGTGATTCATAATCAAGTTGATAGAGGCGAGGGGCCCGATCTTTCGATGAGAAGATAAATATCGATTTGGTGGAGACGACTTTGACGATCCGACTACAAACGTGCACGACGTTGCGCCTTAGCAATCGCTAAACCAATCTCCAGGGGTTACTGACAATGCCAGAAGCACGATCAGCCTGACCACGAAGGTCTATTCCTGCATGCAATCGAAGAACAAGCAAGAATATGATATAGCAATCTGAAGATTGCAAATATAAATGATGTATTGATAAAGGCGGGGATCCGTAAGCGGTCTTGGTCTGGTCGTTGGACACAAACGAAGTACACGAAGTTGCAATGGCTAACTTTTGACTAAACAAATCCCCAAGAAAAAGCTACTAGATGGATCTACTTATATAGGAGCAAGGGGTGGCGGCCAAGGAGGTGGAAGGACGTCCCAAGGCAGCCTAAAACTAACCCTAGGTCGTACAAGGCTCATGGGCCCAAGTGGAGGTGATGTAACACCTTTGGATTTGTAGTTTGACTCGGATTCTGCTGCAACGTCAGATTGTTTCGTCGGGATCTCAATGCTCCGGACGAATTTGAAGGTGATTCCAATTGGGTTGGAAAGTGTATGAAATCTAGTTTCCAACAAAAAAAGAATCACCCAATTCGGAGTCCGTATGAAGGAGTTCTTGCCGTTTTGAGTCAGGTATGTCTGTGCAGTCCGAATCTGGATGCAGAACGTGAGAGACTTGGACTCTATCTTCTCTTGGCCCAAAAGTGACGTGAGAGAACTTTTTGAACAGCCCCTAAACTTCTCTTTTTCCCTTATCTTCATATGTGAATTGTACAAATGTCCCATGCACCTGGAATTAGACATGGCACAAAAGTCTGTGAAGTATTTTTGTTCTTGATAACATAAATAAATTGTTGCATAGTTTGCATTAGAAATCACCTCACAAATATACATGTATGCAATATTTTTGGTCGTATCCAAGGTAGTCATGTCCTCATCATCCTCCCTTTCTTGAAAATAAAGCCGTCCTCGGCGTTGCTTAATCTGAAATTTGGGTAAGAAAATAGACAAGGTGTACATATTGTGTATGTATATGTCATCCATTTTTACTTCCCTTAATTTTTGCACATATGACACATATATAGATGAGTAACTTTCGTAGTTCATAAAATATAAAGCCAAAATATTATCACAAGAAGTAGAAGGCATGCAAATATTGCAACTAAGTTTGCACAAATAAGTGAAGCTTTTATTCATATCAAAAGATTGACAATGTTCATCATTAAACCATCCCAACATTGGCGAATAAACCTTACTTGCATGAAAGCAAACATGCAATAAGTCATTTGACATTGAATCGTCACCAAGATTAGAGGTCATATGAAAATGATTAAACATTGGCACAATTATTTTCAAATTTATTTTATCCAAATCTGATTTATTCTCTAATGCACATGATTCTTTTGCATCAACAGTTAATTCAATAGGTGCACTTAAAATTGTTGGTATTTCAGTTGTTTGATCACATGGCGCATTCATGACAGTAACATGATTATCTAAACTAGGTGGTGTGCTCAAATCAACAGGTAATTCAATACATGATGTATTCAAGTCAACTAGATATGCATCATCCTCATGTGAAGTTATATCATCATTGATTTTACTGTTACCTTGTCGCAAAGACGTAGCTGATGTAGGTACGGATGATGACAATGTACCATACACTTTAGATGATGTCACGCTCACAATCAGAGGTGTGGCTGCTCTATTAGGTGCAATGGTGGAGGAACCAACCAATGGTGGTGAGCATGAACTGGAATAGTAGTTGTTGTAGTCACACAATGCATCTTCCTGTATTTGTCTCTCAAAGGTACAAGCACGAACATACATACCAGTAATGCAACGAGGAATATACCGAAATCTTGCGCGAATATCATGGTTCAAACCACCAAAAAATCTATTCATTGTATCATCCTCAGATTCTTCTATGTCACAATGATGCATATAAGATTTGAACTCTTGGTAGTAAGCATGAACAGTGTTACTGCCTTGTTTTAATTGTTCCAATTTGCGAAGCAATTCACTGCGATAGTAAGGAGGAAAAAATGTTTTCTCATTACAGCCTTCAAATCTTTCCAAGTTGTGGGTTGGTTATCAATATTTTTTTTACAATGCACACTCCACCAAACAGAAGCAAAACCAGTAAATACTCTAGTGGCAGCTTGTACTCTCTCAAGTTCAGAAAAATGATGGTGACTAAAAACTTTTTCTACTTCAAGCTCCCAAGCTAGATAAATAGCAGGATTAAATCTACCCTCAAATGACGGTAAAGAAATAACCTGACCATGTGTGTGTTGTCCCATGTGTCGTGATGGTGAAGATGTATCCGTCGTCCAAGAACTTCTGTCTCCGGTACCTGTCATGATTAGTAGAAACAAGAAACAAAATTCGAGAATAATGTTCCTATGAACTACTAGGATGTGGTGGTAAAGCGCTCACAGTAAAGCAAATATCAATATCTTACAAGTTCTTACCATGTAGCAGGTGGTGATAGGCAACCAGCGGTGTCAAATAACTCCAAAGATTGAGTAAAGCGATTGCCAGGTGAACATACGTAAACACGGTGTAGAAATATGTGGAGCTGGGTTGGCTTTATATATGGTAGCAAAAGATTAGCAATAATCAATTCAGAGATGCAATGTTGAATAAACGCTCAACGACGGTACTGTGCTGGTCTTAGGCTAGACCGGACTAGAGACGCGAGCCTAGAACACTAATGATGTCACGGTGTAGCACAACTAGCATCAATAAAGGATACGAATTAGCTCTGGACAGCAAGATATAAGTGAAGATCACAACGGCAGTAAAGATAATGATGAAAACAACTGCCAAGCAGAATATACAACAACACTCTCTCCAACTTTCTTTTCCTTCTTTTTCTTTTTTCTATTTTTTTCTCACATTGTTTTTTTCGTTTTCTTTCTCTCCTCTTTTTTTTTATTTTTTTTTCTCTGTCTCTTTTTTTTTCTTTCTCCCTCTTTCCAAGACAAACTAGATAAGATGCAGATTGGATCAAGCAAAGATGCAAACGACTTCAACTATGATTGTGACAATGAACGATGGGTTGCACGAGGTGGAAATTGATGGATGAGGTGGTGGACAGCGGAAGGGATAACGATGGAGCGGTGACGTGACTAATGTGAACAGAACTCGAAACTCTAACGAACTAGACACTAAGACCAGCAACTCGACACGCCGATGCAACCGATAATTCAATAATGCAAACAATGAAAAGAAAATTGCAAAGGCTCAGACTGGCTAGGACAAAGGATGAATAGATCTAACCTTTTTTTTTGTGGCTTTTCCTTGGACAATAGGTAAGAAAATAAATCTAATCTAGGAATAACTGGAAATTCTCACCGAGCAACCTGAAAACTGATACCACTTGATAGAGGCGAGGGGCCGATCTTTCGATGAGAAGATAAATATCGATTTGGTGGAGACGACTTTGACGATCCGACTACAAACGTGCACGACGTTGCGCCTTAGCAATCGCTAAACCAATCTCCAGGGGTTACTGACAATGCCAGAAGCACGATCAGCCTGACCACGAAGGTCTATTCCTGCATGCAATCGAAGAACAAGCAAGAATATGATATAGCAATCTGAAGATTGCAAATATAAATGATGTATTGATAAAGGCGGGGATCCGTAAGCGGTCTTGGTCTGGTCGTTGGACACAAACGAAGTACACGAAGTTGCAATGGCTAACTTTTGACTAAACAAATCCCCAAGAAAAAGCTACTAGATGGATCTACTTATATAGGAGCAAGGGGTGGCGGCCAAGGAGGTGGAAGGACGTCCCAAGGCAGCCTAAAACTAACCCTAGGTCGTACAAGGCTCATGGGCCCAAGTGGAGGTGATGTAACACCTTTGGATTTGTAGTTTGACTCGGATTCTGCTGCAGCGTCAGATTGTTTTGTCGGGATCTCAATGCTCCGGACGAATTTGAAGGTGATTCCAATTGGGTTGGAAAGTGTATGAAATCTAGTTTCCAACAAAAAAAGAATCACCCAATTCGGAGTCCGTATGAAGGAGTTCTTGCCGTTTTGAGTCAGGTATGTCTGTGCAGTCCGAATCTGGATGCAGAACATGAGAGACTTGGACTCTATCTTCTCTTGGCCCAAAAGTGACGTGAGAGAACTTTTTGAACAGCCCCTAAACTTCTCTTTTTCCCTTATCTTCATATGTGAATTGTACAAATGTCCCATGCACCTGGAATTAGACATGGCACAAAAGTCTGTGAAGTATTTTTGTTCTTGATAACATAAATAAATTGTTGCATAGTTTGCATTAGAAATCACCTCACAAATATACATGTATGCAATATTTTTGGTCGTATCCAAGGTAGTCATGTCCTCATCACAAGTGATTCCAAAAGTCCATCACTATGGAGTTTTCTTCATGCGCTTTACACCATTATGACCTAAACGGCAGTGCCACAAATAAGTTGCACTATCATTATTAACCTTGCATCTTTTGGCTTCAATATTATGAATATGTGTATCACCACGATCGAGATCCAACAAACTATTTTCATTGGGTGTATGACCATTGAAGGTTTTATTCATGTAAACAGAATAACAATTATTCTATGACTTTAAATGAATAACCGTATTGCAACAAATATGATCAAATCATATTCTTGCTCAACGCAAATGCCAAATAACATTTATTTAGGTTTTACACTAATCCCGAAAGCACAGGGAGTTTGCGATGATGATCATATCAATCATGGAACCACTTCCAACACACATCGTCATTTCACCTTTAACTAGTCTCTGTTCATTCTGCAATTCTCGTTTCGAGTTACTAATTTTAGCAACTGAACCGGTATCAAATACCCAGGGGTTGCTATGAACACTAGTAAAGTACACATCAATAATCTGTATATCAAAATATACCTTTGTTCACTTTGCCATCCTTCTTATCCGCCAAGTATCTAGGGCAGTTCCACTTCCAGTAACCATTTCCTTTGCAGTAGAAGCACTTAGTTTCAGGCTTGAGTTTAGCTTTGGGTTTCTTCATGGGAGTGACAACTTGCTTGTCATTCCTCTTGAAGTTCCCCTTCTATCCCTTTGCCCTTTACTTGAAACAAGTGGTCTTATTAACCATCAACACTTGATGTTCTTTCTTGATTTCTACCTTCGCAGCCTTGAGCATAGCGAAGAGCTCGGGAATTGTCTTTTGCATCCCTTGCATATTATAGTTCATCACGAAGTTATACTAACTTGGTGATAGTGACTAGAGAACTTTGTCAATTACTATCTTATCTGGAAGATTAACTCCCACATGATTCAAGTAATTGTAGTACCCAGACAATCTGAGCACATGCTCACTGGTTGAGCTATTCTCCTCCATCTTGTAGGCAAAGTACTGTCAGAAGTCTTATACTTCACGACACGGGCATGAGTATGAAATACTAATTTCAACTCTTGGAACATCTTATATGCTCCGTGGCGTTCAAAACGTTTTTGAAGTCCCGGTTCTAAGCCGTAAAGCATGGTGCACTTAAACTATCAAGTAGTCATCATACCGAGCTTTTGTCAAAACGTTCATAACGTCTACATCTGCTCCTGCAATAGGTCTGTCACCTAGCGGTGCATCAAGGACATATTTCTCTGTGCAGCAATGAGGATAATCCTCAGATCACGGAACAATTCCGCATCATTGCTACTAACATCTTTCAACTTAGTTTCCTCTAGGAACATATAAAAAATAAACGGGGAGCAACATCGTGAGCTATTGATCTACAACATAGATATGCTAATACTACGAGGACTAAGTTCATGATAAATTAAAGTTCAATTTAATCTTATTACTTAAGAACTCCCACTTAGATAGACATCCCTCTAGTCATCTAAATGATCACGTGATCCAAATCAACTAAACCATGTCCGATCATCACGTGAGATGGAGTAGTTTCAATGGTGAACATCTTATGTTGATCATATCTACTATATGATTCACGCTCGACCTTTCGGTCTCCAGTGTTCCAAGGCCATATCTGCATATGCTAGGCTCGTCAAGTTTAACCCGAGTATTCTGCGTGTGCAAAACTGGCTTACACCCGTTGTATTTGAACGTAGAGCTTATCACACCCGATCATCACGTGGTGTCTCGGCACGACGAACTTTCGCAGCGGTGCATACTCAGGGAGAACACTTATACCTTGAAATTTAGTAAGGGATCATCTTATAATGCTACCGTCGTTCTAAGCAAAATAAGAAGCATAATAAGATAAACATCACATGCAATCAAAATATGTGACATGATATGGCCATCATCATCTTGTGCTTTTGATCTCCATCTCCAAAGCACTGTCATGATCACCTTCGTCACCGGCGCGACACCTTGATCTCCATCATAGCATCTTTGTCGTCTCGCCAACTATTGCTTCTACGACTATCGCTACCGCTTAGTGATAAAGTAAAGCAATTACATGGTGATTGCATTTCATACAATAAAGCGACAACCATATGGCTCCTGCCAGTTGCCGATAACATTACAAAACATGATCATCTCATACAAAACCGTATAACTCATCATGTCTTGACCATATCACATCACAACATGCCCTGCAAAAACAAGTTAGACGTCCTCTACTTTGTTGTTGCAAGTTTTACGTGGCTGCTACGGGCTTAGCAAGAACCGTTCTTACCTACGCATACAAAACCACAACGATGTTTCGTCAAGTATGTGATGTTTTAACCTTCACAAGGACCGGGCGTAGCCATACTTGATTCAGCTAAAGTGAGAGAGACAGACACCCGCCAGTCACCTTTAAGCAACGAGTGCTCATAATGGTGAAACCAGTCTCGCGTAAGCGTACGCGTAATGTCGGTCCGGGCCGCTTCATCTCACAATACCGCCGAAGCAAAGTATGACATGCTGGTAAGCAGTATGACTAGTATCGCCCACAACTCATTGTGTTCTACTCGTGCATATCATCTACGCATAGACCTGGCTCATGATGCCACCGTTGGGGAACGTAGTATTTTAAAATTTTCCTACGATCACGCAAGATCTATCTACCAGATGCATAGCAATGAGAGGGAAGAGTGTGTCTACGTACCCTCGTAGACCGGAAGCGGAAGCGTCAAGTGACGCGGTTGATGTAGTCGAACTTCTTCGCGATTCAACCGATCAAGCACCGAACGTACGGCACCTCCGCGTTCAGCACACGTTCAGCTTGATGACGTCCCACGAGCTCTTGATCCAGTTGAGCTTCACGGGAGAGTTTCGTCAGCACGACGGCGTGGTGACGGATATGATGTATTCACCGGCGCAGGGCTTCGCCTAAGCACCGCGACGGTATGACCGAGGTGTGTTTCTGTGGAGGGGGGCACCGCACACGGCTGGAACAATTCAACTTGTGTGTCTTTGGGTGCCCCCCTGCCCCCGTATATAAAGGAGCAAGGGGGAGGCCAGCCGGCCCTTCCTATGGTGCGGCTAGGGTGCAATCCTACTAGGAATAGGATTGCAATCCTATTCCTAGTAGGAACTACCAAAGAAGGAAGAGAGGGAAAGGAAAAGAAGGAGAGGTGGCGCCCCCCAATCCTAGTCCAACTAGGAACCTTAGATGGTGCGCCGGCCAGCCCCTATGGGCTGCCTCTCTCTTTTCCATAAGGCTCACTATGGACCATCCCCCTTCGTAGGGGGTTCCGGTAACCCCCTCCCGCAATCCAGTTTAATCCGAAACTTTTCCGGAACACTTCCGGTGTCCGAATATAGTCGTCCAATATATCAATCTTTATGTCTCGGACATTCCGAGACTCCTCGTCATGTCCGTGATCTCATCCGGGACTCCGAACTACCTTCGGTACATCAAAACTCATAAACTCATAATACCGATCGTCATCAAACGTTAAGCGTGCGGACCCTACGGGTTCGAGAACTATGTAGACATGACCGAGACTCATCTCTGGTCAATAACCAATAGCGGAACCTGGATGTTCATATTGGCTCCCACATATTCTACGAAGATCTTTTATCGGTCAAAACCGCATAACAACATACGTTGTTCCTTTTGTCATCGGTATGTTACTTGCCCGAGATTCGATCGTCGGTATCTCCATACCTAGTTCAATCTCGTTACCGGCAAGTCTCTTTCCTCGTTCCGTAACACATCATCTCGTGACTAACTCATTAGTCTTTTGCTTGCAAGGCTTATTATGATGTGCGTTACCGAGAGGGCCCAGAGATACCTCTCCAACACTCGGAGTGACAAATCCTAATCTTGATCTATGCCAACACCACGAATACTTTCAGAGACACCTGTAGAGCATCTTTATGATCACCCAATTACGTTGTGACGTTTGATAGCACACAAGGTGTTCCTACGGTATTCGGGAGTTGCATAATCTCATAGTCATAGGAACATGTATAAGTCATGAAGAAAGCAATAGCAGAAAAACTAAACAATCATAGTGCTATGCTAACGGATGGGTCTTGTCCATCACATCATTCTCCTAATGATGTGATCCCGTTGATCAAATGACAACTCATGTCTATGGCTAGGAAACATAACCATCTTTGATCAATGAGCTAGTCTAGTAGAGGCATACTAGGGACATACTGTTTTGTCTATGTATCCACACATGTACTAAGTTTCCGGTTAATACAATTCTTGCATGAATAATAAACATTTATCATGATATAAGGAAATATAAATAACATCTTTATTATTGCCTCTAGGGCATATTTCCTTCAGATACCACAATCACAAGTCCTGATCGCCCCTAGTAGGAACCACTACTGATCGTCGGGATATGATACATAGTAATGACCACGCTCTTCATCGAACTCCCAGTGAAGATCTGATCCATCTCCTGCATCGTACTCGGCTGTACCTGCATCTGGTATGTGTTGTAATCTGTGAGCCACAAGGACTCAGCAATCCCATTCCCGGGTATCAAAACTAACAAAGCCTTTAGGTGTGGAAGGGTAATAAAGTGTTTGCAGCAAGCACTAAGCAACTAGCTTACGACTTCAGAGTGAGATGAGAATATGTGCCAACGGTCGCCAAGTTGATCAAGAAGTGGTCCTAGCTACTCACGTTCATGCATAACCCCACCGTGTTCACTTTCCAAAACCCCTTCGAAAAGAGACCATCACGGTACGCACACAGGTAGTGTATTCTTAAGGACATGGTGTCAAGTTATCTACAACTGGATATTAACAAATTCCCATCTGCCACATAACCGCGGGCACGCCTTTTGAAAGTTCAAAACCCTGCTGGGGTGTCCCAACTTAGCCCATCACAAGCTCACGATCCGCGGAGTCACAACTCCAAAGTGGGAAGACCCGAGTATTCTCGGAATCCCGTGCTCAAGATATTTCGACAAAGGTAAAACTAATCCAGCAAGACCTCCCGGCGTGCCTACACCCTGATAGTAGCCGCGCGTATCTCGTCTCAGGCCAAGACCGGATGGGTGATCCTACAGGTAATACCAGATACCTCTGGTTTCCCCAAGGCGGCCCCGCAGAACCCCCAGTTTGGACCAACACCCATGAGGAGCACTGGCCCGGGTTGTTGATTAAGAACTCGGGTTTGCAACTCCCTATGCAAGTTTTAGTTGTTAGGCAAATGTAGAACAAATGTTGGGCCTTACTGGAAAAGCTTTAAGTAGTGCGAATTATCAAGGGGGCCCATAAACCCCAACCGTGTTAGGAACGCAAAATCAAGGAACATAACACCGGTTTATCGGGTCCTAAGGTGGCATGAGTGGAAGAAAACACCAAGCAGAAGGCCAAGCCTTCCACCCATTACCAATATATATGTGCATTAATTTAATTAAGATGTATATCGTGTTATCCCAATAAACAAGTCCGAACGTGGAGCAATCTTCGAAAAACTTCACCTGCAACTAACAACACTATAAGAGGGGCTGAGCAAAAGCGTACTTAGCCAATCAACGGTTTGCTAGGAAGGCGGTTAGAGTGTTTCATGGCAACAATAGAAGGCTGACAAGACAAGAATAAGAATCGAGGCATAGCTAAAGAGTGAGACAACTAGCATAGGCAAAGATAGAGGTGATATTGGGGAACGGCCATCTTGCCTGGTAAGTCATCGGTGGGAAGGTAAGATGGCTCCTCAAACTCAGTCTCGACAAGAGACTCGAACTCGGTATCGGCTCCCGGCTCTACCCAACACAAGATCACAATAATAGTACAAGATCAATCACGGTGCAATGCACAAACATCATGATGCAAGACATGACATGGGAAGCAAGTATGATGTGCGTATGCATGAGGATGCTCTAGAGCCTAAAGGAGAAGATGATGGAAATGGCTTCATCTTGAGTAACCAAGCAAGCCACTGATAGAGGTGAAGATTTCGGTCAAAATCGATATAAAGATCATTGGAAACGGATGCACGGTTTGCAAATGACAAGCAAAACACTACATGATGCAATCTGCCAAAACAGCAAGTTGCCCACTAGGTGACCAAGTTTAAGTTTGCTACAACACTCCAACAAGCAAGCCAAAGGCATGGAAATAACATACATAACATGCTCTTCAAGTATAACCACATGGCTATTTCTACAACATACTAGAACATGTCACAAACAACATGGCAAAAGTGCAAAAGTTTATCCAGACTTAGTGAAAATTTGGGCATGGCAGTAACAACGACAAGTAGGCATGTTTGCAAGCTTTTGCAACTCATCTCAAAACATAGCATGGCATAAAAATAAATCTATCATGTAGAGCACATTCCAATGAGCAAAACTCATGTTGACACCTAGCTCATATGACACATGGATTAATATACACCAACAAGACATAACATCATCTCATAACAATTTCAGAAACTTGTCAGCCACATGCACTTTTGCAACAGGGTCAAACATGGCATAATGCAACTTATAATGCATGCAAATGCATCCATCATGAAGAGAATCACAAGACGAACATTTTGACATATCATACAATCCATTTGGACCAACATGCACCAAGTTGTGACCTCACGAACATGCCAACAAATGTTAACAGACAACTAGTGCTGAAACAGTAACATCACGAAGCAGTCTTGCAACGAAGATTAAGACATCTATATGAACCCTAACATGCATGAAACTGATGCTAAAATGTAGAGCACTTTGAGACGAACATTTTGATATATCATATGCGCACAACGGAGCACCGAGCACAAAGTTACCACGTCATGAAGAAGGCATAAAAATTACTCAGATCCGGGACTTGATGGAATTTTTACCCCTCCGAAAAAGTCAACGCGGGACGTGACGGATACGGGACGGAGGGATCCGGGCATTTGGATGCCGGGACTGGTGGATCTGATCCCGATCCACGGGATCTCGTCGAAGACGAAGAAGATGGCCGGAGCGGGGAGGTCCGGCGGTGGACGGCGAGGCGAGCCGACGGGGCGGCAGAGGAGCGCCGGCGGTCGGTACTGGCGGTGGGCGGAAGACCGGCGGCGGGGTTGGCGAGGCGCACGGGTGGCCGGGCGACGTGGTGGCGACGCGCCGACGGTGGTGGCACGGGCGGCGCGACGGAGTGGCGGCGCCGACCGCGAAGGGCCGCGGCGGCGGGGTCGCGCGGCGTCGCGGACTGGGCGGCGGCGGCTAACGGGCCGCGGGGGCCGGCCTCGGGCCGCGGTGGCTGCGGGAGGAGGGATCCGGCGGCGGGCCACGTGGCGCGCTCTGGTTGGTCCGGGCGCGTCCGGCAGACGGACGCGTCCGGTGGCGGAGAGAGGAGGGAGGCTAGGGTTTTGTCCGCAAAATGGAGGGGATGGGGCTGTTTTTTAGGTAAAGGGAGCTAGGAGTGTCCAAATGAGGTGCGGTTTTTGCCTACACGATCACGGTCCATCGACCGAGAGGATGGGGGTGGTTGTGCTGGGCTAGTGGGGTGTTGTGGAGGGGTTCTGGGCCAAAACAGATTGGGGTTTTCGGCCCATGTGGTTAACCATTGGAGTATCAAACGACCTCCAAACGATACGAAACTTGACAGGCAGTCTACCGGTGATATACCAAGACCACTTGACAACTCTCGCCCATTCCGAATATGTTTTTAACCCACTCACGAAACAAAGGCTTCAGAGGTGCGACGGGCACGTGTGTGAGTGTCGGAACTCGAAACGGACAATGAAGAGAACGGAGACGATGCAACTACACACGGATGCAAGTGAGACTATGCCAATGCAATGCACATAATAAAAATGACATGGTGACATGCAACACACGCACAAGGCAAAAACGAAGAAACCCGAAATTAAGGAAGAGCCCAGAATGGAATTGATTAAGCCAACGATGGATATATTGCCATAACTGGAATTGTTACATCCGGGGTGTTACAGATGGCCGGGTTGCCGGTAGGTTCCGGTGAAGTTGTGCACGAAGGCCCACGTGTTGATGCTGCCCACCGACAGACTGTTCAGCCACGTGCGGGCTGACCCCTGGAGCATGAGTGGTGTGTAGCGGATGGCAAGACGGTTGTTGCCGCCGGCGATGCCGATGGCGGTGGTGTAGTCGGTGAGCCAGTCCTCCGGCTTCATGGTGCCATTGTACTTGGGTGTGTCGCGGGGAAGCATGAACCCTTTAGCAAAGGGCTCGCTCCGGATGCGCAGGCTGAAGCATGCCGGTCCGACCGCGCCAGTCTCCTCCAGCTCCTGGGAGAGGGCGAGCCGATCAAGGCTATGGAGAGCGTCGGTGTTGTCAATGGCGCACGGGTCCAACCGGCCGATGACCGCGCTGCGAGGGGCCGGGTCGACCGCAGTCTGCTGCCGAGTCGGCTAATGAGTAGGGTTGAGTCGGCGCTGGGCCTCCGAGGGCGACTCGTCGCCCAAGCCGCCAGCGGTCAGCGGAGCGGGGTTGCACCGGGTCTGGGTGCGGCCGAAGTGCGCCTCACCTGGTGGTGAGGATGCCGTGTGCTAGTTGTCGCTGGCTCCAGCAACGCGGGCGGAGCCGGATCCGACTGGCTTGGTGAGCTGGTTGAGGCGGTCCTGCTGCGCGTTGGCCGCGGTAAGGAGGTTGTTCACCCTCTTAAGGCGCTCATGTAGCTCTTTGCCTGCGAGCTGCTCCAGGCCGACCGCGGCCGCCTGAGCAGCGCGCATATTCTTCACGGGAGTTTCGTAGATGAGAGGGAGGGTGTCGAGGGCGCGTCCGATTGCGCCGCCCCGGGCCCGCACATTTGCGACCCGGCTTGGCTCGGGTACGCCAGGCATAAAGCCGTAGGCGACGTTGCGCTCCATCTGAGCGGAGTCGAGGCGACGTTGCATGGCGGCGAGCGTCTGGGTTAGGTCCATCAGGCGCTGGCGGTCCTCGTCAAGGCGAGTCTGGGCCTCGGCGATGTTGGAGGCATCGATATCGGTGCCGATGGGAACGTGGAGGCTCTGCATCATGGCACGCAGCGGGTTGGGCGAGCCAGCCCGTTCTGCCGCGGCCTTAGCTTCGGCGGCCTTCCTTGCCGCGCTCATCGAGGAGGAGGCGCTTGTAATGCCCAGGATGGGACTAAACCTCCTACGTGTCGAGGCACGACTTAAAGGTATAAGCCCATTCTGGAATGATCTCAAGTTTGGTATCTTTGCACGACTAATGTAAAAGAGGGATTAAATTGCAAAAGGAGATAGTTGGCTTACACTCGCCACTTCACACAATACATTACATAAGCAAGACATCATTCAAAATATCACAACCCGGCTATGGGCGAAGATCCAAAAGAAAGATCATTCCAGAATGGGCTTATACCTTTAAGTCGTGCCTCGCCACGTAGGAGGTTTAGTCCCATCCTGGGCATTACAGCGCTGGTGTCGGTGACGAAAACCTCTACGCAGAGGTCCATCGCTCCGTCGGGAATGCTGCCGCCGGGAGAGATGGGGGAGTCAGAAAAGTCAAGTACCTCGCTGGGATACTCTTCGGTCGCAGGCGCATCGGAGATGCGTAGTGCGGCGAAGGAGGCGGCAAGGGCGTCGATGACGTCGTCCGCAAGCGCGACGGCCTCAACGAAGTTGGAGGGGAGCCCCGTCTGAAGCATGCTCCCGTCCAGGACCTTGAGCTGCCCCCACGGTGGGCGCCAACTATCGTGGTGGGCACACGGCAAATGCCAAGGGATGGCTAAAGATAGCAGGAGGCTCGAGGGCACTGGTGGGCTCCAGAGGCGAGGTTGGCATGAGCGAGCATGGGACGCAAGACATACCCAGGTTCGGGGCTCTCCGGAGAGATAACACCCCTAGTCCTGCCAAGTGTAGTTGATATGTATCAGTACAAAGTTGCTCCTTGAGCTGTTTGGAGGACGGAGGAAGACGGGCCAAGGCTTAGGCTGCTTCTCCTTGTGATGTGGATCTATCCTGTTCGTCGTGCCCGCATGCATGAGGGCTCATGGGGGGTTTTATAGGCCAACCCCATAGGGATATACAATGGTAATGTTACAAGGCCGTGGGGCCGGGTTGTCATCGTCAGGGAAGCTGGCGCCGAGACACACCGGGTACAGGGCTCGCCGAGTTCTCCGGGTGCAGGGCCCGCCGGGTACGGGGGCATTGTGTGCCGTCTTATCGACCGTCAGGGAGTGGCCGGGTTGAGTAGGGTACAATGGAGTTCCGTCATGTCACCGTCTGCCGGTGTCATGGGTGGTGATGATTGCACTGTTGCCACGCCTCAGCTGACGAGAGGCATGGGCGGGGCACTGTTGCCTCGGTCATCGGTAGGTGGCGAGTCGTCCCATCATACGGCTGGGATGGGACGGGAGCTGACCTGTGGCCCGATTGGGGAACACGCCACGGGCTGGGTTGGCTTGTTGGGGAAGTCTTGTCGCGTCGGTTCCGGATCCCTTGAGCGGGCCGTTGGGGCCGAATCGTGGGATCCGGTCGGGTTGGAGAGGTTGGTCGGGTCGTGGGTCTTGGCCGGGTCGAGCGACCCGGCCAAGCGAGAGCCGGATTGCGGGGCGGTGCTGGCCGCGTTATTTTTTTGAAAAGGATTCGGCTTCCGTTGCCCGCCTGGGGTTCATCCCCCCGACACGTATCATGTCGGCTTTAAGTTGTTGATGTTGTTTTTTTAGGCTCCTTGCCATGGCGATGAGCTATTGCTGAAAGCCTTTTTGTTCGAGGGGTTCTTCTGGGACTATGAATTCTTCATCTCCAAGGCTGACATCCTCTTCGGAGACAAGTAGATAGTTCCTGTCTTCGGAATCGTCGTGATTGGCGAGTTGTTCAGGGATGTGTTCGCCATCTTCCCGCTCATCCTGCTCCACCGCTGGCTCTACAGGGTCATCGGCTTCCTCCGGATCTTCATTGTCCCTGGTGCCGGTGTTACTTTCCCTTCCTTTACGCGACCGTGAGCGACGTTTCTGACGCCGATGTTTAGGAGGTTGCTCGACGGGCTTATCCTGCTCTGAATCTTTATCGCCATCGTCTTCCTTCTCATTGGGTGTATCCACCATGTACACATCGTAGGTATAAGTGGCCGTCCATCGCCTGGTCATGGGCAGGTTTGCACCTAGATCAGCTTAGATGTCGTGGTCCATCCCATCGATGTCTTCGGAAGCATAGTCTAGTTGGTCGGTTAAGTCTTCGATCGGGCTACCAAGTGGGTGGTGGGTGGGAAGCAAAATTCCCTGTCCTCAGCCCCCAGTTCGAATTAGGCATAGTTCAGCTGGGAATCCTCTGTTAGGGTGAAAGATTGTAGTAAGCCCAACGCCTTGTTTAAAAGCGAATGTTGGATAGGCGTTCGGGAGTCTGCGGGCCCGGGCTCGGTGAAAACTGCTCCGTTGGGCCCAGAGAGTGCGGATCCCGTAAGTCCGGAGCTCGTAATCGGGGATGAGTCCGGTGTTCCAGAGGCAGGGAGAATCCCGCTCAATCCTGGATCTGTGAGCGGCCCAACCACCGCTGAGTCCGTGGATTCCATGGTGGGGTTGATCTTCCCGTCTTCTGACAATACGATCTGCTCTGGATCTAGGGCCAGAGCCGTCGCATGTGTTGACCCCTGGATGGGATTCAATGGTAGATCTTGTTGGGAACGTAGCATAATTCAAAAAAATTCTATGCTTTCACCAAGATCCAACTATGGAGACATCTAGCAACGAGCAAGTGAGAGTGCATCTACATACCGTTATGGAGATTGCGAGCGGAAGCTTTCGAAGAAGCGTGGATGAAGTAGTCGTACTCTTCGCATTCTTCGTCACCGATGATCTAGCGCCGAACGGACGGCACCTCCGCGTTCAACACACGTCCGGTGCAGCAACGTCACCTCCTTCTTGATCCAGCAAGGGGGGAGGAGAAGTCGTCAGAGATCCGGCAGCACGACGGCGTGATGACGGATGCAGTGGAGATCGCAGCAGGGCTTCGCCGGGCGCCCTGCGTGGGAGTATGGAGGTGTGACGGGAGGGGGAGAGGCGCCAGGGCAAGGGTGCGGCTGCCCTCTCCCTCCCCACATATATATAGGGGGCCAGGGGGTGCGCCAGGGCCCCTGCAGATCCAATCTTCAGGGGGGGCGGCGGCCAGGGGGGTTTCCTTGCCCCCCAAGGCAAGTGGGGTGCCCCCTCCCCCCTAGGGTTTCAACCCTAGGCGCATGGGGAGGTGGGCCCCTAGTGGTGTGCCAGCCCATTAGGGCTGGACACTTCCCCTCGCGGCCTAGGGGCCCCACCCGGTGGACCCCCGGGGCCCCTCCGGTGGTCCCGGGACGCTCCCGGTGACCCCCGGAGATCACCCGATGGCCGAAACTGGACTTCCTATATATCAATCTTTACCTCCGGACCATTCCGGAACTCCTCGTGACGTCCGGGATCTCATCCGGGACTCCAAACAACTTTCGGGTTTCCACGTGCATGTATCTCTACGACCCTAGCGTTACCGAACCTTAAGTGTGTAGACCCTACGGGTTCGGGAGACACGTGGACATGACCGAGACCACTCTCCGGTCAATAAACAACAGCGGGATCTGGATACCCATGTTGGTTCCCACGTGTTCCTCGATGATCTTCATCGGATGAACCACTGTGTCAAGGATTCACTCAATCCCGTACGTTATTCCCTTTGTCCATAGGTACGGTACTTGCCCGAGATTCGATCGTCGGTATTCCCGATACCTTGTTCAATCTCGTCATGGCAAGGCTCTTTACTCGATCCGTAATCCATCATCCCGTGACTAACTACTTAGTCACATTGAGCTCATTATGATGATGTCTTACCGAGTGGGCCCAGAGGTACCTCTCCGTCATACGGAGTGACAACATCCCAGTCTCGGTTCGTACCAACTCAACAGATACTTTCGGAGATACCCGATGCGTACCTTTATAGCCACCCAGTTACGTTGTGACGTTTGGCACACCCAAAGTATTCCTACGGCATCCGGGAGTTGTACAACCTCATGGTCTAAGGAATAAATACTTGACACTGAAAAGCTTATGCATTACGAACTATACGATCTCGTGCCATGCTCAGGTTTGGGTCTTGTCCATCACATCATTCTCCTAATGATGTGATCCCGTTATCACCGACATCCCATGTCCATGGTCAGGAAACCGTGACCATCTGTTGATCAACAAGCTGGTAACTAGAGGCCAACCAGGGACTCATTGTGGTCTATGTATTCACACATGTATCGCTGTTTCCGTACAATACAATTCAAGCATGAATAACAGACAATTATCATGAACAAGGAGATATAATAATAATGCTTTTATTATTGCCTCTAGGGCATATCTCCAACAGTCTCCCACTTGCACTAGAGTCAATAATCTAGTTACATTGTGATGAATCGAACACCCATAGAGTTCTGGTGTTGATCATGTTTTGCTCGTGAAAGAGGTTTAGTCAACGGGTCTGCGACATTCAGATCCGTATGCACTTTACAAATATCTATGTCTCCATCCTGAACATAATTCCGGATGGAGTTGAAACGGCGCTTGATGTGCTTGGTCTTCTTGTGAAACCTGGGCTCCTTGGTAATAGCAATAGCACCAGTGTTGTCACAGAAGAGAGTCATCGGGCTTGACGCGCTTGGAATGACTCCTAGGTCGGTGATGAACTCCTTCATCAAGACTCCTTCCTGCGCTGCTTCAGAAGCAGCTATGTACTCCGCTTCACATGTAGACGCTGCCACCACGCTCTGTTTGCAACTGCACCAGCTGACTGCCCCTCCATTCAAAATATACACGTATCCGGTTTGAGACTTAGAGTCATCCAGATCTGTGTCGAAGCTAGCATCGACGTAACCCTTTACGACGAGCTCTTCATCACCTCCATAAATGAGAAACATATCCTTAGTCCTTTTCAGGTACTTTAGGATGTTCTTGACCGTTGTCCAGTGTTCCGAACCGGGATCACTTTGGTACCTCCCTACCAAACTTATGGCAAGGTTCACATCAGGTCTGGTACACAGCATGGCATACATGATAGAACCTATGGCCGAGGCATAGGGAATGACACTCATCTTTTCTCTATCTTCTGCCGTGGTCGGCGACTAAGCCTTGCTCAATCTCATACCTTGCAAAACAGGCAAGAATCCTTTCTTTGACTGATCCATATTGAACTTCTTCAATATTTTGTCAAGGTATGTACTTTGTGAAAGACCAATGAGGCGTCTCGATCTATCTCTATAGATTTTGATGCCTAATATGTAAGCTGCTTCTCCAAGGTCCTTCATTGAAAAACTTTTATTCAAGTAGGCCTTTACATTCTCCAAGAATTCTATATCATTTCCCATCAGCAATATGTCATCCACATATAATATGAGAAATGCCACAGAGCTCCCACTCACTTTCTTGTAAATACAGGCTTCTCCATAAGTCTGTATAAAGCCAAACGCTTTGATCACTTCATCAAAGCGAATATTCCAACTCCGAGATGCTTGCACCAGCCCGTAAATCGAGCGCTGGAGCTTGCATACCTTGTTAGCGTTCTCTGGATCGACAAAACCTTCCGGTTGCATCATATACAACTCTTCCTTGAGGAAGCCGTTAAGGAATGTTGTTTTGACGTCCATTTTCCATATTTCATAATCATAGAATGCGGCAATAGCTAACATGATTCTGACTGACTTCAGCATCGCTACGGGAGAGAAAGTCTCGTCGTAGTCAATCCCTTGAACTTGTCGATAACCCTTAGCGACAAGCCGAGCCTTATAGATGGTCACATTACCATCTGCGTCTCTCTTCTTCTTAAATATCCATTTGTTTTCTATGGCGTGCCTATCATCAGGCAAGTCCACCAAAGTCCATACTTTGTTTTCATACATGGATTCTATCTCGGATTTCATGGCTCCAAGCCATTTATTGGAATCCGGGCCCGCCATCGTTTCTTCATAGTTCGAAGGTTCACCGTTGTCTAACAACATAATTTCCAGGACAGGGTTGTCGTACCACTCTGGTGCGGAACGTGCCCTTGTGGACCTTCGAAGTCCATTAGTAACTTGATCTGTTTCTTCATGATCATTATCATCAACTTCCTCCCTTGTCGGTGCAGGCACCTCAGGAACAGTTTCCTGCGGTGCGCTACTTTCCGGTCCAGGAGGGGAGACTGTCACCTCATCAAGTTCTACTTTCCTCCCACTCACTTCTTTCGAGAGAAACTCTTTCTCCAGAAAGCATCCATTCTTGGCAACAAAGACTTTGCCTTCGGATCTGTGGTAGAAGGTGTACCCAATTGTTTCCTTTGGGTATCCTATGAAGACGCATTTCTCCGATTTGGGTTCGAGCTTTTCAGGTTGAAGTTTCTTGACATAAGCATCGCAACCCCAAACTTTTAGAAACGACAGCTTTGGTTTCTTGCCAAACCAAAGTTCATACGGAGTCGTCTCAACGGATTTTGACGGAGCCCTATTTAAAGTGAATGCGGCAGTCTCTAAAGCATAACCCCAAAAAGATAGCGGTAAATCGGTGAGGGACATCATAGATCGCACCATGTCCAACAGAGTACGATTTCGACGTTCGGACACACCGTTACGTTGAGGTGTTCCGGGCGATGTCAATTGTGAAACAATTCCACAGCTCCTAAGGTGTGTGCCAAATTCATGACTTAAATATTCACCCCCACGATCCGATCGCAAGAACTTTATTTTTCTGTCACGTTGATTCTCAACCTCATTCTGAAATTCCTTGAACTTTTCAAAGGTCTCAGACTTGTGTTTCATCAAATAGATATACATGTATCTACTCAAGTCATCCGTGAGGGTGAGAACATAACGGTAGCCTCCGCGAGCCTCAACACTCATTGGACCGCACACATCGGTATGTATGATTTCCAACAAGTTAGTTGCTCGCTCCATTGTTCCGGAGAACGGAGTCTTGGTCATCTTGCCCAAGAGGCATGGTTCGCACGTGTCAAATGATTCATAATCAGGAGACTCTAGAAGTCCATCTGAATGGAGCTTCTTCATACGTTTGACACCAATATGACCAAGACGGCAATGCCACAAGTATGTGGGACTATCATTATCAACTTTACATCTTTTGGCATCTACACTATGAATATGTGTATCACTACGTTCGAGATTCATCAAAAATAAACCATTGACCAGCGGGGCATGACCATAAAACATATCTCTCAAATAAATAGAACAACCATTATTCTCCGATTTGAAAGAGTAGCCATCTCACATAAGACGAGATCCAGAAACAATGTTCATGCTCAAAGCTGGTACTAAATAACAATTATTGAGGTTTAAAACTAATCCCAAGGGTAGATGTAGAGGCAGCGTGCCGACGGCGATCACATCGACCTTGGAACCATTCCCGACGCGCATCGTCACCTCATCCTTCGCCAGTCTCCATTTATTCCGTAGCTCCTGTTTTGAGTTACAAATGTGAGCAACTGCACCGGTATCGAATACCCAAGAGCTACTACGAGTGCTGGTAAGGTACGCATCAATAACATGTATATCATATATACCTTTGATGTTGCCGGCCTTCTTGTCTGGTAAGTATTTGGGGCAGTTCCGCTTCCAGTGACCCGTTCCCTTGCAATAAAAGCACTCTGTCTCAGGCTTGGGTCCATACTTTGGCTTCTTCCCGGCAACAGGCTTGCCAGGCGTGGCAACTCCCTTGCCGTCCTTCTTGAAGTTCTTCTTACCCTTGTCTTTCTTGAACTTAGTGGTTTTATTGACCATCAACACTTGATGTTCTTTCTTGATGTCCACCTCCGCTGATTTCAGCACCGGATACACCTCGGGAATGGACTTCTCCATCCCCTGCATATTGAAGTTCAACACGAAGCTCTTGAAGCTTGGTGGAAGCGACTGGAGGATTCTGTCAATGACCGCTTCATCTGGGAGATTCATTCCCAGCTGAGACAAGCGGTTGTGCAATCCTGAAATCTTGAGGATGTGCTCACTGACAGAACTATTCTCCTCCATCTTACAGCTGTAGAATGCGTCGGAGACATCATATCTCTCGACTCGGGCATGAGCTTGGAAAACCATTTTCAGCTCTTCAAACATCTCATATGCTCCGTGGTGCTCAAAACGCTTTTGGAGCCCCGATTCTAAACTGTAAAGCATGCCGCACTGAACCAGGGAGTAATCATCACTACGCGACTGCCAGACGTTCAAAACGTCTTGGGCCGCATCGGGAGCAGGTGCATCACCTAGCGGTGCTTCTAGGACATATGATCTCTTGGCAGCTATGAGGATAATCCTCAGGTTACGGACCCAATCCGTATAGTGTTGGAAATATGCCCTAGAGGCAATAATAAAAGAGTTATTATTATATTTCCTTGTTCATGATAATCGTTTATTATCCATGCTATAATTGTATTGATTGGAAACTCAAATACATGTGTGGATAAATAGACAGACTTTGTGTCCCTAGTGAGCCTCTACAGGACTAGCTCGTTGATCAAAGATGACCGCGGTTTCCAGGTCATAGACATGAGTTGTCATTTGATAACGGGATCACATTATTAGGAGAATGATGTGATGGACGAGACCCAAACGTTAAACATAGCTTTTGATCGTGTCAGTTATCGCTATAGTTTTCTGCATGTCAAGTATAAGTTCCTATGACCATGAGATCATGTAACTCACTGACACCGTAGGATTGCTTTGTGTGTACCAAACGTCACAACGTAACTGGGTGACTATAAAGGTACTCTACAGGTATTTCCGAGGGTGTCTGTTGAGTTGACATGGATCGAGACTGGGATTTGTCACTCCGTGTGACGGAGAGGTATCTCCGGGCCCACTCGGTAATACGTCATCTCAATGAGCTCAAAGTGACTAAGCAGTTGGTCACGGGATTATGTATTACGGTAACGAGTAAAGAGACTTGCCGGTAACGAGATTGAACTAGGTATAGAGATACCGACGATCGAATCTCGGGCAAGTAACATACCGACGAGACAAAGGGAACTGTATACGGGATTGCCTGAATCCTTGACATCGTGGTTCATCCGATGAGATCATCGAGAAACATGTAGGAGCCAATATGGGTATCCAGATCCCACTATTGGTTATTGACCTGGGAGTGTCTCGGTCATGTCTACATGGTTTCCGAACCCGCAGGGTCTACACACTTAACGTTCGGTGACGCTAGGGTTGTTAGTGAGAAGAGTGCATGGTTACCGAAGGTTGTTCGGAGTCCCGGATGAGATCCCGGACATGACGAGGGTCTCCGGAATGGTCCGGAGACGAAGATTGATATATAGGATGAAAGGTTTCGGAGTACCGGAAGTGTTCCGGGGAGTATCGGGAAATCGGCGGAGTGCCGGAAGGGTTTTCGGGGGGTCCGGAAGTTGTTCTGGGCCTATTGGGCCACAAGGGGGAACACCACAGCCCTCAGGGGGCTGTGCGCCCCCCCTGGGCCCTCTTCCCATGCGGCTAAGGGGGTGGGACCCCCTAGGGCTGGCCGCACCCCTTGGCCTTGGGGGGCAAGGCACCTAGGGGGGAAACCCTAGGGCCTGGGCGCCCCCCCCCTGCCCTGGCCGCCGCCCCCTCCCCTTGCCCTGGCCGCCGGCCCCTAAGGGGAAACCCTAGGGCGCCCTCACCTCTCCACCCCCCCTATATATAGTGGGGCAAAGGGAGGGCAGCCAACACAGTTTGTGCCTCGGTGCTGCCCTCCCTCTCCCGTTACATCTTCCTCTCCCGCGGTGCTTAGGCGAAGCCCTGCTGGAGTTCTTCTCCACCATCACACTCCCCTCTCGTAGTTGCATCTACTAGATTGATCTTGGTGAACGGTAGGAAAATTTTTGTTTCCCATGCAACGTTCCCCAACAGTGGCATCATGAGCTAGGATCTTGCGTAGATGCTTTCTCGAGTAGAACACAAAAGGGTTTGTGGCGTTGATGTTTAAATTGCTGCCCTCCTTAGTCTTTCTTGATTCAACGGTATTATAGGATGAAGCGGCCCGGACCAACTTTACATGTCCACGTACATGAGACCGGTTCCATCGACAGACATGTGACTTTTGTTGCATAAGATGGCTGGCGGGTGTCTGTCTCTCCTATCTTAGTTGAATCGGAATAGAACAAGGCGGTCCTTGTAGAAGGTTAAATAGCAACTTGAATATCACCGTTGTGGTTTTGCGTAGGTAAGAAGCGTTCTTGCTAGATACCCATAGCAGCCACGTAAAACATGCAACAACAAATTAGAGGACGTCTAACTTGTTTTTGCAGGGTATGTATGTGATATGATATGGCCAATGACGTGATGAAATATATTTTGATGTATGAGATGATCATGTTGTAATAGTTAACATCGACTTGCATGTCGATGCATACGGCAACCGGCAGGAGCCATAGGGTTGTCTTTATTTTTTGTATGACCTGCGTGTCAATCATTAAGCGCTTTGTAATGCTTTACTTTATCGCTAAACGGTAGCAATAGTAGTAAGAGCATGGTGGGGCGCCGACAACCCCAATGGCAACACGATGATGGAGATCATGATGATGGAGATCATGGTGTGGCGCCGGTGACGATGGAGATCATGCCGGTGCTTTGGAGATGGAGATCAAAAGCACGAGTTGATGGCCATATCATGTCACTTATGATTTGCATGTGATGTTAATCCTTTTATGCATCTTATTTTGCTTAGGACGACGGTAGCATTATAAGGTGATCCTTCACTAAAATTTCAAGATAAAATTGTGTTCCCCCCGAGTGTGCGCCGTTGCGAAGGTTCGTCGTTTCGAAGCACCACGTGATGATCGGGTGTGATAGACTCTACGTTCGCATACAACGGGTGCAAGCCAGTTTTGCACGTGCAGAACACTCGGGTTAGACTTGACGAGCCTAGCATGTACAGACATGGCCTCGGAACACGGAGGACCAAAAGGTCGAGCATGAGTCATATAGTAGATATGATCAACATGTTGATGTTCACCATTGACACCACCTCATCTCACGTGATGATCGGACTTGGGTTGGTGAATTTGGATCATGTCACGCTCGAATGACCGGAGGGATGTCAATTTGAGTGGGAGTTATAATTAATTTGATTAGGTAATAACTCACTTATCATGAACAATAGTGTAAAATGTCTTTGCAAATTTTGGTTGTAGATGGCTCGCGCATTAGCTCCCCTGAATTTTAATGCGTTCCTAGAGAAAGCTAAACTGAAAGATGACGGGAGCAACTTTGTGGACTGGCTCCGCAATCTGAGGATCATCCTCACAGCTGCCCAAAAGGTTTATGTCCTAAATGCACCGCTAGGTGAACCCCCCGCTCCTGGAGCCTCTGCGGACGTTATGAACGTTTGGCAGACGCGTTCGGATGACTATTCGATAGTGCAGTGTGCCATGTTGTACGGCTTGGAAGGAGGACTTCAAAGACGTTTTGAACGTCATGGTGCATATGAGATGTACACGGAGTTGAAGTTCATCTTTGAGAAGAATGCTAAGATCGAGAGGTATGAGACCACCGATAAATTCTTCGCTTGCAAGATGGAGGAGAATTCGTCTGTCAGTGAGCACTTACTGAAGATGTCTGGGTACTATACCCGCATAGCTGATCTGGGACTTGTGTTCCCGGATGAGGCTATCATTGACAGAATTCTCCAGTCACTCCCTCCAAGCTACAAGAGCTTCGTGCAGCAGTATAACATGCAAGGGATGAACAAGACCATCGCCGAGCTGTTTTCGATGCTGAAAGTCGCTGAGGCAGACATCCAGAAGGAGTATCAAGTGTTGATGGTCAATAAGACCACCAGTTTCAAGAAGAATGGCAAGGGCAAGAAGGGTAACTCTAAGAAGGGTGGCAAAGCAGTTGCCAATCCAGTGAAGAAACCAAGGCTGGGCCCAAGCCAGAGACTGAGTGTTTCTATTGCAAGGGGAACGGCCACTAGAAGCGGAACTGCCCCAAGTATCTGGCGGACAAGAAGGGGGCCAACAACAACAAAGGTATATGTGATATACATGTTATTGATGTGTACCTTACCAACTCTCGTTGTAGTGCCTGGGTATTTGATACCGGTTCGGTTGCTCACATTTGCAACTCTAAACAGGAACTGCGGAATAAACGGAGGCTGGCGAAGGACGAAGTGACGATGCGCGTGGGAAGCGGTTCCAAGGTTGATGTGATCGCCATCGGCACGCTCGCTCTTCGATTACCATCGGGATTAGTTATGAACCTGAATAATTGTTATTTAGTGCCTGCGTTAAGCATGAACATTATATCTGGATCTTGTTTATTGCGAGACGGTTACTCATTTAAGTCAGAGAATAATGGTTGTTCTATTTATATGAGTAATATCTTTTATGGTCATGCACCCGAAGTTAGGGGTTTATTCTTATTGAATCTCGATAGTGATGATACACATGTTCATAACATTGATGCCAAAAGATGTAGAGTAGATAATGATAATACCACTTTCTTGTGGCACTGCCGTCTTGGTCATATCGGCGTGAAACGCATGAGGAAGCTCCATGCTGATGGACTTCTGGAGTCTCTTGATTTTGAATCACTTGACAGGTGCGAGCCGTGCCTCATGGGCAAGATGACAAGGACCCCGTTTTCAGGGACAATGGAACGGGCAAGTGACTTATTGGAAATCATACATACTGATGTGTGCGGTCCGATGAGTGTAACGGCGCGCGGTGGATATCGTTATTTTCTCACCTTCACTGACGACTTAAGTAGATATGGGTATATTTACTTGATGAAGCATAAGTCTGAAACTTTTGAAAAGTTCAAGCAATTTCAGAGTGAAGTTGAAAATCATCGTAACAAGAAGATCAAGTTCCTACGATCTGATCGTGGGGGAGAATATCTGAGTTATGAGTTTGGTGATCACTTAAGAAAATGTGGAATTGTTTCACAGTTGACACCACCTGGAACACCACAGCGTAATGGTGTGTCCGAACGTCGTAATCGAACCCTATTAGATATGGTACGTTCTATGATGTCTCTTGCCGATTTGCCACTATCGTTTTGGGGATATGCGTTAGAGACAGCTGCATTCACTTTAAATAGGGCTCCATCTAAGTCCGTTGAGACAACACCGTATGAACTATGGTTTAGTAAGAAACCGAAGTTGTCTTTTCTCAAAGTTTGGGGTTGCGATGCTTATGTCAAAAGGCTTCAGCCAGAAAAGCTCGAACCCAAAGCGGACAAATGTGTCTTCATAGGATACCCAAAAGAAACAGTTGGGTACACCTTCTATCTCAGATCCGAGGGCAAAGTGTTTGTCGCTAAGAACGGGTCCTTTCTCGAGAAAGAGTTTCTCTCGAAAGAATTGAGTGGGAGGAAGGTAGAACTTGATGAGGTTATTGAACCTCTGCTTCAACCAGAAAGTAGCGCAGCACAGAAAGATGTTTTTGTGGAGCCTGCAGAGGTTGAAGAGGAAGTCAATGATGATGATCAAGAAGCTTCTGATCAAGTTACTACCGAACCTCGTAGGTCGACAAGGGTACGCACTGCACCTGAGTGGTATGGTAACCCTGTCTTGGAGGTCATGTTGTTAGACAACGGTGAACCTACGAGCTATGGAGAAGCGATGGTGGGTCCAGATTCCGACAAATGGTTAGAGGCCATGAAATCCGAGATGGGATCCATGTATGAAAACAAAGTATGGACTTTGGAAGTATTACCTGAAGGGCGGAAGGCCATTCAGAATAAATGGATTTTTAAGAGGAAGACGGACGCTGACGGTAATGTCACCGTGTATAAAGCTCGACTTGTGGCAAAGGGTTTTTCACAAGTTCAAGGGATTGACTACGATGAGACTTTCTCACCCGTAGCGATGCTTAAATCCGTCCGAATCATGTTAGCAATAGCTGCATATTTCGATTATGAAATTTGGCAGATGGATGTCAAAACAGCGTTCCTTAACGGTTTTCTTAAGGAAGAGTTGTATATGATGCAACCAGAAGGTTTTGTCGATCCAGAGAATGCTGATAAAGTATGCAAGCTCGAGCGTTCCATTTATGGGCTGGTGCAAGTATCTCGGAGTTGGAATCTTCGCTTTGATGAGGTGATCAAAGCGTTTGGGTTTATACAAGTTTACAATGAAGCTTGTATTTACAAGAAAGTGAGTGGGAGCTCTATAGCGTTTCTAATATTATATGTGGATGACATATTGCTGATTGGAAACAATATAGAATTTTTGGATAGCGTGAAGGGGTATTTGAACAAGAGTTTTTCGATGAAAGATCTCGGTGAAGCTGCTTTCATATTGGGCATCAAGATCTATAGAGATAGATCAAGACGCTTGATAGGACTTTCACAAAGCACATACCTTGATAAAGTTTTGAAGAAGTTCAAAATGGATCAATCCAAGAAGGGGTTCTTGCCGGTATTGCAAGGTACAAAGTTGAGTAAGACTCAGTGCCCAGTGACTGCGGAAGATAGAGAAAAGATGAGTGTCGTCCCCTATGCTTCAGCCATAGGCTCTATCATGTATGCAATGCTGTGCACAAGACCAGATGTCAGCCTTGCCATAAGTATGGCCGGAAGGTTTCAAAGTAATCCTGGTATGGATCACTGGACAGCGGTCAAGAATATCCTAAAATACCTGAAAAGGACTAGGGATATGTTTCTCGTTTATGGAGGTGATCAAGAGCTCGTCGTAAAGGGTTACGTCGATGCAAGCTTTGACACTGATCCGGATGACTCTAAGTCTCAAACCGGATACGTATATATTCTCAACGGGGGAGCGGTAAGCTGGTGCAGTTCCAAGCAGAGCGTGGTAGCTGATTCTACATGTGAAGCGGAGTATATAGCTGCCTCGGAGGCGGCAAAGGAAGGTGTCTGGATGAAGGAGTTCATGACAGATCTTGGAGTTGTGCCTAGTGCACTGAACCCAATGACTCTGTTCTGTGACAACACTGGTGCCATTGCTCTAGCCAAGGAACCAAGGTTTCACAAGAGGACCAGACACATAAAGCGACGCTTCAATTCCATCCGCGATTCGGTCAAGGAGGAGGACATAAACATTTGCAAAGTACACACGGATTTGAATGTTGCAGATCCGTTGACTAAGCCTCTTCCACGGGTTAAGCACGATCAACACCAAGACTCTATGGGTGTTAGATTCATTACCTTGTAATGCTAGATTATTGACTCTAGTGCAAGTGGGAGACTGTTGGAAATATGCCCTAGAGGCAATAATAAAAGAGTTATTATTATATTTCCTTGTTCATGATAATCGTTTATTATCCATGCTATAATTGTATTGATTGGAAACTCAAATACATGTGTGGATGAATAGACAGACTTTGTGTCCCTAGTGAGCCTCTACAGGACTAGCTCGTTGATCAAAGATGACCGCGGTTTCCAGGTCATAGACATGAGTTGTCATTTGATAACGGGATCACATCATTAGGAGAATGATGTGATGGACGAGACCCAAACGTTAAACATAGCTTTTGATCGTGTCAGTTATCGCTATAGTTTTCTGCATGTCAAGTATAAGTTCCTATGACCATGAGATCATGTAACCCACTGACACCGTAGGAGTGCTTTGTGTGTACCAAACGTCACAACGTAACTGGGTGACTATAAAGGTACTCTACAGGTGTCTCCGAGGGTGTCTGTTGAGTTGACATGGATCAAGACTGGGATTTGTCACTCCGTGTGACGGAGAGGTATCTCCGGGCCCACTCGGTAATACGTCATCTCAATGAGCTCAAAGTGACTAAGTAGTTGGTCACGGGATTATGTATTACGGTAACGAGTAAAGAGACTTGCCGGTAACGAGATTGAACTAGGTATAGAGATACCGACGATCGAATCTCGGGCAAGTAACATACCGACGAGACAAAAGGAACTGTATACGGGATTGCCTGAATCCTTGACATCGTGGTTCATCCGATGAGATCATCGAGAAACATGTGGGAACCAATATGGGTATCCAGATCCCGCTATTGGTTATTGACCTGGGAGTGTCTCGGTCATGTCTACATGGTTTCCGAACCCGCAGGGTCTACACACTTAACGTTCGGTGACGCTAGGGTTGTTAGTGAGAAAAGTGTATGGTTACCGAAGGTTGTTCGGAGTCCCGGATGAGATCCTGGACGTGACGAGGGTCTCCGGAATGGTCCGGAGACGAAGATTGATATATAGGATGAAAGGTTTCGGAGTCCGGAAGTGTTCCGGGGAGCATCGGGAAATCGGCGGAGTACCGGAAAGGGGTTTCGGGGGGGTCCGGAAGCAGTTCTGGGCCTAATGGGCCACAAGGGGGAACACCACAGCCCTCAGGGGGCTGTGCGCCCCCCCTGGGCCCTCTCCTTGTGCGCCAAGGGGGGTGGACCCCTCTAGGGTGGCCGCACCCCCTAGCCTTGGGGGGCAAGGCACCTAGGGGGGAAACCCTAGGGCCTGGCCCTGGCCGCCGCCCCCCCCTTGCCCTGGCCGCCGGCCCCCTAAGGGGGAAACCCTAGGGCGCCCTCACCTCTCCACCCCCCCTATATATAGTGAGGCAAAGGGAGGGCAGCAAACACAAGTTCGTGCCTCGGTGCTGCCCTCCCTCTCCCACAACATCTTCTTCTCCCGCGGTGCTTAGGCGAAGCCCTGCTGGAATTCTCCTCCACCATCACCACCACGCCGTCGTGCTGCCGGTTCTCCATCAACCTCTCCTCCACCCCTTGCTGGATCAAGAAGGAGGAGACGTCCCCGAGCCGTACGTGTGAAGAACGCGGAGGCACCGTTGCTTCGGTGCTAGGATCTTCGGCGATCTGAATCGCGGCGAGTACTACTCCGTCATCCGCGTTCATAACGCTTCCGCTTAGCGATCTACAAGGGTATGTGGATCCTACTCTCCCCTCGTAGTTGCATCTACTAGATTGATCTTGGTGAACGTAGAGAAAAATTTTTGTTTTCCATGCAACGTTCCCCAACATATAGTTGCTACCATCGTCTTTCAGCTTGGTTTTCTCTAGAAACGCGTTGAAGTTGAGGGAAACCTGAGCGTGGGCCATTTGATCTACAAGAGATATTGTAAAGAATTTAGACTAAGTTCATGATAATTAAGTTCATCTTAATCAAAATTTAATGAACTCCCACTCAGAATGACATCTCTCTAGTCATCTAAATGATACACGATCCGAATCGATTAGCCCGTGTCCGATCATCACGTGAGACGGACCAGTCATCAACGGTGAACATCTTCATGTTGATCGTATCTTCTATACGACTCATGTTCGACCTTTCGGTCTTCCGTGTTCCGAGGCCATGTCTGTACATGCCAGGCTCGTCAAGTGAACCCTAAGTGTATTGCGTGTGTAAATATGTCTTACACCCGTCGTATGTGAACGTTAGAACCTATCACTCCCGATCATCACGTGGTGCTTCGGAGCAACGAACTTTAGCAACGGTGCACAGTTAGGGGAAACACAATACTTGAAATTTTAGTGAGAGATCATCTTATTTACTACCGTCGTTCTTAGTAAACAAGATGCATAAACATGATAAACATCACATGCAATCAATTAAAGTGACATGATATGGCCAATATCATCTTGCTCCTTGGATCTCCATCTTCGGGGCACCATGATCATCTTGTCACCGGCTCGACACCATGATCTTCATCATCATGATCTCCATCATCGTGTCTTGAAGAAGTTGTCACGCCAACTATTACTTCTACTACTATAGCTAACGTTTAGCAATGAAGTAAAGTAATTACATGGCGTTATTCAGTGACACGCAGGTCATACAATAATTAAGACAACTCCTATGGCTCCTGCCGGTTGTCAAGTTCATCGACATGCAAGTCGTGATTCCCTATTACAAAAACATGATCAATCTCATACATCACATATATCATTCATCACATCTTCGTTTTGGCCATACCACGTCACATAGCACATGCTGCAAAAACAAGTTAGACGTCCTCTAATTGTTGTTGCAAATTTTTACGTGGCTTCTATAGGATTTCTAGCAAGAACGTTTCTTACCTACGCCAAAACCACAACGTGATTTGTCAACTTCTATTTACCCTTCATAAGGACCCTTTTCATCGAATCCGATCCGACTAAAGTAGGAGAGACAGACACCCGCCAACCACCTTATGCATCTAGTGCATGTCTGTCGGTGGAACCAGTCTCACGTAAGCGTACGTGTAAAGTCGGTCCGGGCCGCTTCATCCCACAATACCGCCGAATCAAGATTGACTAGTAACGGTAAGAAAGTTGAACAAAACCGAACGCCCACAACTGTTTGTGTTCTACTCGTGCAAGATGCTACGCATAAAACATAGCTCAGATGCCACTGTTGGGAAGGTAGCATAATTCAAAAAAATTCTACGCTTTCACCAAGATCCAACTATGGAGACATCTAGCAACGAGCAAGTGAGAGTGCATCTACATACCGTTATGGAGATTGCGAGCGGAAGCTTTCGAAGAAGCGTGGATGAAGTAGTCGTACTCTTCGCGTTCTTCGTCACCGGTGATCTAGCGCCGAACGGACGGCACCTCCGCGTTCAACACACGTCCGGTGCAGCAACGTCACCTCCTTCTTGATCCAGCAAGGGGGGAGGAGAAGTCATCAGAGATCCGGCAGCACGACGGCGTGATGACGGATGCAGTGGAGATCGCAGCAGGGCTTCGCCGGGCGCCCTGCGTGGGAGTATGGAGGTGTGACGGGAGGGGGAGAGGCGCCAGGGCAAGGGTGCGGCTGCCCTCTCCCTCCCCACATATATATAGGGGCCAGGGGTGCGCCAGGGCCCCTGCAGATCCAATCTGCAGGGGGGCGGCGGCCAGGGGGGTTTCCTTGCCCCCCAAGGCTAGTGGGGCGCCCCCTCCCCCCTAGGGTTTCAACCCTAGGCGCATGGGGAGGTGGGCCCCTAGTGGTGCGCCAGCCCATTAGGGCTGGACACTTCCCCTCACGGCCTAGGGGCCCCACCGGGATGGGTGGCCCCACCCGGTGGACCCCCGGGGCCCCTCCGGTGGTCCCGGGACGCTCCCGGTGACCCCCGGAGATCACCCGATGGCCGAAACTGGACTTCCTATATATCAATCTTTACCTCCGGACCATTCCGGAACTCCTCGTGACGTCCGGGATCTCATCCGGGACTCCGAACAACTTTCGGGTTTCCACGTGCATGTATCTCTACGACCCTAGCGTTATCGAACCTTAAGTGTGTAGACCCTGCGGGTTCGGGAGACACGTGGACATGACCGAGACCACTCTCCGGTCAATAACCAACAGCGGGATCTGGATACCCATGTTGGTTCCCACGTGTTCCTCGATGATCTTCATCGGATGAACCATTGTGTCAAGGATTCACTCAATCCCGTACGTTATTCCCTTTGTCCATCGATACGGTACTTGCCCGAGATTCGATCGTCGGTATTCCCGATACCTTGTTCAATCTCGTCATGGCAAGTCTCTTTACTCGATCCGTAATCCATCATCCCGTGACTAAATACTTAGTCACATTGAGCTCATTATGATGATGTCTTACCGAGTGGGCCCAGAGGTACCTCTCCGTCATACGGAGTGACAACATCCCAGTCTCGGTTCGTACCAACTCAACAGATACTTTCGGAGATACCCGATGCGTACCTTTATAGCCACCCAGTTACGTTGTGACGTTTGGCACACCCAAAGTATTCCTACGGCATCCGGGAGTTGTACAACCTCATGGTCTAAGGAATAAATACTTGACACTGAAAAGCTTTTGCATTACGAACTATACGATCTCGTGCTATGCTCAGGTTTGGGTCTTGTCCATCACATCATTCTCCTAATGATGTGATCCCGTTATCACCGACATCCCATGTCCATGGTCAGGAAACCGTGACCATCTGTTGATCAACGAGCTGGTAACTAGAGGCCTACCAGGGACTCATTGTGGTCTATGTATTCACACATGTATCGCTGTTTCCGTACAATACAATTCAAGCATAAATAACAGACAATTATCATGAACAAGGAGATATAATAATAATGCTTTTATTATTGCCTCTAGGGCATATCTCCAACAAATCTAAGATGTCCTCATCGTGTAGGCAGGGAGCAGCAGCCATGGGCGTGAATCCGTCGAAGATCAAGTCTCCACGGACATCAGCAACGTAGTTCAAGCTTCCAAACCTGATCTGATGACCAGGGACATAGCTATCAACCTACTCAAGGGGGCCATCCGTGTTGGCACGAAGCACGAAGCCGCCGAACACAAAAAGCTGGCCAGGGGGAAAACTCCCCCAGTGGTGGCGCCGTCGTTGAGGACGAAGCGAGCCATTAATATTTCTATTGACGACACAATGGAACTCTCAATGAAAGCACCAATGCAGGTGTGCAAATTGGCAGATCTCGGGTAGGGGGTCCCAAACTATGCGTCTGAGGATCGATGTTAACAAGAGACAGGGGACACGATGTTACCCAGGTTCAGGCCCTCTCGATCGAGGTAATACCCTACTTCCTGCTTGATTGATCTTGATGAATATAGGGTTACAAGAGTTGATCTACCTCAAGATCGTCATGTCTAAATCCTAGAAGTCAAGCCTAGGATGTTATGATTTTGTCTCTACGGACTAAAACCTCCGATTTATATATGCACCGGAGGGACCTAGGGTTGTACATGATCATCTTGCAGAGGAAGGAAAGTATTACACCCGGACTCTAAACTTGCTATTTTACACATATGGGAGTCCTATCCGGATACGGGGGATTAGTCTTCAGCAATAGTCTTCACGGCCCACCAGTCCGGCCCATAACGAGTAATCCGGCCTCCCGAGGACCCCTTAATCCAGGACTCCCTCACCCCCACAGAGGGAGTGAACTCAAATTTATTAATTCTTTTGGGGTAAAATTGCTTTATGTAGCTACTATCAAAGTACTCTCTTTTTGTTTCTTGCAGACTGATAATTGCACAACCTGATTCTTCAATTTTGTTAGAAATATCCAACCACTTATCACTAGAATTTATACCTCTAACGTTCCAATTCAAAATACCCCGGTTTTTATTCATGACCGAATGTGTAATATGGAATAAACTATTATCAGAAAGCCCACAAACATCTCATCAACCATTATTACCAAAAGTACCAGAGTCAATGTGATTCCATACTACCAAAAGTCCAGTTGTCCAGCATACATATATAGTCCTTGTAATCCGGCATGCCAAAATAATAGTCCACATTATTACAGTCCCAACTGGTAGGAACATAAGGGCAAAAGCCTCTAAATATTGAAACAAATATATGGAACATGAGAGGTTGATTTGTAGTTCTTTTTAAATTGCAAGACAACATCTTTTTGCTTCTGCTTTTCATCCTCATGCATCCTTTCATTCCTTCCATGCTTGTTGATTACCATCTTTCTTCACTTTTTTCTTCTGAAGGTTTTCTTCAGAACATTTCTTGGCATCAACCTTGCAATAAGAGACATTCAGATTTTTAATTACTTTATTGTTACAAGCTGGGGGTTGAGCTAAATAGGCCTTACAGTTGACATCTTGACAAGTCTTCTTTTTAAATCCATGGTTAATTTGCTGCAACCTTTCACTTCTCCTTACCTCAGACTCCACCACAGGTGGATGCTCCTTTCTTTTTTCCTTTGAGCTTCTGGATGTCAGATGTAGGTGCATCTCTATCTCTTCCTGGAGTGGAGAAAGGGCTCCTAATGCTCTTTGAGGCTGCCAGTGCACAAACAAGAGACAGGTTAACAGGACAAGATTTAGGAATGAAGAATTCCAGGGATTCCTTGCAAGTATTTCCTTCCATTATGATCTGCCACATTGGAGACTTAAGAAACATTTTTGCCCACTCAAATCTACTTGGAGTTAACAGTATGGAGCAGATAAAGTTAACCCAATCCAAAGGTACCTTGGTGGATGGAAGATCTATAGTAGCAGAAGCAAAGGGTGTTTTCCAAGCCTCAAGGCTTTCAGCAGCAATAGTGACATCTAATGAAAGAGCAGAAACATTTGGAATTAAATTATATTTGCCTTTGATGGAAAAACCTAGAGGAGGAAGACTGTCAGAAGTAGAACCTGCTTGTGATAATTCATTGCATTTGGTGTTGGGTGGAATTCTAGAGTTTATGCCCAAATTATATTCATCTATTTCAATCTCCTCATTCACAGAATCACTATCTTCAGTATTGTTTTCTTCATTCAGTGCATGAGACATATCAGCAAGCTGTGTAACAGGGTCATCTCCGGCAGCTAGATTTAAAGCAAAGAAGGAGTTGTCTTCTTCTAGAACATCATAAATTGGTTGAGGTGGATCAACCGAGAGAGCCTCTTGTGGAACCAAATTCAGCTCAAATGTGGGATTCTCTTTAGATCCTGAAAGTGACTCCACTATCTGAGAGGGAGCATAGTGGTGCAGGTGAGTACCTTCCTCTTATGAAGCTGGATTCAGAGAAACAACAAGAGGGGGGAGCACATTCTGTGATTGTGACAGGGCGTCCAGGTTCATTTGGAGTGCAACATGAGCATAGTGGTGCATCCTTGTTGGTTGTGTATTTTTTATTAGCTTGTATGAGGATTTCTTCGGCACCACGTACCTTTTGAACGTGTGTATTTATCTATAAAGTGATGCCAAAGCCCATTTCAATATTAAAACTCGTACTATTCATACACGTACATCTTATAATTATCGAGGTTATTGTAAAAATGGCCAAGCAGCACCCTAGTAGCAATTTTAGTCAGTCCGCCATCTGTCCAAGAAGCTTTTTACAAGCAGAAAAATTAGGTTGTTTTTTAAGCAAATTTCATCGTACTGTACATAGCTGAACTGGGTTACTTGAAGGAGGAGCATGAGTCCACATGAGGTGGATCCAGCGAACACACATGCAGCATTGACCTAATTAAACCTAACTATTTAATACTATATCACAGAATACGCGTACCTTAAAACTCTGTCATTCCCACCTACGCTTCGATTAGAACAATTGCATGGCTGCTAGGTAGGCTTGGTTGGAGCCTGATCTCAGAATCAAGCCCTTTTTTAATTGCATGACCAATTCCAGCAGCTCCGTCGTTGAGTGGACTAGTACGTGTATGCCTTACAAATGTCTCCTCCTTGTGTAGACAAGAATAACTTGTATGTTTGTCTAGGACCAGATCCATGTGAACAGTCCCTAAGACTATATGCATAGTTCGAAGTCTTACTAGTACTTTTCTTTGTCATAGTAATCAGATGGACCTAAAGACTAGCATAACAATTACATGCAAGTTTTACTTTTTCTATGCAATTTATATTATCTTGCTCTTTGCATTGAGGATGCATATGCAAACCAGATTTATTATGAAGTCAAAACAAATTAAAAGTTATGCAAAAATATTATAATTCCTTCCTGTCAAATGTAAATATCATTTCCGCATAGTCAACTAGATAAGATAAATAAAGTAATAGCAAGGCCAACATTAACACACGGTGGATTAATTAATAGCTACTCTGTTACCCGTAGATGTATTTTTATTAATTATAGTCACCAGCTACTCTCTCATAAGGGAAAATTATGTTATAAATAAATAGTTTCATGTTTGTGCAGACCAATAGGAAGTGAGATCTACCTTCTGCTTCTGTTACTTAAATGAAACATGATACTATACTTCCTTCCATCCATATTAATTGCCATTGTAGTTGTACTAAAGCAACACAGTTAATAGGATGGAATAAAAGATTCAGTTCAATACAGGTAAAATGTGAGTCCAACCTAATGCAATAAAATAAAACAAGTTCATTTTGCACCTCAGGGGAGGGGCACGGCAAAACAACAGGTAATATGAGTGGAGGAGGCTTTAGTTAGATGGTTTTCATTTGAGTAAAATGCATAGCACCTCCGAGTAATTTTGGTATTGAATCGGATAGGACTAAACCATGCATTTTAGGATAATGAGGACGTGTTTGACTCAACCCAAATGTATTATTTTTTTGCAATTCAACCCAAAAAGTCCTAGGACACACCAATATAACCATGCAAAGGTTGGTGATTAGTACATTCAAAGGTTGGTGATTAGTATAAAATACATTCCTACAGGTCAAAATTATGTAAAAGTATTGATATGAATTTTTCAAAAGAAAATTATAAATACAATGGAAAATGTTTGTGGAAGTAGTTGGTACATGGTATTGTCTGACTAAAATTCATCTTGGTTTTATAGATCTTTGAAAAGTAAAACCAAGAGCTATAGTCTTATCTCGCATTAGCTGGAAAGGTAAAGATGCCATGGACACCATGGACGTGTAAGCAAAGAATTCACAGGAGACAGGGACCGAAAAGTACTATAGAAATTAGCAAAGAAGATTCAGTAAGAACATGGAGACTTGCTAGCCAAGCAGTTAGGTTACATCTTCTAAAAAGTAATTGAGTAGAATTTGACTAGTGAATGAATGCTTGTCTAACAAGTTACAACCACCGCTATTTACTGAATCTACACAAGATCACATAAGAGCATGTACAATTGTTCTATCTTAAGAGTGTCACGTAAGATAAATGATGAGGTGGAGGAGAGAGAAATCATAAGAGAAGGCTTGTCTTCTCTTATTTAAGAGAAAACAAAAGATGATCTTTTAGCATAATTTGTCTCATCATGTTTTTAGGAACATCCAATTATTGAAGATAAGGCTAAAAGATGACCCATTATAAACATGTTTTTTTATCATCTCTAATTTATATACAAAACTTTAGATTAGACTCTCCTATCAACCATTGTACATGCCCTAAAAAAGTGCATGATGGAACATCTCTATTACCATAACCATAATCGTAAATTAATTAGTAGTTTATTTAACACAACACACACGCAGACGTTCATATATACGCACATACACTCACTCATATGAACATACGTACACACTCTACTCTATGAGCTACTCCGATAGACTGAGTCGGCCCATCATCTTAATATTAATGAAGTGGTCACATGTGCCTTTATAGTCGATGGAGACATCTCCTCTCATTAAATGCACACTGCCAAAAAGCCTGAAATAAATCAAGAAAAATATAAGCACCGCTGTAAGTCTACGACTTGAACCCTGGTGGGATGGAATATCACTGTTCTCCTAACCATCCGATCAAGTTTTAGTTCACAAGTTAATTAGCAGTTTAAAATCATTCTTTCTAGATGAACACCCATTTTGTAGAACGGGACCAAACTCTAATCATGTGGTAGCAACGTCAAATCAACACACGGTTGCTCTCGTGTTATTGTCCATTTAGAGCATCTACAAGCGAACATAGTAAATATGACCTATTAAATGTTCGTGGACGTGCCCGATCAATGACCAGGCATGTTGTTTTAAACCCCTATTTGTTTTTACTGTAGCCACATTCTTTTCCTCATATGTCCGATCATTTGCATATGATTGATGAACATGAAAAGAGAGAAAGAAAAAAATGAATAAAGAAAGAGAAAATGCGATCCTAGATGGAGTCGTGTCTTACATGATGGACTGCCCGGGCGCGTCCGCGAGACCTCATATTCTCATTACCCCTGCTGCCTCCTGCGTGATGTTTCATATACCCCACAAAAAAAATACTCATGTTTCATATAACACGAATACACGATCTCATTGAAACATGTTGTGACCGGTCAGGGTGTGTTTGGCAGCCTGTGTGGAGGGTGCATCGGGCCAAAAGTTCCCTACCCAACCCACTTCCAGGTGTTTGGCAGGGTGTATGGGCTCTTCTGAGCATAGCCCACCTGATGCAAAAAGGGGCCCGAGCTATGCTCGCTGGAGCACCCACGTACATGCGAGCTGGGCTCAGCGTGGCTCGCTTCGACCCCCGCAGAAAGCTCCTCCCGACCCACCGCGGTCGAACGACCTCTCTCCCTCTCCCTCGTACCCCTCTCCTGACCTAGCCGCCGCCCCTCTCACCCCTCTCTCTCTCCCGCGATCTCCATGGCTCCCTCCACCTGATCTGCATCCCTCGTCGGTCCCCTTCGTTCTTGTACCTCGCCGTCGTCACCGCCGCCCCGGTCAACCTCGCCGCCGCCCCGGTGACCCTCGACGCCGCCCCGGTGACCCTCGCTGCCGCCCCTGGTCTTCAAATCGTGGCCGGCCCCGGTGACCCTCGCCGCCGCCCCGGTCTTCAAATCGCGGCCGGCCCCGTGAATCTTGCGGCTGCTAGGAGAGGTAGTTACTCTGCCTCCCTCTCCTTCTGCCCTCCTCACCTCTTCCTGTAAGTTTTAGTCAGATTCATTGTTACAGAGAGCTCTAGTTTTTTGGGTAAAATCCCAAGTCTGCCGCGGCGAGCCACTGCCATGGCCTCTGCGTTTTTTGTGTACAGAGAGATCTTGTTCATATAGATGTATATGGTTTAGACAAAAAAAAGCTTCTTTGTTCCCTTATGATGATGGGTTAAACTGATTACAGTAGATGTATAACTTTTCATTGTTGCACCTATTATGCTCATATTGAAGTTTGTTCATTGCTTGTCATGCTGAAAAAAATCTGTTGTGCTAAGTTTCGATTTATTTGTATTGTCATAGATGGATGAATTGGCAAGAAAACGAAGGCAATTAATTGTTAGAGGAGCCGGTCTAGTGGCTGGATTGTATGCATACAAGATGCTCATGTTTAGAAGAGCTAGGCAACAAACAGCGAGGATAAGCGTGGGCAGCATGGCCGATCGTGCCATATCTAGAGAGTCCAACTTGAGATATATTTATCACTCTAGTGATATAAATTGTTCAAATCAATTAAGAATGAGAAAAGCTCCATTTTTTCGTTTGTGTGCTATATTTAGAGAGAGAAATTTGTTGTTGGATAGCATCCATACTTCTATCGAGGAACAAGTAGCCATGTTTCTTCTAGTAGTTGGCCATAACCAAAGGTATAGGACACTTCAACCAATATTTAGAAGATCTACCGAAGTCATTAGTAGGTATTTTAAGGCAGTGCTTTATGCTATTGGGGAGTTGAGAGATGAGATGATTCGGCCTCCCTCCAACCATTGTCATCATAAAATACAAGAAAGCACTCGCTTCAATCCATATTTCAAGGTAATTATTTTTGCAAACAAATACAAACAATCAATGGGACTTATGAATAACAATCATTTGCCTTTTTTAATTAGGATTGTGTTGGAGCAATTGATGGGACTCATGTGCTTGCTAGAGTCCCAAAAAGTATCTCAGCTGCCTTTAGGGGTAGAAAGGTGGGGACTACCCAAAATGTCATGGCTACGGTAGACTTTGATCTAAAGTTTACCTATGTACTTGCGGGATGATTTTGAGCTGCTGAATTATGCTTATTTATGTGCAGAAATGTGTTTTTCTGTGCTGGAATTCATGTTATTAACTTCTGGATGGTTTATGTTGTAGATGGATGATGAGGTGCAGGAGGTTCCATGTGTTGGTGTTCTACCCAAGAAGGCCCCCAAGGTCATGAATTGGACTCCGCCTATGTCGGCGTTGATGTTGAAAGGCCTTTCAGAGGTGGCGGCAAGAGGTGCCAAGACAGACAAAGGATTCAAAGAGGTTGAAAAATTGAAAGTTGCAAAGCGTATATCTTCTTTCGTTGGTTATGACGTGTCTATTACCCAAGTGCACAATCATATTCGCAAGTGGAGGAATAGGTGGACAAGGCTTGTCTATTTGAAGGGTTTAAGTGGGGCACTTTGGGATGATGACAAGAAGATGGTAGTGCTAGAAGAACAACACTATTTGGGCCACACTCAGGTATGCATGTACATGTACCAGCCCTTTTTGCATGTTGAAATGAGTTATCTTAAAATGATATAGGTTTGCCGAAAATGAAGATGTTTCATAGCTGAAATGATGTCCTAGTTAATTTTTTTCTTTCAAATGGTGTTGTAGGATCATCCAACAGATGCCGAATTGCTCAATTCTCCACTAGAGAACTACGACTATATGGAACTTTGCTTTGCTAATAAGCATGCCACTGGGAATTATTCAATGGGCCCCGGTGTGCCCCTAGGAACGCCTATTGTTGTGGAAGACAAGGATAAACCGAATGTCATGGAGGGGGAAGGAACAACAGATGAGGTATTGCAACATCTTCCTGGGTCTAACTTTGTACTTCCTACTGCTAGTGCCACTCAGGACCCTTCTCCTACTTCAAATAAGAAGAGAAAGAGGGCATCTGGCTTGACTGAGGAGGACTCAATCCAGTGTAGCAACATGACTGATGCTATGCATGAGATTGCAAGTGCTATCAACAACACTTGTCATGCTGAAACACACCCTGACTTGTACAACGCTGTCATGGACCTTCTTCTATTTGATCAAGATGAGCGCTTGGCTGTTTTAGATTATCTCACAGAACATAAGGCAAAAGGCCTTAACTTTGTGAAGATGAATGATGAAGTCCGAAAAGCATCGTTCAAGCGAATCTTGAAAGCCAATCCCGATCTTCTTTGAGTTGTTGTTAGTTGGTGCTTGATGAGACTATCCCTTTTGTAATGCCTATTATAAAGTGTACTTCGAATGAGACTATGTAATATGAATCCAGTGATGCACTGCTACCAATTATGGTTATTACGTCTTATGTAATATGAATCTAGTGATGCATCGCTTCAAATTAAGGTTATCATGTGTTATGTTAATTGTTGATTATTTTATTTATATTATCATTGTTCAGATTATGTTGGCATGGCAACATTTTTTTGCTCGAACTGTTTCATGAATTGTTGAAATGTTCTTTCAATATTTGTCTAGGCGGCAAAAAAAATTGTTCATGCAGCATACCTCACATACATGCTACCAAACACAGTCTCAGTGCAACATGTCTTGTCTGATGCAGCCTACCAAACACAGTCTCAGTTCAGCATGCATCAGTACATACACTGCTACCAAACAACTGTAGTTGCATGTACTGAGCATGTCTAGACTAAGCATGTCTCATATGGGAACTACTATGCTAGGGTGGGAACAGCTGCCAAACACACCCTAAGCAATGGGTATCGTCCAGTTTTATGTAAAAGTTAGTTTCGTGTTTATAATTATGTCAAAATTTAAGACATATTGTTGTTCAGAATCAGGACCGATAATGACTTGATGATGTGAGCGATCCTGATCATCGTTACAAACGAAGTTTCCGCGTTGACGCCTACATCGCTGGCGCCGCTATAAAAAGGCAGTCGTGAGCTCATCGCTTCCGATCGCCTCTTCTTCCTCCTGGCTTTCGTATCTTGGACGTACGTACCCGAGTTACTGTATGCCGCTCCGCTGGCCTCGACACCACTTTTGCCTTGCATGACCTCCGCCGCAGCGCCGCCAACATCGCTGCACCGCCCGGCGGTGAGCGCCACACACGTAGCCAGAGCGTCCGTCGCGGCGCCGAGCAACAGGGTGCACCTTGGTAACCTCGAGCACCTCTTCCGAAACCGCGGTGCCGCCGTCGAGAGCAGTGGGACTGCCGCGGCGCCTGTGCAGCCGGCACGCAGGAGGCAGCAGGCGCCGCTGCTGCGGCTACCGTCCTTCTTCAAGCGGGCCAAGGGCGACTTCGCCGTGGCCAAGGAGGAGCAGGTGGACTTGTCGCCGCGCCTGTTCCAGCCGGTGCCGCCTGACGGGCCATCACCGCGTGGGGACATCGCGGCGTCGTGGCGGCGGCTGCATGGCGAGGACGGCTGGCGCGGCCTGCTTGACCCGCTGCACCCGGACCTCCGCCGCGAGATCGTCCGCTATGGGGAGTTCGTCGACGCCGCGTACGGCGCGTTCCTTTCCCAGCCCGACGCCGCACCGGGCGACGGCGCCGCCGCCGTGCACGTCCCGCTCCAGGACGAGGCCTACCGCGTCACGGCGCCACTGTTCGCGACCTCGTCCGTGGGCTTCCCGCCCTGGCTTGCGCTTGCCGCGCCGTGCGCCGCGCAGCGCACGAGCCTCGTTGGGTACGTGGCCGTGTGCGACAGCCCCGGCGAGGTCCGACGTATGGGCCGGCGCGACATCGTCATCGCGCTCCGTGGCACCTGCACGGTCCTTGAGTGGGCCGAGAACTTCCGCGCCGGCCTCGTCCCGGCCACCGAAGCGGTCGACGCCGCAGCTTCGCCGGTCTCTGCCTCCGACGCAAAGGTGGAGTGCGGGTTCCGGAACCTTTACAAGACAGCCGGCGACGGTTCGCCGAGCTTGTCAGAAATGGTGGTCACCGAAGTGCGCAGACTACTGAAAAGGTACGAGGGAGAGGAGGTGAGCATCACGGTGACGGGTCACAGCCTGGGGGCGGCGCTGGCGGTACTGATCGCAGACGAGCTCGCGGGCCACGGCGACGCGCCGAAGCCAGTGACGGTGTTTTCGTTCGGCGGGCCGAGGGTGGGGAACCGCGCGTTCGCGGAGCGCGTGGAGGCCCGGGGCGCGCGCGTGCTCCGCGTGGTGAACGCGCACGACGTCGTGCCGCACCTCCCGCCGCGCCCCGGCGGCCGGTGGTACGCTGATATTGGCCGCGAGCTCCGCCTTGACAGCCGCGCGTCCCCGTACCTCCGCCCCGATGCCGACGCGGCCTGCTGCCACGACCTGGAGGCGTACATCCACCTCGTCGACGGCTTCCTCAGCTCGCACTGCCCCTTCCGCGCCAACGCCAAGCGCAGCATTTTGCGGCTGCTCAAGAACCAGGGTGGCAACGTCAAGCAGCTCTACATCAGCAAGGCCATGGACATGCGCGTCCGGCTCGACGCCGGTGGCGCCGTTGACATGCCTGGCGCCCCGCTCAGTCGTCTCGGTGCGCCGAGCACCATGCTTGAGTGCGTGCACTGAGGATGACGACGACGACGGCGGCGGACCGGCGGGAAATGTCGGCGGCACCGTGTTTGGTCTCTTGTTCACGGCGGGTAAAGGCAGCTGACTTTTGATATTCTTTTAGAATATAGCCGGTCCTCAAGTTTTACCAAGTAAAGATGATGACCCTAAAAAAAGATGATGATGATGTGTTGCTTTGATCAGCAGACACATAATTGGTGCGGTACGTCAAGTCACAAGAAGACTTGTGCAGCTCAAGATTTGTTGATTTATTGGTATTTATGCACAGTACAAAAACTATACTGTGAAAAGGTGATCCATTGGAGATTCGGCTGTCAGGGAAGACAGTGCACCCAACATCTTATATTTATGGAACGGAGAGAGCATGTTCATGTAAACCTGTCAATACATTTTTGTGACAAATCATTGGTAGTAGTCCTATATGATTTCATATTTGTGTGATAATTGTGTAAGAAATTGTCGGTTCCACTATTTGTATGATACCTAATCTCATTTGCATTTTGTGAGCAACTAGCATCGCAGTCCTTGAAAATACGAGGGCATCATCTTATGCAAACATTTTAATGGGTCGAAAGTATACAATATCGATTTTAGACTTATTAAACCCGCCCCTTCCCCAGGTCATTAGCCTCTCCATAGCAAAACACTCCTATAGGTACTCCTCGATAGATGATCATGTTAGTACCTAATCATTCACGAGCCAAATTTGTTGTATGCCACCCCTAAGAGATTTTGTATGTTAGCAATATTTCTAATTCCCTAAGAGCAAATGAAGGTAAGAGGCATTTTCTCACTGGTTATATTTTTCATGTAAGTCACTAGTCGTGTCTAATAATTAGTATGCGTACTTAGAATAAGTTTCATGTCAGACTTATCTAAGTGCAATTATGTTGGTTTACGTGTTATGATATACTATCTAGCTACAGTTATGAAGATTTATTGTTTATGATAATCTTACATACAATCATGAAGATTTAATGGACACAGTTTGTCTATGTACAATTATGCATATGTGATTTGTTTATGTACGCTTATGTGGTCTAAGAGATATGATGTGTTTAAGTACAATAATGTTGATCTTGTGGGTTATGACAAATTTAAACACGATATGAAGATCTAAAAGTATGCGATTAATTCTAGGATTTTGATAATGTTATCTTTGCTCGTAGTCGGTGTTTGACATGTAACGGCATCAATAAAGTTGCCATGCTGGTTTTCCTACAAAATAGAATGGTATCAATATAGGTACCATGTTATGGATCTGACAGGTACAATCCTTTTAGGTATCGTATGTAGCTAATTGTGATATACTAATAAAGAGCTTGCCCATCAAATAAATAACTAGATTTTTTTGTTAATTCTAATACACCAATCCATTTTGTGTAATAATGAGCTTTTCTTATATACTCTCTCCGTTCCAAAATAAGTGTCTCAACTTTCTACCAACTTTAGTACAAAGTTGAGACACTTATTTGGGAACGATGGAGTAAATAGATACTACCTCCATCCTGGTTTATAAGTCTTCTTTGTATTTTATGGCAAATTTTAATTAAATATTTAACTAGCAAAATATTAATGCATGTCACCACAAATTATATCTTTGGATTCGTATTTGAACATAGTTTCAATTATATTAATTTTTATGCAATGGATTAACATTTTGTTAGTTAAATTTAAGATCAAAATTTAGCACATAATACAAAGGGGACTAATAAACTAGGACGGAGGTAGTAGTGAACTATTTTCTGGAATTAACTATATATTCGTATGTAGTAAAGATTCAAGTATGATTTTGCTTAAAACACATTTAATAATAATAATAATAATAATAATAATAATAATAATAATAATAATAATAATAATAATAATAATAATAATAATAATAATAATAATAATAATAATAATAATAATAATAATAATAATAATAATAATAATAATAATAATAATAATAATAATAATAATAATAATAATAATAATAATAGGAGGGCACAAAATAATTATGGTTGAGACTTATATTGCTATTTGGCAACTGAAAATAGCTACCATTTCTTTACAAATTGAAACACAATAAAAATAGTATATTTTTCATTTTACTGATAAAAAGAATCATTGATTTTATTAATGTTTTACTAATCACTTTTGCATCTTAAACTAGCAATCTTTACCCGTTTTTGTTGTTTTGGGCACCAAGGAGATTCTGAATTTTTGCAATTAGATGCACACTAGAAGGGAGAAAACATATGAACTACAACAGCTGCAATATTTTGCCCATTTCTTGGTAGCCACAAGATGCATTGCCAATGGCTTGCCTATTTGTGTGCTTCTGTCATGTTATCAGTGTGTGAGTTTCAGGTCTAATTTAGCTAAGCGGGTTGAGCCACTTTGCATTTATTTTTGGCAAGTCTCTTGTAAATCAATTTTTATAATAAAGAGAAGAAATTATGTTGTTTGCTTAATGAAAAAAATGAAATCCATCGGAGAGCAAGCATTAACCAAACATTTAATAAATAGAAAAACTTAGGGATTAATCAGTTCAATGGAAAAGTGGACAAAAGACATGGAAATCGAAATTAAGTACTACTACTTCCTTTGTATCAAAATATAAGTTGAAGAGAATCCACTACCAACTCCTCGAGGACAAGGTGGTGAGTCAGCTCACTCCTTGGGTGGGATGGCATATTGCCTCGGCGGGTCGTGTGGTCTTGGTCAAGTCGGTCCTCACGACGATTGATATCTACTACATGACGGTGTTATAGTTACCGATCGAGGTAAAAAAGAAGATTGATGCCCTCAGACGTGCTTTCCTTTGGGCAGGTTGTGATAAGGTCACGGGTGGAAATGCAAGATAAATTGGGAGCAAGTGTGCAAGTCCAAGCTGCATGGAGGCCTTGGAATCCTAAATCTCGACAAGTTTTCCATTGCTCTTCGCCTTCGTTGGTTGTGGGGCGAGTGGCTTCACACAGACAAGCCATGGGTTGGCTTGGGAACCCCATGTTATGACAATGACCGAAATATCTTTGTTGCGGCTACCAAGGTCCAAGTTGGGGATGGCATGTGTGCCAAGTTCTGGGAGTCTCCTTGGCTTGATGGGATTAGACCCAAAGACCTGAGTCCTAAAATCTTTGACTTGTCGAAGAAGAAGAATTGCTCGGTTTGAATGGCTTTGCATGAGAACTTTTGGATTTCCCAGGTGGACATTCCTCAAGGCATCACCGTCGAATGCCTTGTAGAGTTTGTCCCCCTTTGGGAGAGGGTCTCCCACGTCAACCTCGACGTCGACACACCCGGCAGCATAACATGGAAGTTCACTACTGACAGTCTCTACTCGACGACGTCGGCCTACAAGGCGCAATTCTTGGGCCATACTGACACGGCCATGATCCCGACCGTTTGGAAGATTTGGGCTCCTCCTAAATGTAAGTTCGTTGCATGGCTGGCAATCAACAATAGGATCTGGACGGCGGACAAGCATCAACTTCGTGGGTGGCCAAACTATAATCTTTGTCCACTACGCAAACAAGTCCAAGAGTCGGCGGCCCACCTTCTATTCCAATGCTGATACACTATTAGAGTTTGGCGCATGGTCAAAAATTGGCTTGGTCTCCAGGATGTGCATCCTTCTAATTGGAGTGACGGGACTTCCGTCAAAGAGTGGTGGAGCCACAATGCTAATAGGAAGACTCAATCACAAAGGTCACTTGCTTCCTTGATGCTTCTCATCTCTTGGGAATTGTGGAAAGAGGGGAATGCAAGGATCTTCCGTAACGAGGACGTTCCAGTGGGTTTCATCGTCGCTAGGATTGAAGAGGAAACCTCGCTTTGGAGCATTGCGGGGGCAAAGCACTTGAGTAATGTAATGTCGCGGGAGTGATTATTTTAATTCAGCCATGGGCGTTAAACCACTAAAACTTCTCTCTTAATCAATGAAAATGACAAATATTTTGTCTCGTTTCAAAAAAAATGTTCCTATAGTTCAGTTTAAACTGCAGAACCATCTTATATTTAGATATGGAGGGAGTACCTGACTACAGTCTTCATAAAAATAGGATAATTACAAAATCAAGGAGAAATTAAGTACTCGACTACATGACCCCACCTAAGAGCATGGTTAATAGTATAGCCAGCTGCTGGCTATAAGCCAGTGCCATGTCAGCTACATCCCATCTTATAGCGAACATGTACAATAGTAGATCAAAAGAGTGTACTACTTTTATATTATGTGGTCCATCTTTTATTCTCACAAAGTGCCTAGGAGCACGTACTAGAGTTGGCTCTTCACCAAGAGCCCGCTTACCTTCTCTCTGACCTTCTCTTTCCTCTAACTAAGCAGAAATATATTAGTTTATTCCTTATAGCCCGCTGACTCAGCTCTATTGTACTTGCTCTAATTAGCCGCCTCGAGTGAAAGACCAGAGACTGCATCCAACGTGTATTGTTGTTGCTAGGTGTAAGAGCAACTCTAGCAGACCCCGCAAAAATTTGACCGGCAAAACTTATTTGCAGTTCCACGAAGATCGCGTTTGCGGGTCGAAAACTAACGCGGTCGAAAAAACCCGTATCTAAACTTGCATAATTTGAAAAAACACTTTCGCGGAAGAAATTGCACAAACATAGTTCATCACATACTACATAGTTCATCACATGATCAACAAACTACAAGCATAGTTATACTACATACTACGTTAAACTAGTACTAGATTGGTCGGATCTGACAGCGGCGAGGTCGCGGCAAATGGACGACGCCGTGGAGGAGCCGGACGCTCAATCCTCCTCGCCGGAGCTGCATAGGTCGACGTACTTCGCCGCCTGCTCCGCAAGGATGCGGCGCCATGATAACCCACAAGTGTAGGGGATCGCAACAGTTTTTGAGGGTAAAGTATTAAACCCAAATTTGTTGATTCGACACAAGGGGAGCCAAACAATACTCTTAAGTATTAGCAGCTGAGTTGTCAATTCAACCACACCTGAAAACTTAGTATCTGCAGCAAGATAGTTTAGTAGCAAAGTAATATGATAGTGGCGGTAGCAGCAATAAAAGTAAAGATGGTGTTTTTGTAGTTTTTGTGATAATAGCAACGGAAAAGTAAATAAACAACTAGCAATATAGGTAAAGCTCGTAGGCATTGGATCGGTGATGGGAAATTACGTCGGATGTAATTCATCATGTAGAAATTACAACCTAGGGTGACACAGAACTAGCTCCGGTTCGTCAATGCAATGTAGGCATGTATTCTGAATATAGTCATACGTGCTTATGGAAAAGAACTTGCATGACATCTTTTGTCCTACCCTCCCGTGGCAGCGGGGTCCTATTGGAAACTAAGGGATATTAAGGCCTCCTTTTAATAGAGCACCGGGCCAAAGCATTAACACATAGTGAATACATGAACTCCTCAAACTATGGTCATCACTGGGAGTGGTCCCGATTATTGTCACTTCGGGGTTGCCGGATCATAACACATAGTAGGTGACTATAGACTTGCAAGATAGGATCAAGAAGACACATATATTTATGAAAACATAATAGGTTCAGATCTGAAATCATGGCACACGGGCCCTAGTGACAAGAATTAAGCATAGCAAAGTCATAGCAACATCAATCTCAGAACATAGTGGATACTAGGGATCAAACCCTAACAAAACTACCTCGATTACATGATAGATCCCATCCAACCCATCACCGTCCAGCAAGCCTACGATGGAATTACTCACGCACGGCGGTGAACATCATGGAATTGGTGATGGAGGAATGTTGATGATGACGATGGCGACGATCTCCACTCTCCGGAGCCCCCGAACGGACTCCAGATCAGCCCTCCCGAGAGAGATTAGGGCTTGGCGGCGGCTCCGTCTCGTAAAATGCGATAATTCCTTCTCTCTGATTTTTTTTTTCTCCCTGAAATGAAATATATAGGACCTGGGGATACGTCGGTGGAGCATCGGGGGGCCCTCGAGGCAGGGGGCGCGCCTTGGGAAGGGGGCGCGCCCCCACCCTCGAGGACAGGGCATGGGCCCCCTAGTGCAGATCTTCTTGCAGATATTTTTTATATTTTCTGAAATAATTCTCCGTTGATTTTCAGGCGATTCCGAGAACTTTTTATTCTGCACAAAAACAACACCATGGCAGTTCTGCTGAAAACAACGTCAAACCGGGTTAGTTCCATTCAAATCATGCAAGTTAGAGTCCAAAACAAGGGCAAAAGGGTTTGGAAAAGTAGATACGTTGGAGACGTATCAACTCTCCCAAGCTTAAACCTTTGCTTGTCCTCAAGCAATTCAGTTTATAAACTGAAAGTGATAAAGGAAAACTTTGACAAACTCTGTTTGCTCTTGTTTATTGTAAATATGTAAGCTAGCATTCAGATTTTCAACAAGATCATGAACTAACCACATTCACAATAACTTTCAGGTCTCAAGACTTACTCACATCAATGGCATAATCAACTAGTGAGCAATAATAATAAACCTTGGATGACAACACTTCTCAAAACAATCATGATATGATATAACAGGATGGTATCTCGCTAGCCCTTTCTGAGACCGCAAAACATAAATGCAGAGCACCTTTAAAGATCAAGGACTCACTAGACATTGTAATTCATGGTAAAAGAGATCCAGTCATGATCATACTCAATGCAAATTAATAGTAATACATGCAACGACATATGTGCTCTCCTACTGGTGCTCTTTGATAAGAGGATGATGACTCTGCATAAAAGTAAATAGATAGGCCCTTCGCAGAGGGAAGCAGGGATTTGTAGAGGTGCTAGAGCTCGATTTTTAAATAGAGATTGAATAACATTTTGAGTGGTATACTTTCATTGTCAACATAACAACCAAGAATCTCGATATCTCACATGCTACGCACATTATAGGCGGTTCCCAAATAGAATGGTAAAGTTTATACTCCCCCAACCACCAACAAGCACACTTCACGGCCAGCCGAATCCACGGGTTACCGTCCAAACAAGCAACAGCCCTGGGGGAGTTTTGTTTAATTATTATGATTTTGACCATGGGACTGGGCATCCCGGTTACCAGCCATTTTCTCGTGAATGATGAGCGGAGTCCACTCATCGTGAGAATAACCCACCTAGCATGGAAGATATAGACAACCCTAGTTGATACATGAGCTGTTCGAGCATACAAAACAGAATTTCATTTGAAGGTTTCGAGTTTGGCACATACAAATTTACTTGGAACGGCAGGTAAATACCGCATATAGGAAGGTATGGTGTACTCATATGGAACAACTTTGGGGTTTATGGACATGGATGCACAAACAGTATTCTCGCTTAGTACAGGTGAAGGCTAGAAGGAGACTGGGAAGCGACCAACTAGAGAGCAACAACGATCATGAACATGCATTAAAATTAATCAACAATGAATGCAAGCATGAGTAGGATATAAATCACCATGAACATAAATATCGTGAAGGCTATGTTGATTTGTTTCAACTACATGCATGAACATGTGCCAAGTCAAGTCACTTAAATCGTTCAAAGGAGGATACCACCCATCATACCACATCACAACCATTTTAATATCATGTTGGCACACAAGATAGACCATTATAAACTCTCAGCTAATTTAGCATGGCATAAGCAGCTATGATCTCTAATTGTCATTGCAAACATGTTTCATTCATAACAAGCTGAATCAAGAACGATGAGCAATCATATTTGCAAAAACAAGAGAGGTCGAGTTCATTCCAGCTTTTCTCATCTCAATTAGTTCATCATATATCATCCCTATTGCCTTTCACTCGCACGACCGAACGGTGTGGATAATAGTAATAGTGCACGTGCATTGGACTAAGCTGGAATCTGCAAGCATTTAATAAAAGAGAGAAGACAAGGTAATATGGCTCAAGGTTAAATCTACAACAAAGCATATGAGAGCCACTAAGCATTTTCAATCATGGTCTTCTACTCTTAACTCCTAAAGAAAAGAAAAGAAACTATTTACACGGGAAAGCTTCCAACAAGCAAAAAAAGAACGGGAAATCTTTTTGGGTTTTCATTTTTAGTTACTACTACAAGCAAACAAAGTAAACTAGCTAGAAGCTACAACTATTTTTTTTTGTTTTTCTGGGTTTTTCTAGCACACAAGAAAAAGACTAAAAAAAGAAATTGAAACTAAGCATGGATGGTACAGTGAAAGAGTGTGAGCACCGACAACTAGAATAAGTGTGTAAACATGAATGTAAGTCGGTGAGAAGCACGTACTCCCCCAAGCTTAGGCTTTTGGCCTAAGTTGGTCTATGGCCAGTACAGGCCCGACGGATATCCAAAGTTGTAGTTGGGGTCGTACTGAGATGCAGCAGATGCTGCGTGCTGAGCTGCAGCTCGAAGGCGGGCTGCCTTCGTCATGTTATAATGGGCATTTGCCTCCTCCATAGTTATAGTGTATCTTCCCTTTTCCTGAAAGTTAAACAAAGTAAGGGCAGGAAGAACAATAGGGATGGCATGCTGCCGGTTAAAGATTAGTCGATATTTGAGAGTTTGATTATCCCACTCTATAAACCAATGACTAGCCATAGCATTACAGTCTAAATAAGCAGCAGGTAATGGTTCATCATACGGGTGCACAGGCACACCAAGATAGCGGGCTATGCGAGCAGCATAGATCCCGCCAAATAAATCTCCATACAAACCATTATGGTGTAGTCTACGTGCAACAATAGCTCCCAGATTATATTGCCTATCACCTAGTACAGCACTAAGATCAAGGACACACATGTGACAAGCCTCATCTTTACCATTTATGCATCTACCGATAAAGAGAGCAAAGTGATGAATGGCAGGAAAATGTATGCTCCCCGTGGTGGCTTGTGTGATGTCCTTGGATTCTCCCACTGTAATAGTAGCAAGGAATTCCCTAATTCAGATTTACGAGGATCACTCATACTGCCCCACTGTGGGCTCTTGCAAGTAACATTAAAATCCTCTAAGTCCATGGTATAAGATTTATCATAAAGATCAAACAGGACAGTGTCAGAATTACGTGAAGATAAAAATTTAAACCTTCTGACAAAGCTATCACTTAAGTCACGGTATTGGAGACACTTATCTTGCATGAAGTCATCGAGGTCAGCGTTGCGCACATATGCATAGAATTCATCTTTGATGTCCGCTTGACCCATAAATTCATCTGACGGCCATTCGCAAGGCCGCACATCAGCATCCCTCGGTGGTTCATCATCCGGCTCACGGAACGCGAGCCTCGGTTCTTGCTTCCTTGAAGGACAACCTTGAAAGTTTCTCCTAGACATTTTTCTGAAATTTTCTGAAATTTTTAGTAACTCACAATAAAAGTTAACCAAACCCAACAAGAATTATAGCAACAACTCCTATAAGTGCCTAGAGGCTATATCATGCATTAGAACTACTTGGGACCAAGAAAATTTGACATGCAAGCTCAAGAACAAGGTCACCACAGCATCAAAAATTTGCAACAAATAAAGCACTAGAACAAAAACTAATCGGACCAATGGAGGAGTCACATACCAAGGAACAATCTCCCCAAACAGTTTGGTGAATGGTGCTTTGAGCAAGGAGATCAAAAATGGCAGCAAAATGAGTTAGAACTCGGGTTTGAGCAGGTTGGGGATTTTTTTGGGAGGAAGAAGAAGAGCATGGGTGAAAGGATAAGTGGAGGGGGCCACGTGGGGCCCTCGAGGCAGGAGGGCGCGCCCTATGCCATCGAGGCCACGTGCTGGCTCCCCTCGTTGTGTGTTCAGTGCCATATTTTCTTAAATATTCTAGAAAAAAAATCATATTTCATTTTCATGGCATTTGGAGAACTTTTATTTTCGGGATATTTTTTATTGCAAGTATAAGTCTGGAAACAGACAGATGATTCTAATTTTCTTTTATTTAACCTAATTAACAGAAAGTAAAAAGAGGGTACGGAGGGTTTGTGCTATCTAGATTCACCTATCCCATGCTCATCAAAAGGAATCCATTAACAAGGTCCATCAGGTCTTGTTAATAAACTCTTTCCGAGTAACATGAAACCGGAGAATTTTTGAATAACACTATGTTACCTCAATGGGGATATTTATGTCCCCAACAATAAGTATGTCATATGCCTTCTTGATGGTAGGAATAGGAAACTCAAAACCTCCAATAGTAATAGTCAAAGTTTTTCCAATATAGTTGATACTATAGACCTGAGGTTGTTTCCTCGGAAAGTGTACCGTATGCTCATTACCATTGACATGAAAAGTGACATTGCCTTTGTTGCAATCAATAACAGCCCCTGCAGTATTCAGAAAAGGTCTTCCAAGAATAATAGACATACTATCGTCCTCGAGAATATCAAGTATAAAGTCCGTTAGAATAGTAACATTTGCAACTACAATAGGCACATCCTCACAAATACCGACAGGTATAGCAGTTGATTTATCAGCCATTTGCAAAGATATTTCAGTAGGTGTCAACTTACTCAAGTCAAGTATACGATATAAAGAGAGAGGCATAACACTAACACCGGCTCCAAGATCACACAAAGCAGTTTTAACATAGTTTCTCTTAATGGAGCAAGGTATAGTTGGTACTCCTGGATCTCCTAATTTCTTAGGCATTCCACCATCAAAAGTGTAATTGGCCAGCATGATGGAAATTTCTGCTTCAGGTATATTTCTTTTGTTGGTAATAATATCTTTCATATACTTGGCATAAGGATTTGTTTTAAGCACATCAGTCAAACGCATACGCAAAAAGATAGGTCTAATCATTTCAGCGAAGCGCTCAAAATCCTCATCATCCCTTTTCTTGGATGGTTTTGGAGGAAAAGGCATGGGTTTCTGAACCCATGGTTCTCTTTCCCTCCCGTGCTTCCTAGCAACAAAGTCTCTCTTATCATAACGGTTATTCTTTGATTGTGGGTTATCAAGATCAATAGCAGGTTCAATCTCTTCATCATTATCATTGCTAGATTGAGCATCATCATGAACATCATCATTAATATTATCACTAGGTTCATGTTCATTACCAGGTTGTGTCTCAGCATCAGAAACAGATATATCATTGGGATTCTCAGGTGGGTGAGCTACAGGTTCACTAGAACCATGCAAAGTCCTATCATTTTTCTTTTTCTTCTTCTTAGAAGAACTAGGTGTATCTAAATTAGCTCTCTGAGAATCTTGTTCAATTCTCTTAGGGTGGCCTTCAGGATACATAGGTTCCTGAGTCATTTTACCACCTCTAGTTGCAACTCTAACAACATAATCATTATTCCTGCTATTTAATTGAATGAGCAAATCCTTAGCCTTAAGTACTTGTTCTACTTGAGTGGTGATCATGGAAGCATGCATACTAATAAGTTTTAGTTCATCTTTAGCACTAGACAGATAATCACTCAAGCGTTCAATCATATGAGCATTGTGTTGCAATTGTCTACCAACATAAGCATCGAAGTTTTATTGTTTCACAATAAAATTGTCAAACTCATCTAACCATTGGCTAGCAAACTTATAACGAGGAATATCACCCTCATCAAATCTATAAAGAGAATTTACCTTTACTACCTGTGTCGGGTTATCAAGACCATGTATTTCTACAATTGGTGGTAAATTCTTAACATCTTCAGCTTTAATACCTTTTTCTTTCATGGATTTCTTTACCTCTTGCATGTCTTCAGGACTGAGAAATAGAACACCTCTTTTCTTCAAAGTTGGCTTGGGGGCTGGTTCAGGAAGTGTCCAATTATTTTTATTGGCTAGCATATTAGTCAATAGTAATTCAGCTTGTTCCACTATTCTTTCCCTGAAAACACAACCAGAACAACTATCCAGGTGGTCTCTGGAAGCATCGGTTAGTCCGTTATAAAAGACATCAAGTATATCATGCATCTCAAGAGGATGATCAGGCAAAGCATTTAGTAACTGGAGAAGCCTCCCCCAATCTTGTGGGAGACTCTCTTCTTCAGTTTGAGAAAAGTTATATATTTCCCGTAAGGCAGCTTGTTTCTTATGAGCGGGAAAATATTTAGAAGAAAAGCAATACATCATATCCTGGGGACTACGCACACAACCAGGATCAAGAGAATTAAGCCAAGTCTTAGCATCACCCTTTAAAGAGAATGAAAACAACTTAAGGATATAGTAGTAGCGAAACTTTTCATCATTGGTAAACAGGGTGGCTATATCATTCAACTTGGTAAGATGTGCCACAACAGTTTCAGATTCATAGCATTGGAAATGATCAGATTCAACCAAAGTAATTAACTCAGGATCAACTGAGAATTCATAATCCTTATCAGTGACACATATAGGTGAAGTAGCAAAAGCAGGGTCATGTTTCATTCTAGCATTCAAGGACTTTTCTTTCAACTTAGCTAATAACTTCTTAAGATCATATCTATCATTGCAAGCAAGAAAGTCTCTAGCAGTTTCTTCATCCATAACATAACCCTCAGGCACAACAGGCAATTCATATCTATTGGGAGTAGTTTCATCATCACTTTCATAAATATCATCAACATTTGCACTCTCCCTAACCTTAGCAATTTGTTCATCTAGAAATTCACCTAGTGGCACGGTATCAGGCATAGAGGTAGTTTCATCATACATACCAGAAGTAGCATCATCAAGAACATACGACATATCAGATTCAATAGCAGGAATAGGTGTCGCAAGTTTACTCATAACGGAAGGAGAATCAAGTGTAGAGCTAGACGGCAGTTCCTTACCTCCCGTCGTAGTTGAGGGTAAGATCTTGTTTTTTGAGTCCTTCAAATTTTTCATAGTGATAAGGAGATATAAATCCCAAGCGACTTAAACAATAGAGCTATGCTCCCCGGCAACGGCGCTAGAAAATAGTCTTGATAACCCACAAGTGTAGGGGATCGCAACAGTTTTCGAGGGTAAAGTATTAAACCCAAATTTGTTGATTCGACACAAGGGGAGCCAAAGAATACTCTTAAGTATTAGCAGCTGAGTTGTCAATTCAACCACACCTGGAAACTTAGTATCTGCAGCAAGATAGTTTAGTAGCAAAGTATTATGATAGTGGCGGTAGCAGCAATAAAAGTAAAGATAGTGTTTTTGTGATAATAGCAACGGAAAAGCAAATAAACAACTAGCAATATAGGTAAAGCTCGTAGGCATTGGATCGGTGATGGGAAATTATGTCGGATGTAATTCATCATGTAGAAATTACAACCTAGGGTGACACAGAACTAGCTCCAGTTCATCAATGCAATGTAGGCATGTATTCCGAATATAGTCATACATGCTTATGGAAAAGAACTTGCATGACATCTTTTATCCTACCCTCCCGTGGCAGCGGGGTCCTATTGGAAACTAAGGGATATTAAGGCCTCCTTTTAATAGAGTATCGGACCAAAGCATTAACACATAGTGAATACATGAACTCCTCAAACTATGATCATCACCAGGAGTGGTCCCTATTATTGCCACTTCGGGGTTGCCGGATCATAACACATAGTAGGTGACTATAGACTTGCAAGATAGGATCAAGAACACACATATATTAATGAAAATATAATAGGTTCAGATCTGAAATCATGGCACTCGGGCCCTAGTGACAAGCATTAAGCATAGCAAAGTCATAGCAACATCAATCTCAGAACATAATGGATACTAGGGATCAAACCCTAGCAAAACTAACTCGATTACATGATAGATCCCATCCAATCCATCACCGTCCAGCAAGCTTACGATGGAATTACTCACGCACGGTGGTGAGCATCGTGGAATTGGTGATGGAGGAAGGTTGATGATGACGATGGCGACGATCTCCACTTTTCGGAGCCCCGAACGGACTCCAGCTCAGCCCTCTCGAGAGAGATTAGGGCTTGGCGGCGGCTCCGTCTCGTAAAACGCGATAATTCCTTCTCTCTGATTTTTTTCTCCCCGAAACGGAATATATAGGATCTGGGGATACGTCGGTGGAGCATCGAGGGGCCTCGAGGCAGGGGCGCGCCCTCACCCTCGAGGACAGGGTGTGGGCCCCCTGGTGCAGATCTTCTTGCAGATATTTTTTATATTTTCTGAAATAATTCTCCGTTGATTTTCAGGCGATTCCGAGAACTTTTATTCTGCACAAAAACAACACCATGGCAGTTCTGCTGAAAACAGCGTCAATACGGGTTAGTTCCATTCAAATCATGCAAGTTAGAGTCCAAAATAAGGGCAAAAGGGTTTGGAAAAATAGATACGTTGGAGATGTATCACGCCACTCCTCGGCCTTCTCCTTGGCGGCGACCGCCTCCCGCCACTGGAGGGCTTCAAGCTCCTCGGCGTGGCGCTGGCGCTCCGCCTCCTCGTGCACGATCCGCTCGGCGATGGCGGCCGCAACGGCGTCGACGTCGGCGACGTAGTCTTCCGGCCCGATGACTCCGCGGCGACCGAGCGGAGCGGGCTCCTCTTTCACGGGGACGAAGGCGAACGCGTCGGGCTCTTCCGGCTCCTCCTCGTCCTTCGACCACTCCCTCTTCACGGGGAGAAGGCCCGGGGCGGAGGAGGAGGAGCTCCCGGCGTACGAGGACCTCGCAGAGGAGAAGGACGCGCGTCGGCGGTCGTACTCCGCCGTCTCGCTCCGCTGGAAGCTCACCAGCGGCGACAGGCTGCGCTTGGTCTACTTCCGGGCCCCGTGCTTCCGCGCGCCGTCGGACCGGACGCGCTGCTCACGCTCCGAGTCCCTTCCGCCGCCGGATCTGCTGCCGGAGCCGCGTCCGAAGCTCCACATTCGGCCCCACATGGCGGCTGGAGGCGGGGCGGGTGGTCGCCGGCGGTGAGAAATGTGGAGAGGGGGAAGGTGAATCGCGTGGCTCGACGGCGGCGAGAGATAGTATTTGGACCCGCAAACGAGTCGCGGAACCGCAGTTATAGCGGTCCGGGCGTGCGGTTTGCGGGCTGCCGCAAAAAAATTTACAGGCCAGTTCGAGCTCGCATACTCGCTGGAATTTTGCGTGTTTGCGTGTTTTGCGGGGTCTGCTAGAGTTGCTCAAAGCAAGTGCGTCATGCATGCCGTCATGCAAAGTACGCAAGTTCACTGACGACTAATCGTAGTATTAACTCCGGATTGAAACATTCCGTGTTTTCGCAAATGTTGTTTAGCAAGTTTGACAGGGAATTACTACTAGCTGTTGTGTGCCGTTTGTGTTGGGCATCACTACCGGTACCAGTTGCCGCCAAATTTTGTCATTGACTTGTTTCAGCCGGTCGAGCTCTTGGTTTGAGTTTAAATATCCGGCTTGACTCAACGGTAGCTCTGATTTAGAGTCTGGGTGCTTTTTTCATCAGTGGTTGATTGTTTTTTGAGGTAGCTACCTCATTATGCCAAGCTTTTTGGGGTGCTTAATTAGCTGACCTAAGGCTGATCACAATGGGATGAAACTTAGAAGTAACATCATATATTTTAATATAACGTTGCTTATGTGGCACATATTTAATAAATAGTGAGGTGCTTATGGTAACTAGCTAAGAGCATGGTTAATAATATAGCCAGCTGCTGGCTATATGATGTTACCATGTCACATATAGCCAAGCTTATAGCCAACAAGTACAATAGCTAGATATAAATATGTACTACTTTGTTGATACATGGCCCACCCCACTCTCTCACAAAGTACCTAGGAGCACGTGTTGCAGCCGGCTGTTAACTAGTAGCCCACTTCTCTTCTCTCTCCTCTTCTCTCTCTTCCAAGTAAGCAAAAATATAATATTTAATGTCTTACAGCCCGTCTACATCACCTTATTGTACTTGTTCTAAGTTACCGGAACATCACACACTTCAAGAAACAATGAGTCTATAAGCTAATAAATGCATCGTTGCATGACACTACTTACATGTTCCTACCCACTGTGAAGGTAGTAACATAGTCTAGATAAGTGTGTATGTTACTACCTTATGTTTCTGCCCATTGTGACCAGCCTAATGTACTATAGTACGAGTCTTGTCTTTCTTTTTTCTCGTTGATTTTTTGAAGTATAAGAATAGTAAGCTCAAAAGACACTCAATTTTAGGTCACTTTAATTTACTTTTGCGTTGGAATATATTATATTAATCGAAAACTATAGGCAGCACCGACGTACGTTACGCGGTGGTGTAGTGCACGTATGAAACTGTTGCTCTCACGTTGACGGACTACATCTGTGGACGCATATATTCTGATTGAACTAATATAAAAAATCTATTTTTTTTCGGTGAATAAAATATCAATTTTTTTTTTGCGGGTGAATAAAAAACCTAATCAACCATGTACTAGTATGCATGAGTGAGATCCTGGTAGTAGTACTACTCTACTCCAGTGACTCGATCAGAGAAATGTTGCATGGAAATCAATGCTGCTTCTAGTTAGCGCATCAGTTCACTTAATCACTTTGGAAAATTAAGGGTGGAGCTAGACTGGAGCATGTTGGACTGAGAATTGCGATGAATGCTGCAATCCCACCCGGCCGGCCGTTGTGGCAGCTACATCTTCTGGAATAAGGAAAACTAGCAGCGCGACTGCACGAATGGTTTCTTTCGAATGTACTTTTGGCATTCAAGGAATTTGTGCATGCGACTGACTGATGATCCAGTGCATGCATGCATGCATGCATGCGTTACAAGTGTAACATGCAAATTAATGAAAGGCAGCTCGACCTGTAGGTGTTAGGTGCACATTTGATATGTAGGTGACGTCGATCGTAGTAGGAGAAAACATTTCCCTGTTTACTTTTCAGACCAAAGGAAGGTTCATGGCAGCTAGTTTAGGTACACATGATATTCTCAAGACAAGAAGAAGAAGAGAAGTGCTAGCTATGTATGTACATTAACGATCTATAAAACGTCTTATACGTATATTAATTTACAGAGGAAGTATACCAACTTTTTTTTAAACTGAGGCAAAAGATTTGCCTCTTCTATTAAATAAGGGAGGAGCAGAGTTTACAACAGCACTACATATACGGCATGACAATTACTCTCAGAAAAAAAATGATCCCTAGTCTTTAAGCACCGACGGTGATCCAAAACTTTGCCTCCTCCACGATGTTGCTAAGTAGAATAGACCGCGGGGCGCTCTTGTGGCGGAACGCACTTGCATTACGCTCGTTCCAAATGGTCCAGAAGACGAGCATAGTAAGGAAAATCATAGCGCTCCGGTTGAAGGTGGGGGGGGGGGGGTGTACAATAGGGCTCTATGCGCAAGCTCCGAGATCGAATCATATGAGAAGCTAAACCCTCTAGTCCACAACATGGGAGTCCACAAGCTAAACCCTCTAAGAACAAGTATAATAAGATAACATGGACGGATTGTCAGACTTAAAATAATATATTGTTACTGGGTTGGCAGAGAGAGAAGATGAGAGAAAAGAGACGCAGACTACTAACTAACAGCCGGTTGTAGCACATGCTCCTAGACACTTTGTGTGAGAGAGGTGGGCCATATATCAAAGAAGTACTAACTATTTGTATCAGACTATTATATGCATAATATCATATATTAGTATCAAGTAGTATTTTATTTATTGTCATACATGACACATACTACTATAGTATTTATTATGATACGGTATCATGATATGATACTCAATCATTTTTTCTTCATTTAATTCTATGACACATTATCAAAATTTTCTAGTTGGCATACATGCTACTAGCTATGATACTACCATTACAACTAGCCTAAGCTTGGCTATAGTTGATATGGCAACCCCTTAGAGCAAGTATAATAGAATGACATAGACGGGTTGTAAGACTTTAAATATTATATTTTGGATGAGTTAGACTAGCCACAATGGGTAGTAACATAGAGTAGTAACATGCCAATGTTAGAACAAGTCTAGTAGAGCCCTCAAACCCCCAAACCCTTAAAAATAACCGATTTTTTACAGTTTTCGTCCGAAAAACGGCGTAGACTAGAACCCTTAAACCCTTAAACCCGTAAATATTTTTAGAGGTCCAACCCTCAAACATCATCGCAGCCTGTAGAAGTGAGGGTTGGGGGGAGTTTCTCCCCCCGACCTGCACGCCACTTCATCGCGAGCGCGGGAGGGAAGTTCCTCCCGTCCGCAGCCGCCCCGCCCTC
>LR738715.1:536004034-536045759 GCA_902687465.1 Secale cereale
CCCCTCCGAGCGCCGCCGCCCCGCCCCGGCCGCCCCTCCCAGCGCCGCCGCCACGCAGGTTCTATTTTTTGCTTTTTTCTTCATTTTTACATTTTTGCTTTTTTCTTCATTTTTACATTTTGGCACTCACATTGTAGATGGTGTTGAACAACACCGACATGGATTCGTTGTCCGATGCATCGGATTGGTCGTCATCCGATGATTCGGACATTGACGAGTTGTTGCAAGACGACGACGTTGAGATGATGAGCCTCCTCGTCGATGTGCAAGCGTTTGAAGATCGCGTGAAACTTATGGATCAGAGGAGAGGGTCGACGATGGGGCGACTCACCATCTACCGGAACCGTGCTCTCGGACACGAGCATTTGATGCAAGACTACTTCGCGGAGGTACCTACATACCCTGCTCGTCTCTTTCGCAAAAGGTACCGAATGCGTCGTAGTTTGTTTGTGAAGATTGTCAACGATTGTGAGGCTGCCTCCTATTACTTTACGCGTCGTAGATCCGCCGCCGGTATCATGGGGTTTAGTGCATATCAAAAGATATCGGCGGCAATGCGGGTACTCGCTTATGGCATACCCGCGGATTATACCGACGAGTATCTTCGCATTGGGGAAGATACAACCACGGAGTCCGTCCGTAGGTTTGCCAAGTTGGTCATCCGGTTGTATGGCGAGAAGTATCTTCGGGCACCAAACGAGGAAGATATAAAGAGATTAATGGAAATGAATGAAAAAAGGGGATGACCGGGGATGCTTGGTAGTCTTGATTGCATGCATTGGAGGTGGAAAAATTGCCCAAAGGCATGGCATGGAATGTATTGCGGTAAAAGCCATGATGCTACCATTGTGCTTGAGGCCGTAGCATCGGAGGACACATGGATTTGGCATGCATTCTTTGGGTTGCCGGGAACACTCAATGATATCAATGTCCTCAATAGATCTCCATTGTTCAAAAGATTAATTTCTGGGGATGCTCCAGCTTGCAACTATAAAATCATGAACAATGAGTATTCAATGGGATACTATCTCACCGATGGCATTTATCCCGAATGGGCAACTCTTGTGAAGTCCATCAAGGAGAAAAATGGGGTGCCCTTAACAAGAAAAGAGGCTCATTTCATCAAGGCACAAGAGGCAGCCCGCAAAGATATTGAGAGAGCTTTTGGTGTTTTACAAGCAAGGTTTGCCATAGTTCGGGGTCCAGCTCGGTTTTGGGACAAGAAAACCTTGGTGAACATCATGAAATATTGTGTGATTCTACACAACATGATCCTAGAGGATGAGAGAGGGTTAAACCTCCCTTGTTTCTATGACAATGTTGGTACGCGTGTGCAACCGGAAAGACACCCTTCTCGCATACACGCCTTTCTTGAAGCACATCGTGAGATTGAGGATGCAAGCACTCATGGTCGTCTCCGGGATGATCTAGTTGAGCACCACTGGCAGTTGGATGGACGGCGTATTGGCCCATGATGTATCTTTGTTTTACTTTTCTATGTCCTATTTGATTCGAACAATTGTTGTAATAATTTGAACGATTATTGTTTTATTCGGTGCTGTAATAATAACTAGAATGATTATTGTTTTATGTCAAATGTGATTGAATTTGTGATATGTCATATGATGAAATGTGTGATATATGAAATGACAGTTTTAAGGGTTGGGGTTGGGGCAAAGACTAGAACCCTCAAACCCAACCCTTAGAACGGAATATTCCGATATAAGGGTTGGGTTTGAGGGTTCTAGTCTTTGCCTCTGTTTTTCAATCCTTAAAAGTGTCAAAACTGGGCAATTCTCAACCCTTAAAACTGATTTTACATTTAAGGGTTTGAGGGTTCTACTAGAGATGCTCTTACTACTCTATGTTACTACCTCTATAGTGAGGAGTAACATATATGTGGTAACATACAACGCTTCATTTATTATGCTATAGACTCATCTTGCCTTGATATGTGTGCTGTTACTCATACTACTAGTAAGGACATCTCCAACAGTTTGTATGTTAGCTTGTTGGTAAAATATGTCATGTCATCAACCAACACCTTAGCATACAACAACTCCAATGGGTTGTATCTAATTTGCCCAATAGGATATGAGATAATAAATGAGGTGCTCTCCCATTCTACATTGAAGCTTGTACACGAGGTGTTGGTTCATGTACATACAATATTCCTCTCTTCCCTCATTTATTATATGACACATCATAAAAAATTCTATGTGGTAAAGTCTACCGACAACTATCTTACAATCATTGGAGATGCCCTAACTAGCTATGTTACCACATGCCTCACTTTCTTCATTTATTGCTTGCCACATCATCTATTTTATCTAGAAATGTGTGATATTATTACCTATGTTACTCCCACTGTGGGTAGTCTTAGCGGAGAGAGAAGAGGAGAGAGAGGAGAAGCGGGCTACTAGTTAACAGCCGGCTATAGCACGTGCTCCTAGGCACTTTGTGAGAGAGGGAGGTGGGCCATATATCAATAAAATAGTACAAATTTATATGAAACTATTATACTTGCCGACTGTCAGGCTGCCTATAAATGACATGGCAAAATCATATAGCCAGCAGCTGGCTATACTATTAACCATGCTCTCATAGCCAACGGTCGGTTATACTATTAACCATGCTCTAAGGCTGGTCGTAGTGGTAGTATCATAGCTAGTACGATGCATGCCAACTTGGCAATTTTGATGAGGTGTCATAACATTAAATAAAGAATGAGAGGATGTAGTATCATATCATGATACCATATCATATTAAATGCTATGTTACTTTGTGTCATGCATGTCAATAAATAAAGTACTACATGATACTAATATATGATACTACTATGCATTAAGGAGGTAGTATCATACACTAGTATCATATGCATGATACTAGTATATGATACTCCCCATTACAACCAGCCTAATCACATCACAACCTCGTTTTCACTCTTAATTAATTGTCCTGTGTTGAAATAATAATAATTAATTGTCCTGTGTTGTATCCCAAAGTGAGACACGGCGTTGAAGTCCAGAACACTTGGTCTCCCAGGGAAAAGTACGAGAAAAAAACCTGAAAAAATATGGAAAAGTCAGAGATGCGAGATATACTCCACGACGTACTCCCTCCGGTCCTTTTTACTCTGCATATTAGGTTTGTCTGAAGTCAACCTCGTTTAACTTTGACCAAGTTTATACAAAAAAATATTACCATTCACATAACAACACCAATATCATTAGATCCATCTCGGAGTATATTTTCATAATATATTTATTAGATATTATAGATGTTAATATTTTTTAATAAAAAATTGGTCAAACTTAGCAAAGTTTGACTTCAGACAAATCTAATGTGCGGAGTAAAAAGGACCGGAGGGAGTACCTGAAGAGTCCACAGTTGCCAGCTGGATAGGCAGGAGAGTCAAGTTTCCCTGTTCGAACTGCAAGCCCTGCGAAGTTTCCCACGCAGAAAAACACCCAGCACCTACAGCCAAAGTTGTTCAGTTTTGGATGTAATCTACAGTCAACAATGTAATATGTCACGAAGCTGACTGTACTTTAAACCACTCTGTACGGTCAGTTAGTACAAAATACGCCAGTGTATGATACTCTCTTCATTCTACAATGCAATGCGTCCACGGTTCTCGAGATCTAACTTTGATCATAAATTTGACCAATGAGGCCGACTGCGTATAATTTTTGCTCCCGTCGCAGTCGGTCTCATTGGTTAAATTTATGATCAAACTTGGATCTCGAAAAACGCCGACGCACTATATTATGTAATGGAGAGGGAGTAGTAATAAGACCCGTCGATGAGTTTCTATTTTTGTGTGGAGCCCAACAGTTTTATTTATTGTCAAACGGCCGCACGCGTCATTGCGGTTAAGCACTCGATGACCCTTGATCGAGCCCTTGAAATTGAGAACATACTCCGTCGCATGCTCTGCGTCTTCAAGGACCGTCTGCATCATCGCCGTCTCATTGGAGTACTCCTCCTCGTCCGACGAGCCGTCGAATGACTCAACATACTACTAGTATATGCACTCTAAATCGGAATTCATTACTACAAAGAAGAAGGGACAACTGTTTCAGCTTCGGCGGTTCATCGAACAGTTGCCGGACATGGTAGAGGATGATACTTGGCGGGGCGGTCGGAGGACAGGGGGTTGAACAGAGATGGAGGAGAAGCGTCGGGGAGCCATGTTGGATCGCCGAAGGTGACGGAGACGCAAATTTCCGGCAAGGGTGTGGCCTGGTGGCCGAGGTGGTGGAGCGGCGGCGACGGCAAACGAGTAAGAAGGAAGGAGAGAAGATGGGAAGGATGGAGTCACGGGGTTCGGGAAGGGTTTTGGATGGGTATGAGGTGTCGGATTGGTACGTTTCGCGTGTCCGGACTCCCTCGAAGCTTCCCCACTTTTGTCACCATTTTGCAGGAGAAATTGCGTCCGGACTACCCCGCGGACCGAGACAAGACTGCCTTGGATGGCTTTGGTAGTCCGGACATCGCGGTCTGGACGATTGCGGGAGGTTTACAGGTCCGCCATGGAGATATCCTAAGGAGTGTTCATATTCTGGTGAAGAGTAGACTACCAAATTGGTTATTTTAGGCTTTTTATTCGTTTTTATTATTGAGAAGGGTTGTATATTAATACCAAGATGATAACAACTACACTTGGTTTCTATAATGATACAAAATCAAGACTAAGTCGATAATGATACAAAATCAAGACTAAGTCGAGGCACCAAGTACCCACATCGTAAAAACAAAAAGGTTTTAGAAAAAAGAACAAGAGAAAACAAAGAAAGTCGATGCAGTCAACGACCCACAACGCACAGGAACTACAAGAAAGGTTCTTTAAAAGCGACATCTCGATAAATAAATAAATATGAAGGCGGCCATTGCCGCATCTAATCACTGATGATCAGATCTTGGGTTTGCACTTGGAAAGCAGGACCGAGCAGACTCGAAAGCAATACTTTCAACAAGGACACAATGTGTAAACACTACCATTGCTAGGTGCAACAACCAAAAGTAAGACCTAGGGTTTCCACCCTGGAGGCCGAGGCCCGGTTCTCAAAGAGCACCACTCAGCCGAAGTCATCATGATCACCACCACCCCTTACCGAAGAAGACAATGTTGCATGGAGGGGCACACACCATGGTCACTGGGAAATGACATTCAAACTGTTCCAGGGCATATATGACCAAAGGCAGGTGCTCCTCTGCAAATCTCTAGCATGGACATAACCATGTGTTGAATCCATGCTTGCAAGACTTGTGGAGCTGAATGATGTCGACAATCTCAACTCACCTGGACATGCTCTAGAGCCACCGCGGTGGAGGCTAACAGCGACAACGACAGTGGTGACGGCTAGGGTTCACCTGAGCACACACCCTCCTCTACGAGCACGGGTGTGATGTGATGGTTATCAGATCTGCAAATATGTAAGGACCTATCGACCCCCCCCCCCCTCGGGTCTGGACTAGCCTCCTTATTCTTTATTGTCGGTCAAGTGCATTGGAAATAAAGTAATGTTCTTGTGAGTGAAACAAAATGCTTGTGCAAATGAAAAGAAATATCCATGTCAAAAGAAAATCTGTTGTAGAAGTTGCATTTATTTTGAAATATATCATTGTGTATTATGCTATGAAACATCGGAAAAAAAGCAATTTAATTGGAAAAAAAGAAGGCTGCCAAAGTTGCATTAGCATAATCCTTCTCAATCCCAAACACTGAACAGGCTGTGCCGCACATTCATGACCAGAAGTTCGACATACTCTCTTCGTTTCTTTTTACTTTGCATATAAAATTTGTCTTAACTTAAATTTCATAAAGTCTAACCAAGTTTGTATTAATATATATCGAGATCCACAATACAAAAGCTTTATAATATGAAAATTAATTTTCGTGATGCATCTATTAATATCGATTTAATATTGTAAATATTTATATAGAGAGTTAAATACATTATAGGTGCCATAACTTATCATGCGCGGTCAGTTTAATGCCTAAAATTGCAAAATACGTGAAACTAGTACTCGAACTTGCATGGCTGTGCAAACACGGTGCCTCCATTCGTATCCGGACATACGTCCAACCATGGCCCACCTATCAGTGGCTAAGAGGAGCTAGGTGGCCCGCATGCGAGGATTTTAAAAAGCCTCATATTTTTATTTAATCAATAGGAAACCCCAAAAACACTGTATGCTAGCGAGAAATAGCATGAAAAAAAACTTCATGAGGGGTAAAGAACCTGGCACATCATATTCGACAATGGAACGATCTGGCCAGCCGGCTGGACTATGCTTCAAATTCAACTCGTGTAAATACAATCCACGTATCACTGCATTTTTATTCTTTTTATTTTTTCCAAGTTCCTGTTTAGTTTCATAACACATAAATGTTCCCATATGAAAAATACAATTATCAATCGAGGACCGCTACGCGTCGGTTGAAAATATCCGCCACCTCGCGAGTCGCACAAACCAGTGGCTCAAGGTCTCCCACTACTTCACAACAAAGGTTTTATTGCAGAAATATTTGCAACAAAGATAATGTTGCTGATTTTTTTTTTCAAATATAGGTTGTGTTGCATGATTTTTTTGCAACAGGGTTCTTGTCGTAGATATTTTTTTGTAACAGAAATTTTGTTGCAATTTTTTTTACAATAGAGTTGATGTTGCGAAAGCTTATCTAAGTTGTAGTCGTCGTTCGTCGCTATGATTTGCAACACAACTGTTGTTGCAAGAAAAGATAAGAGGCACATGGTAGGCAAGGGAAATAAGGGACTGTGTGCTAGTGTGCGTAACGGCGCATGGATCAAAGTGATCCAACGGCTGCGCGGGTGGCGAAACTCTCCGCACAATGAGCAGGTACCTTCAAGTTTTGTTTGAATCCTTTTTATATTATACCCTGCAAAAAAGACAAAAAATCCGTCCAAAAAATTAGCTGATTTTTGCATGTATTTGTCATTTTGGTATATCTCACACACAAATACAGTTTTTTCTTGAAAAAAATCACACAAAAAAATTACACTTCTATATGTGCATGTAAAAAAATGTCAGAAGTTTTTTAGCCGTAAATATCCGTTTCTTTGACCTTCGAAAAAATGGCCACCATGTGCCGGTGCTCCGAAATTACATTTTGCATAGCAACGCAATACATAAATTTTGACTTAGTCTATATCTATTAAGCACGGTATGGCATGATGGACAGCCTGTGCTTGCAATACAATCCGCAAATGTGTGGGGCTTTTTTTTAAGGGGGAGTTTGTGGGGCTTTCCTATGTGATTAAATAAAATATGAGAGGGTTTTGAGAAAAATCCGCATGTCCGGGTCACCTAGCGACTTCCCCGCTTCAAGCCACCTATAGGTTGGCCATCGTCACGTTGATACGCCACAAGGGCTGGACTTATGTCCGGATATAAATGGAGGCACCGTATTTGCACGGCCGGACAAGTTTGATCACCTGTTTTATGTATTTTGCAACTTTATGCAGTAAACTGGTCATGCATGACAAGTTAAGGCACCTCCGACGTATTTAACTCTCATATATATATATATATATATATATATATATATATATATATATATATATATATATTCTTGATATTTTTTTTATAAAATTTAACTTAAGACAAAACTTATATGTGAAGTAAAAAAAAGAAACGAAGGGAGTACAACATAATAACACAGGGCAGTGTTGTGTCGTACTCGTGGACTCATTGTCATGGCTCCTGAACTTCTGACAATGTCTTAAGAGTTGCACCAAATATCTGTCTTTCGGTGAGGAAAGAAAGAAATCTTTGAACCGGAATTGTATTCTGTTCAAGGGCGTACAATCCCGGACCAACATACATTGTCGGTCCGTGGTTCTTTTATTCCGTGTGCATGCTACGGTTTTCAACATTTAATCTTGCTGCAAGTAAAAATAATAATTAATCTTGTTGCTTCATGGGTTGTTGGCGGTCAGGGTTAGCCTACCGTCTTCTTGGAAGGAGATCACGTTCTCATCAGGCTATGTCACTTAGGCTCCGTTCAGAGTCCCTCCCCTCCGTAACTCCGCCGCGGAGCGAAGCGACATACAATACAAATACAGAGAGGGGCAAACAGGCTGCTCCGCGCGCTCTGCTTCCTGGTGACGGAACGATGGATTACCGAACACAGCCTTAATCGTCGTCAAACTGAAAGAGCATTTTATTTATTATTGGAGTTAACATTAACATTAGGGGACAAAAAGAACATACGGGCGGCTAAAAAGTTACACCGCTAATCTGATTCCATTTCTTGGAACCTTTTCTCTCTTTGAAAGCGTAAAGGAGCCCATGCCAGGTAGAGGTAGATGTTGATTTGTTCGCTACAACTTACAAGTACACAAAGTGGCTCGCAAAAGGCAAAAAGAAACGTTGATCAACATTGCTCGTGCGGTAGATTCGTTGAATGGAAAGTGATGGAGAGTAAGCAGTCAAAGTCACCCGTCCGATCGATATCCAACACTGTACTCAAAATACTCTTCCAGTTATCATATTGTCACTCATGTCTACGAGCCTGTTTGGCTAAGAGCAACTCTAGCAGACTTCGCGAAAAGCACCTACCCGTAAAATAATCGTCAAAATATAGGTCGGCGCGAAAAATCCTGCTCGAACAGACCAGGGCCGGCCCATAGATATACGGGGCCCAGGGGCAAGACAATAATAAGAGGCCCTTGTTTACTCAAAAGCTCACTATTTTTTTTTTTTGAAACGTGGCAAAAGATTTGCCATTTCATTAAATAAGAAGGAGAGTTGTTACAGAGCACAATCGCCTTGTTTAGGCGGACATAAAGCAATTACTCACGATTTACAAAAACTCCTAACCCTTTTGCGCCTGCGAGCGACCACAATTTCGCTTCGCCTAAGATTTTCTCCACAAAAATAGTCGTAGGCGTGGAGACGTTCCGAAATACCCTAGCATTCCTTTCCTTCCAGATTTCCCAGGAGATTAGCATTAGAAGGGAGGCCGTCCCTCGTCCATCTGGCGATCGCGCAGTAGCATTCTCATCCCACCACTGTTTGACCGATCTCATTGACACCCAATCTGACGTCACAATGTTGTTCAATCGAAACTTCGCCGTCACCGCGTTCCAAGTCGCAATCGTAAACCGGCATTGAAAAAGGAGGTGTGCTGCGGACTCCTGGACCTGGCTGCAAAGAGGGCATAGCCCGCAGTTCGGCCACCCCCGCCGTTGGAGTCTGTCGGCCGTCCAAACCCTGTTGTGAATGATTAACCAAGCAAAGAACTTGCTCTTCGGCGTTGCCCAAACTTTCCAAACGGTCTTAAGAAGCTGTGTGGAGGTGCGGCCCTCAAACTGTAGCGAATAGGCTGAAGAGGTTGTATAAGATCCGCTATTCGTTAGCTTCCAAGTGATCGTATCTGGAGTGTCATGGTCCAGAATAGTCCCATTGACCCTCTCCCAAAGCGTGGCAAATTCATGTATGTGCTCCGCAGAGATACCATTTGACATGTCGATCAGAGATATCCATGTATCGTTAGTGAGAGCGTTTCTCACTGAGCAGTCTTTTTTCTTTGAAAGATCATAGATTTTAGGGGCAATGTCCATTGGTCTTAAGCCATGGAGCCATGGTGATGTCCAGAAGCAGGCCTTTACCCCATTGCCAATCGTGACCTTCGTAGCAGCCGCAAAAAGGTCCCTGTCATCCGTTGTGCAAGGAGTGCTCAGACCAAGCCACGGTTTTGGTAGCTCTGCCCACTCGTACCAAAGCCATCTGAGACGAAGCGCAGTAGCAAATTTGTCCAAGCTAAGGATGCCTAGGCCGCCCATGCTTTTTGGGCTGCACACTCTCTCCCAGTTGATTTTACACTTGGCCCCGGTGATTTTGTCGCACCCAGCCCAGAGAAAAGCGCGTCGTAATGCATCAATGCGCTTCAACACCTCAGCTGGCAACACCAGTGAGGTTAAGCTGTAGATTGCTATGGCGGTGAGGACCGCCTTGACCAGGACAGTCCTTCCAGGGGCTGCCATTAGGTGTCCTACCCAAGGGGTTAGTCTTCGTGCAACTTTGTCTTCCAACGGTAAGAAGTGGATAGCTTTGAGTTTCTTGACCGAGAGCGGGAGCCCAAGGTACGTCATGGGGAAGGTCGTGAGTGTTGCTGGGAACTGTTGCAGAACGTCCGGTAGATCAATGTCAGAGCATCGAATTGGGGCAACGAGACTTTTGCTGCAGCTGGTGACTAGGCCCGTGACTTCACCAAAGGCATCAAGGATGGACGCAAAGCAGGCGACATCCTCCTTGATGGGCTTCAGAAAAATGGCCGCATCGTCCGCATATAGGGAGGCACGAAGGGTTGCGTTATTTCTCCGGATCGGGTGCAACTGGCCTTGTATAGTTGCTTTGTTTAGAATGTGGTGTAGCGGGTCGATGGCGAGCACGAAAAGGAGTGGCGAGAAAGGGTCTCCCTGCCGCAGCCCCTTCCCATGTCTAATGGGGTCTCCAACCGTGCCATTAAGTAAAACTCTCGAGGTAGCAGTAGACAGGAGAGCCGAGACCCAGTCTCGAAAACGAGCAGGGAAGCCCAAATGTTGGAGAAGGTCCAGTAAGTAGTCCCATCGTACAGAGTCGAAGGCCTTCTTGATGTCGAGCTTGAAAAGCAACATAGGGATCCTGTTACGGTGGAGTCTGCGGGCGAGGCTGCGAACATAGGTGAAATTGTCGTGGATGCTTCGTTTCTTTATGAAAGCGCTTTGGGCTGGTGACACCAGATCGTTCATGTGAGCGGCGAGACGCATCGCCATCATCTTAGCTAGGAGCTTTGCCACGGCATGGATAAGGCTAATCGGCCTGAATTCTGAGATATCCTCCGCGCCCTCCTTCTTTGGTATTAAAGCAATGTTAGCAGAATTTAGCCAATGGAGGTTTGTGGCATTGAGGTTGGCAAAGTGGTTGATGGCAGCCATGACGTCCAGTTTGATGATCTCCCAGCAAGCCTTGAAGAACGCCCCCGTGAACCCATCCGGTCCCGGCGCCTTGTCGCTCGGGGAATCAAAGACTGCCTTCCTGGCAGTCTTTGATTCCCCGAGCGACAAGGCGCCGGGACCGGATGGGTTCACGGGGGCGTTCTTCAAGGCTTGCTGGGAGATCATCAAACTGGACGTCATGGCACTATTTCAAAAGCAAAGTAATATCCAATACATAGCATACCCTGATGATCTTAATTTGAACTCTCAAACTAACACTACAATTTATTTATCAATCAAATGAACTACACCATGGTAGTAATGAAAAGATGTAGTTCGACAGAAGTTCGTTTTCCACAAAAGCCTGCATTCCTAAATTTGAATGGAAGCTTCATTTTGTTCTGCAAAACAAAAATTCATGTCAAAACTGGTTGCTACTTAGACCTTTTGTGTTATCAGGAGATCTTTAGAAGAACTACTAGTTGTGAAAAAATTGTGACCCTTTTAGGGATTTTACCTCTTCATCTATTTTCTTTTTCCTCTTCCTTTTGTTACTACCCGGTAAATACCTTCTGGAGGAGATGTCACTAAACAAGAACAAGAAGCATAAAATGATTAAAACAGGAACAAAAGCACATGAAATGTGGATTAATGTGGATGTAGGTGGCAGATTGGCAGATATGTAGAAGGTTGCAGTTAGCACCAACAAGAACACAACACCATGAACTGAATAATCCCTCCTCTCCAGTTCAGCAGTTCTCCTGATCTCCTGAATCCCTAGCACAGAGCACTCATACTTAGATCCACTGAAGTCTGATGAGAAGAAGACAAGAAGAATAGATGTGGAGTCGTCGGAGGGCACAACTATTTATGGGTAGGAACGGGATTATGGGGAGGATGAAATGAAGAACAAATTGTCTCCAAGTCTCCAACGTGTAGCTGATGGGGAACGAACAGAACGTTGAGGAAGGAAGGGGAGCTGATTGGGAATTCGATTTGCGCCTTTAGTCCCCATTAATGTCCGGCGGCATCTTGGAATTGGAGACGCAGTTGAACGGCGGCGCTGTCGTGGGAGTCTGGGATTTGGAGAAGAGGAGGAGTCGAGGAGCACGGGAACGATCCACACGCCCTGTTTACTCTCGCTGTTTTTCTGGCCTTCCTACCAACATAGGAAATAATACCTGGGCCGGGGCCCCTTCCTTGCGGGGGCCCAGGGCAGGCACCCCGTTTGCCCGGCCTATGGGCCGGGCCTGGAACAGACCCACAAAGCCGGCGGGCCCGCAATTTTTTTGAGGGGCGCGGCAAAATCTCGGCCTCAACCCGCGAATACGCGGTTTCCCCCTCGCCCCTGCGGTGCCCCGCATCCCAGAGAAGCGGTTGGCGGGAGGGACATTTCAGCCCGTGCGCCTTTCTCCATCTCTTTCCGCCGCCACCCGCCTTTGCTTCCGCCCGTCCGCCGCCGGCGATTCCGGCCAAATCTGCGGGCGGAATCGCGCCGCAAGGCCTCCCCGACCCTCCAGCGCCGATACCCTGCACCGACCCCCCGGATCCGGCGAGAAGAGCCGCCCCTCATGGCTGTCGCCGTCGGGGATCGACCGTCGTCGAGCCCGCCCCTCGTCGCCGCCCGGGATCAGCCGCCACACGAGCCGCAGGTTAGTGTTTGTTTTGTGATATTTGCGAGCGGTATGCATAGTTGATTGACGCGTCGTGCGATTCTTATCCATGTAGATGGAATTGAGCCCGTGCGAGAAGTTCTTGCTCTCCGATTCGTCTGATTCGGAGGACTCGGATGTTGAGACCATGCTTGCGACCTTTCGGCAGCAGACATTAGTGATCGCACTTGCCGTGAGTGCGCACGAAGACTAGAATCGGAAGAGGCAGCGAGGATCGACCTTCGGGCGTCTTTGCATTCCTCGGAATCACCATATTGGAAACAAGATGTGCCAATTCAGAATTTGCGGGCCGGGGGGAGCGGCGTCAGACCAGATCCCGGAAAGCCGACCCGTAAAAGAGCATATTTCGTGAATATCCTTTTATACGGATCCGTTATGTGGGGTCTACCTCTGCGGCCGTTCGCGTTGGCCTGCAAAACCGTTTTTCCGCAAACTGCAAACGCGTTTTGCGGGTCGACGGGATGCGGGGTCTACTAGAAATACTCTAAGCATACCCGATTGAAAGATAAGAAAACCCATAAAACCCATTAGTTAGCTCATAACTACTCCCTCCGTCTCGTAATATAAGAGCGTTTTTTACACTAGTGTAGTGTAAAAAATACTCTTATATTATGGGACTGAGGGAGTAACTCAAAACTACTGTAAAATTAGCAGTTGTTACTTTTATGGCAATGACATCTATTCCTTCCCTGCCCACTTGTCAAGCTATTATGGTGATCTGTCTGTACAATTTTTAATCTATCTTCACCCACAACTAATACAAGTACTTCGTTCAAAAATTGGTTAGTTAGAGTGCATCTCAAATTGAAATCTCGATCCGCATAAAAACTGTAATTTACTTTAGATCATTTGAAAAACTCATAGTGGATTAATGGTTGCATTTTTAACAGAGCAAAAGTTTCAAAGAGATTGCATGTTCTCCTCAAAGTCATGAGCTGAATCCATATGTGGTTGTTGGAGTATCTCTAGCGGATCCTTTATATCGCGTCGAATTCTAAACTAACCGCCAGTTTGCGGTTTTGGCGTTAAAAAAAGGCCCGAACAGACACCGTATCGGACCGTGGCCTGTTAAAAAAAACACGGGGCGCAACAAATCTTCGCCCTCAACCTTTAGATACACAGAATGGGAGGCTGACCCAAGCTTGATACCTATCGGCAATGATATTTGGCGGGAGGGACATTTCCGCACGACAGTTCCCGCTTCCCCTTCGCTCTGCCGCCATTGATCTCCCTCCGCCCGCTCCGGACCACCTTCTCGGGCTTTGTATCGCCGCAATGGAAGCCTCCCAGCCGTCGTCCGTCACCGTGGATGTCATCCACGCGCCAACCCCTCGGGCAGATCTCGTCGCCAGCCACGTCACGTGTAATGCCCCAGATGTAAAACTTCCTTATGTGGCAATATATGCATCGTTGACTTAATCAATTCCATTCTAGGCTCTTCCTTCATTTCGGGTTTCTTCATTTTTTCCTTGTGCATGTGTTGCATGTCACCATGTTATTTTCATTATGTGCATTGCATTGGCATAGTCTCATTTGCATCTGTGTGTAGTTGCATCGTCTCCATTCTCTCCGTTGTCCGTTTCGGATTCCGTCTTTCTCACACGGCACCCGCCGCACCTCTCAAGCCTTTGTTTCGTGAGTGGGTTAAGAACATCCTCAGAATAGGCCGAGAGTTGTCGAGTGGTCTTGGTTTATCACCGGTAGACCGTCTGTCAAGTTTCGTCTCGTTTGGCGGTCGTTTGATACTCCAACAGTTAACCACGTGGGCCGAAAATCACTTTCTATCTTAGCCCAACACCCCTCCACAACAGCCCACTAGCCCAGCACAACCACCCCCATCCTCTCGGTCGTTGGATCGTGACCGTGTGGGCGAAAACCGCACCTCATTTGGACACTCCTAGCTCCCTCTACCTATAAATATGCCCATCTCCCCCAAATCCGGATCAAACCCTAGCAATTCGTCCCACCTCGCTGCCGGACACGTCCGGATCGCACCGGACACGTCCGTCCGCCACCCCGCAGCCTATCGGCTCGCGCCACGTGGCCCCGCGCCGCCGACCTCTCTCCCCCGCGCCACCGGGCCAGCGGGAGGCCCTCCGACCCGTCTCCCGCTGCCAGATCGCCCCGAGCGCCTCGACCGCTCCGCGCTGCCCGCGTTCGGCCGCCGGCTGCCGCGCCTGCCGACCGCCGCCGCTGCGGACCTCCGCCTCGCCGCTGCGGACGATCGCCGCCACCATCACATCCGCTCGCCGCGTCTCCTCCCGCCGGCGCCGCCCCGACCGCCCGGTAGCCGCCCGCCGGTCTTCTCCGCCGCCGGTGCCACGCACCTCGCCGTCGGCCTCCTCCGCATCCCCACCGACAAGCTCTCCGCCGGGCCGGGCCGCCGCCGACCCCATCGCTCCCGCCGGCCGAGCCCGTCCAGATCTGGGCAGGTGGATGAGATCCACCCGTCCCGTTCCTCCTCGTCCCGCGTTGACTTTTCGCGAGGTGAAATTTCAGTAAGTCCCGGATCTGCATTATTTTCATGCCTTCTTCATCATGTCACAACTTTGTGCTCGGTGCTCCGTTTTGTGTGCATAATATGTCAAAATATTTGTCTCGAAGTTCTATAAATGCTAGCATCAGTTTCATGCATGTTAGGGTTCATCTAGATGTCTTAATCTTTGTTGCAAGACTGCTTCATGATGTTACTATTTCAGCACTAGTTGTCTGTTAACAATTTGTTGACATGTTCGTGAGGTCGTAACTTTGTGCATGTTGGTCCAAATGGAGTGTATGATATGTCATAATGTTCGTCTTGTGATGCTCTTCATGATGGATGCATTTGCATGCATGTTAGGTTGCATTATGCCATGTTTAACCCTGTTGCAAAAGTGCATGTGGCCGATAAGTTTCTGAACTTGTTATGAGATGATGATTTGTCTTTTTCGTGTGAATTAATCCATGTGTCATATGAGCTAGGTGTCAACATGGGTTTTGCTCCTTGGAAAGTGCTCTACATTATAGATTTATTTTCATGCCATGATATGTCTTGAGATGAGTGCATCAAGCTTTTTAACATGCCATCGTGAAGTTAAATTTCTGCTAAGGCTGAATCTATTAATTTTTATGCCATGTTTCCATGAGGCTACCGTCATTCTTGTGCATGGTTAGAGTTGTCCAGTGGGTGTTCCTTGATGTATATGTTATTCTCTAGCTATCCATGCTCTTGTTTGCCATGATGGCTTGCTGTAGCTTGTTGTTTTCATGCTCTCAAGTTGTTATAAATTGTTTCTGTCAGCCTATTAACAGCAAATTCAGCTTTTCCATGACCATGTTTTTGCCATGAGTAGCTTCACAAACATGTATTCTTGCTGTTGGTTACATTCACATGCCATGCTATGCTTTGAGATGAGTTGCACAAACTTGCAAACATGCCTACTTGTCGTTGTTGCTGCCATGCCTTGTAATTTTCACTAAGTCTGAGAAATCTGTTAATTTATTGAATCTTGCCATGCTTGTTTAATTGTGTTACAGTAAGTTTTTGGGTGTGCGCTGAGTTCATACTTGTTGAGAATCATGTCTATTTCACATCCATGCCTTTTGTCTTCATGTTTGGGTGCTGTAGCATAATTATACCTTGCTCCAAAGATGCCATGTTGCTGTTAACTGCAGTTTTGCATTGCATCTTGTTTTGCTTACCATTTGCAAACCGTGCATCCGTTTCCCATGATCTTTATATCGATTTCGACCGAAATCTTCCCCTCTATCCAGTGGCTTGCTTGGAAGCCATTTCCATCATCTTCTCCTTTAGGCTCGAGAGCATCCTCATGCATACGCACATCATACTTGCATCCCATGACATGTCTTGCATCATGTTGATTGTGCATTGCACCGTGATTGATCTTGTACCGTTGTTGTGCTCTTGTGTTGGGTAGAGCCAGGAGGCGAGAATGAGTTCGAGGATCTTGTCGAGGTTGAGTTTGAGGAGCCGTCTTACCATCCCACCGAGGACTTACCAGGCAAGATAAGCGTTCCCCGATATCACCTCTATCTTTGCCTTGCTAGTTGTCTCGCTCTATAGTTATGCCTCGATGCCTATTCTTGTCTTGTTAGTCTTCTATGTTGCCATGAAACACTCTAACCGCCTTCCTAGCAAACCGTTGATTGGCTAAGTACACTTTTTCTCAGCCCCTCTTATAGCGTTTTTAGTTGCAGGTGAAGTTTGAAGATTGCTCCATGTTCAAACTTGTTTGGGATAACAAAATATATATCTTAATTAAATTAATGAACATATATATTGGTAATGGGTGGAAGGCTTTGCCTTTTGCTTGGTGTTTTGTTCCACTCATGCCACCTTAGGACCCGATAAACCGGTGTTATGTTCCTTGATTTTGCGTTCCTAACACAGTTGGGGTTTATGGGCCCCCTTTATAATTTGCACTGCTTAAAGTTTTTCCAGCAAGGCCCAACATTGGTACTACATTTGCCTAACAACTAAAACTTGCATAGGGAGTTATAAACCCGAGTTCTTAATCAACAACTCGGGCCAGTGCTCCTCATGAGTGTTGGTCCAGACTGGGCGGACTGCAGGGCCGCCTCAGGGAAAGCCGAGGTATCTGGTATTTACCTGTAGGCTGCCCTATCGGTCGTCGCGTGAGACGAGATACGCGCGGCTACTATCAGGGTGTCGGCACGCCGGGAGGTCTTGCTGGATTAGTTTTACCTTTGTGGAAATATCTTGAGCACAGGATTCCGAGAATACTCGGGTCTTCCCGACATGGAGTTGCGACTTCGCGGATCGTGAGCTTGTGATGGGCTAAGTTGGGACACCCTTGCAGGGTTATGAACTTTCAAAAGCCGTGCTCGCGGTTATGTTGCAGATGGAAATTTATTAATATCCGGTTGTAGATAACGTGACACCATATCCTTAAGAATACACTACCTGTGTGAGTACCGTGATGGTCTCTTTTTGAAGGGGTTTCAAAAAGTGAACACGGTGGGGTTATGCATGAACGTGAGTATCTAGGATCACTTCTTGATCAACTTTGGCGACCGTTGGCACATATTCACATGTCGCTGTGAAACCTTAAGCTAGTTGCTTAGTGCTTGCTGCAAACACTTTATTACCTCTCCACACCTAAAGGCTTTGTTAGTTTTGATACCCGGGAGTGGGATTGCTGAGTCCTTGTGACTCACGGATTAGAACACACACTAGATGCAGGTACAGCCGAGAACGTTGCAGGAGATGGATCAGAACTTCACTGGGAGTTCGATGAAGAGCGTGGTCGTTTCTATGTTAAGTATCCCAACGATCAGTAGTGGTTCCTACTAGGGGCGATTAGGACTTGTGTTTGTGGTATCTTTTCTCGTTTGGATTTCGTTCGTAGTCGGACCCTGTGTTATTTGGATGGCTATATGCTATTGTATTCATTGTGTTACATGGCGAATGTAAGCCAACTATTTTACTCTTTCATCCCCTATTCTTTTACATGAGTTGTGCAAAGATACCACGCTTGCGATCATTCCAGAATGCGCTTATGTCTCTAAGTCGTGCCTCGACATGTAGGAGATATAGTCGCATCCTAGGCATTACAAGTTGGTATTCAGAGCCTTCTCTGACCTAGGAGCCCCCTGATTGATCGAACCGCTGACGGTTGAGTCTAGACACACACACACAATGTTTTGAGTCCTATATATATATATATATATATATATATATATATATATATGTCGGAGAGTAGGATTTCTTTTTACTCCTCATCCCCTTCATCGCTCTGGTGAGGACTCTTGACGTTGTTTTACCTTCACTATTCTCAAAATTTCACCAAATTATTTTTTTAGGATCACGCGGGCATTGTTTGGATTGTTCCGATATCTTTGTCACAAGAACATTGTTCTTGGTGCGTCCTGTCATTTAGGGGTTGTGGCAGTGTCCTGGGGAGTTGAGCTCCGAGGTGTTGTCGTCACAAATGTATCGTTGCAGTTCTAGAATACCAGAGCCGGCCGACATCGAAAACTATTCTATGCCTGTCTGGTGGTGAGATAACCCCAACGTCACCCAGTACTGGGGGGATAGTTCGGGAGTATTGCCACGGCTAGTATAGCGGATGCGTTTCGAAGGTCCGAGGTAAACAGTTTCCAAAGGTACCTGGTTATGTGTTGACGGATGGATATAGCTGGATGTAGGATTTATTAGTTGAGTGATATGCGGTGCTTCCCCTGTATCCCCAACACCAGATTGCATAAGCGGAAAGCTTCGGGAATTAATAGGTGGGATTCAAGTAGCTCTTAGGTAATCTTCCAACGGGTGCATGATATGAGGTTGGGGTTCAATATCTAGTGAAGAGGTTATCATGGGCGTTGTTGCACTAGGGGGTTGCATCTTAAAGGATCCTTGGCTATGCTGATCCGGGGATTGCAAGGCCCTTTGTAACACGTGCCATGGGGCATTCAGCATGAACATGTGGGACGAAACCTCTATTATGTATTATTCCATCTGTTACCTTGTTGTTTTATTCTATCATTTTGTTCTCCCAAGTGGCTTCTCGATAAGTTGTTGTACCATTAAGCTATGGAATTCATTCGTTCATTTTGTTCGGATGTTCATTGTGAAGACTATATGTTGCAAATATCTAGCCGTTGATTCAGCTTATCTATTATTTGCTTCAATGGCTAACGGTTGTCATCATCTTCAGGATGGCACCTAATAAAGTTCCCAGCCAGAACCCAGAGGGTGAAGAAGAGCGTCCACCTTCCCCTCCTCCTCCGTCTGAGGCATGGAGAGCGATTATGCAGGCAACCAATCAAAACACTCAGATGCTCATGCAAATGATGCAAAGTTTCCAAGAAAATCAAGGCAATCAAGGGAACCAAGGCCAAGGAAATATATTCAATCAACCTCACTATGCGACTCTGAACCAATTCCTTGCCAATCAACCCAAGTCTTTCAGTTACTGTGTTGATCCGCTGGATGCTGAAGATTGGATCACAGACATCAAGAAGCATTTCGAGTGCAGTAACGTTAGACCCGAGGATTATGTCAAGTTTGCCGCTTTCCAACTCAAAGATCAAGCTGCAGATTGGTGGCGACAGTACAAAGACTCTAGAGCGGGTCGTGAGATCTCTTGGGCTGACTTCTGCCGCGATTTCCGTTCTCATCACATCCCTGCCAGTGTCATTGAAGGCATGCATGAGAAGTTCCGTAATCTGAAGCAAGACACCATGTCTGTCTACCAATACAATGACAAGTTCCAGAATCTTGCCCGTTATGCGAAGCAAGACATCCCCGATGCCAAGAGCAAAATCTACCAGTTCCGAGGTGGTCTGAAAGATGAACTCCAACTTGCACTCACTCTATTTGATCCAAATGAATTTGATCAATTCTACAACATGGCTCTCAAGCAAGAGGCAGCGTAGCTCAAGTGTGAAGCTTCCAAAAAGAGCATAAGAGATGTTGTTCACTCCTCCTCTTCCTCTCAAGTGGTCGCCAAGCAGAAGAAGTTCTGGCTCCCGCCTCCTCAAGTGCTCCGTCCTCCGAGTCAGAATAAGCACTCAGGTGGTCATGGATTCTCCCACCCACCCAACCCAAGCAACTAGTCCAAGTCTCAGTTCCAAACTCCAAGACCAAGCGGTCCTTATCGTCGGCCACTTTCACAGGTTACATGCAACAAGTGTGGTCAGAAAGGTCACTATGCAAACAAGTGTACTCAAAGGCGCCTTCCGCCTCCTCCACCTGTCAGCAATGCTATTGTCAAGCACAATCCCAAGCATGCAAGAGTGAACATGATGAATGCAGCTCAAGCAGAGAATTCTTGTGATGTGATAATGGGTAACCTCTCAGTTAACTCTATTCCTGCAAAAGTTTTGTTTGACTCTGGCGCATCACTCAGTTTCATGTCAAGACCATTCTTTACCAAGCATGATTTCGTTTGGGCACCCCTGGAGAAGGAGTTATCAATTATTTCTCTGGGCAAACACATGACTTCTAATTTGATTGGTCCGGATATATCCATTCACATGGGCGATTATAGTTTTCTAGTTTTCCCGGTTGTTCTCGGTAACTCGGACATTGATCTTATTCTTGGGATGGATTGGCTCTCTAAGCATGATGCTCTTATTGATTGTGAAAACAAAGACGTGATTATTTTCGTAGCTCGAGGTAACACAATCAGACTATTCTCTCTCAATGACAAGGGCGAGATTAATGCCATATCCCAGATTCCGGTAGTTTGTGAATATGAGGATGTATTCCCTGAAGAGCTTCCAGGCATCCTCCCAACCGTCCAGTTGAATTCATCATTGAACTTGAACCTAGTACGGAGCCAGCCTGTCGGCGTCCGTACAGGCTTTCTCCTAAAGAGTTGAAGGAGCTGAAGAAACAACTCGACGAGCAAGAATGAATGGGTCTGATAAGACCAAGTACATCTCCTTGGGGCTGCAGTGTTCTTTTTGTCACGAAGAAGGATGGTACGGAACGATTGTGCGTTGATTACCGGCCATTGAACAAGAAGACAATTAAGAATAAGTGCCCGCTCCCCAATATCAATGAACTGTTCGAGCAGCTAAAAGGAGCCAAGGTTTTCTCGAAGCTTGATCTCCGGATGGGCTACCATCAGATTCATATCCGTGAAGAGGATATTCCGAAGACCGCATTCAGGACGAGTTATGGCTCCTACGAGTACACAGTCATGTCCTTCGGGCTTGCAAATGCTCCACCTACTTTCTCTCGGATGATGCACTTCATATTCAACCCCTACACCAATGAATTCGTGCTCGTGTACCTCGATGACATCTTGGCATTCTCCAAGAATGAAGAATACCACGCTAAGCACCTCCGTTTGGTTCTCGACATGCTCCGTGAGCACCGTTTCTATGCGAAGTTCTCCAAGTGTGAATTCTGGCTTGATAAAGTCCTCTATCTTGGCCATATTATCTCTGCCGAGGGCATTTTTGTTAACCCCGAGAAGGTAGAAGCTACTGTGAAGTGGGAACCTCCTCAGAATGTCAAACAACTCTGGAGTTTCCTCGGCCTCGCAAGCTATTGCAGAAGGTTCGTTGAGAACTTCTCCAAGATTTCCAAGCCTCTATCCAACCTGTTGCAAAAGAATGTCAAGTACACGTGGACTCCTGATTGTGATGTGGCATTCAATACACTCAAAGAGAAGCTCATTTATTCTCCGGTACTTACTCCTCCGGATGAGTCCAAGCCTTATGAAGTGTTATGTGATGCTTCATTGCAAGGTCTCGACGGTGTTCTCATGCAAGACAAGAAGATCGTTGCATACAATTCGCGTCAGCTTAAACCAAATGAGAAGAATTACCCCACACATGATCTTGAGCTAGCAATAGTTGTTCATGCCTTGATCACGTGGATACACCTTCTGTTGGTCAGAAAAGTGGACATCTTCACCGATCACAAGAGCCTGAAGTACATCTTCACCCAACCAAACCTTAACCTCCGCCAGACTCGTTGGGTTGAAATGATTCAAGAGTACGATCCAAGCATTGAGTATACTCCTGGCAAGGCCAATGTCATTGTAGATGCCTTGAGCAGAAAGCCTTATTGCAACAGTCTCATCCTCAAACCGTTCGAACTTGAACTTTGTGAATCATTCAGGAAGCTCAACCTCCAAGTTGTCCCGCAAGGATTTCTTGCCAACCTTCAAGTCGCTCCTACCTTTGAAGACCAAATCCGTGAGGCCCAACTCAGTGATGCTATGGTGCAGAAGGTGAAACATAGTATTGCCAAGGGTACTCCAAAGTACAAGTGATATTACATTGATGATAGAGACACTTTGTTCTTTGAAGACAGAATTATGGTTCCCAAAGGTAATCTCAGGAAGCTCATAATGAACGAAGCACATGACTCACTCCTCTCGATACATCCAGGAAGCTGCAAGATGTACCATGACCTCAAGCAATCCTATTGGTGGACTCGCATGAAAAGAGAAATTGCTCAATTCGTGAACGAGTGTGATGTCTGCAGAAGAGTGAAGGCAGAGCATCAACATCCAGCCGGACTCCTTCAACCTCTACCTATTCCCAAGTGGAAATTCGATCACATTGAGATGGATTTCATCACCGGCTTTCCCTAGTCCAAGTGATAGAGGCGAGGGGCCCGATCTTTCGATGAGATGATAAATATCAATTTGGTGAAGACGACTTTTACGATCCGACTACAAACGTGCACGATGTTGCACCTTAGCAATCGCTAAACCAATCTCTAGGGGTTACTGACAATGCCAGAAGCACGATCAGCCTGACCACGAAGGTCTATTCCTGCAGGCAATCAAAGAACAAGCAAGAATATGATAAAGTAATCTAAATATTGCAAATATAAATGAAGTATTGATAAAGGTGGGGATCCGAAAGTGGTCTTCGTCTGGTCATTGGACACAAACGAAGTACACGAAGTTGCATTGGCTAACTTTCAACTAAACAAATCCCAAAGAAAAAGCTACTAGATGGATCTACTTATATAGGAGCAAGGGGTGGCGACCAAGGAGGTGGGAGGACGTCCCAAGGCAGCCAAAAACTAACCCTAAGTCGTACAAGGCTCATGGGCCAAAGTGGAGGTGATGCAACACCTTTGGACTTGTAGTTTGACTCGGATTCTTCTGCAGCGTCAGATTGTTTCGTCGATATATCATCGCTCCGGTCGAATTTGAAGGTTAATCCCATTGGGCTGGAAAGTGTACAAAATCTAGTTTCCAACAAAAAAAGAATCACCCAATTCGGAGTCCGTATGAAGGAGTTCTCGCTGTTTTCAGTCAGGTATGTCTGTGCAGTCCGAATCTGGATGCAGAACGTGAGAGACTTGGACTCTATCTTCTCTTGGCCCAAAAGTGACGTGAGAGAACCTTTTGAACATCACCTAAACTTATCCTTTTCTCTTATCTTCATATGTGGATTGTACAAATGTCCCAGACACCTGGAATTATACATGGCACAAAAGTCTGTGAAGTATTTTTGTCCTGAATGACATAAATAAATTGTTGCATAGTTTGCATTAGAAATCACCTCGCAAATATACATGTATGCAATATTTTTGGTCATATCCAAGGTAGTCATGTCCTCATCATCCTACCTTTCTTGAAAATAAAGCCGTCCTCGGCGTTGCTTAATCTGAAATATGGGTAAGAAAATAGACAAGGTGTACATGTTGTATATGTATATGTCATCCATTTTTACTTCCCTTAATTTTCGCACATATGACACATGTATAGATGAGTAACTTTCGTAATTCATAAAATATAAAGCCAAAATATTATCACAAGAGGTAGAAGGCATGAAAATATTGCAGCTCCGTTTGCACAAATAAGTGAAGCTCTTATTCATATCAAAAGATTGACAATGTTCATCATTAAACCATCCCAACATTAGTGAATAAACCTTACTTGCATGAAATTCACAGGTTACAACATGCTTAAATAAGCAAACATGCAATAAGTCATTTGACATAGAATCGTCACCAAGATTAGAGGTCATATCAAAATGATTAAACATTGGCATAATTATTTTCAAATGTATTTTATCCAAATCTGATTTATTCTCTGATTCACATGATTCTATTGCATCAACAGTTAATTCAATGGGTGCACTTAAAATTGTTGGTATTTCAGTTGTTTGATCACATGACGCATTCATGATAGTAACATGATTATCTAAACTAGGTGGTGTGCTCAAATCAACAGGTAATTCAATACATGAAGTATTCAAGTTAACTAGATATGCATCATCCTCATGTGAAGTTATATCATCCTTGTTTTTACTGTTACCTTGTCGCAAAGACATAGCTGATGTAGGTACAGACGATGACAATGTACAATACACTTTAGATGATGGCGCGCTCACAATCGGAGGTGTGGCTGCTCTAGTAGGTGCAATGGTGGAGGAACCAACCGGTGGTGGTGAGCATGAACTGGAATAGTAGTTGTTGTAGTCACACAATGCATCCTCCTGTATTTGTCTCTCAAAGGTACAAGCACGAACATACATACCAGTAATGCAACGAGGAATATACTGAAATCTTGCGCGAATATCATGGTGCAAACCACCAAAAAATCTATTCATTGTATCATCCTCAGATTCTTCTATGTCACAATGATGCATATAAGATTTGAACTCTTGGTAGTAAGCATGAACACCGTTTCTGCCTTTTTTAATTGTTCCAATTTACGAAGCAATTCACGGCGATAGTAAGGAGGAAAAAATTGTTGTCTCATTACAGCTTTCAAATCTTTTCAAGTTGTGGGTTGGTTATTAATATTTTTCTTACAGTGTACACTCCACCGAACAGAAGAAAAACCAGTAAATGCTCTAGTGACAGCTCGTACTCTCTCAAGTTCAGAGAAATCATTACTAGCAAAAAATTGTTCTACCTCAAACTCCCAAGCAAGATAAATAGCAGGATTAAATCTACCCTCAAATGAAGGTAAATAGATAACCTGACCGTGTGCATGTGTGTGTTGTCCCACGTCTCGTGATGGTGAAGATGTATCCATCATCCAAGAACTTCTGTCTCTGGTACCTGTCATGATTAGTAGAAACAAGAAACAAAATTCAAGAATAATGTTCCTATGAACTACTAGGATCTGGTGGTAAAACGCTCATAGTAAAGCAAAGATCAATATCTTACAAGTTTTTACCATGCAGTAGGTGGTGATAGGCAACCAGCGGTGTCAAATAACTCCAAAGACTGAGTAAAGTGATTGCCAGGTGAACGTACTTAAACACGGTGTAGAAATATGTGGAGCTGGGTTAGCTTTATATATGATGGCAAACGATTAGCAATAATCAATTCAGAGATGCAATGTTGAATAAACGCTCAACGACGGTACTGTGCTGGTCCTAGACTAGACCGTGCTAGAGACGCGAGCCTAGAACACTAATGTGGTCACGGGGTAGCACAACGAGCATCAAGAAACGATATGAAGTAGCTCTCGATAGCAAGATGTAAGTGAAAATCACAATGGCAGTAAAGATAATGATGAAAAACAACCGCCAAGCAGGATATACAACAACTCTCTCTCCAACTTTCCTCTTGAAAAGTTTGAGCCAATTTTATGATAATTTTGTCTACAGAATGCTACTGACTCAAGCTTTCAAATGCAAAAAGAATCGCTCAATTCCGAGTTGATATGAGGTGTCAAAAAATTCTAAAACTAGCCTGAAAAACTGGAACAAGCTGTGTTCGCGAACTTCGGAGGGCAAAAAGACCTATTTAGAAGCCGATTTTGGGGTGCAAAATATTAAATTAGCTCCTGCAACTATTCAGATGCGGCTCGTCGCTAGCTTTAATTTGAGTACTTGTGGAGCTAAAACAGACTTCGTATGGGAAAGATATGCCCGTTTTACTGAAGAGGGTACAAAATAGATTCCAATCCAAATTCAGCTACGGGATTGAGTCTAAATAGATCTGAATTTGCAGTTTTTTTCTCTTACTTTTTCTTTCTTTTTCTTTCTCTCCTTTTTTTCTCTGACTTTTTTTTAACTTTTTTTATCTCTGCCTTTTTTCGTCTCCCTCTTTCCAAGACAAACTAGATAAGATGCGGATTGGATTAAGCGAAGATGAGAACGGCCTCAAGTATGATTGTGACAATGAACGATGGGTAGCACGAGGTGGAAATTGATGGATGAGGTGGTGGACAGCGGAATGGATAACGATGCAGCGGCGACGTGACTAATGTGAACAGAACTCAAAACTCTAAACGAACTAGACACTAAGACCAGCAACTCGACACGACGGTGCAACCGATAATTCAATAATGCAAACAATGAAAAGAAAATTGCAAAGGCTCAGACTGGCTTGGACAAAGGATGAACATATCTAACTTTTTTTTGGCCTTTTTCTTGGACAATAGGTAAGAAAATAAATCTAATCTAGATAAAATAAGAAATTCGCATCGAGCAACCTGAAAACTGATACCACTTGATAGAGGCGAGGGGCCCGATCTTTCGATGAGATGATAACTATCGATTTGGTGGAGACGACTTTGATGATCCGACTACAAACGTGCACGATGTTGCACCTTAACAATCACTAAACCAATCTCTAGGGGTTACTGACAATGCCAGAAGCACGATCAGCCTGACCACGAAGGTCTATTCCTGCATGCAATCGAAGAACAAGCAAGAATATGATAAAGCAATCTGAATATTGCAAATATAAATTAAGTATTGATAAAGGTGGGGATCCAAAAGTGGTCTTGGTCTGGTCGTTGGACACAAACGAAGTACACGAATTGCGTTGGCTAACTTTTAACTAAACAAATCCCAAAGAAAAAGCTACTGGATGGATCTACTTATATAGGAGCAAGGGGTGGCAGCCAAGGAGGTGGGAGGACGTCCCAAGGCAGCCGAAAACTAACCCTAGGTCGTACAAGGCTCACGGGCCCAAGTGGAGGTGATGCAACACCTTTGGACTTGTAGTTTGACTCAGATTCTGCTGCAGCATCAGATTGTTTCGTCGATATCTCAACGCACCGGTCGAATTGGAAGGTGAATCCAATTGGGATGGAAAGTGTACACAATCTAGTTTCCAACAAAAAAAAAAGAATCACCCAATTCGGAGTCCGTATGAAGAAGTTCTTGCTGTTTTGAGTCAGGTATGTCTATGCAGTCCGAATTTGGATGTAGAACGTGAGAGACTTGGACTCTATCTTCTCTTAGCCCAAAAGTGACGTGAGAGAACCTTTTGAACAACACCTAAACTTCTCTTTTTCCCTTATCTTCATATGTGGATTGTACAAATGTCCCATACACCTGGAATTAGACATGTCACAAAAGTCTATGAAGTATTTTTGTCTTGAATGACATAAATAAATTGTTGCATAGTTTGCATTAGAAATCACCTCACAAATATACATGTATGCAATATTTTTGGTTGTATCCAAGGTAGTCATGTCCTCATCACCAAGCGAGGAAATGATGCTATCATTGTGGTGATTTACAAGCTCACTAAAGTGGCTCATTTCCTTCCAGTCAAGGAATCCATCAACGCAGCACAACTGGCAGAGCTGTACACCTCCAGAATTGTCTGTTTGCATGGTATCCCTCAAGTAATCTCCTCAGATCGTGGAAGCTTGTTCAGTTCCAAATTTTGGGATTCCTTTCAGTCAGCTATGGGTACCAAGATTCGCTTCAGCACAACTTTTCACCCTCAGACTAGTGGTCAAGTCGAAAGAGTGAACCAAATTCTTGAAGATATGCTCAGGGCATGTGTAATCTCCTCCGGGATGAAATGGGAATATTGCTTTTCATTTGCCGAATTCTCCTACAACAACAGCTTCCAAGCAAATGCAGGCAAAGCACCATTTCAAATTCTCTATGGCAGAAAGTGCCATACCCCTCTCAACTGACCCGAGACAGGTGAACGTCAACTCCTTGGAAATGATTTGATCTCAGAGGCCGAAGAGATGTGCAAAATCATACGTGAGAATCTCAAAGCCGCGCAATCGCGCCAGAAGAGCTACTATGAGGGCAAACACCGAGATTTGGCCTTCTACATTGGAGATCATGTCTATCTCCGTGTTTCTCCCATGAAGGGCACTGAGAGGTTCAGTATCAAGGGCAAGCTTGCTCCAAGATACGTGGGTCCTTTCAAGATAATTGGCAAGAGAGGCGATCTAGCCTACCAACTCGAGCTTCCCTCCAAGTTGGCAAATGTGCACGATGTGTTTCACGTGTCACAACTCCGCAAGTGCTTCAAGACGCCCGAATGCACAATTCCTTTCGAAGAGATTGATCTTCAGCAAGACTTGTCTTATCTTGAGCACCCCGTTGCTATCCTTGAAATAACTGAGCGCAAGACCCGCAACAAGTCCATCAAATTCTTGAAAGTGAAGTGGTCACACCATACCGACTGAGAAGCTACATGGGAACGAGAAGACCATCTCCGTTCCCAGTATCCCGCTTTCTTTCAGTCCTAGATCTCGGGACGAGATCTTTTTGTAGTGGAGGAGAGTTTGTAACGCCCCGGATGTAATACTTCCTTATATGGAAATATATGCATCGTTGACTTAATCAATTCCATTCTGGGGTCTTCCTTCATTTCGGGTTTCTTCGTTTTTTCCTTGTGCGTGTGTTGCATGTCACCATGTCATTTTCATTATGTGCATTGCATTGGCATAGTCTCATTTGCATCCGTGCGTAGTTGCATCGTCTCCATTCTCTACGTTGTCTGTTTCGAATTCCGTCTCTCTCACACGGCACCCGCCGCACCTCTCAAGCCTTTGTTTCGTGAGTGGGTTAAGAATATCCTCAGAATGGGTCGAGAGTTGTCGAGTGGTCTTGCTTTATCACCGGTAGACCGCCTGTCAAGTTTCGTCTCGTTTGGAGGTCGTTTGATACTCCAAAGGTTAACCACGTGGGCCGAAAACCCCTTTCTATCTTAGCCTAACACCCCTCCACAACAGCCCACTAGTCCAGCACAACCACCTCCATCCTCTCGGTCGTTGGATCGTGATCGCGTGGGCGAAAACCGCACCTTATTTGGACACTCCTAGCTCCCTTTACATATAAATATGCCCATCTCCCACGAAATCCGGATCAAACCCTAGCAATTCGTCCCACCTCGGCGCCGGACACGTCCGGATCGCACCGGACGCGTCTGTCCGCCACCCCGCAGCCTATCAGCTTGCGCCACATGGCCCCGCGCCGCCGGCCTCTCTCCCCCGTGCCACTGAGCCCGCCAGGCCCGTGGGAGGCCCTCCGGCCCGTCTCCCGCCGCCAGCTCACCCCGAGTGCCTCGACCGCTCCACGCTGCCCGCGCTCGGCCGCCGTCGCCGCGGACCTCCGCCCCTCCGCGCGGACGACTGACGCCGCCATCACCTCCGGTCGCCGCGTCTCCTCCCGCCGGCGCCGCCCCGACCGCCCGCTAGCCGCCCGCCGGTCTTCTCCGCCGCCGGTACCGCGCACCTCCCCGTCGACCCCGTCGCTCCCGCCGGCCGAGCCCGTCCAGATCTGGGCGGGTGGATGAGATCCACCCGTCCCACGATCCCTCCGTCCCGCTCTCCTCGTCCCACGTTGAATTTTCGCGAGGTGAAATTTCACCAAGTCCCGGATCTGCATTATATTCATGCCCTCTTCATCATGTCTCAACTTTGTGCTTGGTGGTCCGTTTTGCGTGCATAATATGTCAAAATGTTCGTCTCGAAGTGCTCTACATGTTAGCATCAGTTTAATGCATGTTAGGGTTCATCTAGATGTCTTAATTTTCGTTGCAAGACTGCTTCATGATGTTACTGTTTCAGCACTAGTTGTTTGTTAACAATTTGTTGGCATGTTCGTGAGGTCGTAACTTTGTGCATGTTGGTTCAAATGGAGTGTATGATATGTCAAAATGTTCGTCTTGTGATGCTCTTCATGATGGATGCATTTGTATGCATGTTAGGTTGCATTATGCCATGTTTAACCCTGTTGCAAAAGTGCATGTGGCTGATAAGTTTCTGAACTTGTTATGAGATGATGATTTGTCTTTTTCATGTGAATTAATCCATGTGTCATATGAGCTAGGTGTCAACATGAGTTTTGCTCTTTGGAATGTGCTCTACATGATAGATTTATTTTCATGCCATGATATTTCTTGAGATGAGTGTATCAATCTTGTTAACATGCCATCGTGAAGTTGAATTTCTGCTAAGGCTGAATCTGTTAATTTTTATGCCATGTTTCCATGAGGCTACCGTCATTGTTGTGCATGGTTAGAGTTGTCCAGTGGGTGTTCCTTGATGTATATGTTTTGCTCTAGCTATCCATGCTCTTGTTTGCCATGATGGCTTGCTGTAGCTTATTGTTTTGATGCTCTCAAGTTGCTATAAAATGTTTCTGTCAGCCTGTTATCAGCAATTTCAGTTTTTTCATGTGAATAGCTAGTGTTCTATGCATCATATGACCATGTTTCTGCCATGAGTAGCTTCACAAACATGTATTCTTGCTGTTGGTAACATTCACATGCCATGCTATGCTTTGAGATGAGTTGCACAAGCTTGCAAACATGCCTACTTGTCGTTGTTGCTGCCATGCCTTGTAATTTTCACTAAGTCTGAGAAATCTATTAACTTATTGAATCTTGCCATGCTTGTTTAATTGTGTTCTAATTGTGTTCCAGTAAGTTTTTGGGCATGCTCTGAGTACATACTTGTTGAGAATCATGTCTATTTCACATCCATGCCTTTTTTTCTTCATGTTTGGCTTCCGTAGCATAGTTATACCTTGCTCCGAAGATGCCATGTTGCTGTTAACTGGAGTTTTGCATTGCATCTTGTTTTGCTTGCCATTTGCGAACCGTGCATCCGTTTCCCATGATCTTTATATCGATTTCGACCGAAATCTTCCCCTCTATCCAGTGGCTTGCTTCGTTTTCCAAGATGAAGCCATTTCCATCATCTTCTCCTTTAGGCTCGAGAGCATCCTCATGCATACGCACATCATACTTGCACCCCATGACATGTCTTGCATCATGTTGATTGTGCATTGCACCATGATTTATCTTGTACCGTTGTTGTGCTCTTGTGTTGGGTAGAGCCAGGAGCCGATACCAAGTTCGAGGATCTTGTCGAGACTGTGTTTGAGGAGCCATCTTACCATCCCACCGAGGACTTACCAGGCAAGATGACCGTTCCGCGATATCACCTATATCTTTGCCTTGCTAGTTGTCTCGCTCTATAGTTATGCCTCGATGCCTATTCTTGTCTTATCAGCCTCCTATGTTGCCGTGAAACACTCTAACCGCCTTCCTAGCAAACCGTTGATTCGCTAAGTATGCTTTTGCTCATCCCCTCTTATAACGTTGTTAGTTGGAGGTGAAGTTTGAAGATTGCTCCATGTTCAGACTTGTTTGGGATAACACAATATATATCTTAATTAAATTAATGCACATATATATTGGTAATGGGTGGAAGGTTTGGCCTTCTGCTTTATGGTTTGTTCCACTCATGCCACCTTAGGACCCGATAAACCGGTGTTATGTTCCTTGATATTGCGTTCCTAACACGGTTGGGGTTTATGGGCCCCCCTTCATAATTCGCACTGCTTAAAGTTTGTCCAGCAAGGCCCAACATTGGTACTACATTTGCCTAACAACTAAAACTTGCATAGGGAGTTATAAACCCGAGTTCTTAATCAACAACCCGGGCCAGTGCTCCTCATGAGTGTTGGTCCAAACTGGGTGGACTGCAGGGCCGCCTCGGGGAAACTCGAGGTATCTGGTATTTACCTGTAGGCTGACCTATCCGGTTGTGGCTTGAGACGAGATACACGCGGCTACTATCAGGGTGTCGGCATGTCGGGAGGTCTTGTTGGATTAGTTTTACCTTTGTCAAAAATCTTGAGCACTGGATTCCAAGAATACTCGGGTCTTCCCAACATGGAGTTGCGACTTCGCGGATCGTGAGCTTGTGATGGGCTAAGTTGGGACACCCCTGTAGGGTTATGAACTTTCGAAAGCCGTGCCCGCGGTTATGTGGCAGATTGGAATTTGTTAATATCCGATTGTAGATAACTTGACACCATATCCTTAAAAATACACTACCTGTGTGAGTACCGTGATGATCTCTTTTCGAAGGGGTTTCGGAAAGTGAACACGGTGGGGTTATGCATGAACGTGAGTAGCTAGGATCACTTCTTGATCAACTTTGGCGACCGTTGGCACATATTCTCATCTCGCTCTGAATTCATAAGCTAGTTTCTTAGTGCTTGCTGCAAACACTTTATTACCTCTCCACACCTAAAGGCTTTGTTAGTTTTGATACCCGTGAGTGGATTGCTGAGTCCTTGTGACTCACAGATTACAAAACACACCAGATGCAGGTACATCCGAGAACGTAGTAGGAGATGGCTCAGAACTTCATTGGGAGTTCGATGAAGAGCGTGGTTGTTTCTATGTTACGTATCTCGGCGATCAGTAGTGGTTCCTACTAGGGGCGACCAGGACTTGTGTTTGTGGTATCTTTTCTTGTTTGGATTTCGTCCATAGTCAGACCCTGTGTTATTTGGATGGCTGTATGCTATTGTATTCATTGTGTGACGTGGCGAGTGTAAGCCAACTATTTTACTCTTTCATCCCCTGTTCTTTTACATGAGTTGTGCAAAGATACCACACTTGCGATCATTCCAGAATGCGCTTATGTCTCTAAGTCGTGCCTCGACACGTAGGAGGTATAGTCGCATCCTGGGCATTACATCACGCTCGTCACCATTCGAGGCTCCACCGCGCAACCCCACAAGCGGTAGTGCAACATAGCCCTCTAGGGCGGCTCTCCCACAACACCCGCAGGGAAGGCACACGCGCCCGCCGCCGCCGCCGCTATGAATCCGGTCCGGGCCGCCGGTGAAGAAAGGAAAGGTATCCAGTGTGAAACACGAGAAGGCCACCGCAAAATCTACCCCGCCAACACCTCCACCGATTCCCCGGCAAGAGCTACCACGAGGATGCGCACCACTGCCCCCGAGGTGTTCGACAAAATGTGCGCAAGGTATGATACTTCGATTTCTACTAGTTTTTTCACTTTTCGCCATTGTGCTTGTTCATGACTTATTGAGCAAAATTGTAGCGCCAGTTTGCATGATGCGACTTCCGAGTTTGTGCACTTGTTGGACAACAACACCATCGACATCGATCAAGCCTCGATCAGTGATTACAGTTACAATGAGATGGATAGTGGCGTGCACGGTCATGGTGAGGAAGAAGATGTGGTGGAGGAGTTTGAGGAAGGGGTGTTCAACCAAGTGCGAGCAAAAGTGCTCACTAGATCGAAGAACTACACGCAATTGGAAGATCAAATCTTAGCTTGGAAATCAGCGTCTCTTGATGTGTGCATCGACACTGACCAAACCGCCAAGCAGTATTGTCAAAGGATAGAGGGTTGGTTCTTTCGCATGATGGAAAAGTATCCCAATAGGACGCCACACACCTTTAGGTCACTCCAAGGTCACTGGGACGTGATGAAGCCGTTGATGCTTTCTTGGAGCAAGTTGGCAATGCAACTCCAAGTGGTACCGTTGAATCCGATTATGTGAGTTTGTTTTCACTTCCAAAGTTATGCAAATCATTTGTAGGTGTCGGAGTGGTTGTATAATTTGACATTGTTTTCATTTCATAGGAGAAAATTGCGTAAGAAAGGTACAAGGACATGGAAGCTTCCATTCGCAACTCATTTCAACTAGAGCATTGTTGGAAATTTTCTTCCAAATAGCGAGAAGTGGAAGTTGATTGAGAAAGAATCCCCACTGAAGAGAGGTGTACTCACCAAGATGGATAATGATGATGGCCCAAAAGACAAGAACAAGCCCGATGGAAACAAGATGGCCAAGGACAAGATCAAGAGGAAAATAGAGGCATCAAGCTTGCGGGACAAGATAGATGCCATGGTGCAATCAAATGAGTTGATGGTAGCCAAGACGTTGGAGGCAAAGAAGGAGCTGACCGAGAAGAAAGCGCAAGAAAAGCAAGAAAATTGTCAATTACTCAAGGAAGAGGGGTTGCGCAAGGCCGCCATTGAGGAGAGAAAATCCCTTGCCGAGAAGAACAAGGCCTTGTCCAAGCTTCTTGCCGAGGAGAACAAGATCATGACTATTAACCGCAATGATATGGATGACCTCACCAAAGAATGACATGATATGGCAGGGAGAGAGATCTTGAAGAGAAGGATGCTAGCGGTGACGGGTGATGGCTTGGATGCCGGTGGGGGAATCAGTGGCGGTGGAGGAGAGTGATGATGTTGATGATGATGGTGATGGAGGTGGTGGTGGCTTCGGTAGCGGTCGTGGAGAGCGATGATGATGATGATGGTGGTGATGAAGGTGGTGGTCGCTTTTGCATGAGGTTCTTTTGCGTCATGATTGAAAACCATGCTTAATTTCGGTGCAAACTATATTTGATTGTTCGAATTTGAAGCCAATCATCGGAACTACGGTCAAATTGTCTAATTTGATTTTTCTTGCTTGCGGACTGGTGTGGGCTGCGGCCGAACAGACTCCGCAAAGCGAAACTGTAACACAAAATATTAGCGAATATTTAATATTCTGTTTTACAATTTTGTTTTGCGGGGTCTATTCGACCGCAGCCAGTGCCAACCCGCAAACACGTTTTTCGCAAACTGTAACGCATTAATGATTCGCGATATAAAGAGTTTGCTAGAGATGCTCTTACTTCACAAGAAGGAGTGGGTGCTCATGGCCTTTAGATGCAACCCATTTGAGATTGTCTCGGAATTTCTTCAACGGATTTGGTTGACAACCTACTGGACCCCTATGTTTTCCGATGCATAAGGCTCATTTTTCTACGTCCCTTTTCTTACCCTTAGGCAACCACTGGAGGTATTTTATTTGTCAATCTTTATTGTACCCGAATGACGAAAAAACAGTGAGGTTTAGCGGATGCATGCTGGTTGTAATGGGGAGTATCATATACTAGTATCATGCATATGATACTAGTGTATGATACTGCCTCCCTAATGCATAGTATCATATATTAGTATCAAGTAGTACTCTATTTATTGCCACGCATGACACATACTACTATAGTATTTATTATGATACAGTATCATGATATGATACTCAACCATCTCTTTCTTCATTTAATTCTATGACACCTCATCAAAATTGTCTAGTTGGCATGCATGATACTAGCTATGATACTACCATTACGACCAGCCTCAACTCACCCCTGCTTGCATCCTGAAATAAGAACCCGTACTTCTGAAAAAAAGAACACACACATCAGTTTTAAAAAATAACGAATTTTTATTAGTACTTATATATTATAGTTTGTAAAACCAAACTGGATGGGCGGTTCAACCAGAAAACCGGAACCGACACCTTTCCCTGTTTTTTAAGGTGTATTTATTGTTGAGTGAGAATGTGACACCCCGAGATCAACGGTCTAGATGCCTTCCTTTTTTTCGTTCTTGACGTGCATTTATTTTGTTTGTTGCATACTCATAATCATTTTGCATATTTCATTCCTATATGTTGATGCCATGACCATGTTGAGTGCTTTGTCATATTCTGCTTCTTGTTTCATGATCATCATTGTTTACATTACATTGTGCCTCTTGTCATTTATTACAATCGATCATGATCAACATGTGCATTGCACTATTAATAATGTTGTGGTTTTCTCTATGTATGTGGTTTGAGATGAACCCCCTTGCTATCTCTCTCAAATCTATCCATGCACCATCTTCTTATTCTTCCTCCTCTTCTTTTACTTCTTTATGCAAGTGAGTTCTTGATGCCTCCATTAATGTTCAATGTTTGCAAATAAATCTTGCACCATGCCTTATACCTCTCTGTTAAGTTTCATCCTTTTTGGAGTTGTTTTGGTTGGAATCAAAATTGCCTCCAGTTTGAAATTAATTCAAACTTGTGATAATTTTCATTCTCTAAAAGTTCCCAAAGCAATTTATTCAAATGATACATAAATCCAGGACCCCAAATATATTTTCTTCTCATTCTACTTTATTGCCAAGCTCTCTGGCCTTTTCTTGCTTTTCTGTTTGCAGGAAATATTTAAAAGAAAAGAGCAGGTCATTACTAACGCAGCACATGGGCTTCCTTGCTCTAGCACCAGCCCACTTGGGCCTCCTCCTTACCTGGCCAGCCCATAGCCAGCGCCAGCCTCCTGTGGTAATAGCCACGCTGGACAACCAGCCGGAACCCACCCGCAGCGTCTCTCCCTCCGTGCCTTTTTTTCCTCCTCTCGTCTCTCCCCTCACAGTAAAACGAGGCCATGGTGCCCACATAGCCACCGTGGCCGAGCCACGCCCGCGCCTCCCTCCTATAAAGCCCCGCGCCCTAGGGTGATACGTCTCCAACGTATCTATAATTTTTGATTGTTCCATGCTATTATTTATGAAGTATTGGATGTTTAATGGGCTTTACCATTCACTTTTATATCATTTTTGGGACTAACCTACTAACCCAAGGGCCCAGTCCAGATTGTTGTTTTTTGCCTATTTTATGGTTTTGCAGAAAAGGAATATCAAACGGAGTCCAAACGGAATGAAACCTTCGCGAGAGTTATTTTTGGAGGAAATCATGCACGAAAGACTTCAAGGCCAAGCCAGGGGACAGAGGGGCCACCCTCGATGGTGGGGGGCGCGCCCCCCTGCCTCGAGGGCAACCCGTGTGGCCCCCGGTGCCCCCCTTCCTCCTATATATATATCTATGTACCCCAGAAACTCCAGATGCAGAGAGAAAACCCTAATTCCACCGCCGTAGCTTCTGTTCCCGTGGAGATCCCATCTTGGAGCCTGTTCCGGGAGGGGGATCCATCACGGAGGCCTTCATCATCATCATCATCATCATCGCCCTCACCATGAGTTGTGAGTACTTTACCTCAGACCTTCGGGTCCATAGCTAGTATCTAGATGGCTTATTCTCTCTCTACGGATCTCAATACAAAGTTCTCCTCGGTCTTCGAGGAGATCTATTTGATGTAATCTCTTTTTGCGGCGTGTTTGTCGAGATCCAATGAATTGTGAGTTTATGATCAAGGTTATCTATGAAAGATATTTGGTTCTTCTCTGAACTTTTTATGTGTGCTCATAATATCCTTGCAAGTCTCTTCGAATTATTGGTTTGGTTTGGCCTACTAGATCTATAGTGCTTGCAATGGGAGAAGTGCTTGGATTTGGGTTCAATCTTGCGGTGTCCTTTCCCAGTGACAGTAGGGGCAGCAAGGCACGTATTGTATTGTTGCCATCGAGGATAAAAAGATGGGGTTTTCATCATATTGCCTGAGTTTATCCCTCTACATCATGTCATCTTGCTTAGGGCGTTACTCTGTTCGTATGAACTCAATACACTAGATGCATGCTGGATAGCGGTCGATGTGTGGAGTAATAGTAGTAGATGCAGAATCGTTTCGGTCTCCTTGTCTCGGACGTGATGCCTATATACAATGATCATGCCTAGATAGTCTCATAATTATTCACTTTTCTATCAATTGCTCGACAGTAATTTGTTTACCCGCCGTAGAATATCGCTACCATGAGAGAAGCCACTAGAGAAAACTATGGCCCTCGGGTCTATCTTTATCTTATTAGTTTCCCGTCAACTTATGCCGCCGTTGTTTATTTTCTTTATTTAATTTTTGTTTCTATACCAAAAATACCAAAAATATAATTATCATCTCTATCAGATCTCACTATCGTAAGTGAGCGTAAAGGGATTGAAAACCCCTCATCCCGTTGGCTGCGAAGTTCTTATTTGTTTATGTAGGTGCGAGGGACTGGCGCGTGGTCTCCTACTGGATTGATACCTTGGTTCTCAAAAACTGAGGGAAATGCTTACGCTACTGTGCCACATCTCCCTTTCCTCTTCGAGGGAATACAACGCAAGCTCAAGAGGTAGCAAGAAGAATTTCTGGCGCCGTTGTCTGGGAGGCTTACGCAAAAGTCATATACCAAGTACCTATCACAAACCCTTATCCTTCGCATTACATTTATTTGCCTCTCGTTTTCCTCTCCCTCACTTCACCTTTGCCGTTTATTCGCCCTTCTTCCGTCGTGTGTTTTTCGTTCACTTGCTTCCTGTTTGCTTGTGTATTGATTGCTTGCCCTCATGTGTGTGGGGACCCCGACTCAAGAGTCGAGATCACCGAATGCACGTGTACAGTGATCCTAGAGATCAATGCTCACTGAACACACAGAAGCTGAATAACAAGAGTCTTACATCCATACATACCGTCTTACACAAATTATGACCATTATGGCCAAGTATTACATAGATAAAGCCTCAAGGGCTGAATAGCAAATAAACTCGAATAGCGGAAGTCTTCGTAGATACGTAGAACCCATGCCATCTGCCTTAACCCTATAGGCATTCTGACTGGGAAAGCGTCCTAGTTCGCATGTTCATCTACATAGAATTCTTCTTCATATTCCTGCTCCTCCATGCCTGGCCAATTAAATAACCAGTGGCAAGCCAATGAGTACTTTGAATGTATTCGCAAGCAACCCATGATTTGGTTCAAGGTAACAATGCAATTGTACAACAATGAGCAACCTAGCTACAAGCTAGATTAAATATTCTACCATTTGTGAAACATGCATCAATGTACTTGGGTAACCTCGCAGACAGGTTACAGATATCAACATGAATAGAGTTCAATTTATTATCAACGAGTCAAGTCACCACCTTGACTCACTCACACACATACTTTCCCCGAGATTGTAAAATTCTGGACATAGTTTAAGTAGCACCTCCCAACTGTCCATGACTGTGGACACGACTATTCGAATAGTTTTACACTCTTCAGAGGTTGCGCACTTTACCCACAAGATCCGAGAAGCTTTCGTGTCACCCATGATCTCGCAGTACCTCATGTACTCGGGGGAAGCACCCGGTCATTACCTTTCCCAAGACGACACTAACATAGGGTCCACTCGTTGGTGCACGGCCCTCGTGTACAAACGATAGATCATGGGACTTGCCCTTTTTACAATGTCACGCATACACGAAGGGACCAACAGTGTGTCCGGTGCCCTGTAAAAACAGTCATGGTCGCCTATCCAAGCACGACCCCGTCTTGGGAGTGACCTCAAGTCTCCCCCGTCACTAGTGATGTGGGCACCATGCTAGTATCAGCCTAAGTAATCAATAATGCCCCGTCCCATAAGGGGTAGAGTGGTTGCACATGTTTGGTTGGGACAAGTAATCACACATAAATCTAATCCATCATTTTATCCACACACGAGAACTTTCTTGGCACACCACTTCTTCCTCAAGTGATGAACTTAACTCAACATCACCCTCGGGCATTAGGGGCACCCGATGGGGTTTTCGAAAAGAATGCAACCACGAAGGATTCATGGCACATATGCATCACTATGCATCATAACTAATCTTTTGTCATTGCATCTAAGCACATGGTAAAGATCATGAGTAGGGGTATGCATCATGTGGTGGCTCTCAACAAGTTTGCCACCGTCACTCTTTATCATCATGCTTTCAGAAATAAAAGGGTTCCGAGGAACAAAGGGGTATCATGGTCAAAGGGCTGCTTGCCTGGATTGGCTTGGTCTTCAAGGTCTTCAAATACTTCCCCTCCTTCTTCTTCAGCAACTTCGTTAAACACGATATCTAATCGTCGCAATAAATAACGAGAAAATAAGATAATAATAAAAACAGAAAAATCAAAGTGCTAATAAAAATGTCAACTTATTTTTATAAAATACTAGAGGGAAACTAAGATGGCAAAAATTCTTAGTTTGGGATTTGGAGTGACAAAATGGGGTATATGAATTTTTGAACAGAGGTTTTAGTGTTCACATTTAAATTTAAATTTGAACAGAACAGGAAAGGTTAATGGATATGGGTGAAAGTGATATCATCAAATAGGTTGGAATTTTACAAGCTTTTAGGAACTGGAATTAATTTAATTGGATAAATATTTAATCCTGTGGAATTATTTGAAAAACCTACAGAAAAGAAAAGGAAAAGGGCTACTGTGCAATTGGGCCAGAACGGCCATAGTGCAGCAGGCCCAGAGGAAACAGCCCAGCCTGCTGGTGCCTGCGCGCGCGCCAGGTTTCAAACTTGACGGGCGGGGCCCAGGCGTCAGCGAGAGGGAAGATAGACGAGAGAGAGGAGAGATTGACATGCGGGGCCCGCCTGTCATCCCTAACCCTCTGGCACAGGGCCGGCGAGCTCACCGGTGGCGATTCGGTGCACGGCAGGGCGAGCTAAGGGTAGGGACGGAGTCAGCGTGGAGTCGCCGTTCGGGTGGTGGTGGAGGCAGTCGCCGGAGTGGCCTGGTTCGCCGGCGACGAGGAGGGACGGCGGAGAGGCGTCGGATGGTGGATGCTCCGGCCGTTTCCGGATGCTGCAGAGAGGGGAAACGAGAGGGAAATGATCAGCGAGGCTTGGCGGTTTCAGATCGAACAAGAGGAGCGGCGGGGAGGGTCTGTACCGAGTGGATGACGGCGAGCCACCGCGGCGGAGCTCGAGCTCGATCTCGAGCTCGAGAGCTTTTGGGAGAGAGCTGGGAGTGCAGGGGGCTCTTGAGTGAGCTCAGAGGCGACTGATGGAGAGGAGAGGGCTCACGGAGGCCTTTATACAGGCGGGCGGCGGTCCACCGAGGAGGTGTGCGCCGGCGAGCTCGTTGTGGTCGCTACAGGCCATGGGGGCTCGTCGGGGCGTGTCTGGGGTGTTTGTGGGTGTCGTTCATGACCAGAGAGGGGAAGAGAAGGAGCGGGGGAAGGCTCCAGAGACTCGCGCGTGTGAAGCCGGAGATTGGAGCTCGCGGGCGGCCGGCGCGCGTGCGAGGGAGACCACAGGAGGGAGAAGGAGGAGGGGGACAGGGCCGAGGCGCGTCGTGGACGTCGAGGCACCTCGACTGGCGCAAGGGGGAGGCTCTAGGTGGTCGGGCGCTGCTGATTGGAGGTGGCTACAGTGCGGGTGCGCACTGTAGCGCGCTCTGGAGCACGCCAATTGCATGCCAGGGCATGTCTTTGGCTTGCTGGGCGCGGCCACTTTGTCTGGGGGTCAGGTGAGGAGTAAACAAGAGGGTGGTGGCCTTGGATGCCCTGGGGAACCAGTAGGAGAGGAGAGAGGTAAAAGAAGAGGGAGAGAAGGGCTGTCCAGGGAGGTAAAATGAGGGTTTTCACCCCTCAATCATTGAGCTCTGGTCATGGGAGAGTTACTGGAGGTAGGAGAGGACTAGGAGGAGCTGTGGTAAAAAGCCTGGCTCAAGGAGAACAAGGGAAGAGGTGGAAGTAGTAACTTTGGAAGATCACCAGAAGGTGTTTGATGTGCTTTTGAGCAATCAAATGATTTCCATTTGACATGAGACTTAACAGGATCAAATGGTATATGGAAATAGGGTGTTCCACCAAGTTTGGGCTCATTTGAAGAAACTTGCCAATGTAACTTTGGTGAACCCTAGAAATCAATAGAAATAGTACCACCAAGTTTGAGTTAAGCAAATCATCCCTCCTTGATGCACCACTTGGTGTAGTGTCATCATTTGGGGTTGGGATCATGCCCACAAAGTTTGAAGTCCCAAGTAAAAAGTTGGTAATGTAAAGTTGTTCAAATTTGAATCTGAACAGAAATGGTTTTGGGGTACTCTGATCAAGTTACCCTTCTCGAAAACTTGTGCCATTTGGTCTAGAT
>LR738715.1:536052077-536081219 GCA_902687465.1 Secale cereale
GGGGGTGGTGGTGGTGGAGCTTGGTCGTGGGTTTGGTCTTGGCCGGCCTCGGATTGGGCGGATGCTCCGGCTTCGGGCTGCTGGGTAAAGGTACCAGTACGAGTTACAACAGGCATCCTATTGGAGCGGTAAAGGTCTCATGATTTGGAATGAAGAGAGAAAGCAATAAAGATGGGTGCCTAGTAAGGGGGTGGGTGTGACACTAATCATTTTCATGCAAGGGCCAAAAGGGCCAAACACATTCATTAAAATCCAAATGGGTGATGCAGTCGTTTACATATTCCCGAAGGGAAGATACGACGTTCATCCAAACACAACAAAAGCAAATACTAGATGGCTTCATATGAACCATACAAGGACTCGACTTCGCATAGGGGTTACACGACCTATCCTACCGTAGAGGTCACGAGCTGGCATATCCGAGTTGCGAATAATGCCTAAGCGGCGGAATGCTCGGTCGCGTATTCGGGCTCTTCTGGGTCTTCCTCCTTGTCTTCATCTGTCTGGGCCCCCTATCACTTGAGGGTGTGGGGAGTGGAAGAGTTGGATACGGCGGTGTTTTGTCGGTGGTGCAGGGAAAAGCTTGCGATATTCCCTTGCCGTCATACGGCGTCTCTGGGGTGGCTCTTCATCCTTGGAAGATACATCTCCTGAGGCCCTTCCGCCTCGATACGCGATAGCGGGTCGCCCAGGAGGTGCACCTTATTTCTTGATCCTATCCGTCTTCTCTTGTGCTCGACGAAGAAGTGCCTTGGTCTTGTGGAGTTCTTCTTGGAGCTTCATCGATTCCGAAGCCAAATCTTGTGCCAAGCTGTCGGCACAAAGGCTGAAATAGGTCTGGAATCGAAGTGGAAGTCCTTCCTTCAGTGGAGGGGCTTGCGCGCTGCTTTCATCTTCACCTTCCTTTCGGTAAGGAAAGAAACGGGTTATCATCTTGGCTGCCATATCCGGAAGAAGCTCACGGAGCGGGTTAGTGCCTTGAGTGCAGCAGCCTCGACAGCGAGGGGTAGTGTTGCCATCTGGGGTCCCTCGAAGAACCAACTTGTGGGAGGATCGTTTGCCTTTATGATCACTTCCACATGGTACTCCACCTCAGTGTCGCTTACCCAATGCCCATGGTAGGTGAGGATGGGTGCTCGGTGGAACTGGCACTACTGGAGGCTATCCTCGAGAAGCAAGGGGAACCCAGTGGTCAGGTGCTCTTCAGGTACTGCGGCCATCTACAAAGGTTGAATAGGAGAGGTCAATAAGCTGATGATACCTTAGGTTTGGTAAGGTTTTAGAAAGGAAGAGAGGTTCAGAAGGTTTATGTAAAGGGTCTCAACCTAACTAACGCCCATGCTAACTAAGGCTTCCTACAGTCAGGATGGCTCTGATACCAGCTCTGTGGGGACCCCGACTCAAGAGTTGAGATCACCAAATGCACGTGTATAATGATCCCAGAGATCAATGCTCACTGAACACACATAAGCTGAATAACAAGAGTCTTACAGCCATACATACCGTCTTGCACAAATTATGACCATTAAGGCCAATTCTTACATAGATGCCTCAAGGGCTGAATAGCAAATAAACTCGAATAGCGGAAGTCTTCGTAGATACGTAGAACCCATGCCATCTGCCTTAACCCTACAGGCATTCTGACTGGGAAAGCGTCCTAGTTCGCATGTTCGTCTACATAGAATTCTTCTTCATATTCCTGCTCCTCCATGCCTGGCCAATTAAATAACCAGTGGCAAGCCAATGAGTACTTTGAATGTATTCGCAAGCAACCCATGGTTTGGTTCAAGGTAACAATGCAATTGTACAACGATGAGCAACCTAGCTACAAGCTAGATTAAATATTCTACCATTTGTGAAACATGCATCAATGTACTTGGGTAACCTCGCAGACAGGTTACAGATATCAACATGAATAGAGTTCAATTTATTATCAACGAGTCAAGTCACCACCTTGACTCACTCACACACATACTTTCACCGAGATTGTAAAATTTTGGACATAGTTTAAGTAGCACCTCCCAACTGTCCATGACTGTGGACACGACTATTCGAATAGTTTTACACTCTTCGGAGGTTGCGCACTTTACCCACAAGATCCGAGAAGCTTTCGTGTCACCCACGATCTCGCAGTACCTCATGTACTCGGGGGAAGCACCCGGTCATTACCTTTCCCTAGACGACACTAACATAGGGTCCACTCGTTGGTGCACGGCCCTCGTGTAAAAATGATAGATCATGGGACTTGCCCTTTTTACAATGTCACGCATACACGAAGGGACCAACGGTGTGTCCGGTGCCCTGTAAAAACAGTCATGGTCGCCTATCCAAGCACGACCCCGTCTTGGGAGTGACCTCAAGTCTCCCCCGTCACTAGTGATGTGGGCACCATGCTAGTATCAGCCTAAGTAATCAATAATGCCCCGTCCCATAAGGGGTAGAGTGGTTGCACATGTTTGGTTGGGACGGTAATCACACATAAATCTAATCCATCATTTTATCCACACACGAGAACTTTCTTGGCACACCACTTCTTCCTCAAGTGATGAACTTAACTCAACATCACCCTCGGGCATTAGGGGCACCTGATGGGGTTTTCGAAAAGAATGCAACCACGAAGGATTCATGGCACATATGCATCACTATGCATCATAACTAATCTTTTGTCATTGCATCTAAGCACATGGTAAAGATCATGAGTAGGGGTATGCATCATGTGGTGGCTCTCAACAAGTTTGCCACCGTCACTCTTTATCATCATGCTTTCAGAAATAAAAGGGTTCCGAGGAACAAAGGGGTATCATGGTCAAAGGGCTGCTAGCCTGGATTGGCATGGTCTTCAAGTCTTCAAATCCTTCCCCTCCTTCTTCTTCAGCAACTTCGTCAAACACGGTATCTAATCGTCGTAATAAATAACGAGAAAATAAGATAATAATAAAAACAGAAAAATCAAAGTGCTCATAAAAATGTCAACTTATTTTTATAAAATACTAGAGGGAAAACTAAGATGGAAAAAATTCTTAGTTTGGGATTTGGAGTGACAGAATGGGGTATATGAATTTTTGAACAGAGGTTTTAGTGTTCAAATTTAAATTTAAATTTGAATAGAACATGAAAGGTTCATGGATATGGGTGAAAGTGATATCATTAAATAGTTTATTTGAAAATAAGTTGAATTTTACAAGTTTTTAGGAACTGTAATTAATTTATTTGGATAAATATTTAATCCTGTGGAATTATTTGAAAAACCTACAGAAAAGAAAAGGAAAAGGGCTACTGTGCAACTGGCCCAGAACGGCCACAGTGCAGCAGGCCCAGAGGGAAACAACCCAGCGTGCTGGTGCCTGTGCGCGCGCCAGGTTTCAAACCTGACGGGCGGGGCCCAGGCGTCAGCGAGAGGGGAGAGAGACGAGGGAGAGGAGAGACTGACACGCGGGGCCCGCCTGTCATCCCTAACTCTCCGGCAGAGGGCCGACGAGCTCACCGGCGGTGATTCGGGGCACGACAGGGCGAGCTAAGGGTAGGGACGGAGTCAACGTGGAGTCGCCGTTTGGGTGGTGGTGGAGGCAGTTGCCGGACTGGCCTGGTTCGCCGGCGACGAGGAGGGACGACGGAGAGGCGTCGGATGGTGGTTGCTCCGGCCGTTTCCGGCAGCCGCAGAGAGGGGAAACGAGGGGGAGATGATCAGCGAGGCTTGACGGTTTCAGATCGAATGAGAGGAGCGGCGGGGAGGGTCTGTACCGAGCGGACGATGGCGAGCCGCCGCGGCGGAGCTCGAGCTCGATCTCGAGCTCGAGAGCTTTTGGGAGAGAGTTGGGAGTGCAGGGGTCACTTGAGTGAGCTCAGAGGCGAGTGATGGAGGGGAGAGGGCTCGGGGAGTCCTTTATACAGGCGGGCGGCGGTCCACCGAGGAGGTGTGCGCTGGCGAGCTCGTTGTGGTCGCTTCAGGCCACGGGGGCTCGTCGGGGCGTGTCTGGGGTGTTTGTGGGTGTGGTTCACGACCAGAGAGGGGAAGAGAAGGAGCGGGGGAAGGCTCCAGAGACTCGCACGTGTGAGGCCGGAGATTGGAGTTCGCGGGCGGCCGGCGCGCGTGCGAGGGAGACCACAGGAGGGAGAAGGAGGAGGGGGACAGGGCCGAGGCGCGTCGCGGATGTCGAGGCACCTCAACTGGCGCAAGGGGGAGGCTCGTGGTGGTCCGGCGCTGCTGATTGGAGGTGGCTACAGTGAGGGTGCGCACTGTAGCGCGCTCTGGAGCACCCCAATTGCATGCCAGGGCATGTCTTTGGCTTGCTGGGCGCGGCCACTTTGTGTGGGGGGTCAGGTGAGGAGTAAACAAGAGGGTGGTGGCCTTGGATGCCCTGGGGAACCAGTAGGAGAGGAGAGAGGTAGAAGAAGAGGGAGAGAAGAGCTGTCTAGGGAGGTAAAATGAGGGTTTTCACCCCTCAATCATTGAGCTCTGGTCATGGGAGAGTTACTGGAGGTAGGAGAGGACTAGGAGGAGCCGTGGTAAAAAGCCTGGCTCAAGGAGATCAAGGGAAGAGGTGAAAGTAGTAACTTTGGAAGATCACCGGAAGGTGTTTGATGTGGTTTTGAGCAATCAAATGATTTCCATTTGACATGAGACTTAATAGGATCAAATGGTATATGGAAATAGGGTGTTCCACCAAGTTTGGGCTCATTTGAAGAAACTTGCCAATGTAACTTTGGTGAACCCTAGAAATCAACAGAAATGGTTTCAACAAGTTTGAGTTAAGCAAATCATCCCTCCTTGATGCACCACTTGGTGTAGTGTCATCATTTGGGGTTGGGATCATGCCCACAAAGTTTGAAGTCCCAAGTAAAAAGTTGGTAATGTAAAGTTGTTCAAATTTGAATCTGAACATAAATGGTTTTGGGGTACTCTGATCAAGTTACCCTTCTCGAAAACTTGTGCCATTTGGTCTAGATGCATTATTAGACCATTTAGGCATGTGTACCAAGTTTGAGAGCATTTGGACAAGTTTGGCAATGTAAAGTTGCTCAAACTTCAAAAATGGACAGAATGGTTTTGAGGGGTTTTGATGATGTTTTCTTGCCTCCCAAGGCATGGGGATTGGCAAGATCATCAAATATGTCATATATGACATGATAGAATTTCCCTGGAATTTTTAGAGAATATTTCCTTCGTAAATATTTCAAAAGCTTGAAATATCCAAAATGGGTTTCTGAGGGATTTGTCCAATATTTTGAACATGACCAAGTGTTGAAACTCTCTTATATGGACAATATATGTCCTAAGAGTCTCCCTGAATTTTGGCAAATATTTTTGAAATAGTTAAATAATTTTCCCTATTAAAGACCATTTCTGGCCTTAATAAAAAGCTTTTAAATAAAATAGGAAAATAACTTTTAAAATTATATTTTTGTGGTTTATGGGAGTCCTATATCTACTAGGCTTCAAATATATTCTTTGAAATATTTTTCTCACCCTAAATCAAGCACTTGCAGTGCAACCCTCAATTCAGGGGTTTTTGGAAAACTAATTTTTAAAAATACTTTTTGGCCAAATTATTTTTGTAAGAAAATACTATACTGATATATACCCTTGGTATGATCATTGGGCAGAAGTTTGGGGGTAAGGAGATGAAATATATAAGAGGGAGTAGTTGACTTTAAAGAGCACTTGAAAATCACAGAGAGAAAAACTTAATTCCAAATAAAAGCCAAATGATGCCAAAAAAATTGTTGGTCCAAATTTTCATGCTTTACTAATGCAAATGACATGTTACAAAATGCAGGGTGTGACAATGTGTGAGATGGGGGACGATTTTATCGAGAAGGGTAGCAATCCCGAGGGCAACGTTCATGTTGACCCCCCGGATGAAGCTACCACTTTACATGTTAAGAAGTTCCGGGTTGGTAGTGGCAATATTATTGGAAAAGGGGTTCTTCAAGACTTCTTTACTTGTGCCGGTGCTTTGCCCACTATGGGTGGCTCTATTGTTCACAGAACAAGTAGCCTTGCAGATGCCGTATCTATGCTTATAGTAAAAATTGAAAGGCAATTTATCCATATGCATCCCTGTATTCAGAGAGTATTTTTGGAGTTCTCCAATATTGAGCATTCTTCTGTTAAGCATGCAGCTACTATCTTTCTGGCTCATGAATTTAGATATATCATGGAAGAGGCCAGAGAAAATTTTGCTCATTACGGAGTAGATGCCGGTCGACCTCCTATAGGGGCTATCTTGTTCAATCAAGAAGACCTTATGCGTTTGCGATCTCCTGATCATGTTGCTTTTAATGAAAATCTTAGAAAAAGGGTTCCTGTTGAGATCTTGATTTATAGAATTTCTGAGATAAACGATGACTTTGCTGTTCAAAATAATGGGTTAGGCTTCTTCCTTGAACGAAGGCTTATGGCCTTCTGCCAAAAGAATGCTTATAATGATGAATTGGTCATGCACTACAAAGGGCCAAAGGAGGAACCTGTTCCTCCCAAGATTGATGTAGGGGACTTTTGTCCCATTAAACTTAGCTCTTTCGATTACTTTTTCTTACCACAAAGGAAGCTTGCTGCTGAACGTAGGGAATATGAGATGAGCTTTCGCGATATATCGCGCCACTATGGCAATACCTAGATCTATCTTGTATCGTGCCTAGCTAGGGGCGTAAAACGATAGCGCTTGTTGGGAGGCAATCCAATTTTATGATTTTTGATTTTATTTCTGTTAGGGAATAAATATTGCATCTAGCCTCTGATTAGATGTGTTTCCATGTTTTGTTTAGTGTTTGTGCCAAGTAGAACCTTTCGTAAGACTTGTGTGAAGTTTATATGATCTTGCCGTGAAAAACAGAATCGTTAGCGCTCGCTAAAGCAGTCTTCCGATTTTACTGGAGCGTGCTTTTTAGTTGATTATTTTTGCTGCTGATTGGTCGACAAATTTCGCAAATTTACCAATTTAGTTTGAAATTTTTGGAGTTCCAGAAGTAGGCGAACCCAGCAGATTACTACAGATTGTTCTGTTTTTGACAGATTCTGTTTTTCGTGTGTTGTTTGCTTATTCTGATGCATCTATGAGTAATATTAGAGGATATGAACCATAGAGAACTTGGAGTACAGTAGGTTTAACATAAATATAAACAAAGAATGAATTCCTTGCTGTACCTTTGACTGGTGGTTTGCTTTCTCTTACTAACGGAGCTCACTAGAATTTTTGTCTAAGTTTTGTGTTGTGAAGTTTTCAAGTTTTGAGTATTGCTTTGATGGACTATGGAACAAGGAGTGGCAAAGGCCTAAGCTTGGGGATGCCCATGGAACCCCAAGTAAATTCAAGATAATGAAAAATCCTAAGCTTGGGGATGCCCCAGGAAGGCAACCCCTCTTTCGTCTTCATCCATCGGTAACTATACTTGGAGCTATATTTTTATTCGCAACATGTTATGTGTTTTGCTTGGAGCGTCTTGTATAATTTGAGTCTTTGCTTGTTAGTTTGCCACAATCATCCTTGCTGGACACACCTATTTGAGAGAGTTAAATATGGCCTAGAAATTGTTAGATCACTCTATGTGCTTCACTTATATCTTTTGAGTTGAATATTTTTTGCTCTAGTGTTTCATTTATATCTTTTAGAGCATGGTGGTGGTAATATTTTGTAGAAATTGTTGAACTCTCATGCTTCACTTAGATCTATTTGAGAGTCTATTAAAACAGCATGGTAATGTCTTTAGGCTAAATAAACTAGTCTTCACACGATAAACATCCAACGTCAATGTAGTAAAAAAAATCACATCAAGTGCGTTGAATAGAAAGAGATGTTGGATGCTTGATAATTGTTTTGAGACATGAGGATAGTGATAGTAGAGTCATGCTAGTGAAGTTATTATGAAATTGAGAAATACTTGTGTTAAGGTTAGTGATTCCCGTAGCATGCACGTATGATGAACCGTTATGTGACTAAGTTAAAGCATGAGGTATTTGTAGAGTGTCAACCTTTGTGTGGAGGTCGGGGGGCGCGATGGTTAACTCCTACCAACCTCCCCCTAGGAGCATGCGTTGATTGCTTTGTTTTGATGACTCGTAGATTTTTGCAATAAGTATATGAGTTCTTATGACTAATGTTGAGTCCATGGATTAAACGCACTCTCACCCTTCCACCATTGCTAGCTTCTCTTGTACCTCACAACTTTCGCCGCTGCCATAAACCCACTATATATCCTTCCTCAAAACAGCCACCACATTGTTCCTCAAAACAGCCACCATCCTTACCTATCATGGCATTTTCATAGCCATTCCGAGATATATTGCCATGCAACTTTACACCGTTCCGTTATATGACACGCATCATATTGTCATATTGCCATGCATGATCATGTAGTTGACATCGTATTTGTGGCAAGGCCACCTTGCATAATCTTTTCATACATGTCACTCTTGTTTCGTTGCACATACCGGTATACCGCCAGAGGCATTCATATAGAGTCATACTTTGTTGTAGTATCGAGTTGTAATATTGTGTTGTAATGAAATTGTGATGATCATCATTTTTAGAGCATTGTCCCATGGGAGGAAAGGCTGAATCTATAAAGCCCCTCCGCAAAAAAAAGAAAAAAAAGGCCAAAGAAAAAAGGGAAGGCGCAAAAAAAAGAAAAAAAAGAAAAAGAAAAAGGGACAATTGCTACTATCTTTTTCCACACTTGTGCTTCAAAGTAGCACCATGTTCTTCATTATAGAGAGTCTCATGCTTAGTCACTTTCATATACTAGTGGGAATTTTGATTATAGAACTTGGCTTGTATATTCCAACGATGGGCTTCCTCAAATGCCCTAGGTCTTTGTGAGCAAGCAAGTTGGATGCACACCCACTAGTTTCTTTTATTGAGCTTTCATTCATATTTAGCTCTAGTGCATCCGTTGCATGGCAATCCCTACTCACTCACATTGATATCTATTGATGGGCATCTCCATAGCCCGTTGATACGCCTAGTCGATGTGAGACTATCTCCCTCTTTTTGTCTTCTCCACAACCACCTCTATTCCACCCATAGTGCTATATCCATGGCTCACGCTCATGTATTGCGTGAAAATTGAAAGGTTTGAAAAGATAGAGCATGAAAACAAATGCTTGGCTGAAATCTGGGTTGTGCATGATATGAATATTTAGTGTGATAATAAGGGAGCATAGCCAACACTATATGATTTTGTAGGGATAACTTTCTTTATCCATAGTATTCTGAGAAGACATGATTGCTTTGTTAGTATTGCTTGAAGTATTGTTATTTCTTATGTCAGTATAGACTTTTATCTAGAATCTTTCAGATCTGAACATTCATGCTACAATTATGAGAATTACATTGAAAAACTATATTGGTTAGCATTCCACATCAAAAATTCTTTCTTTATCATTTACCTACTCGAGGACGAGCAGGAATTAAGCTTGGGGATGCTTGATACGACTCCAACGTATCTATAATTTTTGATTGTTCCATGCTATTATTTAGGAAGTCTTGGCTGTTTAATGGGCTTTATCATTCACTTTTATATCATTTTTGGGACTAACCTACTAACCCAAGGGCCCAGTCCAGATTGCTGTTTTTTTGCCTATTTCAGGGTTTTGCAGAAAAGGAATATCAAATGGAGTCCAAACGGAATGAAACCTTCGCGAGAGATATTTTTGGAGGAAAGCACGCACGAAAGACTTCAGGGCCAAGCCAGGGGACAGAGGGGCCACCCTCGAGGGTGGGGGGCGCGCCCCCCTTCCCAGGGCGCACCCCCTGCCTCGAGGGCAGCCCGTGTGGCCCCCAGTGCCCCCTTCCTCCTATATATATCTACGTACCCCGGAAACTCCAGACGCAGAGAGAAAACCATAATTCCACCGCCGTAGCTTCTGTTCCCGTGGAGATCCCATCTTGGAGCCTGTTCCGGGAGAGGGATCCATCACGGAGGCCTTCATCATCATCATCATCGCCCTCACCATGAGTTGTGAGTACTTTACCTCAGACCTTCGGGTTCATAGCTAGTATCTAGATGGCTTCTTCTCTCTCTTCGGATCTCAATACAAAGTTCTCCTCGGTCTTCGAGGAGATCTATTCGATATAATCTCTTTTTGCGGTGTGTTTGGCGAGATCCGATGAATTGTGAGTTTATGATCAAGGTTATCTATGAAAGATATTTGGTTCTTCTCTGAACTTTTTATGTGTGCTCATAATATCCTTGCAAGTCTCTTTGAATTATTGGTTTGGTTTGGCCTACTAGATCTATAGTTCTTGCAATGGGAGAAGTGCTTGGCTTTGGGTTAAATCTTGTGGTGTCCTTTCCCAGTGACAGTAGGGGCAGCAAGTCACGTATTGTATTGTTGCCATCGAGGATAAAAAGATGGGGTTTTCATCATATTGCTTGCGTTTATCCCTCTACATCATGTCATCTTGCTTAAGGCGTTACTCTGTTCGTATGAACTCAATACACTAGATGCATGCTGGATAGCGATCGATGTGTGGAGTAATAGTAGTAGATGCAGAATCATTTCGGTCTACTTGTCTCGGACGTGATGCCTATATACAATGATCATGCCTAGATAGTCTCATAATTATTCGCTTATCTATCAATTGCTCGACTGTAATTTGTTTACCCGCCGTAGAATATCTCTATCATGAGAGAAGCCACTAGAGAAACCTACGGCCCCCGGGTCTATCTTTATCATATTACTTTCCCATCAACTTCTGCCGCCGCCGTTGTTTATTTGCTTTCTTTACTTTCTGTTTCTATACCAAAAATACCGAAAACATAATTATCATCTCTATCAGATCTCACTATCGTAAGTGACCGTAAAGGGATTGACAACTCCTTATCACGTTGGTTGCGAAGTTCTTATTTGTTTGTGCAGGTGCGAGGGACTGGCGCGTGGTCTCTTACTCGATTGATACCTTGGTTCTCAAAAACTGAGGGAAATACTTACGCTACTGTGCTGCATCTCACTTTCCTCTTCGAGGGAATACAACGCAAGCTCAAGAGGTAGCATAGAGTTCCCTCTTCCCCCTCTTTCCGCCGCCACAAGCCCTATGTTTCCTTTTGTTCTTCTTCTTCTTCTTCAAGAACATAACACCCAAGAGAAAACCCCGCCGGTGTCCATCGTCGTGCTCGTAGCCGGAGGGCATCAAGCTCGTCTCCGGCAAGTCAATCTTCTTCCTCGACATCGACTACGTCCGTTCAGGCGTCTTCCCCGCATCACCTCCACCACGTCGTCATCTTCTTCCTCGGCGCCCTCTTCTTCATGGAGCAGGACGCCGCCACGATTAGCGCCTCGCCTCGCCCTCGACATCGTGTCTCCGACCCCCTCGTCGGCTCCCTACATCCCTATGTGAGCAGCCGCGTCGCCCCACCTTATTTTCCCAGTAGTTTCCATCTTCATAGTCGCTCGATCCATGCTGCACGAGTTCGTCCACCATGGATGACCCGAGCTGGGGCTTCTGCACCTCGCCCCACTTCGTTTTATTTCGCTCGCTCATCATGCTCACCCTGCCTCTCGGAGCACCACACGTCGGCGCGTTACGTGCCCGTTATGCTCCTGTGCGAGTGCGCATCCACGTGCACGGGTCTCTGTCTGTTCCCGTCGTCTGCCATGACCGTAGCCATGGGCATCAAGGCTTGGCCTCACACCTTTCCTGCATAGCACACACATCATGCGCACATCCCACCACGGCCACCGCAAGCCTTTTCCGCACCCCCGCCAGCGCTTGGTAGCCGCAGCCATCACTGCTGCTTGTTCCCGTTGGCGACGAGAAGCAGTCGTCCGTTAGGTAGAAGAAACCCCGACCTTGTTCAGTTAATATAAACCAGAATCCCACTTTGTACACCAGCATGGCAGCAGCGCAGTGGTTAGCACATCAAGGTCATATTCAGGGGATCTGGGGTTCAAATCCTGTGTCTCCCCCTTTTCTTTGTTTTTGTTTCAATGTTGTTTTTCCCAGCCACATGATAGCAGTGTTCATCTGAAACCGATCCTCCTTTGTACCACAAATAACTTCTAGGTGAGCTGGCCAGTGCATTCTGTTTTCAACCATTAGATTGTAAGTGTGAAAGCACATTTGCTCCCTGGGTGGTTTTGGTAATTAATGACAACATACTTTGTGGTTGGACTAATGCTTTTATCAAGTATGTTTCAGGAAATTCAATCACATTGGTATGGCAAAAGGACTGAAGAAGTGGACCCCTCAAAATGCTAAGGCAAGCATTGGCAAAAGCTGAAGACTCCATTTTTGGTTTAGTGATCCAAGATCACATTGAGTCCATAAGAAAAGCCAATACTATTAAAAGGGGATGAGGTTGTGTTGATGATCTGGTTGCTCAAGTGCTTAGTGATATATCTCCTCAAACTATCAGCAACCTTCACTACAAAATACACTCATAAGTAATCTCGGTCCCACCGATTATCCAAACTCAGTCACACCGAGATGAACCACCTCAGCCATAAGCCAAACCCTAGAAAAATCGGATATTCCGAGTTTGAAATCGGTTTCACCGAAACATGGGCTGCCAAGCTTCTGTAACCGTTTGTCATCAAATCGGTGTCACCGAGTTGATGAAATCGGTCCCACCGAAACTGGCATGTTCCTGTCTTGGCACAAATCGGAATAACCGAGATGGTATTTTCGGTCCCACCGAAAACCCCAACGTTCACATTATTTGAACTTTCGGTCTGACCGAGTTGTCCACTTCGGTCTCACCGAGATTGCTCAATTATGTGTGTAACGGTTGGATTTTGTGTGGAGGCTATATATACCCCTCCACCCCCTCTTCATTCGTGGAGAGAGCCATCAGAAAGAACTACCACTCCTACCTTACACTTTCTGAGAAGAGAACTACCTACCCTTGTGTTGAGATCAAGTTGCTCCACTCCCACCATATGAAACTTGATTTCTAACCTTCCCAAGTTGCTTTCCACTCAATCCTTTCTTCCACCATAGCCAAATCAGTGAGGAGAGTTGAGTGTTGGGGAGATTATCATCTGAAGCACAAGAGCAAGGAGTTCATCATCATCTACAACATCTATTACCTTTTGGAGGGTGGTGCCTCCTAGATTGGTTAGGTGTCGCTTGGGAGCCTCCGTCATCGAGATGTGGAGTTGAACCAAGAAGTTTGTAAGGGCAAGGAGATCGCCTACTTCGTGAAGATCTACCCCGAGTAAGGCTAGCCCTCCGTGGGCGTAGGCCATGATGGAATAGACAAGGTTGCTTCTTCGTGGACCCTTCGTGGGTGGAGCCCTCCGTGGACTCGCGCAGCCGTTACCCTCCGTGGGTTGAAGTCTCCATCAACGTGGATGTACGATAGCACCACCTATCGGAACCACGGGAAAAATCATTGCGTCTCCAAATTGCGTTTGATTTTCTCCACTTCTCTTTACTACTTGTGCAATTTACTTTCCGCTGCCCATACTCTAGAATTGCATGTGTAGTGTGCTACTTGACTTGTGTGTTATGCAAAAACTGCCAAAATCTGTCCTTTATAAAAGATAGAATTTTATCTTGTCGAGTAGTCTAATCACCCCCCCTCTAGACACTCTCACCTTCTTCGATCCCTCAATTGGTATCAGAGCTTTGGTCTCCATTGCTTTGGTTTACACACCATTGGAGGAAGATGGACGTGTCTACGTTTGGGAGTGTTAGCCATAGAGTGCCTATTCTTAATGGAGTGTCCTATAACTCATGGAGGTCTGAAATGCTTATTATCTTCAAGAAGTACAATTTGTGCAAATATGTTGAGACCCCCTATGTGCCTCCTTTTGATCCCTTGCACCCTACCATGGATGAAGAGCTTGATTTGCTTCGTAACCTTAGGTCTGTAAATCTTATCATTAGAGGGTTACCCGATAACTTGCTTAAGCTTGTTACAAACTTTGAGTGTGCCTATGCTATATGGAAGTTCTTGGAAGAACTTTATCCGGACTACTCTTTGAGAGGTCTTGATAAAATTCTATACAAGACTATTGAATTTGATAAGATGCACCCCAATGATCCCAACTTTGATAAATGCTTCTTTGAGCTTCGTGATCTTATGAAAAAGAAGGGTGATCCCGCTCTTATCAATGTTTTAATTAGAAATGCTCTTGCATTGCATTCCGAAGATTATTGTCACATTGACAAAACTAATGCAAGTACTTATCAAATTGACCTAGGTGTTGATGATGAACAATCTATGGGTCAATATGATGATGAGCATGAGCATGATGATGATTACTCCGATTCGGACACCAAGCTAGACAAGGTCATGAAGAGGCTCAATCTCATGGCAAACCTGAGAGACTACATGTCCGGCGGAAAAGAGTGGATTCTTGATAGTGGATGCACCGATCACATGATCGGAGACAAAGACATGTTTCGAGAGCTTGCAAAGAACGATGGTCCACGCAAGTATGTGACTTTTGGAGACAACTCCAAGGGTAAGGTACTTGGCCTTGGTAAGGTGGCCATATCTCATGATAGCTCTATTCAAAATGTCATGCTTGTAGAATCTCTTGGATACAATTTACTTTCCGTGTCTAGATTAGCTGACTTTGGATTCAATGTGCTATTCACCAAAGTAGATTGCCAAGTCTTTCGTCGTGACAATCAAAACATGGCGTTTACCAGTATCCGTAGAGGTGATCTATACATTGTTGATTTCACTAAGAAAGCCCAACCTAGAGCTTGTTTCATTGCTAAATCCTCTAAAGGTTGGTTATGGCATAGAAGGCTTGGACATGTTGGTATGCGTAATCTAGACAAGCTGATCAAAGGTGATCATATTCTTGGTGTTAAAGATGTTCTCTTTGACAAAGATAGACTTTGTAGTGCTTCTCAAGCAGGAAAACAAGTAGGTGGAAGTCATCCCGTGAAGAACATCATGACCACAAGGAGACCGCTTGAGCTTCTTCATATGGATCTCTTCGGTCCCAATGCTTACAAAAGCCTTGGTGGTAACTCCTTTGGTCTAGTTATAGTTGATGATTATTCCAGATTTACGTGGGTATTTTTCCTTGATGACAAATCGCAGGTTCAGAGAATCTTCAAAACCTTTGCCAAAAAGGCCCAAAATCAATTTGAGGTGAAGATCAAGAAAGTTTGGAGTGACAATGGAACGGAGTTCAAGAACGCCAATATAGACTCTTTTCTCGATGAGGAAGGAATTCTACAAGAGTTCTCGGCTACGTACACTCCTCAACAAAATGGAGTTGTTGAGAGGAAGAACCGAACGCTCATAGAGATGGCGAGAACGATGCATGATGAATACAAGACACCGAAGCATTTTTGGGGAGAAGCAGTCGAGACAGCTTGTCATGCTATCAACAGGCTTTATCTTCATAAGCTCCTCGGCAAGACATCATACGAGCTCCTCACCGGTAACAAACCCCAAGTTGGATACTTTTGTGTCTTTGGTTCAAAATGCTATATCCTTGATAAGCATCGTCGGTCTAAATTTGCTCCTAAATCTCATGAAGGCTTTCTCCTTGGTTATGGATCAAACTCCCACACCTACCGTGTCTACAATAATTTCACCCGAAAGGTTGAAGAGACGGTAGACGTGAAGTTTGATGAATCTAATGGCTCGCAAGTAGAGCAAATGCCTATTGATGTAGGAGACAAGGACCCATCGGAAGCTATCCAAGATTTATCTATTGGAAAGATCCGTCCCATGGAAGTGAAGGAGAGTACCTCATCTACATATGTGGAGCCACCTACCTCACGGCGAGATGAACCTCAAGGCAACATGGAGGCCTCCACAAGTGGAACTCACCAAGATGAGGAAGTGCAACAAGAAGATCCACCACAACCTCCTTCTCCACCGCCTCAAGACAACACCAACAACAATGAAGAAGAAGAAGAGGAAGATGAAGATGATGAGGAAGCTCAGCCACAACATCAACAAAAGCTATCCCGTGTCCGAGCAAGAGTCAAGAAAAATCATCCCGTGGAACAAATGATGAACGACATCAACTCCGGGAGAATTACTCGCTCTAAAACTCGCTTAGCTAACTTTTGCGAGCATTACTCATTTATCTCTAGCATTGAACCTATGAAGGTAGAAGAAGCACTTGAAGACCCGGATTGGGTGAACGCTATGCACGAAGAACTACACAACTTCGAGAGGAACAAGGTATGGACTTTGGTAGAGAAGCCCAAGGATGATCAAAACATCATTGGAACCAAATGGGTGTTTCGGAACAAGCAAGATGAAGATGGACAAGTCATCCGCAACAAGGCTCGTCTCGTAGCTCAAGGTTACACACAAGTCGAAGGTATGGACTATGGTGAGACCTATGCCCCCGTTGCTAGACTTGAGTCCATTCGCATTCTTCTTGCTTATGCCAATCACCATGATATTACTCTCTATCAAATGGATATCAAAAGTGCTTTCCTAAATGGTGAAATTGAGGAGGAAGTATTTGTGAAACAACCTCCCGGATTTGTGAATCCCAAAAAGCCTAATCATGTTTACAAGCTGCACAAAGCTCTTTATGGTCTTAAACAAGCTCCTAGAGCTTGGTACAAATGCTTGACTAGCTTTCTTCTTGAAAAAGGGTTTGAGATTGGAAAGATAGACTCAACGCTGTTCACGAAAAGGGTTAATGGTGAACTATTTGTGTGCCAAATATATGTTGATGATATTATCTTTGGTTCAACTAACCCTCATTTTAGCAAGAAGTTTGGACAGCTCATGTCGGAGAAGTATGAGATGTCCATGATGAGTGAACTCAAATTCTTCCTTGGGTTGCAAATCAAGCAATCTAAGGAGGGTACCTTTGTCTCACAAACAAAGTACACCAAGGATCTCTTCAAGAAGTTCAACATGCAAGAAAGCAAAGGTATGAGTACCCCCATGCCTACAAGTGGACATAATGACTTGACAAAAGATGGAGAACCCGTTGATCAAAGGGTTTACCGATCTATGATTGGTTCTCTACTATATCTTTGTGCTTCTCGTCCTGACATAATGTTGAGTGTATGCATGTGTGCGCGATATCAAGCAGCCCCTAAAGAATGTCATCTTAAAGCTGTGAAAAGGATAGTGAGATATTTGATACACACACCAAACTTTGGCATTTGGTATCCTAAGAGGGCCTCTTTCGACCTTGTTGGCTATTCCGACTCGGACTATGCCGGTGACAAGGTTGATAGAAAGTCAACTTCGGGTACATGTCAATTCCTTGGTCGATCCCTTGTATCTTGGTCCTCCAAGAAACAAAATTCGGTATCATTATCCACTGCCGAAGCGGAATATATTGCTGCTGGTTCGTGTTGTGCTCAATTGCTATGGATGACACAAACGCTTAAGGATTATGGGATACATGTGAGACATGTTCCCTTGCTTTGTGACAATGAGAGTGCGATTAAAATTGGACATAATCCCGTGCAACACTCTCGAACGAAGCATATTGAAGTTCGTCACCATTTTATTCGTGATCATATTGCCAAGGGTGACATTAATCTTAAGCATGTTCGTACTGACAAACAACTTGCTGATATCTTTACAAAACCTCTTGATGAGAAGGTGTTTTGTCGCTTAAGGAGTGAGTTGAACATCATTGATGCTTCAAACTTGGAGTGATAACTCCATTGATGCATGCAAGGCATGAGCCCATTTAACTAATCCTTGATATTTCTCTTATGATGGTGATCATATGTCTTGGACACATTTGCCTCCTTGTATTGCATCTAACTCTTTGCAGGTACTTGGATGATCTACATTCCACAAGATTACCACACACTCAAATCATGAGTAATATTGTCATTGATCAAGTATCTAGCCCTTTGGGATGTTGAATTCAAGGAACAAAATTCCACATATCCTTTTTGACATCTTATACATCTTGTATTTCACTCTTGTCATCTTGGATATCCTCGAGTATTTCCTTGCTTGCCTAACCCATGTAGGAAGATGAACTACACAAGTAGAAATGGTGCTCCAACTTCACATTCAATGAGCACCTACATCAAGCTTACCTACATGAGTAAAGCAACAACAAGCCCAAGGTATGTTCTTCACATCTTTAAGGAGCTTTGCTCAAAGTCATGAGTACAAGCAGCTTCATAAGATGTGATCACATCGAATGCTTAATCGAAAAATGGCAACCCCATTTTGAGCTTAAATGATGAGTATGACCTATGATCAAATGTCTTCATTTGACTCCTAAGTCAATATACTCAAACATAGATGACCTTGTCGCCGACCTTTATCTAGATGAAGTACATATGTTTTGGAGTCTTTCTATTTTCTCTTATGTTCTCTCATTGAGTTTTCTTTACACAAAAAAAAACTTCATCTAGGAATCCTTTTTATTTCTATTCTTATGTCTCTTTGAATATCCTTATGGCTCTGATCAATTCCCCGAAAATCTTTCACAAATTCATTGCAAATCCTTTTGAAACATTCCTTGCAAGTGAGCTGAATTACTTCTGTATTTCCTTGGAATTAAACTCGGCGTCACCGATTTAAATCTTTCGGTCTAACCGAAAAGGATCTGCCCTAAGTCCCTGACTTTCGGACCCACCGATCCATCTAATTCGGTGTCACCGATTTATCTTCCAGGATATCAACTTCTGCAGCTCCACTCAATGTTTCTCTATGCATGTTCCTAATTGCCCTGTTGTGATTCTTAAGGATCCCACTTCTTTCTCTCCATCTTCCCTCACCTTCCTAGTTTGCTATCCTTTTCGGCACTTGATGTCAAAGGGGGAGAAGACTTAGGGGGAGAAGAAAAGACTTAGGGGGAGAAGAAAAGCAATCTTATCTTAAGGGGGAGAGAATCACATCAAAGCTTTGCCGTGTCTTACATTGGACATCATTCTCTTTTGGCATCATTCTTTTGATTTTGCTTTTTCCATCACACCCCTTGTTCTGAGAGAACTCAAAGGGAGAGGAATCTTCACAATTGATATCTTATGGAAAGCAAAATCTCTCAGAATTCATTGAAAATCTATTAGTTTCGGAGACATGTTTGCTGATTCAAGCTTGTGCTCAATATGAGACACCCTTTATACATGTCATCCCTGGCTTGGTACTCTTGATGTTCTTGCAGTTGGTTGAAGGATTACTCTTGTGTTATCTAACCTTGTTTTCCCAAGTTTATCCCTTCAGGTACAATGCCAAGGAACCTCAAGGTAAGTATATGCACCTTGCAGAATGTGCATGATGGTGACTTGCTTGTGAATACTTGTTTGCAAGAAATCACCATGCACATATGCATTATCACTCACTTCTTTTCATCTGCTCTGATGCATATAGCCAAGCTGCATGTAGCACATCTTGCTTATCTCTCTTGTGTGCTTGTGGTAGTCCAAAACCAAAATTTATGAAAATCTTGCACACTTGTAGGGGGAGCATGTGTACTACATGCTTGTCAAAGCTTTCGTGATAATTCTGCCTTTCTTTCAATAAGCTTTGATGTCTTGTTTAGTGTGATTTTAGTGTGTTGCCATCAATTACCAAAAAGGGGGAGATTGAAAGCACATTTGCTCCCTGGGTGGTTTTGGTAATTAATGACAACATACTTTGTGGTTGGACTAATGCTTTTATCAAGTATGTTTCAGGAAATTCAATCACATTGGTATGGCAAAAGGACTGAAGAAGTGGACCCCTCAAAATGCTAAGGCAAGCATTGGCAAAAGCTCAAGACTCCATTTTTGGTTTAGTGATCCAAGATCACATTGAGTCCATAAGAAAAGCCAATACTATTAAAAGGGGATGAGGTTGTGTTGATGATCTGGTTGCTCAAGTGCTTAGTGATATATCTCCTCAAACTATCAGCAACCTTCACTACAAAATACACTCATAAGTAATCTCGGTCCCACCGATTATCCAAACTCAGTCACACCGAGATGAACCACCTCAGCCATAAGCCAAACCCTAGAAAAATCGGATATTCCGAGTTTGAAATCGGTTTCACCGAAACATGGGCTGCCAAGCTTCTGTAACCGTTTGTCATCAAATCGGTGTCACCGAGTTGATGAAATCGGTCCCACCGAAACTGGCATGTTCCTGTCTTGGCACAAATCGGAATAACCGAGATGGTATTTTCGGTCCCACCGAAAACCCCAACGTTCACATTATTTGAACTTTCGGTCTGACCGAGTTGTCCACTTCGGTCTCACCGAGATTGCTCAATTATGTGTGTAACGGTTGGATTTTGTGTGGAGGCTATATATACCCCTCCACCCCCTCTTCATTCGTGGAGAGAGCCATCAGAAAGAACTACCACTCCTACCTTACACTTTCTGAGAAGAGAACTACCTACCCTTGTGTTGAGATCAAGTTGCTCCACTCCCACCATATGAAACTTGATTTCTAACCTTCCCAAGTTGCTTTCCACTCAATCCTTTCTTCCACCATAGCCAAATCAGTGAGGAGAGTTGAGTGTTGGGGAGATTATCATCTGAAGCACAAGAGCAAGGAGTTCATCATCATCTACAACATCTATTACCTTTTGGAGGGTGTTGCCTCCTAGATTGGTTAGGTGTCGCTTGGGAGCCTCCGTCATCGAGATGTGGAGTTGAACCAAGAAGTTTGTAAGGGCAAGGAGATCGCCTACTTCATGAAGATCTACCCCGAGTAAGGCTAGCCCTCCGTGGGCGTAGGCCATGATGGAATAGACAAGGTTGCTTCTTCGTGGACCCTTCGTGGGTGGAGCCCTCCGTGGACTCGCGCAGCCGTTACCCTCCGTGGGTTGAAGTCTCCATCAACGTGGATGTACGATAGCACCACCTATCGGAACCACGGGAAAAATCATTGCGTCTCCAAATTGCGTTTGATCTTCTCCACTTCTCTTTACTACTTGTGCAATTTACTTTCCGCTGCCCATACTCTAGAATTGCATGTGTAGTGTGCTACTTGACTTGTGTGTTATGCAAAAACTGCCAAAATCTGTCCTTTATAAAAGATAGAATTTTATCTTGTCGAGTAGTCTAATCACCCCCCTCTAGACACTCTCACCTTCTTCGATCCCTCAAAGTGCGACTTGCCGCACCCCCCACCCTTACCAGTCACACGATAGCAGTGTTCATCTGAAATCAATCCTCCTTTGTACCACAAACAACTTCTAGGTGAGCTGGTCAGCGCATTCTGTTTTCAACCATTAGATTGTAAGTGCGGCTTGCCGCACCCCGCACCCTTATCGGGTGCGGTCATGTTGAACCTGGTAGAAAATACGGTTTGTCACACCCCTGCCGGATGCAGCCATATCCAACCTGGTAACAAGGAAACTTGAGTATTGCATATAAAATAGAACATAGCAAGATATAGGTTACACAAAAGCACCATTCGTGAGCCAACCGCAAAAAACATAGACATTTATAATGCCGCAGTTTTGATGGGAACTTAACGAAAAGAGGTATAGATAGTTATATAAAAATAATGTTCCAATATAAATATGTTTAGTTACATGCCACATGCCAACCCAATCAGGAGCACGCCTTGGCACGAGGGTGCCGGTCCTAATGTTGTGGTCAGGCAGTTAATGCTCAAGTTAGTCGGAATTCAGCTTTAACATACACATTCAAACAGGATAACAAAATAAAAGAAGAAAAATTCACATGTGATACAAGGAAGACATTATGTAGTTCAACATCTGCATGTGAGATTATAAGGCAGAATCGAGTAGTCGCTTGATTTTGGATGGGGAAATGTTCAATTCACCTGCATAGACACATTCATGTCTTAAGAAGTCGAAACTACCCAACTGTGGTCCTATATGTTTATCAAAAAAATATTTGCTTCTATATGTTTAGTCAAACGTTTGAAAAGGATTTCTAAATGCAAGCAATGGAGATTAGGGTGTTATCACTTGTCAAGGTCCTGTCACATAGACATGGTTCACTACATGTGATCTAAACCTTCCGTTACTTTGTACGACAGTGTTTTCCATAAAGTTTGATCATACCAAAATAGGCAACAAATGTCATACATGACAGAGCAGTTATCTCCCTACATCAAGGATGTACCATAAAAAAGACAGGATAAAAGTCTAGTACGTACAATTTTGTCAAAGTTATATATGCCAAAGGGCAAATCATTTAGATATACCAAAAGAAAGGCAAGCATGATATATTTATTCAGTAGAACAGTTGATCTGGAAGATCATGAATAAGGGGAAACATATATTTTGTTCCAAAAGTAAATCAAGAACAATGTTGGGTATACCAAAAGCAAGGTGAGTAGAAAATATTTAATCAGTAGAACAAATGATATGGACGCTCATAATAAAAGGGAAACATTTCTATGTTCCGAAACTAAGGCAGGACGATCAATTCACATTAAGTTAGATACAAAGAGTAGAGTTAGACAACAAAATCAAGCCAGAGCGCTAGTGCGAGATAAGGAACCTATACAGTTGAACTAAAGCATACTATTTTATAACTTCACTTGATTGTCTTGACGTTCAACTTCTCATATGGCACATCACATGAACCTGCTATGAGTATTTAATTTAACCAATCAAGTCATAGCAAAAAAAATCCATGGATAATACACTTATGTTCTTTTAACTGACCGCTTGTGGATAGTGAGCGATGGTTTGCTCCATAGTTCGCACCATATTGGTCCTATGCATAAGAGTTTAGTTTAACTTGCGAAGAACAATCTATTGAACAATGGTGTAAGAGTTCATTTAACATGCACAGTATTGAACAATGGTATAAGGCTAGCATGCTACCTCTTGTTAAGGTCCTCTCACAAAGACATGGTTCGCTACATGGAGCTCGGCCCCTTGTCTTTTTGGCACATTAGCGTTTATGGCGGCGCTTACCTGAATATTTGAGACAACCAGCAACGAATACAACATCACTAGTAGGAATTAGATACAACAATGCTGGTACTCTCTATATACACACATACCTTCATCATCACTGGTGTAAATAGCATCTCTGATTATCACTGATGGAATTAGAGACAGATAGAACTACAAAAATAGCGCCAAATAAGCGCTAGATGCTTTATCCAGGAGCGAAGAGACTAATGTATCAACACACTATTCAAATGAGCGCCAAATGCAACACAGATATATTTCATAATGCAAGTACCTTTTCATGATATCTTGATGCTTATTCCCTCCTCTTCTTTTACTATGAATGAATGAAAGTTGTCAATTAAGGTTATCATAAGTAAGATAGAATACAAGTTAGGCAATAGGCATACAGAGCAAAGGCATTACTGCAGTACCTCATATATCTAGTAACCTATGACTCTTGACAGGTACATATGATGTATCATCAAATGAAATTTCACAAAGAGAATGATGAAATTCAGTCGTGTCTGAGCCTCAGACCATATAAAATCTGATGCCAGACTAACTTTCCTCAATACGGTGACTTTATCATCTCTCTAGCATGAAGCATATACAATAGAAATTTTAAAAAGTGGGTCTCCCACCAAAATGGATTATATAATTTAAGGTATGAAAGTATCAACATGTTCAGATAATTCCAGTTTTTAACCATCAACACTTAATCGAAATAGCATAAAAGGGAAAAGTTACCAGGGTACTTAAGACTTTCTATAACATGTATCTCAAGTTAACCATGCTGACCAGTGAGGGCATCCTAAAGATGTTAGTATCACCACGAAGCACAAAACAACCACACGATGTCAATGATTGCCAGGTGCGGCAATATCACAATACTGTACCGTCCTAGAATCTCCAGAAGTGCGTAACTTTTCTACGGTCCTCAGGACCAGCAAGCCACCATCATCATGACCAACTAAAATGACCGAGCCCATGCCCATATCTGAGCAAAATGAAATCAGAAGATCAACCTGCACAAGGGCATACAAAATGGTGATTTGAAAACATGATCATGTTGTTTGAAATACAGAGGAAAAGGTTATGTAGTTCAAAGTGAATTTATTTAAAGTTGTAGTGACAATACAAACTCTCAATGACACAGAATATTTTCAAGATAAAATGTCTCTCTGAGGGGGGAAACTAAAAGCATCCAGGCAATAGCACTTACTATAAAATTAATTATCACAAAGAATATTTTGGAGAAGACAATGTTTCACCTAGTGTGCGACATCCATGATGGTGTGGAAGAGGCCAGAGAAGAAGACAACCATGCGATCTGTGCTTGCTGAGAAGAGTTCATGCTACCCGAGAAGAGGCTGGTCCAGGTTCAACACGCCCCTAGTGCCACCATGACGGACCTCGTTGATAAAAGAGAGAACCAGTTACTTGGATTAAGATATAAACACGAGCCAGAGTAGAGCATAACTTCATAAATGTGATCATTTTCAGCAGCATCTCCTAGAGGAAGAAAAAAATCGAAGAGGTCGCTATAAGTACAGATAAACACACTGGCATTTGCCACATAGGTCTAGCAAGACAACAATGAACCATGTGCCACAAAAATTGAAGAGACAACAATGATTACATGACACAAGCAAGATCTCTCTCTAGAGGACTCAGAGCAGGGGCTCACTCTTTTCTAATTCACTAACAAAACTCCAGACCCAAAACTAGTAAATGTATGTTCTCCAGGTTAGGATACAATACTGCTAACTATATTTGCTACCCCACCTCAACGATCACACCTCAGAGCACGGACAGACTGATTTTTGCGGCTTGTTATTTTGGACTTTAATAATTTGCCACTCCTTACATTATATTCCTTTGTATCAAAATATAAGACATTTTTGCAGTTCAAATTGAATTAAAAAACGTCTTATATTTAGATACGAAGGGAGTATTTGTTAATTTACCACACATGACTTTGCACTTTGATCTTTTGCCCCCTTTTCCTAAAAATCAACCAGTTCAATTGTAAGTGATAATATATGCCTAAAACTAGTGACCAACTTGCCATTTCCCATTTGTACAGGTTTGAGTGAATAAACGATCTGGTCACCCGAGATTACCAAAATTACCACGTTGCCTCTTGAACTTAGCTTCCTCCCTGCCGGCTAGGCACTCTCTGCTCCCTGCAGGTGCATCCGTACTGTTCCCAGCTTTAGGCCCTTGCTGCTTCATGCTAGTGCACCTCACCGCGGTACCTTTTGGCTGTGCGTCACGGCAATTCATCTGAATGTTCTGCATCATGAACAATCAATCAAGCATCAACATCTCTAAATACCACCAGCAAGCAACAATAACAGAAGTCACCCGCAAAGAAAGCAACAATAACAGAAGCAACAACGGCAAGCACGGGAAGGAGCCATCAGTAGCTGCCAAGGCCACATCAGCTGGGGCAGCGCACAAGCAGCACACACCAGCGACAGCGTAGGAGCAGCACGCAGCAGCGACGACACACGAGCCCAAGCAGCGGCATCGCACGGCTCCAATAATAGCGACCATCTCCGGCGCGTGGTGGCTGATACGTCTCCAACGTATCTATAATTTTTGTATGTTCCATGCTATTATTTACGATGTTTTGGATGTTTAATGGGCTTTGTTATACACTTTTACATTATTTTTGGGACTAACCTATTAACCCAAAAGCCCAGTCCAGATTGCTGTTTTTTGCCTTTTTCAGGGTTTTACAGAAAAGGAATATCAAACGGAGTCCAAATGGAATGAAACTTCGGGAGAGATATTTTTGGAGCAAAATACGCACGGGTGACTTGAGAACCACGGAGTAGGGCTGACGTGGCGTCCACGAGGGTGGGGGCGCGCCCCCTGCCTCGTGGGCACCCCGTCTGGCCCTCGGTGCCCTCCTTCCTCCTATATATACCTACGTACCCCGAAACCATCAGACGAACAGAGAAAACCCTAGTTCCATCGCCGAAACCTTATGTTCCCGTGAGATCCCATCTTGAGGCATGTTCTGGAGCTACGCCGAAGGGGGGATCTTCCACGGAGTGCTTCTACATCATCATCATCGCCTCACCATGAGTTGTGAGTAGTTTACAACAGACCTCCGGGTCCATAGCTAGTATCTAGATGGCTTCTTCTCTCTCTTTGGATATCAATACCAAGTTCTCCTCGGTCTTCGAGGAGATCTATTCGATGTAATCTCTTTTTGCGGTGTGTTTGTCGAGATCCAATGAATTGTGGGTTTATGATCAAGATTATCCTTGCAAGTCTCTTCGAATTATTGGTTTGGTTTGGCCTACTAGATCTATAGTTCTTGCAATGGGAGAAGTGCTTGGCTTTGGGTTTAATCTTGCGGTGTCCTTTCCCAGTGACAGTAGGGGCAGCAAGGCATGTATTGTATTGTTGCCACCGAGGATAAAACGATGGGGTTTATATCACTAAGTTTGAGTTTATCCCTCTACATCATGTCATCTTGCTTAAGGCATTACTATGTTCTTATGAACTTAATACTCTAGATGAATGCTGGATAGCGGTCGATGTGTGGAGTAATAGTAGTAGATGTAGAATCGTTTCGGTCTACTTGTCTCGGATGTGATGCCTATATATAACGATGATGCCTAGATAGTCTCATAATTATTTGCTTTTCTATCAATTGCTCGACAGTAATTTGTTTACCCACCGTAGAATACCACTATCATGAGAGAAGCCACTAGAGAAAACTATGGCCCCCGGGTCTATTCTCAACATATCAATCTACAATCTACTTTACTTTTCCGCTTTTACTTTCTGTTCTTATATCCAAAAATATCAAACTATCATCTCTATAAGATCTCACTTTCGTAAGTGACCGTAAAGGGATTGACAGCCCCTTATCGCGTTGGCTGCGAAGTTCTTATTTGTTTGTGCAGGTGCGAGGGACTCGCGCGTGGTATCCTACTGGATTGATACCTTGGTTCTCGAAAACTGAGGGAAATACTTACGCTACTGTACTACATCACCCTTTCCTCTTCAAGGGAATACAACGCAAGCTCGAGAAGTAGCAAGAAGAATTTTCTGGCACCGTTGCTGGGGTGGCTTACGCAAATGTCATATACCAAGTACCTATCACAAACCCTTATCCTTCACATTACATTTATTTGCCTCTCGTTTTCCTCTCCCCCACTTCACCTTTGCCGTTTTATTCTCCCCTTTTCCGCTCGCCTTTCTATTTGCTTGTGTTGCTATGTGCCCTCTATTAGCTTGCATCTTCGCTTGCTAAATTATGGATCCTCATCCACTTGCTAATCTCTTTAAGAGATCCAATTATGTTTAACCTATTGCTAGTAAGTTGAGTGCACTAGATTATCTTTATGAGGTTTTGCTTGAAATTTGTGAATCTGAAAATTGTGATGAAGTGTTGAAAAAAGAAAATTATAAAGTGATTCACGATAGCTCCATGAGTAAAAAGCATGATTGCAACGATGTTATTATAATTCTGTTGATGCCAATTGTGTTAATGATATGCAAAACCCTAAGCTTGGGGATGCTTATTTTGCTATGCCCACTACTTGTCGCAATGATCATGATTGGGCTGATTCTTCTTGTGATCTTGAAAAATTATTTAATCCCCATGATGTATGTAAGATTGATAATGTTTGCAATAATATTAAAAGTGGGTTTGGAGAGGTCACGACTTTAGTTAATGATCCCACTATTTTGGAAGAGTGTCAACTTCATATGCATGTGGATCGTGTTGAGAATATGTTTGGTGATTGCTATATTGTTGAATTTTCTTATGATCCTACATGCAATTATTATGAGAGAGGAAAATATGGTTGTAGAAATTTTCATGTTACTAAATTACCTCTCATTATGTTGAGATTGCTATTGTTTCTTTCTTCTTCCTTGCATATGCTAGATCTTGCTTGCCTTGCTAATTTGTTTTCCTATAAAATGCCTATGCATAGGAAGTATGTTAGACTTAGATGTGATTTTCACATGCTATATGATGCTCTCTTTGTGCTTCAATTCTTAACTTTCATGTGAGCATCATTGAATTCTCAAGCCTATCTTAATGGCTATAAAGAAAGAGCTTCTTGGGAGGCAACCCAATTTTATTTTCTTTGTTTTTGCTTCTGTTTAGGAATAATTATTGCATCTAGCTTCTGTTTAGATGTGGTTTTGTGTTTTAGTTAGTGTTTGTGCCAAGTAGAACCTTTGGGAAGACTTGTGTGAAGTTTATATGATCTTGCTGTGAAAAACAGAATCGTTAGCGCTCGCTAGAATGGTCACCAGATTTTAATGGAGCGTGCTATTTAGTTGATTCTTTTTGCAGATGATTAATAGACAAATCCCTCATGTTTACAATTTATTTCAATTTTTTTGGAGTTAGAGAAGTGTGCAAAAGTTACAGATTGCTACAGACTGTTCTGTTTGTGACAGATTCTGTTTTTTGTGTGTTGTTTGCTTATTTCAATGAATCTATGAGTAGTGTTGGGAAGTATGAATCATAGATAAGTTGGAATACAGTAGGTTTAACACCAATATAAACAAAGAATGAGTTCATTGCAGTACCTTAGAGTAGTGGTTTGTTTTCTTATACTAACGGAGCTCACAAGATTTTTGTCTAAGTTTTGTGTTGTGAAGTTTTCAAGTTTTGAGTATTGCTAGGATGGACTTTGGAACAAAGAGTGGAAAGATCCTAAGATTGGGGATGCCCATGGCACCCCAAGGTAAAATTCAAGGATAACCAAAAGCCTAAGCTTGGGGATGCCCCGGGAAGGCATCCCCTCTTTCGTCTTTATCCATCGGGAACTATACTCGGAGCTATATTTTTATTCACCACATGATATGTGTTTTACTTGGAGCGTCGTGTATCATTTGAGTATTTGCTTGTTAGTTTTCCACAATTATCCTTGTTGAAAACACCTATTTGAGAGAGTTAAATACGGCCTAGGAATTATTAGAACACTCTATGTGCTTCACTTACATCTTTTGAGTAGAATAGTTTTTGCTCTAGTGCTTCACTTATATCTTTTAGAGCACGGTGGTGATTATATTTTGTAGAAATTTTTGATCTCTCATGCTTCACTTATATCCTTTTGAGATTATATTAAAACAGCATGGTAATGTGCCTTGGCTATAAAACTAGCCTTCACATGATAGGCATCCAAGATGAATGTAGTAAAAACTTTCATACTAAGTGCATTGAATATGATGAGAAGTTGGATGCTTGATAATTGTTTTGAGATATGAGGATAATGATATTAGAGTCATGCTAGTGGAGTTATTATGAAATTGAGAAATACTTGTGTTAAGGTTAGTGATTCTCGTAGCATGCACGTATGGTGAACCGCTATGTGACGAAGTTAGAGCATGAGGTATTTGTAGAGTGTCAACCTTTGTGTGGATGT
>LR738715.1:536095918-536117867 GCA_902687465.1 Secale cereale
GGGAGGGGATGGCCGAGGGGGTGTGCCGCCGTGCACGTCCGGCCGATGCTCTGGCGTGCACAGCGATCACGGGAGGGGGAGGGATCACGGCGAGGGTGGGTGCGGACGAGCCACACTGACTCACTATGTAGGAGGGGCCGATCGCACAGGGGAGAAGGAGTCGAACATCGTTCAGGCTCGGTCGACCACAGTGCACTCGTGGGCGCGCGGTGACGAGCACCAACGGCGAAGCTGCTGGAGGGGGAGAGGGCTCCAGGGAGGTCGCAACGGCAAGGGGAACACGGTAGACAAGCCCGTGCTCGCTGGGGTGCTTAGCAGAGAAGGGGCCCGAGCAAGAAGCCATTCTGGGCGCGGCCATTGCACGCCACAGTGGTGGTCACCGCACAGACTGGTGAGGAGAAGATGCCAAGGCTGAAAAATGATGTCTAGTGGTAAGTTCTTCCATGGTAAGTTTAAACTACGGTGGTAGCTTGGTGAAAACGGCTCTGGTTAAATGGTAAGCATCGTCTGAAGTTTACTGCAGTAAACTTGACAGAGCACTGCTGATTAACAGGAAACTGATTGGGAGAAAAGGAGTTGTGTGCGAGGTTTATGGTAAGAAGGACTTTCATCCTGGTAACTTTGAGGTGATTTGGACCAATATTTAATAGAGTTGCTTCACAACTACATAATTTGGTCCAGAAACAAGATGATGAAGTAGCACTCACTTGGAATAACCACTAGGGCAGAAATTTGGCAAGGCTTAGTCATTTGGACATATAGAGATGCTGTAAAAATTACATGCCATTTGGACTTGCCAAAATGGTAGTTCCTTCCCAAACATCCCTTCTGTCTAGAAAATAAGAATAATTCCTGAGGGAAAATGGCTACATAAAATGTGCCGAAAATTTGTGGAGGTAGGTTATATGGGTAGGAGAAGGTCCTGGAAAATTGGCAGCCATAATCGTGCAAGATAAAATATATTTGCTTCACAAACTGAAAGTTTGGACATAATCAAAGAATTGGAAATGAGCTCACATGGAGGCATGACATGAGCTCTACTTTGGTGGAGGGCTAAGATATGATGATATGAGGGATCATGCAAAATGGCAACTCATTTGGATATGCCTAGCTTGCACTTCCTTCACAAAGCTTCTTTCTGGATAGAAATTTTAGAAAATCATAATTAAATAATTACTAGGCAAATGAGGTTGCATTTTGGCATGTGGTAATTATATGGACTGGAAAAGGTGTCCAAGGAGTTTGAGATCAAATGGGAAAGGAAAATAGCACTTGTTTCACAAAGTGCCATTTAGGGCAGAATAGGAAAAGGAATATTAGAGGATTATTTTTGAACATGGCAATGAAATATTTTGCCATATTTGATGAAGATATGACCCAAACAATTTTATGAGAATTATTTGGGAATTTTAGGAGTGATGGAATTATAGGTTGCTTCACAACCTAGGGCAGACATGGTTATTCCTTTAATAGAAAAAGGAATATTCCCTAGAAAAAGAATATTGAGGTTGGTCCAAGATAGAAATGGCAAGGTCTAGGGATGGATAAGAGGATGACAAGCCACTCTGGAAAGAAAGAAGAGGTCATCTTCTTCAGTTTCCAGACCACATAGCCACGAAAAAAGAAAACTTAAGCAAAAACCTCAGCAAATCAAAAGAAATAGAAAGGGCCAAAAATCAAGCTATGCCATTTACCACAGACCTTCGGGTCCATAGCTAGTATCTAGATGGCTTCTTCTCTCTCTTTGGATCTCAATACCAAGTTCTCCTCGGTCTTCGAGGAGATCTATTCGATGTAATCTCTTTTTGCGATGTGTTTGTGTAGATCCGATGAATTGTGGGTCTATGATCAAGATTATCTATGAGAAATATTTGGTTCTTTTCTAATCTCTTTATGTATGATTATAATATCCTTGGAAGTCTCTTTGAATTATTGGTTTGGTTTGGCCTACTAGATCTATAGTTCTTGCAATGGGAGAAGTGCTTGGCTTTGGGTTCAATCTTGCGGTGTCCTTTCCCAGTGACAGTAGGGGCAGCAAGGCACGTATTGTATTGTTGCCATCGAGGATAAAACGATTGGGTTTATATCACTAAGTTTGAGTTTATCCCTCTACATCATGTCATCTTGCTTAAGGCGTTACTCTGTTCTTATGAACTTAATACTCTAGATGCATGCTGGATAGCGGTCGATGTGTGGAGTAATAGTAGTAGATGCAGAATCGTTTCGGTCTACTAGTCTCGGACGTGATGCCTATATATAATGATCATGCCTAGATAGTCTCATAATTATTCGCTTTTCTATCAATTGCTCGACAGTAATTTGTTTACCCACCATAGAATACCGCTATCATGAGAGAAGCCACTAGTGAAAACTATGGCCCCCGGGTCTATTCTCAACATTAAACTACAATCTACTTTACTTTTCTGCTTTTACTTTCTGTTCTTATATCCAAAAATACCAAACTATCATCTCTATCAGATGTCACTTTCGTAGGTGACTGTAAAGGGATTGACAACTCCTTATCGCGTTGGCTGCGAAGTTCTTATTTGTTTCTGCAGGTGAGAGGGACTCGCGCGTGGTCTCCTACTAGATTGATACCTTGGTTCTAAAAAACTGAGGGAAATACTTACGCTACTGTGCTGCATCACCCTTTCCTCTTCGAGGGAATACAACGCAAGCTCGAGAAGTAGCAGTGGCCGGCGGCAGCGCTTGACTGCGCAACTCACTCGTAACATTTACCCTAGGTGGTTGGGGGAAAAGGAGATAGAGGACTCACCGTGGTCGCCGGGAGGCGCCGCCGCCGTCGAGGACCACCGGGGGTGCCGCCGTCGACCACTGAAGCCCTCACCACCTCCTCCGAATCGATTCCCCTCAGCCATGCATGGGTTGTCTAACGCCGGCGTTCCTCTCTCAAGCGGCATGAAGATTTTGACCAGACGACATGAAGAATGCCTCGAAGGAGCCTAGACAAGATCACGAGGACCATCACCGGACCGACGACGAGGAGATCACAGTGAAATACCCCTAGTACCCTCGCCGGTGCACCCGGGCTCGAGCTCGGCCACGGCCGCCGCCATGCTCACCAACGCGCCCACATGACCTAGCTCGAGCTCGTCCATGGTGGCCGCCGCGCTCACCAATGACCTATCGCGCCTGGATCCTGCGCACCCCTCGACCCCGACATCGGATCCGGCCCCGCCATGAGCCGCTCGAGGCCGAGGAGGGGAGGGCCGAGCAGCGGCGGATCCCCTTCGGGAGATGCAAGAGGCTGAACGACGGGGGGAGAGGTCGATGGGGAGGGAGGGAGGCAGGCCGATGGGGAGGGAGGGAGGCAGGCGTAGATGAAGAGGAGAGGGCACGTCGCAAGTGTGGGAGGAGCAATGGCTAGGTCACACCCATGTCGTTATTGGGTATTTTTCCAACAATGTGAAATGACGGAAATACCCTAGGTGGGGCAAAGAAACTACACACGGTGGCACGACTATCACCCCTGTCCACACCAGCACCAGCCATACCAACACTCAAAGGCAATGACAGTAGTGGCCCACGGACTATAGACCCCACCTATCAGCTAGATAAGTCATAATTTCGGAAGTAAGGAATGAGAAGCACTATTCATTGCTAGTCACGTCCAATGGCCAGGATTGCTCCATCAAAAAATCCAACGGCCAGGACTCGTTTGGAAGCGTAATCCGACGGCTGAGATATCACATGCCCTGAGAAGGCTCCATAGGAGTCCACAATGTAACAATGGGATTAGGTCCTGGGTTCGAGACCCAGTTTTGCCCCGTTTATCTTTTCTTTTGCACACACGCACACTTGGGCCCGATTCCACTTCTGGCCGCAGCACTTTAATGCTTCACGCCCATGCATGTTTTTTCCTGCCTATGGATTTAGTTATTTTTTCCAGTGCATGCATAATTACAGGAATGCCATTGTTTTACTTTGTCAATAACTAAATATGCATGCATCCAAATTAAACAAACTATATATTTAAATTGATTAGAATTTCATGTATTTTCATAATATGCAACTTTCATCCTTGTTAAAAATGATTAAATGGCATTTTGCATTAATTTGCATAGATGAGATATTAAAATGGTTTATTTCATAACTAAATAACCGTAGCTCCAAATTTAATAAACTTCATATGTAAATGGGGTAAAACAATGCACATAATAACATGGTGCACTTTATTTTCCTGTTATAAATAATAAAATGTGGTTCTAGGCAGAACAATACCAAATTCAATAATTGCACATGGGGATTTTTCGAAATTGTTGTTTGTTGTTTCCGGCACCATTTAAATTGCTTAGATAGTGTAGTTTAATTGTGTTGCACCTCTTGCCATGTTAATAACATTTAAACTAGTTGGGTTCATAACAAGATCAAACTAAATAATTGGATGTGGTGTTTCGTCAATATGCAACTCGTTGCATATTGATCTCCACTTAAGTTGTAGAATTGTTTGTTGCACTTTGTCATGCCATGCATATTTAAACCGGACATGCATCATACTTGGTTGTGCATCATGCCATGTTTATGCTTGTGAGTCTACCATGTTGTTTGCTTCTTTCCGGTAGTCCTTCTTCTCGTTAGTTCCGGTTTCATTGCGATCATGAGGATTCGTTCGACTATGTTTGGCTCGTCTACGTGGCTTCAACTTCTTCATGGACTCGTTCTACTTCCTAGCGAGATCTCAGGCAAATGACCGTCACCTTGGATCTCATTACTATCATTGCTGTGCTAGTTGCCTCGATGCTATCGCTATATGTCGCGCTACCCACCTTTTGTTTGTCAGCCTCTCTTTGTTGTCATGAAACCTCTAACCTTTGACACCATCCCAGCAAACTGTTGTATGGCTATGTTACCTCTTGCTCAGCCCCTCTTATAGCGTTGTTAGCTGCAGGTGAAGATGGAGATTGCTCCATGTCGGATCTTGAATATTTTGGGAAGATCACAATATCTCTTAGTTAAATTAATGCACCTATATACTTGGCAATGGGTGGAAGGCTTGGCCTTTTGCTCGGTGTTTTGTTCCACTCTAGCCGCCTTAAGAACCGATAAACCGTCGTTATGTTCCTTGATTTTACGTTCCTAATGTGGTTGGGTATATGGGGACCCCTTGACAGTTCGCTTTGAATAAAACTCCTCTAGTAAGGCCCAACTTTGGTTTTAATTTGCAACATAATAAAAACTTAATTAATTAATAAAATTTCATAGGGAGTTAGGGCTACCCGAGGATTCCTTTCCACATACAGGGGGCCACTGATGATGGTGTTGGTCCCAAACTAGAGCCACTTGCGGTGCCACCCAATTATCTGGGGTCTTCGGTAGCTGTACGTAGTGCTCATCCGGACGTGGCCTGAGACGAGATACGCACGACTACTATTAGAATGTCGGGCACACCGGGAGGTCTTGCTGGACTTGTTTTACCATTGTCGAAACGTCTTGTGCACCGGGATTCCGAGTCTGATCGGGTTGTCCCTGAGATAAGGGGTTTTCACCTCTGCTGATCATGAGAGCTTGTGATGGGCTAAGTTGGGACACCCCTGCAGGGTTATGATCTTTCGAAAGCCATGCCCGCGGTTATATGGCAGATTGGAATTTGTTAATGTCCGGTTGTAGAAAACTTGACAGAGAATGCGAAATAAAACACACCAACCATGTGAGTAACCGTGGCCGTCTCTTTTCATTCTGAGAAGAGAACACGGTGGGGTTATGTTTGACTCGTAGGTAGTTCAGGATCTCTTAGCGATCATTTCTAGTTTGCGACCGTTTGTGTAGTTGCTCATCTTATTCTTGTACTCGTAAGTTAGCCACCATACATATTCTTAGCCGCTGCTGCAACCTCACCACTTAACCTCTCCATACCCATTAAGCTTGGCTAGTCTTGATACCCATGGTTATCGGATTGCTGAGTCCTCGTGGCTCACAGATACTACAACAACAGTTGCAGGTGCAGGTTTCCGATGACTTGACGTGAGCGCGTTGTTTACATATGTTGGAGTTCTTCTTCTTCTTCTTCTTCGTCAGTCTTGGGATAGGTTCCTGGTCGGCGGCCTGGGATAGCAGGATGGATGTCGCTGTGCTTTTCATGTTTTCATCCATAGTCGGATGTCTTGTGTATAATGAGTTGTATTCATGTGGAGTTGCATGACTTGTATGTATCCCCATCTATTTATGTAATGGTACGATGTAATGGTATCCATGTTGCTAAGCGCTTGAATTGCGGTTGTGCCCCAGTAACGAAGTTATCACGGGATCAGGATAGAATCACATCTTGGGCGTGACAAGTTGGTATCAGAGCCTCGACCGACCATAGGAGTCCCGTTGATTGATCGTAGTTTGGCCATTGTTGAGTCTAGAAGAAAACTTTTTCGGAGTCTAATTATATCAGAGAGTAGGTAATTTTTTTACTCCTCAGCCCCTTCGTCGCTGTGGTGAGGAATCTTGACGTAGGTGTTTCGAATTACTCCTCTTCCTTCAATTTTTTTGGATCACGCAGTTAGTCTTCCGATCGTTGTGATGTCAGCTCTTTTCATCCGGTGCATTCTCGTCCAGTTGATTCGACCCTCTTCGTGTTTTGCAAGTTCAATCCTCAGTTGTTTCCGACCGATGTTTTTCCCCAAGCCAAAGTGGTCTTTGTTTTTCCCACCCGCCCACTCTTTTTCTTCTCGGACCGGAGTCCTTAATCGAGTATCCATTCTACTCGTGTGAAGTTTTGAATTCTTTCCTCAGTTATTTCAACGGGTGAATTCTCGTCTAGTTCATCATTCTTCATTTTCTCTCTCTTCCGGTGGACTCAATTCAAGTATTCGGTGTTCATCATATTCTTTTCCCTCGGCTCAGATGTTTTCCCCTTACTCGTTCAACTCTCGCCATTCAATTGTTCCGAAGTTTCGAAGACATCTCAGGAGATTCGTGTTCGCATTCAATTAATCCGAGGTTGTCACCTCCTTCGAGTCTTTTAATCGTTCCGGTGCATCATCTCCTTTTCAATCCTTTCCAACGGTGTTTTCTTGTTAGTGGGCTCATAACCCACAGGTTTATTCCCAAGATCTTACCTGACTCTTCTAATATTTTCGGAGCTATTCCCAAATTCTTTTCAATTGTGACGTAAGAATGGATTCCATCAGTCGCATGCCTTCTCCAAGATCGCTTTCAAATTCTTTTCATGTGTGGTTCAACATATCCTCTTTTAATCCTTCTAGAGTATCTCAACAATTTTGGTGGTGTATCTCGTTGTCTTTCTCAATTTGAAGATCGAAGAAGAGTTTCTCTCCAATCCGTAACCATTCTCTCGAAGATTCGTGGTTCTAGCTTCATGTTATCCTCTCGAATTATTCCGTTTGTCATTAATTATTTTCTTTAACCACCCAGAGTATTTCATGAATTCTTTCCATTGTGATCGTCCAAAGGCCATCATTTCAGAAGATTTCTTCGTTCTCAGTTTTCAACTTCGTCCTCCAACTATTCTTCATTGATGCCTCTTCGTTCATCTCCATATTCTTCCGGTGCTTCGTCCAAGTATCATTTAATCAGTTTGCGATCTCTTCGTTCGTTTTCTAATTCTTCCCGGTGGTTTGCCCTATTTCATCGCTCGGTCTTAGTTCTCACGGTGGTTCGTTCAAGATTCCTTTTCCTTTTTTATCATATCAATTCATTCGTTCTTTCCAATCCTACCGGTGGTTCATGAAGAATTTTTCAAGTTCAAGCTATCTTCCTTCGGAATTTGCTCAGGTCGAATAAATTCTAATCCCAAGTGTTTTCATCTTCTCTTTTCCGGAATTCAAAGTTTTCTCAGCTATCTCGTCGGAACCTCCATCTAAATCAATGCAAGGTTTTAATCTTATTCTTTTCATCCTTCAATTCTATCTCATCATCCTTTTTTGTTACCGGAGTTCTTCATGGTGGTTCATCATGAGTTAATTCATGCCTCAAGTGTTCATCAAATCCTTGTGGAGCAGGTCAAGCATTATTCTTCTTGCGCCTCGAGATGCAAATAATTCTCTGTATTCTTGTGAAGTGGAGTTTTGCATTTCTTCGTTCTTCTAAGCTATTCAATCATTTGGTAGTGGCAAAAATTCACCTCAATTTTTGAGATGTTTTCTATAAGCCCACAACAAGCTTATTCTTTTGTTGTTGATTCTTTAACAACTTCCTTCAACCATTTCTCTTGAAGATTTTCTTTCAAATTCATTGTGGTAGAAGTTGTCACCTTCTTCTCCGTTCTTTTCATTCCATTCTTTCAATTCTTCCGGAGGCAATGTCTTGTTCATCTCGTCATGTATCGTTACATCTTGTCAAGTTCTTCTTCTATTCCATTCATATTCAATCGGAGTGCTATCTTAATTTTCTTGTTCTTATTCCTTATTTATCCCACTTAACCGGAGTCATTTCAATGTCTCTCTTGTCATTTAAGCTCTTGGTTCTCGTCGTATGCCTTGTTTCCTCCTTTTACAGAGGCTTATCGACTCGTTCATCTCAGTTTTATTCTTCCTTTCAAGTGGCTCAACCTCTCAAGATTCTTTGGTTCACTCATTCGACCAAGAAGCAACTTTGTTCTTCTTTTCCTCTTCCATCTAGTTCCTAAGATCTCGGGACGAGATCTCTTGTTAGTAGGGGAGTGTTGTGACACCCCGAGACCAACTCTCTAGATGCCTTCCTTTTTTTCGTTCTTGACGTGCATTTATTTTGTTTGTTGCATAATCATAATCATTTTGCATATTTCATTCCTCTATGTTGATGCCATGACCATGTTGAGTGCTTTGTCATATTCTGCTTCTTGCTTCATGATCATCATTGTTTAAATTGCATTGTGCCTCTTGTCATTTATTGCAATCTATCATGATCAACATGTGCATTGCACTATTAATTATGTTGTGGTTTGATCTATGTATGTGGTTTGAGATGAACCCCCTTGCTATCTCTCTCAAATCTATCCATGCACCATCTTCTTCTTCTTCCTCTTCTTCTTTTACTTCTTTATGCAAGTGAGTTCTTGATGCCTCCATTAATGTTCAATGTTTGCCAATAAATCTAGCACCATGCCTTATACCTCTCTGTTAAGTTTCATCTTTTTTGGAGTTGTTTTGGTTGGAATCAAAATTGCCTCAAGTTTGAATTTAATTCAAACTTGTGATAATTTTCGTTCTCCAAAAATTCCCAAAGCAATTTATTCAAATGATACATAAATCCAGGACATTACATATATTTTATTCTCATTCTACTTCATTGCCAAGCTCTCTAGCCTTTTCTTGCTTTTCTGTTTGCAGGAAATATTTACAAGAAAAGAGCAGAGCATTACTAGCGCAGCGCATGGGCTTCCTTGCTCTAGCAGCAGCCCACTTGGTCCTCCTCCTTACCTGGCCATCCCATAGTCAGCGCTAGCCTCTCGTGGTAATAGCCACGCTAGACAACCAGCCGGAACCCACCTGCAGCGTCTCTCCCTCCCTGCCTTTTTCTTCCTCCTCTTATCACTTCCCTCACAGTAAAACAAGGCCATGGTGCCCACATGGCCACCGTGGCCGAGCCATGCCCGCGCCTCCTTCCTATAAAGCCCCACACCCTAGGGTTCCCTCTTCCCCCTCTCACCGCCACCACAAGCCCTCTGCTTCCTCTGGTTCTTCTTCTTCTTCTTCTTCTTCTTCTTCTTCTTCTTCTTCTTCTTCTTCTTCTTCTTCTTCTTCTTCTTCTTCTTCTTCTTCAAGAACATAGCACCCAAGAGAAAACCCCGCCGGTGTCCGTCGTCGTGCTCATAGCCGGAGGGCATCAAGCTCGTCTCCAGCATGTCAATCTTCTTCCTCGATGTCGATTACGTCCGTTCAGGCGTCTTCCCCGCATCACCTCCGTCGCGTCGTCATCTTCTTCCTCGACGCCTTCTTCTTCATGGAGCAGGACGCCGCCACGATCAGCGTCTCACCTCGCCCTCGGTATCGTGTCTCCGCCCCCCTCGTCGACTCCCTGCATCCCTATGTGAGCAGCTGCGTCGCCCCACCTTATTTTCCCAGTAGTTTCCATCTTCGTAGTCACTCGATCCACGCTGCATGAGTTCGTCCACCATGGATGACCCACGCTGGGGCTTCTGCACATCGCCCCACTTCGTTTTATTTCGCTTGCTCATCATGCTCAACCTGCCTCTCGGAGCACCGCACGTCGACGCGTTCCGTGCCCGTTATGCTCCTGTGCGAGTGCGCATCCACGCGCACGGGTCTCCGTCTGTTTCGTCGTCTGCCATGACCGTAGCCATGGGCATCAAGGCTTGGCCTCACGCCCTTCCTACATAGCACACACATCATGCGCACATCCCACCACGGCCGCCGCAAGCCTTTTCCACACCCCCGCCGACGCTTGGTAGCCCTAGCCATCGCTGCTGCTTGTTCCCGTCGGCGACGAGAAGGAGTCGTCCACAAGGTAGAAGAAACCCCGGCCTTGTTGAGTTAATATAAAACGGAATCCCACTTTGTACACCAGCATGGCAGCAGCGCAGTCGTTAGCGCGTCAAGGACTTATCCAGGGCATCCGGGGCTCGAATCCCGGGTATCCCCCTTTTGTTTGTTTTTGCTCCAATGCTGTTCCCAGCAAAACGGTAGCAGTGTTCATGTAAAACCGATCCTCCTTTCAATTATGACCAACTTCTAGGTTAGCTGGTAAGTGCAATCTGTTTTCAACCATTAGGTCTTGGGTTCGAGACCTAGTTTTGCCCCGTTTATGGCCCGATTCCACTTCTGACCGCAGCACTTTTAATGCTTCAGGCCCATGCATGTTTGTTTTTTCCTGTCTGTGGATTTAGTTATTTTTTTCCAGTGCATGCATAATTACAGGAATGCCATTGTTTTACTTTGTTAATAACTAGATATGCATGCATCCAAATTAAAGAAACTATATACGTAAATTACTTAGAATTTCATGTATTTCATAATATGCAACTTTCATCCCTGTTAAAAATGTTTAAATGGTTGTTTGCATTAATTTGCATAGATGACATATTAAGATGGTTTATATCATAACTAAATAACCGTAGCTCCAAATTTAATAAACTTTATAGTAAATGGGGTAGAAAAATGCATAGAATAACATGGTGCACTTTTTTTCCTGTTTAACAATAATAAAATGTGGTTCTAGGCAGAACAATACCAAATCCAATAATTGCACATGGGGATTTTCCGAAATTGTTGTTTGTTGTTTCCGGCCCAATTTAAATTGCTTAGATAGTGTAGTTTAATTGTGTTGCACCTCTTGCCATGTTAAGAACATTTAAACTTGTTGGGTTCATAATGAGATCAACCCAAATAATTGGATGTGGGGTTTCGTCAATATGCAACTCGTTGCATATTGATCTCCACTTAACTTGTAGTATTGTTTGTTGCACTTTGTCATGCCATGCATATTTAAACCGGACATGCGTCATACTTGGTTGTGCATCATGCCATCTTTATGCTTGTGTGTTTACCATGTTGTTTGCTTCTTTCCGGTTGTGCTTCTTCTCGTTAGTTCCGGTTTCGTTGCGATCGTGAGGATTCGTTTGACTACGCTTGGCTCGTCTACGTGGCTTCAACTTCTTCTTGGACTCGTTCTTCTTCCTAGCGGGATCTCAGGCAAGATGACCGCCACCTTGGATCTCATTACTATCATTGCTATGCTAGCTGTCTCGCTGCTATCGCTATATGTCGCGCTACCCACCTTTTGTTTGTCAGCCTCTCTTTGTTGCCATGAAACCTCTAACCTTTGACACCATTCCAGCAAACCGTTGTATGGCTATGTTACCGCTTGCTCAGCCCCTCTTATAGCGTTGCTAGTTGCAGGTGAAGATTAAGATTTCTCAATGTCGGATCTTGGATATTTTGGGAATATCACAATATCTCTTAATTAAATTAATGCACCTATATACTTGTCAATGGGTGGGAGGCTTGGGCTTTTGCTTGGTGTTTTGTTCTACTCATGTCGCCTTAAGAACTGATAAACCAGTGTTATGTTCCTTGATTTTGCGTTCCTAACGCGGTTGGGTATATGGGGACCCCTTGACAGTTTGCGTTAAATAAAACTCCTCCAGCAAGGCCCAACTTTGGTTTTAATTTGCAACATAATAAAAACTTAATTAATTAATAAAATTCCATAGGGAGTTAGCGCTACCCGAGGATTCTTTTCCACATACAGGGGGGCCAGTGCTGATGGTGTTGGTCCCAAACTAGAGCCACTTGCGGTGCCACCCAGTTATCTGGGGTCTTCGGTAGCTGTACGTAGTGCTCATCTAAACGTGGCATGAGAGGAGATACGCGTGGCTACTATCAGGGTGTCGACACGCCGGGAGGTCTTGCTGGACTTGTTTTACCATTGTTGAAACGTCTTGTGCACCGGGATTCCGAGTCTGATCGGGTTGTCCCTAAGATAAGGGGTTTTCACCTCTGCTCATCGTGAGAGCTTGTGATGGGCTAAGTTGGGACAGCCCTGCAGGGTTATGATTTTTCAAAAGCCGTGCCCGCAGTTATGTGCCAAATTGGAATTTGGTAATGTCCGGTTATAGAAAACTTGACACAGAATCCGAAATAAAACACACCAACAGTGTGAGTAACCGTGATCGTCTCTTTTCATTCTGAGAAGAGAACACGGTGGGGTTATGTTTGACTCGTAGGTAGTTCAGGATCTCTTAGCGATCATTACAAGTTTGTGACCGTTTGCATAGATGCTCATCTTATTCTTGTACACGTAAGTTAGCCACCATACATATGCTTAGCCGCTGCTGCAACCTCACCACTTAACCTCTCCATACCCATTAAGCTTTGCTAGTATTGATACCCATGGTTATGGGATTGCTGAGTTCTCATGGCTCACAGATACTACAACAACAGTTGTAGGTGCAGGTTTCCGATGACTTGACGTGAGCGCGTTGTTTACATATGTTGGATTTCTTCTTCTTCTTCTTCTTCGTCAGTCTTGGGATAGGTTCCTGGTCGGCAGCCTGGGATAGTAGGATGGATGTCGTTGTGCTTTTCATGTTTTCATCCATAGTCCGATGTCTTGTGTATAATGAGTTGTATTCATATGGAGTTGTATGACTTGTATGTATCCCCATCTATTTATGTAATGGTACGATGTAATGATATCCATCTTCCTAAGCGCCCGAAATGCGGTGTTGCCCGAGTCACAAAGTTATCACGTGATCGGGATAGAATCGCATCTTGGGTGTGACAGAGAAAAAACAAAATATATCTTTCAAAAAAGGTGCGTAAACAAGGGTTCAAACACATAAGAGCATCTACAGCTTGATTTGGCAATGCTGGCTTCTCAAACACCCGTTGACGCGCCCGGCCGCGTCCGCGGGCATTGTCCGGGCAACCCTTAAATAATGTAATCCACATCCGAAGTATCTCGAATCCATATAGACTCATGCAACTATGTCGATGCAAACACATCTTCCAGCTACTTGATCACTACTAACTACATGCCATCAGACTATCAAAATTTGGCATTGTTTGGCTATAATGGAGTTCATCCACGACTGCCCTTGCCCTCCTGGGGCCTTTGCCGTCTTTCTCGCGGAAGTACCGGTCGAAGACACAATACGGATCAAGCTGAATCTGCTTGACGTTGGAGTTGTCCTCGCCGTCGCTGTCCTCCTTCTCCTACTTTGGTGGCAGCCCGGCCTTGGCACATACCGCCCTATTCTTCTCTCGAGCGAGGGTGCGTGTGTTCCTCCGCTGCTATTTCATCACAATGCGGGCGCGGATTGCTTCCTCCTCTGCGGCTGCCCACGCCTGGGCACCGCCACCGCCATTTCGGTCATGATACGGGCGTCAGCTGCCCTTATCCTCTCCTTCCCATAGTGTGTCGCCCGTTCCTGGTGGGACTCATAGTCTGCCCGACCGGTGATGGATAAGGAGAGGTGTTCCAGCTGCCGGGACCGCGAGAATCCATCACTACAGGACCCGAGCGCCCGGTGAGCCATCGCTATGGCGTCGCGGAGGGCGGATCCATCCATTGGCCGGGCGCTGTCCTCGTGGGAGCGGTGGAGTGCAATGCGAACTGCCATTGCCTTCTCCAACCCGAATGACAACTTGATCGATGAATCCGGAGTGGTCGGAGTCCGCTCCGCTGCCTGCCATGCCGGAGACTGCTAGAACACGTCGAAGACGAGCTCAGGTGGCGGAGGGGAGTGGAGTGGAGTGAAGTGGCTAGGATTTGCTCCAGCAAGCGGATTGAGACGAATATATGTGGCGTCGGGTGGGCTAGCATGGGCCGGACACGATGTGGCGTGCATGCCCGGGCGGCCCTATATCCACCCCATATTTGGGCTAGATATGAGGGGTGTCGGCCAGCCCGGGTTTTTGAGGCCCTTTTGAGGCGTTCGTCTGGGTCGAAAAAACGTGACCGGTCAGTGACCGGGCGGCCTGCCCGGGCGTATGAGGCGGGTTTGAGGCGCCCTGCTGTAGATGCTCTAAAGCCGGTCATAGTGCGAGTAATATAGGGAGTAACATAGATACAACATAAGCAAAAAATGATGATGTGACAAGTAGTTAATGAAAAGAGAGGAAAATAGAGTAATATAATATGTTACCATCACACAACGCTTCTCAATGCAAAATGAGTCTATAAAGTAATAAAAAAGACAACTATGATACCACACCTATAACACTACCCAGTCTGAATGTAGTAACATACACTAGTAACATATGCATGTTAATAATCTAAATTACTCTTCACTATAACTAGCCTAACCTTGAGGCCAGGCAAACTAAAGACCCAATAAAAACTGGGCTAACCACACTTCATGATTTATTAACGGTTTACGTTCAATATTATGTGTATTCATTTGATGTGAGGTCAACCCCCTCAAAATAAATTGATGTGAGGTCAAATTTATGAAACAAATACCTTACGTAATTCCTTTTTGTCGCATAAATCAATAAACCAGCTGTTCGACCAGTAAAACCGTGTGTTGACCAGTAAACCAATAAACTATGATATATATGTGCACTAGATATCTGTAAATTTTATAAAGATATAAATTTATTTGTGGCCTATAGAAAAGACAAATATGTGTATATAATTGTTTTTGCCTACGTGCATATACATACTCAGCCCGGCCATGACACGGACCGCCCTATTCTTCTCTCGGGCGAGGGCGTGCGTGTTCCTCCGCATCTGTTTCATCACAATGCGGGCGCGGATTGCTTCCTCCTCTGCGGCCGCCCGTGCCCGGGCACCCGCCGCCGCCATTTTTGCCGCGATATGGACCTTGGTTGCCCTTATCCTCTCCTTCCCACATTGTGCCGCCCGTTCCCAGTGGGACTCGTAGTCTGCCCGACCGGTGATAGGGAAGGAGAGGTGTTCCGGCTGCTGGGACCGCGAGGATCCAGCATGAGAGGAGCCGAGCACCCGGTGAGCCGACGCTATGGCGTCGCGGATGGCAGATACATCTTTTGGCCGGGCGCTGTCCTCCCGGGAGCGGCGAAGTGCAATGCGGTCTGCCATTTCCTTCTCTAACCCACACGAGATGACAACCCAATCGATGAATCTGGAGTGGTCGGAGTCCGTTCCGCTACCTACCATGTTGGAGACAGCCGGAACTCGCCGGAGACGAGCTCGGGTGGCGGAGGGGAGGGGAGTGGAGTGAAGTGGCTAGGATTTGCTCCGGCGAGCAGATGGGCACGAATATATGTGGCATCGGGTGGGCCAGCATGGGCCGGGCCCGATGTGGCGCGTGTGCCCGGGCAGCCCCATATCCGCCCTGTATTTGGGCCAGATATGAGGAGTGACGGTCAGCCCGGGCTTTTGAGGTCCCTTTGAGGCATCTGTGTGGGCTGAAAAAACGTGACCAGTCAGTGACCGGGTAGCCTGCCCGCGCGCATGAGGCGGGTTTGAGGCGCCTGACTGTGGATGCTCTAAGGCTAGTCATAGTGAGAGTAACATATTAATATAGATATCACATAAGCAAAAATGATGATGTGGTAAGTTGTTAATGAAAAGAGAGGCTAATAGAGTAATATAATATATTACCATCACATAGCGTTTCTCAATGCAAAATGAGTCTATAAAGAAATAAAAAAGACATCTATGTTATCACATATATGACACTTCCCACTATGAAGGTATTAACATACAGTAGTAACATATGCATGTTATAGTCTAACCTTGAGGCAAGGCAAACTAAAGACCCAATAAAAACTGGGCTAACCACACTTTATGATTTATTAATGGTTTACATTCAATATTAGATGTATTCATTTTATGTGAGATCACTCCCTCAAAATAGATTGATGTGAGGTGAAATTATAAAAAATCACCTTAAATATTTCATTTATTGTCACAAATAAATCAACAAACCAATGGTTCGACCAATAAAAACGTGTGCGGACCAGTAAACCAATAAACTATGATATAGATGTGAACTAGATATCTATAAATTTTATAAAGATATAAATTTATTTGCAGCCTACAGAAAAGAAAAATATGTGTATATAATTGTTTTTGACTACATGCATATACATAATCATTATGGGCTTAGTTTACACTTATAATTCAAAACGCATTGACATTTTGTCTATACCCACTCATCGCACCTCCAACGTTGTATCCCAAAAGAGACAAACTAAATGTCCGAGGACACATTTGGACGTGTTTGCGTACAGCGGTAAGGTCAACTCCAACGCGCCGATTCACTTGGTCTAGACGGTACGTTTGGTTCAAAATAGACAAAAACGCCGGCCCAACACGCGGACCTAAACCCAAATCTCGTCCGCTCGTTGTCCATTTGGGCGCGTCCCCGGACCAAATTTGGCCTCGATTGGCATCCACACGGCTCCGAGACAGACACACGGTCGGTCGCCCAACTATCGCACTCGGTCGCAGTCAATGCCGCCACCTAGCTCGGTCTCGTAAGCCAACTAGAAGCATCCAGAGTCCAGACTCTTTCTAAATGACAAGCATGCGGGGAAGGGGTCATCCACTTCTCCTCCCACTCCAGTCCACATCTAGCGACACTTGCTCCCTCGCCGACGACACAAACCCTAGCCCTTGCCGATGCCATGGCGTTCTTCAACAACAATGGAAGAGGCAAGGACAAGCTCGACGCAGGCGGGACTCATCTCGAGCATCGGCCGCCTTCGCTTTGGTGCCATGGGCGAGGAGGGCTCGCCGGCCACGGGACCGACTGTTCATCCCGGTGCACTATGCGTAGTACCATTGTCATGGCCGGATGTTAACCTCTCACACGGCTGGCACCTCCACCGCGCCGCATTTCAGTGTCGGCCGTGTCGCAGTCTGAGTGGGTGCGTATGGAGGAGATCCGCAAGCGGCGTGCTCCCCTCACTCTGGAGCAGCGCCGCAACCCGTTGTATGGTGCCTGCAAGTCAAACAAGGTTATGTAGCAGTTTCATGGAAGTATCCCATGTAGTTATCGTCCCAATGAAGAGTATATGAGAATATTTATATTGGCGTTTCTATCACACAGAAGGTGTCATAGTTCTTGTGTGAAGTAACTGCTTGAGCTTCTGCAAATCTTATTACTGTCCTAGTGGAAGAATAAACCAGAACGACAAGGATACATGGTTTATAGTAACGACGGTAGAAACTCTTAAAAGTAAATAACATAAATAACAGTGAAAGTAGAGTTGTGTTTCCTGTAATGAAGAGATTAGGCGCGGAGAGAATTCAGTTCATGGTAAGAATGTATCAAGTGTGTCAGTGCGATGGTAATACCAGTTACCTTGTATTATACTCGTAGTATTTGATATGTGTGTTCTGTAGGCAGATCACCCTAAAGTTAAGAAAGTCCTCCCCGCGGGAGTACATTCCATTCTATTTCCTGCTTCATCGTTGCCACAGACTGGTTGTCTCCACAATTAAGGTCCTTGGACCGAAGCCGTGCATTAAGTTTCGTGGATCGCCATTATCTCATATTGTCTTCGGTATTCATAGATATCTCCACCTGCGACATCAGAGGTCACCGATTCCCTAAAAATTGTGTGTTACATGTGTAGGGCTTGAGATTGTCTTGCTTGGTCCCTTAAATTTGAAAACACTCATATGGTTTTACCAAAGTATAACAACTTACTCGATAGATCATACTACTACAAATACAAATGATGACATATAGACTAGACACAAATTAATCTTACCACTCACCTACATCTCCCACGCCTAAGGGGATTGCTCACGTATCATAAGGGAGAAACCATTCACATCAAAGATTAAACCCTTGAAAACCATATCGATAATATCGTGAAGATCCACAATAAGATGAAATGGATAATTCAAATAGTCTTGATCTCCAGATGAGAGTGAATAGAGTTTACAATTTGTTCTCACTACTTGGTATTCCTCTTACAATAGTTAAGGATGAGATGAGGACAAAGATGAAAGGACAAAAACTAAGGAGATCCCAGAAGGTTATTTGAATCTCCTCCCCTTCTGTTCTGGACGTGGTGGCGACGACTAGGGTTCTTTTATCCCCTATGTCCCTGTGACGCCCGGATAATTAGGCTACTGTAATCCCAGAGATCCAGTTAATCATTTTGCTAAACAAGTGCTTGATCATCATTGTCTAATATCTCTTGCAAATTCTGGTTGAATTCAAATTCAAAATATGAATGAAATTCAAAATTGCCCAAACATGAAAACTAAAATGTTCATCATGTGGCAAATATTCTTTTGTTAATATTGGTGATGGACCAAATTTTTTGCAACATGTTTAAAGTGTCCTAAACTAATTGAACAAATGCTTTAATAGAAATAAAAGAAAACATAAGTAATAGAAAAGAAAAGGTGAGAGAGAGAGAGAGAGAGCACCCCCACTGCCCTGGACGTAACCTACCTGGGCACCACCCACTGCTCGGTCGTTTCCCTGTTCGCGCGACCCCATCGCTACAGGGGCGATGCCCCGCCGGACCACCTCGCCGGCGCCAACACCGGGAGGGGGAAGGCCGAGCCCCCTAGCCTCGTCAGCTCCCCTCACACCCACGCAGATATTTCTCTCCCTCACTGCCCTCTCCTTCGATTAGATCCGCCCACACCCGCAGCCACCGTCACTATGCCCCCATTGTAGGCACGGCCACCGAGCTCCTCTCGCCATCCCGACGTGCCCAAGACCTTCGGCGTCGTCTCCCATGTCCTCCTCGACCATGAATTCGTGCTCTGCGCCTCTCCTCCGATGCCTGCGACCTCTTCTTCATCTTCGATTCCGACGAGCTCCTATGACGATTGCCGGTGTTCTGCTGCTCCTAGGCAACCACCGAGCCTTTGTGTGCTCCTCTGGTGAGCTTGCCGTCATTTTCTCTCCTGTCCCCACCGCGTACTCGTGCCCGTAGCCCCGTCGCCAGGAGGGCCGAAGCTTGCCGTCGTGATGCTCCATCATCGCCGTAGCTAGCGCCGCCATACCTCTGTGCCGAGCACCGCGTCGTGCTCAGCACATCGCCTGGAGCCCAACGCCGCCCCGGCTTGCTTTGTGGTGCCCCACAGCATCGCCACCCCGCGCCACTGCCGCCGTTCGGCCGCTCTCGTGTAGCTCCCGCCCGCCGCGCTCCATCACCGTCGTCCAGCCGCAGCCCCGCCTGCTCCGCTTCGTGCTCAGCGCCCGCCGTCCCGCGAGATGACCGGCGCCCGACCATGCCTGCGTCGCCCGCGGCTGCTGCGCTCCTGCGCGCCGCTCGTGGATGCCCCAACGCCCTCTGCTTCCCTCGCGGCAGCACTCTGGCCGCCCCGCCTCCTCGCGACGCCAAAGCCGCGCCCGCTCGCCCCTCCCCTATCGAGTGACCGGCCCGGCCCCGCCGCTCGCCGGTGCTGGCCGGCCCTTCCCCTACCTTGCCGGCGGCCAGCGCTCCGGCGCGTTCCCCTCGCTGTGTCCGTTCGGGCGGGCGCCCACGGCACCCCGCTTCACTTGCCCGCTAACGCCCCCAGTGGGCCACTAACCACTAGGCCCACCCCTTGAGATTAAAAAAAGGCTTTTAAAATAATAAAAATAAAAATAATATTTAAATAATAATTAATTAATTAGTTAAACTATAAATTAACTTAATTAATTAGTCTTAATTAATCTAATTAACTAGTTAGTTAACCTATCATTATGACAGGTAGGCCCCTAGGCCCAGTTGACTAGTCAAGTGGTCCACAGTTGACCTGGTCAACGGGGCCGCTATCAGCCTCTGGTGGCCTGCTGTGTGCACTCAGCCTTGTGCACATAGCATTTTCACCTTTTATTTTTGAATTATAATTAATTCATGAATATTGTTAAATCTTTCAAAATTCATAGAGAATAATCTGTATCTCGGATGAAAAAGTTTTATACATGAAAGTTGCTCAGAATTTTGAGACGAATCCGGATACGTGGTCCATTAGTCAGCCACACATCCCTATCATAGCGAACATGTAACATTTCCCCTCTGGTTCGCGTGTCAGAAAATGCCTAACTCCAGGAAAACATTCCCAGATGTTATCCCCCTTCGCCGGTATTGTGTAGCACCGCGTTAGAGCACCCTAACACTGCGTGTTGACATGTTGTGCTTCTTTGTTGCATCTGTGTGTTTTGTATTTACTGTTTCTTTCCCCTCTTCTCTCCTGTAGACCCCGAGACCGATGATGCCACCGTGATCGACTACATCACTGACAACCGTTCCTTTGCAGCAGAGCAACCAGGCAAGCCAACCCCCATTTTATCATTCCGATATCGCCCACTCTCTTCTCTCTTATGCCTGCATTAGAACTACTAGTGCTTTTTGTATGATCCTATTCTGATGCATAGCCTGTTGTTGAAACCTGCTTTCACACCTTACATGTTTATACTAAATTGCTTAGCATAGGCTAGTTAGAGATCCATCAGAGACCCCCACTTTGTCCCGACTGCCCCGCTGGATTATTAGAAGACCCGCTCAACGGGATCGAAGACTAGGCCCCGGCATCGCACATCACTTTCCCCTTAGTTGCTCGACACTACTGGGTTACTATCGAGTGCCGAGGGTGAGACCTCATCAGCACTTCCGATGTTAACCTTGTAGGTTAGTTCATCGGTTATGGTCATCGAGGGTGATTTCCTCCTTCTCCACTCCCGATAATGACACTGCAATGCAACTCCTCAAGAGTGGACCTCGAGGGTGACTCCTCCTTTGTTCGCCTTGACGATAAACATTAGGTGGAATTCCATCGAGGGTGATCCCTCAGGGTTCCCCCTTGGTGTTAGACACACAGTTACTATGGTTACTATTACTTTACTACTGTTACTTGGAAAGGCGGGTCTACCCTAAGGGGTACCCGTGAGTGATGTGGAGACGGGTTAACCTGGAGGGTACCCGAGAGTTGAATGTGAGGCATGGCCGGGCATGATACATCTCCAACGTATCTATAATTTTTTATTGTTCCATGCTATTATATTATCCTTCTAGGATGTTTTATGGGCTTTAATATATACTTTTATATGATTTTTGGGACTAACCTATTAACCCAGAGCCCAGTGTAAGTTTCTGTTTTTCCCTTGTTTTAGAGTATCGCAGAAAAGAAATATCAAACGGAGCCCAATTGACCTGAAACTCAACGGAGGTTATTTTTGGACCAGAGGAAGCCCAGGAAGTGCCGGAGGGGGACCAGAAGGTTCCCGGTCTGCCCACGAGGGAAGGGGGCGCGCCCTCCTGGGCGCGCCCCCTACCTCATGGACAGGCCGGAGGTCCCCTTTACTTGTCCCCGACTCCAACACCTCCTATATATACTGAAACCTCCGGAAAGTAACCTAGATCGAGAGTTCTGCCATCAAAAGCCTCTGTTGCCACCGAAAACCAATCTAGACACGTTCCAGCACCCTGCCGGAGGGGGAATCCCTCTCCGGTGACCATCTTCATCATCCCGGCGCTCTCCATGATGAGGAGGGAGTAGTTCACCCTCGGGGCTGAGGGTATGTACCAGCAGCTATGTGTTTGATCTCTCTCTCTCTCTTTCTCTCTCTCTCTCTCTCTCTCTCTCTCTC
>LR738715.1:536117983-536141689 GCA_902687465.1 Secale cereale
TTAAGATGGCATGATCTTGATGTATCGCGAGCTTTGCTATTATAGTTGGACCTTATGATGTTTCTCCCCCTCTACTCTCTTGTGATGGATTGAGTTTTCCCTTTGAAGTTATCTTATCGGATTGAGTCTTTAAGGATTTGAGAACACTTGATGTATGTCTTGCGCGCGATACCCGTGGTGACAACGGGGTATTCTATTGATTCACTTGATGTATATTTTGGCGATCGACTTGCGGGTTCCGTGACCTTGGGAATCTATGCATAGGGGTTGGCACACGTTTTCGTCTTGACTCTCTGATAGAAACTTCCGGGCACTCTTTGAAGTTCTATGTGTTGGTTGAATAGATGAATCTGAGATTGTGTGATGCATATCGTATAATAATGCCCACGGATACTTGAGGTGACAATGGAGTATCTAGGTGACATTAGGTTTTTGGTAGATTTGTGTCTTAAGGTGTTATTCTAGTACGAACTCTAGGATAGATCGAACGGAAAGCATAGCTTCGTGTTACTTTACTATGGACTTTTGAATAGATCGATCAGAAAGAATAATTTTGAGGTGGTTTCGTACCCTACAATAATCTCTTCGTTTGTTCTCCGCTATTATTGACTTTGGAGTGACTCTTTGTTGCATGTTGAGGGATAGTTATATGATCCAGTTAGGTTATTATTGTTGAGAGAACTTGCATTAGTGAAAGTATGAACCCTAGGCCTTGTTTCAAAGCATTGCAACACCGTTTATGCTCACTTTTATCATTAGTTACCTTGCTGTTTTTATATTTTCAGAGTACAAAAACCTTTATCTACCATACATATTGCACATGTATCACCATCTCTTCTCCGAAGTAGTGCACCTATACAATTTACCATTGTATTGGGTGTGTTGGGGACACAAGAGACGCTTTGTTATTTGGTTGCAGGGTTGTTTGAGAGAGACCATCTTCATCCTACGACTCCCATGGATTGATAAATATTAGGTCATCCACTTGAGGGAAATTTTCTACTACCCTACAAACCTCTACACTTGGAGTCCCAACAACGTCTACAAGAAGAAGGTTGCATAGTAGACATCAAGCTCTTTTCTGGCGCCGTTGCCGGGGAGGTGAGTGCTTGAAGGTATATCTTTAGATCTCGCAACCAAATCTTTTAGTTTCTTGTTTTATCACTAGTTTAGTTTATAAAAGAAAACTACAAAAAAATGGAATTGAGGTTGTCTCATATGCTTTACCTTTTTAATATCTTTCGTGAAAATGATGGGAAGGAAAGTTGTGCTCAAGTACTAGAAGAAGAATTACATAGAATGCTTGGCATAAAATATGTGAATGATGAACATGATTGAAATGTTGTTAGTATGAATTCTTTGAATACCCATGGTGCCAATGATATGCAAGGCCACAAGCTTGGCGATGCTATGTTTGATGAAGATGATATGTTTAGTCCCCCAAGTTTTGATGTGCAATTTTTTTATGATGAAAGCATGCCTCCTATTTATGATGATTATTGTGATGACACGTATGCTATAAATAATAAAGATAATCATGAAACTTGTCATCATGATTTAAATTTTCAATTGGATTATGCTTCACATGATAGTTATTTTGTTGAGTTTGATCCCACTACTATTGATGAGAATAAATTTGCTTATGTGGAGAGTAGTAAAATTTCTATGCAAGTAGATCATGAAAAGAATGTTTTATGTGCTGGTTATATTGTGGAATTCATTCATGATGATACTGAAAATTATTATGAGAGAGGATCATATGCTTGTAGGAATTGCAATAATATCAAGTTTCCTCTCTATGTGCTTGAAGATTTGAAGCTATGCTTGTTTTGCTTTCCTATGCTAGTTGATTATTGTTCCCATATGTTGTTTGCTCACAAAATCCCTATGCATAGGAAGTGGGTTAGACTTAAATGTGCTAGTCATATTCTTCATGATGCTCCCTTTATGTTTCAATTCTTATCTTCTTTTTTTTGAAAAGACAATTCTTATCTTTTATGCGAGCATCATTGAAACCATCATGCCTAGCTAGGGGCGTTAAACGCTAGCGCTTGTTGGGAGACAACCCAATTTTATTTTCTTTGCTTTTGCTTATGGTTAGGAATAAATATTGCATCTAGCTTATGTTTAGATGTGGTTTTGTGTTTTAATTAGTGTTTGTGCCATGTAGAACCTTTGGGAAGACTTGTGTGAAGTTTATGCGATCATGTTGTAAAAAACAGAAACTTTCGCGCTCACGAGATTGGCTACCATTCTTTACTGGAGAGTGCTTTTTAGTTGATTCTTTTTGTAGATTATTAATAGACAAATTTCTCAGGTCCACCAGTTTATTTCAGAATTTTTAGTGTTAAAGAAGTATTCGAAAGTTACAGATTTCTATAGACTGTTCTATTTTTGACAGATTCTATTTTCTATGTGTTGTTTGCTTATTTTGATGAATCTATGAGTAATATCGGAGGGTATGAACCATAGAGAAGTTGGAATACAGTAGATATTACACCAATATGAATTTAGAATGAGTTCACAACAGTACCTAAGTGGTGGTTTTATTTTCTTATACTAACGGAGCTCACGAGTCTTCTGTTGAGTTTTGTGCTGTGAAGTTTTCAAGTTTTGGGTAAAGATTCGATGGACTCTGGAATAAGGAGTGGCAAGAGCCTAAGCTTGGGGACACCCAAGGAAACACAAGGTAAAATTCAAGGACAACCAAGATCCTAAGCTTGGGGATGCCCCGGGGAAGGCATCCCCACTTTCGTCTTCGTCTATCGGTAACTTTACTCGATGCTATATTTTTATTCACCACATGATATGTGTTTTGCTTGGAGCGTCAAGTTATTTTATTTTGTTTTGCTTGCTGTTTGAATAATATCCCAAGATCTGAAATTCTCAAATGTTAGAGATTCTTTAGTTATATCTTTTGGAGTAGTTTGTTGGTTGCTCTAGTGCTTCACTTATATCTTTTTAGAGCACGGCGGTGGTCTTATTTTGAAGAAATAGATGAACTCTCATGCTTCACTTATATTATTTTGAGAGTCTTTTAGAACAGCATGGTAATTGGCTTTGGTTATGAAACTAGTCCTAATATGATAGGCATCCAAGTTGGGTATAGTAAAAACTTTCATACAAGTGCATTGAATATTATGAGAAGTTTGATACTTGATGATTGTTTTGAGATATGAGGATGGTGATATTAGAGTCATGCTAGTGGAGTAATTGTGAATTTGAGAAACACCTGTGTTGAAGTTTGTGATTCCCGTAGCATGCACGTATGGTGAACCGTTATGTGATGAAGTTGGAGCATGATTTATTTATTGATTGTCATCCTTTGTGTGGAGGTCGGGATCGCGCGATGGTTAACTCCTACCAACCCTTCCCCTAGGAGCATGCATTGAATACTTTGTTTTGATAACTTATAGATTTTTGCAATAAGTATATGAGTTCTTTATGACTAATGTTAAGTCCATGGATTATACGCACTCTCACCCTTCCAACATTGCTAGCCTCTCTTGTACCGCGCAACTTTTGCCGGTACCATACACCCACCATATACCTTCCTCAAGACAGCCACCATACCTACCTATCATGGCATTTCCATAGCCATTCTGAGATATATTGCCATGCAACTTTCCACCGTTCCATTATTATGACATGCTTCACGTTGTCATATTGCCATGCATGATCATGTAGTTGACATCGTATTTGTGGCAAAGCCGCCATTCACAATTCATTCATACATGTCGCTCTTGATTCATTGCACATCCCGGTACACCGCCGGAGGCATTCACATAGAGTCATATTTTGTTCTAGCTTCGAGTTGTAAGTAAATAAAAGTGTGATGATCTTCATTATTAGAGCATTGTCCCGTGTGAGGAAGAAAAAGAGAAAGGCCAAAAAAAAGAGATGGCCCAAAAAATGAGAGAAAAAGAGAGAAGGGACAATGCTTCTATCCTTTTCCACACTTGTGCTTCAAAGTAGTGAAGGAAATATGCCCTAGAGGCAATAATAAAGTTATTATTTATTTCCTTATATCATGATAAATGTTTATTATTCATGCTAGAATTGTATTAACCGGAAACTTAATACATGTGTGAATACATAGACAAAACAGAGTGTCCCTAGTATGCCTCTACTAGACTAGCTCATTGATCAAAGATGGTTATGTTTCCTAGCCATAGACATGAGTTGTCATTTGATCAACGGGATCACATCATTAGCAGAATGATCTGATGGACAAGACCCATCCGTTAGCTTAGCACTATGATCGTTTAAGTTTTACTGCTATTGCTTTCTTCATGACTTATACATGTTCCTCTGACTATGAGATTATGCAACTCCCGAATACCGGAGGAACACTTTGTGTGCTACCAAACGTCACAACGTAACTGGGTGATTATAAAGGTACTCTACAGGTGTCTCCGAAGGTACTTGTTGGGTTGGCGTATTTCGAGATTAGGATTTGTCACTCCGATTGTCGGAGAGGTATCTCTGGGCCCACTCGGTAATGCACATCACTATAAGCCTTGCAAGCATTGCAGCTAATGAGTTAGTTGCGGGACGATGTATTACGGAACGAGTAAAGAGACTTGTTGGTAACGAGATTGAACTAGGTATTGAGATACCGACGATCGAATCTCGGGCATGTAACATACCGATGACAAAGGGAACAATGTATGTTGTTATGCGGTTTGACCGATAAAGATCTTCGTAGAATATGTGGGAGCCAATATGAGCATCCAGGTTCCGCTATTGGTTATTGACCGGAGACGTGTCTCGGTCATGTCTACATAGTTCTCGAACCCGTAGGGTCCGCACGCTTAAGGTTTCGATGATAGTTTTATTATGAGTTTATGAGTTTTGATGTACCGAAGGAGTTCGGAGTCCCGGATGAGATCGGGGACATGACGAGGAGTCTCAAAATGGTCGAGACGTAAAAATCGATATATTGGACGACTATATTCGGACATCGGAAAGGTTCCGAGTGATTCGGGTATTTTCGGAGTACCGGGGAGTTACGGAAATAGAGGAGAGAGGCCAAAAGGAAGGAGGCGTGCACCCCCCTTCTGGTCCGAATTGGACAAGGGGTGCAGCCCCCTTTTCCTTCTCCCTCTCCCCCTCTTTCCTTCTCTCCTACTCCGGAAAGGAAAGGGGAATCCTACTAGGACTTGGGAGTCCTAGTAGGACTCCCCACACTTGGTGCGCCCCCTCTAGGGCCGGCCTCTCCCTCCCTCCTTTATATACGGGGGCAGGGGGGCACCTCTAGACACAACAATTGATCTCTTGATCTCTTAGCCGTGTGCAGTGCCCCCCTCCACCATAGTTCTCCTCGATAAATATTGTAGCGGTGCTTAGGCGAAGCCCTGCGACGGTAGAACATCAAGATCGTCACCACGCCGTCGTGCTGACGAAACTCTCCCTCGACACTCGACTGGATCGGAGTTCGAGGGACGTCATCGAGCTGAACGTGTGCTAGAACTCGGAGGTGCCGTAGTTTCGGTGCTTGATCGGTCGAGCCGTGAAGACGTACGACTACATCAACCGCGTTGTTCTAACGCTTCCGCTTTCGGTCTACGAGGGTACGTAGACTCACTCTCCCCTCTCGTTGCTATGCATCTGGTAGATAGATCTTGCGTGATCGTAGGAAAATTTTAAAATACTACATTCCCCAACAGTGGCATCATGAGCCAGGTCTATGCGTAGATGATATGCACTAGTAGAACACAAGTGAGTTGTGGACGATACTAGTCATACTGCTTACCAACAAGTCATACTTTGATTCGGCGGTATTGTTGGATGAAGTGGCCCGGACCGACATTACGCGTACGCTTACGCGAGACTGGTTCTACCGACGTGCTTCGCACACAGGTGGCTGGCGGGTGTCAGTTTCTCCAACTTTAGTTGAATCAAGTGTGGCTACGCCCGGTCCTTGTGAAGGTTAAAACAGCACATACTTGACGAAATATCGTTGTGGTTTTGTATGCGTACGTAAGAACGGTTCTTGCTAAGCCCGTAGCAGCCACGTAAAACTTGCAACAACAAAGTAGAGGACGTCTAACTTGTTTTTGCAGGGCATGTTGTGATGTGATATGGTCAAGACATGATGAGTTATACGGTTTTGTATGAAATGATCATGTTTTGTAAAGTTATCGGCAACTGGCAGGAGCCATATGGTTGTCGCTTTATTGTATGAAATGCAATCGCCATGTAATTGCTTTACTTTATCACTAAGCGGTGGCGATAGTCGTAGAAGCAATAGTTGGCGAGACGACAACGATGCTACGATGGAGATCAAGGTGTCGCACCGGTGACGAAGGTGATCATGACGGTGCTTTGGAGATGGAGATCAAAAGCACAAGATGATGATGGCCATATCATGTCACATATTTTGTTTGCATGTGATGTTTATCTTATTATGCTTCTTATTTTGCTTAGTTCGACGGTAGCATTATAAGATGATCCCTTACTAAATTTCAAGGTATAAGTGTTCTCCCTGAGTATGCACCGTTGCGAAAGTTCGTCGTGCCGAGACACCACGTGATGATCGGGTGTGATAAGCTCTACGTTCAAATACAACGGGTGTAAGCCAGTTTTGCACACGCGGAATACTCGGGTTAAACTTGACGAGCCTAGCATATGCAGATATGGCCTCGGAGCACTGGAGACCGAAAGGTCGAGCGTGAATCATATAGTAGATATGATAAACATAAGATGTTCACCATTGAAACTACTCCATCTCACGTGATGATCGGACATGGTTTAGTTGATTTGGATCACGTGATCATTTAGATGACTAGAGGGATGTCTATCTAAGTGGGAGTTCTTAAGTAATATGATTAAATTGAACTTTAATTTATCATGAACTTAGTCCTCGTAGTATTAGCATATCTATGTTGTAGATCAATAGCTCGGGATGTTGCTCCCCGTTTATTTTTTATATGTTCCTAGAGAAAACTAAGTTGAAAGATGTTAGTAGCAATGATGCGGAATTGTTCCGTGATCTGAGGATTATCCTCATTGCTGCATAGAGAATTATGTCCTTGATGCACCGCTAGGTGACATACCTATTGCAGGAGCAGATGTAGACGTTATGAACGTTTTGACAAAAGCTCGGTATGATGACTACTTGATAGTTTAAGTGCACCATGCTTTATGGCTTAGAACCGGGACTTCAAAAAACGTTTTGAACGCCACAGAGCATATAAGATGTTCCAAGAGTTGAAATTAGTATTTCATACTCATGCCCGTGTCGAGAGGTATAAGACTTCTGACAGTACTTTGCCTACAAGATGGAGGAGAATAGCTCGACCAGTGAGCATGTGCTCAGATTGTCTGGGTACTACAATTACTTGAATCAAGTGGGAGTTAATCTTCCAGATAAGATAGTAATTGACAAAGTTCTCTAGTCACTATCACCAAGTTAGTAGAACTTCGTGATGAACTATAATATGCAAGGGATGACGAAAGGAATTCCCGAGCTCTTCGCAATGCTGTAGTCGGCGAAGGTAGAAATCATGAAAAAGCATCAAGTGTTGATGGTTAACAAGACCACTTGTTTCAAGTAAAGGGCAAAGGGATAGAAGGGGAACTTCAAGAAGAATGACAAGCAAGTTGTCACTCCCGTGAAGAAACCCAAAGCTAAAACTCAAGCCTGAAACTAAGTGCTTCTACTGCAAAGGAAATGGTCACTGGAAGTGGAACTGCCCTAGATACTTGGCGGATAAGAAGGATGGCAAAGTGAACAAAGGTATATTTTGATATACAGATTATTGATGTGTACTTTACTAGTGTTCATAGCAACCCCTGGGTATTTGATACCGGTTCAGTTGCTAAAATTAGTAACTCGAAACGAGAATTGCAGAATGAACAGAGACTAGTTAAAGGTGAAGTGACGATGTGTGTTGGAAGTGGTTCCAAGATTGATATGATCATCATCGCACACTCCCTATACTTTCGGGATTAGTGTAAAACCTAAATAAATGTTATTTGGCATTTGCGTTGAGCATGAATATGATTTGATCATATTTGTTGCAATACGGTTATTCATTTAAAGTCATAGAATAATTGTTATTCTGTTTACATGAATAAAACCTTCGATGGTCATACACCCAATGAAAATAGTTTGTTGTATCTCGATCGTGGTGATATACATATTCATAATATTGAAGCCAAAAGATGCGAGGTTAATAATGATAGTGCAACTTATTTGTGGCACTGCTGTTTAGGTCATAATGGTGTAAAGCGCATGAAGAAACTCCATAGTAATGGACTTTTGGAATCACTTGATTATGAATCACTTGGTGCTTGCGAACCATGCCTCATGGGCAAGATGACTAAAACTCCGTTCTCCGGAACAATGGAGCGAGCAACAGATTTGTTGGAGATCATACATACAGATGTATGTGGACCAATGAGTGTTGAAGCTCGCGGCAGGTATCGTTATTTTCTGACCTTCACTGATGATTTGAGCAGATATGGGTATATCTACTTAATGAAGCACAAGTCTAAAACATTTGAAAAGTTCAAAGAATTTCAGAGTGAAGTGGAGAATCATCGTAACAAGAAAATAAGAGTTTCTACGATATGATCGTAGAGGTAAAAAATTTGAGTTAGCGAGTTTGGCCTTCAGTAAAAACAATGTGAAATAGTTTCACTACTTACGCCACCTGGAACACCATAGTGTAATGGTGTGTCCGAACGTCATAACCGTACTTTATTAGATATGGTGCGATCGATGATGTCTCTTACCGATCTACCACTATTGCTTTTGGGGTTATGCATTAGAGACAGATACATTCACGTTAAATAGGGCACCATCTAAATCCGTGGAGATGACACCGTATGAACTGTGGTTTGACGAGAAACCTAAGCTGTCATTTCTTTAAGTTTGGGACTGCGATGCTTATGTGAAAAAGTTTCAACATGATAAGCTCGAACCCAAATCGGAGAAGTAAATCTTCATAGGATATCCAAAAGAAACTGTTGGGTACACCTTCTATCACAGATCCGAAGGCAAGGTCTTTGTTGCTAAGAGTGGATCCTTTCTAGAGAAGGAGTTTCTCTCGAAAGAAGTGAGTGGGAGGAAAGTGGAACTTGATGAGGTAATTGTACCTTCTCCCGAATTGGATAGTAGTACATCACAGAAACTGGTTCCAGTGATTCCTACACCAATTAGTGAGGAAGCTAATGATGATGATCATGAAACTTCGGATCAAGTTACTGCTCAACTTCGTAGATCAACCAGAGTACGTTCCGCACCAGAGTGGTACGGCAACCCGGTTCTGGAAGTCATGTTACTGGACCATGATGAACCTACGAACTATGAGGAAGCGATGATGAGCCCAGATTCCGCAAAGTGGCTTGAGACCATGAAATCTGAGATGGGATCCATGTATGAGAACAAAGTGTGGACTTTGGTTGACTTGCCCGATGGTCGGCAAGCCATCGAAAATAAATGGATCTTCAAGAGGAAGACTGACGCTGACAGTAATGTTACTGTTTACAAAGCTCGACTTGTTGCGAAATTTTTTTCAACAAGTTCAAGGAGTTGACTACGATGAGACTTTCTCACCCGTAGCGATGCTTAAGTCTGTCTGAATCATGTTAGCAATTGCTGCATTTTATGAAATCTGGCAAATGGATAACAAAACTGCATTCTTTAATGGATTTATTAAAGAAGACTTGTATATGATGCAACCAGAAGGTTTTGTCAATCCTAAAGGTGCTAACAAAATGTGGAAGCTCCAGCGATCCATCTATGGACTGGTGCAAGCATCTCGGAGTTGGAATATACGCTTTGATAAGTTGATCAAAGCATATAGATTTATACAGACTTGCGGTGAAGCCTGTACTTACAAGAAGTGAGTGAGAGCACTACAACCTTTCTGATAAGTATATGTGAATGACATATTGTCGATCGGAAATGATGTAGAATTTTCTGAAAAGCATAAAGGAGTGTTTGAAAGGAGTTTTTCAAAGAAAGACCTTGGTGAAGCTGCTTACATATTGGGCATCAAGATCTATAGAGATAGATCAAGACGCTTGATAAGACTTTCGATGAGTACATACCTTGATATGATTTTGAAGTAGTTCAAAATGGATCAGTCAAAGAAGGAGTTCTTACCTGACTTGTAAGGTGTGAAGTTGAGTAAGACTCAAAGCCAGACCACGGCAGAAAAATATAGAGAGAATGAAAGTCATTCCCTATGCCTCAGCCATAGGTTCTATAAAGTATGCCATGCTGTGTACCAAACATGTTGTGTACCTTGCCATGAGTTTGTCAAGAGGGTACAATAGTGATCCAGGAGTAGATCACTGTACAGCGGTCAAAATTATCCTTAGTAACTGGATGACTAAGGAAATGTTTCTTGATTATGGAGGTGATAAAGAGTTCGTCGTAAAGGGTTACGCCGATGCAAGCTTTGACACTAAATCCAGCTGACTCTAAGAATCAATCTGGATGCGTATTGAAAGTGGGAGCAATTAGCTAGAGTAGCTCCATGCAGAGCATTGTAGACACATAGACATTTGCGAAATACATACGGATCTGAATGTGACAGACCCGTTGACTAAACTTCTGTCACGAAGCAAACCATGATCACACCTTAGTACTCTTTGGGTGTTAATCACATAGCGATGTGAACTAGATTATTGACTCTAGTAAACCCTTTGGGTGTTAATCACATGACGATGTGAACTATCGGTGTTAAATCACATGGCGATGTGAACTAGATTATTGACTCTACTGCAAGTGGGAGACTGAAGGAAATATGCCCTAGAGGCAATAATAAAGTTATTATTTATTTCCTTATATCATGATAAATGTTTATTATTCATGCTAGAATTGTATTAACCGGAAACATAATACATGTGTGAATACATAGAAAAAACAGAGTGTCCCTAGTATGCCTCTACTAGACTAGCTCATTGATCAAAGATGGTTATGTTTCCTAGCCATAGACATGAGTTGTCATTTGATCAACGGGATCACATCATTGGGAGAATGATCTGATGGACAAGACCCATCCGTTAGCTTAGCACTATGATCGTTTAAGTTTTACTGCTATTGCTTTCTTCATGACTTATACATGTTCCTATGACTATGAGATTATGCAACTCCCGAATACCGGAGGAACACTTTGTGTGCTACCAAACATCACAACGTAACTGGGTGATTATAAAGGTACTCTACAGGTGTCTCCGAAGGTACTTGTTGGGTTGGCGTATTTCGAGATTAGGATTTGTCACTCCGATTGTCGGAGAGGTATCTCTGGGCCCACTCGGTAATGCACATCACTATAAGCCTTGCAAGCATTGCAGCTAATGAGTTAGTTGCGGGATGATGTATTACGGAACGAGTAAAGAGACTTGTTGGTAACGAGATTGAACTAGGTATTGAGATACCGACGATCGAATCTCGGGCATGTAACATACCGATGACAAAGGGAACAATGTATGTTGTTATGCGGTTTGACCGATAAAGATCTTCGTAGAATATGTGGGAGCCAATATGAGGATCCAGGTTCCGCTATTGGTTATTGACCGGAGACGTGTCTCGGTCATGTCTACATAGTTCTCGAACCCGTAGGGTCCGCACGCTTAAGGTTTCGATGATAGTTTTATTATGAGTTTATGATTTTTGATGTACCAAAGGATTTCGGAGTCCCGGATGAGATCGGGGACATGACGAGGAGTCTCAAAATGGTCGAGATGTAAAAATCGATATATTGGACGACTATATTCGGACATCGGAAAGGTTCCGAGTGATTCGGGTATTTTCGGAGTACCGGGGAGTTACGGGAATAGAGGAGAGAGGCCAAAAGGAAGGAGGCGTGCACCCCCCTTCTGGTCCGAATTGGACAAGGGGTGCAGCCCCCTTTTCCTTCTCCCTCTCCCCCTCTTTCCTTCTCTCCTACTCCGGAAAAAGGAAAGGGGAATCCTACTAGGACTTGGGAGTCCTAGTAGGACTCCCCACACTTGGTGCGCCCCCTCTAGGGCCGGCCTCTCCCTCCCTCCTTTATATACGGGGGCAGGGGGGCACCTCTAGACACAACAATTGATCTCTTGATCTCTTAGCCGTGTGCGGTGCCCCCCTCCACCATAGTTCTCCTCGATAAATATTGTAGCGGTGCTTAGGCGAAGCCCTGCGACGGTAGAACATCAAGACCGTCACCACGCCGTCGTGCTGACGGAACTCTCCCTCGACACTCGGCTGGATCGAAGTTCGAGGGACGTCATCGAGCTGAACGTGTGCTAGAACTCGGAGGTGCCGTAGTTTCGGTGCTTGATCGGTCGGGCCGTGAAGACGTACGACTACATCAACCGCGTTGTTCTAACGCTTCCGCTTTCGGTCTACGAGGGTACGTAGACTCACTCTCCCCTCTCGTTGCTATGCATCTGGTAGATAGATCTTGCGTGATCGTAGGAAAATTTTAAAATACTACGTTCCCCAACAAGTAGCACCAAGATATTCATGATAGTGAGTCTCTTGTTTTGTCACTTGACTATACTAGTGGGAATTTTCATTATAGAACTTGGCTTGTATATTCCAACGATGGGCTTCCTCAAATGCCCTAGGTCTTCGTGAGCAAGCAAGTTGGATGCACCCGCTTAGTTCCTTTTGTTGAGCTTTCATACATTTATACCTCCAGTGCATCCGTTGCATGACAATCCCTACTCATTCACATTGATATCTATTGATGGACATCTCCATAACCCATTGATACACCCAGTTGATGTGAGACTATCTTCTTCTTTTGTCTTCTCCACAACCACAACTCTATTCCACATAGTGCTATATCAAGGGCTCACGCTCATGTATTGCGTGAAAGTTGAAAGGTTTGAAAGAATTTAAGTGTGAAACAATTGCTTGGCTGAAACCGGGGTTGTTCATGATTTAAATATTTTGTGTGATGAAGATAGAGCATATCCAGACTATATGATTTTGTAGGGATAACTTTCTTTGGCCATGTTATTTTGAGAAGACATGATTGCTTTGTTAGTATGCTTGAAGTATTATAATTCTTATGTCAATATAGACTTTTGTCTTGAATCTTTCGGATCTGAACATTCATGCCACAATAAAGAGAATTACATTGAGAATTATATTGGTTAGCATTACACATCAAAAATTCAGTTTTTATCATTTACCTACTCGAGGACGAGCAGGAATTAAGCTTGGGGACGCTTGATACGTCTCCAACGTATCTATAATTTTTTATTGTTCCATGCTATGATATTATCCTTCTAGGATGTTTTATGGGCTTTAATATACACTTTTATATGATTTTTGGGACTAACCTATTAACCCCAGAGCCCAGTGCCAGTTTATGTTTTCCCCTTGTTTTAGAGTATCGCACAAAAGGAATATCAAACAGAGCCCAATTGACCTGAAACTCAACGGAGGTTATTTTTGGACCAGAAGAAGCCCAGGAAGTGCCGGAGGGGGACCAGAAGGTTCCCGGGCTTCCCACGAGGGTAGGGGCGCACCCCCTGGGCGCGCCCCCTACATCGTGGACAGCCGGAGGTCCCCTTTACTTGTCCCTGACTCCAACACCTCCTATATATACTGAAACCTCCAGAAAGTAACCTAGATCGAGAGTTCTGCCGCCGAAAGCCTTTGTTTCCATCGAAAACCAATCTAGACCTGTTCCGACACCCTGCCGGAGGGGGAATCCCTCTCCAGTGGCCATCTTCATCATCCCGACGCTCTCCAGGACGAGGAGGGAGTATTTCACCCTCGGGGCTGAGGGTATGTACCAGTAGCTATGTGTTTGATATCTCTCTCTCTCTCTCTCGTGTTCTTGAGATGGCACGATCTTCATGTATCGTGAGCTTTGCTATTATAGTTGGATCTTATGATGTTTCTCCCCCTCTACTCTCGTGTGATGGATTGAATTTTCCCTTTGAAGTTATCTTATCGGATTGAGTCTTTAAGGATTTGAGAACACTTGATGTATGTCTTAAGTGGGATCCGTGGTGACAATGGGGTATTCTATTGATTCACTTGATATATGTTTTGGTGATCAACTTGCAGGTTCCGTGACCTTGGGAATCTATGCATAGGGGTTGGCACACATTTTCGTCTTGACTCTCTGGTAGAAACTTTGGGGCACTCTTTGAAGTTCTGTGTGTTGGTTGAATAGATGAATCGGAGATTGTGTGATGCATATCGTATAATCATGCCCACGGATACTTGAGGTGACAATGGAGTATCTAGGTGACATTAGGGTTTTGGTTGATTTGTGCCTTAAGGTGTTATTCTAGTACTAACTCTAGGATAGATCAAATGGAAAGAATAGCTTCGTGTTATTTTACTACGGACTCTTCAATAGATCGATCAGAAAGAATAACCTTGAGGTGGTTTCGTACCCTACAATAATCTCTTCGTTTGTTCTTCGCTATTAGTGACTTTGGAGTGACTCTTTATTGCATGTTGAGTGATAGTTATATGATCCAGTTGTGTTATTATTGTTGAGATAACTTGCACTAGTGAAAGTATGAACCCTAGGCCTTGTTTCAAAGCATTGCAACACCGTTTATGCTCACTTTTATCATTAGTTACCTTGCTGTTTTTATATTTTCAGATTACAAAAACCTATATCTACCATACATATTTCACTTGTATCACCATCTCTTCGCCGAACTAGTGCACCTATACAATTTACCATTGTATTGGGTGTGTTGGGGACACAAGAGACTCTTTGTTATTTGGTTGCAGGGTTGTTTGAGAGAGACCATCTTCATCCTACGTCTCCCACGGATTGATAAACTTTAGGTCATCCACTTGAGGGAAATTGCTACTGTCCTACAAACCTTTGCCCTTGGAGGCCCAACAACGTCTACAAGAAGAAGGTTGCGTAGTAGACATCAGGGCACTCTTAGCCCTTGCCGCAAGTCCTCGAGACGGGGCGATGGGGTCACATGATCGTGAGTCTCTGCTCGTTACCTCGTTCCCATGATACTAAACGGTTTGGATTTTGATCCGAGGGCCTCTGGCCTGATAGCACTAACCATCACACGGGCATAGTATGGGTGTTCTGCGTCGTATGCATCAGCCGAAGCTTAACCGACGTCATGCGACTGAGCGGCAGGCGCCGGGTTGGACCGCGTAAGCACCTGCCTTTGAAGGAGGTAGCCCAGGTCTGCTCACCGGCCGTGTACGCAATATGCAGGAGTTCCCGGGGAGATGGCACATGACCCCTGGGGGCATAGGTTTAGTCCGGCATGCTTGACCTATCTATTAATCCTAGGTCAGGTTGTGGCATATTGTTTGGCCGAGGCCGGGCATGACCTGATGGTGTGTCCGGCCGGAGTTAAGCGAGCGTGGTGGGTAAGTTGGTGCACCCCTGCAGGGAAGAAAACATCTATCGATAGCCTGTCCTACAGTAACGGACACTTGGAGTTGTATCCCGATCACTACAACTAGAACTGGATACTGAGACATGAATGGATATGTGGCTCCGGGATTGCTTCCTCGCAGGGAGTCGAGGAAGGATCTCTGGGCGTTAATGCTACAACATGCTTGATAACTATAATATGTTATTCGTACTCTCTTCTACTGCTGCAAGAATGGTGGTTTCCAGAAGATGCCAGTCTTCGATAGGACTAGCTTCTCCCCCTCTTATTTCGGCATTCAGCAGCTTAGTCCACAGATACTACCCCCTTTCATTGATACCGATGCATATGTAGTGTAGATCCTTGCTTGCGAGTACTTTGGATGAGTACTCATGGTTGCTTTGCTACCCCTTCCCCCCCTTCTTTCTTCTGTCTAGTTGTTGCAACTAGATGGTGGATCCCAATTGCCAGATGACCATAGTCGACTGCTACTACCCCGACAAAGCTTACTACCTCATGGAGACAGCTGACGACCAGGAGCAGTTAGGAGGTCTCAGGCAGGAGGCCTTGCCTTTTCGATCATTGATGTTTTGTGCTAGCCTTCTTAAGGCAAACTTGTTTAACTTATGTCTGTACTCAGATATTATTGCTTTTGCTGACTCTTGTGTATTCGAGCTTATGTATTCAAGCCCTCGAGGCCCCTGGCTTGTAATATAAAGCTTGTATTATTTTAATTGTGTGTAGAGTTGTGTTGTGATATCTTCCCGTGAGTCCCTGATCTTGGTCGTACATATTTGCGTGCATGATTAGTGTACGGTCAAATCTGGGGCGTCACAAGTTGGTATCAAAGCCGACTGCCTGTAGGAACCCCCATTTCCAACTCCTTGGCCGAAGTCGAGTCTAGTCATTGCAAAACTTTTACTAACATGCCTATGTGGCTTACGGGCCACGTCGCCATTGAGTGGTATTAGGATCTTTTATTCCTCGTCTATACTCTGGGATTATGATCTCTCTTCTATTCGGGTTAAATGAATTTACTAACTACATTAGGTTCTCGTAACGACTTTCCCCGGAGAGCCCCTTCATTCGAGATGGTTGCCCGCTTCACTAGAAGACTTCGAAGATACTCTCCGATCTACTCCCGAGAACTTGTGTTCATTTCTTTTGCAATCCTTAATACCGTTGAATCCTTATGGATAACTGCATACCCTCACCATTCATACTTCCATCCCTAGTTGTTCTTGTTATTTCAAGAGACCCATTGCAGCTCTTTTCCGCCTAAATACCCCTACAAATAATTCCTCACACTTATTGGGGATTCGTTCATCCCAAGTTGTTCATGCGTTTCACAAAGGTCTTCGAGACGCTATTCAATCTTTCAAAATCCTCAACAACCTATTGCTCTGGAAAGTTATATATATATATATATATATATATATATATATATATATATATATATCAATATTCATTAAATCCTTTGTGATTGACTTTCTGATCTTATTGATTCAATAGGTTGCAAATACTCGCAATCATCAGTCAAACTACAATTCGTTCTTCCAGCTCAGACGTCATTCCGAATATGAGCTGGATCTCGACCAATCAAATTTTCGTCGATTGTACCCCTAAGTCATTTCAACTTACCCATCCTTAATCAGAGCGGTTGCTTCTGATCGCTTGATTTCGAAATCATATTTCCTTTGCATTTGAGATTTGAATTAGTCAGTTGTTTCTATAAACTAATATCCCTGCATTCTTTCTTCTTATGGTTGAGTACCGTTGCTCACATCAGATCCCTAGTAGACCACTGGATCTTTTATTGGATTTTATCTGACAACATTCTTCATATTCAAACACCTTGTGAGTTCTGCCATGATATATAATACCTTGGGTAAATTATATCATCTGCTTTCTCAACCATGCTTTGCTTTCGAGCTGTATTTTTGTTCCTGGAGTTTGCGTAGTATGTGCCTAAGGTGCCCCGATGGGTTGAATCTATGTCTTCCGTAAACTGTGTGAATCAGGAAAATCCTATGTGCCTTACTCTATCAGTGTTACGTTGGATAAAATTTCAACGCTACTACTTCTTCGAAAAGCAAGAAGTGAATGGAAAGTTGTGCATTACAGAAGTGGGAGTCGACCTTGAGCCTTCATGTTCATGCCCATGGACACGGTGTAGATCTTATCATTAAGGCTTCTCAAAAATTAATTATCCCCTTGATATAAGTTCATCTTATATCTCGGATCTGGCCTTTTGCAATTGCGGTTCCGACCATGCTCTCCTTTAAATACCATTACACAGACAAGTTAAACCACTTGTCCTCTGCAGGTCAATGGACCTGTTGAACCTCTATTATGATCTACCTTCGAGTATTACCCTGTGGTATCTCGATAATGTCACAGAACCATATTTCTTCTTATGAGTTCTTCTTCAAGTATTACTTCCCACCGATTCCAAATTTCCCCGGGTTCTGAGTTGTTAGACACTCAAGGACACCGATAAGTGAATCAATTCTGCACTCCGATTCAATAATTCGAAGTAATATGTATTTCTTATGAGTTTATTAATTCTTCAAGTCATATCTAGCCTGATCGGCTATATCATTATCATGCATCTTTTTTAACTGGTCCTTCTTCTCAGAGCACAATTTCGGCAATATGCTAAGATTACGCCGATCTTCCTCGGCATATCATTTTGCCTTGAACAACTAGCTTGGTTTCAAGTTTGTATTGTACTAGTGGTTTCAATAACCTTTCGCTCCATCATTCATTTGACTTGATGTCATCGCCAATCGATTACATCCTAATGAAATCTCTCGACAAATGTGTCGTGATCATCATCAACAATGGATTGTCTTCTTCCAAGTTGTGAATTGAATTCATGATGGGAAATACCGTCCTTTCCCCTCGATGATTTGTATTAACGTAAACAACATTCTTGCATTCCCTCCAACACAAACTTATTATTATTTTGTGTTATACCTTGAGTTCCTTGTTATCCGACTTATAATATGCTCTACCTTGGAGTACTACCATCTTTCATGTCAAGAATGTTGTGAGAATTTCACCACCTCTTAAGAATTATTGATATAGGTGATACTTCTTGCCATATCCGTTCATTCCTTGGTCCTCATGTTGTTTCTAACCGAAAACACAACAATTGAAGTATGACGTGCGAATTCAAAACTTCTAGCGACCCTATTGCTCTGAAGTGAATGGTCGACAGTATCATTCTTGGTCTTTTGGTTATTGAATCACCATTATAACATTGATCATGCTACTTAGTCCATTTTCCGGGTGCACGTTCCATCAATGTTTACTTATGGATGTTCTTCTCTAACATACTGCGGTATGTCCAATGTTATCATCTTGATCACTTAAGTGTGGAAATCCATGCTAATGGAAATCTTGATGAATTGTTGCTGAGCCCGTCGGCAACATCCTCATCTTTTCCTTGCTGAAAATGTAAGACTTATTCTATAAGTTGTTCCCGATGGATCCTTTGCGTATTCAAAGTCTAATCTTTACCCAATGACCATGTCGGTGCTATCTCGAAGCATGCCAGTGGTACTCCGAAGATCCACAAGAACACTGTAAGCGCAAGGCTAAATGTTTCCTGATCATCTATCAAACATCGTTGTGTGGGTACATATCATAATTCTTCTTACCCCTTTTATCTATATGGTCATGACTTTGATCTCCTGACACGTATGTCATGCCCTGATTAATCTTGGAAATGATATACTCCTATTCATTGTGTTTAAGCACATTTTCCATTCCATTTATTGTTTAACCTTTCTTTGATCTACGTATAATCTAAGTAGTAATAATTTTCTGCTTAAGTGAACACCTTGGTGTACAACTCTGTCAGTAGGACCCTGTTGCTATTGTTGATAACATTCTAGTAACCACCAATGGTCGAGAACTTTGCCTATTGGTCTGCCTTGTTCAACGAGCAGGAAAATGGTTCTCTTCGTCCCTCGCGCTAGGTACCGACGTTGTTGCCAACATAACTGACTTGCTATCCTCTGACATACCTTGCTTACGAGATCGTGCAAGACGTCACCGCCCTTCCTACTTTAGCCCACATGGTGGGCCCATAACCCACAGTTCCACATGATCAAAACCCGACTCTCGTGTATACCCCTTGTTTCCAAGGTTATTCCTCACGCTTGGCTTCGTGTGCAATTCGCGAGCCACCTTCCTAATGATCTATTCTGGTACCAGACACAATAATTATTCTTGTTGCTCTAGACCCCTTTCACACCTTTTTTCAAACATCGAATGAGTGTCTGTCCGTTTGAAACTTCTTATTGTACCATATTACTTTCCTCTCGGCGTGTTTTATTCGTTCAACTCGAGAGATACTCATGCGTTCACTTGTGGGATAACCCCCCCCCCTAGGATTAGCATTACAAATAACCGGGAGGTAACAAAGATCTTGTAAAAGCCAAATAAGAATCACTCGAAAGATATAAAAAATTCTCGAGCCATTGCTACTTGTGAGTTGCATTGGGATTTTCCAAAAGTAGACCCGTGGGCCATAATTATCACTAGAGGATTCTCTCTCTAGCACATAGCATACGATGGGTGGACAAATTACCGTTGGGCAATTGATAGATATGCATAATTATGATGATTTCCAAGGCAATGATCATGTATATAGACATCACGTCTAAGACAAGTAGACCAACTCCTGCCTAGATGTACTACAATTACTCCACTAATCTACCACTATCCAGCATGCATCTATGGTAGTAAGTTCATGACAAACAAAGTAATGCCTTAAGCAAGATGACATGATGTAGAAAAAGTAAACACAATCAACGTGAGTAAACCCGGTTGTTTTAGCCTTAAAGACAAAAATACAAATATGTGTCTTGTCCCCTTCTGTCACTGGGATATAGAGTACCACAAGATTGATCCCACTACAACACACCTCTCTCACTAAAGATAAATCAATCTAGTTGGCCAAACCAAACGGATAGATCGAGAGAAATACAAAGCTATAACTATCATGTATAATAAATTTTAGTAAAGATTGCATTAGTTCTCAGGAATATTCAGATCATAAACCCACAATTCATCAGATCCCAACAAACACACAACAAAAGAAGATTACAGCGGATAGAATTCCAAGAACATTGAGGCAAACAATGTATTGAAGATCAAAGTGTGAGAAGAAGCCATCTAGATACTAGCAATGGCCCCGTAGGATTATGGCGAACTACTCACGCATCATGAGTAGGGAAACTAGGATGATGTAGAAGCCCTCCATGATCGATTCCCCCCCTCCGACAGAGTACCGGAAAAGGCCTCTAGATGGGATCACAGAAGAACACACACTACGACAGGATGCTGCTAACGCGACACTACGATCAGAGACCCTTTGACGAAACTATGTGCAATGCATTAATCGCAAAAGAAGAGAATGTGTTAGTGTCTACATGCAGTTTTGAACACTATTACATGCCTATTTGGTTATTAGGATTTGTACATTGCACCAATGTGCCATCTTCGATCTGACATGATTAATATGGGCATTTGATTACAATCTAGAAAAATGTAGCCTTCTTCACAAGAGGTTGGAGTGGATGAAAAATTCCCTAATATAACTAGTACAGATGAATCCATAAGAGAAATGCTTATGGATTGTAACCATATGAATCAAGCAACCAATATGGGGGTCGGGGGATGTATGTCCTGAAATCCTCAAAAATTCCTTCAGTAATCGTAGTACATTGTCACTATAAACTTGGGAAAAGGTGCCAAAAATTGAACTCCTTAATGGTTAACATTTAACAAGAATGGAACATCACCTCGATATACAGCTTCTCCAGGCATTGAAAGCATCTTAGGAAACTGATAAATTCATGCAGGTTGGAGCCCATAGATTCTAGTGCCAAGACCTTCACTGTGCGCAGAATCTGGGTCAAGCTTTTCTAGATGACCGACAAACATACATCTTCAAAATTAGAAATAATGTTGATATCAGGAAGGAGATGTAGAAAGCGACTGTTGTACGTTAACAGGTGCAGATCAAATAACAAGTTCGGAGTATTTGACAAACGAGTAGCCCACCACTACCAAATTCGGCACATAAATAATATTGATTCTTGTTGGACCTTATTGACCAACTACAAGTAATCTCTCGAGTGAAGGTGTGTCCTCAATGACCATATTGTGGTCCACCTTTTGTGATCTTTTGTTGCAGCACCAGCAACACACATAAATAGTCCAGAGATTCATGGAGAAGATGTGGAAGCTACTCGACCAATTCATTGCCTAGAGACGAAGGAATTCGAGTGCAGTACAACCATGGAGCAGGCGCTCCATGTCATCCTTTGGGATGCAGACAACGGCGAGCTCGAGGTGCTTCAGTCGTGGTAGAAAAAGAGCGGGCGCATCATTAGGAGGGGGATGGCAGTTCATGAACTTGGCGAGGCGTAGCGTGGGCGCGAGGTGGAGCAGGGACATTGGCAGCAAGCGCATATGCGCATTATTAAAAATGAGCTCCTCGAGCTGATCTAGGGCGGGGATCATAACTACTCGTCATGCTTGGGTCGGTCATTGCCGTTCGAACGAAACTTGCCCGTGATAAGGCCTCTGATTGGGAGATGGTGACTACCGAGGATATGGGAGAACGCATCCAAGCCTTTGCAATAGCCATGGCAGAGCTCGTGGACGTCAATGAAGTCGAGAGGGATGGAAAGCCATAGGGGGCACCACCGCCGGGAAAGGACGGCTGTCCTCGCCCCATATTTGACTGGGAGGAGGGATATGATGACTTTCAACATATCATCGGGGAGGCTGCTGATGAAGTCTGGGCCTGCTGGAGTCGCTTGCGGTTCTTTCTCCACCCGCCTCCGCTTGTTGGCAGCCTCGTTCTCCACCTCCGGAGTCTCCAAAATAAAGGCACAAACATATATGTAGGTCATTCGAAATCAGTTGTGAAGACCTGGCCAGGAGTTATATTAGAACGAGCACTAACCCTAATCGGATTAATAGCAGGAATCATTTGCACATATGAAACAACTAATCACTAATCATTTGTACCATTCGAAAAACCAATACAACTACACGGTTCTAACGAAACTTATTCAGATTTCATGGATTGAGAGAACATAACCATAGGATTTCTATTCCAAAAAGGGGGAGGTAGGAGTAACCAGAGAAACCCTAGGATGTATTTGACACATAAATGGGTATAGATTACTAACCGGTTGCCCGTCATCATCGGAGTCATCGCGGGAGTGGTCGACAGAGTCATTGCCGGAGTCGGTGTGGACCTGCGGCTCTAGCTGTGGAACCACGACGCTGTCGACGACGTCGAGGTGCAGCGATACCCCGTCGGCGGTGACGACAACCTCTGTCTCCATATTCATCCCGTCCTCCAGTGCTTCAGCAGCCCTGGCATCGCCACTCCCTCCGATGGGGTGCTTCGGCGGCATCCTCATACACTGCCGACTTTGAGGACTGAGAGAGGCCTCGAGGATGCGAGCGGAGAGAGAGGATTGTGTGTGTGTGTGGTGAGGATGGGGGGTGCGGCCGCTCGGGAGCGCCTTTAATACGGACCAGTGAGAGTGAGGCAGGCAACGATCAAAGGCTGTCTCGCCTCCCGATGAGCCTGCGCGGCAGACTTTTGGCATTCCTACCATCATTTCACACAGCTATACTCGCACACCTCCGAGTGACACTGCGTAGCGAAAACGACTCGCGTGAACTCACGCACCTGCACGCACGCCTCCCGGTATGCCTGCACGACGGACTGCTCGCATGCGTCCTATCAACTCACGCCTGCTCGCACGCCACATGGGGCGCTTGGCGGCACGTAATTTCCTTTTTCTTTTTTGATGATTCATGTTGCCGCTTTACTGCTTAACCGAAGCATGGCATAGTCTAACGCACACGGTCCGAATAAATATTCCATATGAGATATTGGTTGCCATTTATTAAGAATCTCCCATTTGTAAGAAGATTATATCAAAACTTGTCTCAAATTTGTCGAAAAATACAATATCATAGTCTACTAGTGTCCATACATGACACCACGGTAAGTTTCATAAATTTCAACTAAGTTTTGGATTTACTGAATTTTAAAAATCAATATTCTCAATGCGTTCAAATCTCTTTCACGGGGAAACATGCACCCAGGGACACACATATGATTTTGCAATCCATTTTGGTGCACATGTAGCTCAAATTTGATTTTTGCACATTAAATCCCTAGGGAATCAATCAATGCATAAATGGGTCGAATGATCTCTGTTTTTTTTTCAAACTTTAACACGACACTCCTTTGGTCACATGTTCACTGCAGAAAAAGTTTGACATGCCTCAGAGTGGAAGTGGTGGTGCGGGATGTGTGTGTGTGTGGGG
>LR738715.1:536141770-536172882 GCA_902687465.1 Secale cereale
GGGCGCACACTACTTGTCACGAGCCTCCGTGATGTGGGATTATTGATCATTTTGCGAGTCATGTATATATGCCACATCCAAGTCGTGAATTGGTTATTTAAAGCATTACATAACCCTTCCATACATACATGTTCGGGCCACATTCATGCATTGGTGGTCCTCTCGGACACTCCCTTGTGCGGTTTGCAGCGACATGCCCATTCGTTAGCCCGCAAAGGTCTTCAGTTTCCACCGACAACGAGCGGCATCGGTCCAAAGGTGAATTCATCTCTGCATGTGTGTTACGGTGTGGATCATGGTGTGATTCCATATCAAATTTCGGGCATGTGCGTACACATGTGTCCATGCCACTGGCTCGAAGTGAGGGGAGTACGCATCGTGCACCTTTGTGTAGTGTGTTTCCGATTTGCGAAGCATGTGCCACGTCAAAGTTGTGCATATTGGGCATTCAAACATCATACAACACACGGCAACATGCACGCGGTGGTTGTCCTATGACACCCGCTCACGTGTGACTCTCGCTGTGGGCCCGCGAGGTCTTCGTTGATCAATTGAGCATACAATGAGAGAGAGGTTAATTTGCCCAACAAGGATGGTTCTTTTTTTGTTTGTGTTATGTATATGCACGGTAGGAGAGGGGGCAACATGCATACTCTATATATGTGTGTCACCTCGCTCCATATGTGGGGACTTTCCGGTTCCCGAGGCAGGTGCCACTTCAAAGTTTTGCATTGGTATTCAAACATCACGCAATACGATGCGGGGAAGTGGTTGCCTGATACGTCCATTTTGCATCATGCTTTTATATCGATACTTATTGCATTATGGGCTATTACTTCACATTATGTCACAATACTTATGCCTTTTTCTCTTATTTTACAAGGTTTACATGAAGAGGGAGAATGCCGGCAGTTGGAATTCTGGGCTGGAAAAGGAGAAATTTTAGACACCTATTCTGCACAATTCCAAAAGTCCTAAAACTCCACGAAAGTCAGTTATGGAATATATTAAAAATATTGGGTAAAGAAAGCACCAGAGGGGGGCCACTCACTATCCACGAGGGTGGAGGGCGCGCCCCCTGCCTCGTGGGCCACCTGGAAGCCCCCCGATGCCCATCTTCTGGTATAAGGTGTCTTTTCCTTGGGAAAAATCGGAAGAAAGCTTTCGGGATGAAGCGCCGCCGTCTCGAGGCAGAACCTTGGCGGAACCAATCTAGGGCTCCGGCGGAGCTGTTATGCCGGGGAAACATCCCTTCGGGAGGGGGAAATCGTCACCATCGTCATCACCATCGATCCTCTCAGCGGGAGGGGGTCAATCTCCATCAACATATTCACCAGCACCATCTCCTATCAAACCCTAGTTCATCTCTTGTATCCGATCTTTGTCTTAAAACCTCAGATTGGTACCTGTGGGTTGCTAGTAGTGTTGATTACTCCTTGTAGTTGATGCTAGTTGGTTTATTCGGTGGAGGATTATATGTTCATATCCTTTATGCACATTAATACCCCTCTGATTATGAACATGAATATTATTTGTGAGTTGTTACGTTTGTTCCCGAGGACATGGGAGAAGTCTTGTTATATGTAGTCATGTGAATTTGGTATTCATTTGATATTTTGATGAGATGTATGTTGTCTTTCCTCTATTGGTGTTATGTGAACATCTACTACATGACACTTCACCATTGTTTGGGCATAGGGGAAGGCATTGGGAAGTAAAAAGTAGATGATGGGTTGCTAGAGTGACAGAAGCTTAAACCCTAGTTTATGCGTTGCTTCGTAAGGGGATGATTTGGATCCATATGTTTCATGCTATGGTTAGGTTTACCTTAATTCTTCTTTCATATTTGCGGATGCTTGCGAGGGATGCTAATCATAAGTGGGATGCTTGTCTAAGGAAGGGCAGTACCCAAGCACCGGTCCACCCACATATCAAATTATCAAAGTAACGAACGTGAATCAAATGAGCATGATGAAAACTAGCATGACAGTAATTCCCATGTGTCCTTAGGAGCGCTTTCCGTTTGTCCAGACTTGTCCTTCGCTACAAAAAGGATTGGGCCACCTTGCTTCCCCATGTTTACTTTTGTTACTTGTTACCCGTTATGAATTACTTTATCACAAAACTATATGTTACCGATAATTTTAGTGCTTGCATAGAATACCTGACTGAAAACTACTTGTCATTTCCTTCTACTCCTCGTTGGGTTCGACACTCTTACTTATCGAAAGGACAACGATATATCCCCTATACTTGTGGGTCATCAAGAGTCTTTTCTGGCGCCGTTGCCGTGGTGTGAAGCGCCTTTGGTAGGTGGAATTTGGTAAGGAAAAATTTATATAGTGTGCTGAAATTTACCATCACTTGTTACTATGGAAAATAATCCTTTGAGGGGCTTGTTCGGGGTATCTTCACCCCGACCAGTAGAGCAAAGAGTTGTTCCTCAACCTACTGAACGTACTGAAAATGTTTACTTTGAAATTCCTTCGGGTATGATAGAGAAACTGTTAGCTAATCCTTTTACAGGAGATGGAACATTACATCCCAATATGCACCAAATCTATATGGATGAAGTTTGTGGATTATTTAAGCTTGGAGGTATGCCCGAGGATGTTATCAAGAAGAAGGTCTTCCCTTTATCTTTGAAGGGATATGCATTTATATGGTTTAGGCTATGTGATGATATGGGATCATGGAACTATAATCGCCTGAAGTTGGAATTTCATTAGAAGTTCTACCCTATGCACCAGGTTCATCGTGATCATAATTATATTTATAATTTCTGGCCTCGCGAAGGAGAAAGCAACGCTCAAGCTTGGGGGAGGCTTAAGTCAATGTTATATTTATGCCCCAATCATGAGCTCTCAAGAGAAATGATCATTCAAAAATTTTCTGCTCGGCTTTCTCTCATCTGAATTAGCTAGGTTAGATAATATTGATGGGTATATTGCTAGACCCGATACTAAAAATAAACATAGGCCTGTTTTGGCATGCCTGTTGTTTCTGTTAAAATTGGAGATCACTGTTATCATGGCTTATGTGATATGGGTGCTTGTGTTAGTGCAATACCTTATACTTTATATAAACAAATTATGCAATATATTGCACCTGCTGAGATAGAAGATATTGATGTTACTATTAAGCTTGCCAATAGAGATACTATTTCACTAGTTGGGATTGTTAGAGATGTTGAAGTCTTGTGTGGGAAAATTAAATATCCTACTAATTTTCTTGTTCTTGCTTCCCCACAAGATGACTTTTGTCCCATTATATTTGGTAGACCCTTCTTGAATACTGTTAATGCTAAGATAGACTACGAATATGACATTGTTAATGTTGGTTTAGGGGATATGTCTCATGATTTTAATTTTGCTAAATTTTGTAGACAACCCCATGATAAAGAATTTCCTAGTAAAGATGAAATTATTGGTCTTGCTTCTATTGCCGTGCCTCCTAATGATCCTTTAGAACAATATTAGCTAGACCATGAAAATGATATGTTTATGAATGAAATATGGGAAATAGATGAATTATTCTTTAAACAGGGACCTAGTTTGAAACACAACTTGCCTGTTGAAATTCTAGGGGATCCTCCTCCACCCAAGGGTGATCCCGTGTTTGAGCTTAAACCATTACCTGATACTCTTAAATATGCTTATCTTGATGAAAAGAAGATATATCCTGTTATTATTAGTGCTAACCTTTTAGAGCAGGAAGAAGAGAAATTATTGAAAACTCTAAAGAAGTACCATGCTGCTATTGGATATACTCTTGATGATCTTTGATAACCCGCAAGTATAGGGGATCTCAACAGTTTTCGAGGGTAGAGTATTCAAACCAAATTTATTGATTCGACACAAGGGGAGCCAAAGAATATTCTCAAGTATTAGATGTTGAGTTGTCAATTCAACCACACCTGAAAGACTTAATATCTGCAGCAAAGTATTTAGTAGAAAAGTAGTATGGAAGTAATGGTAACGGTGGCAAAAGTAACAATAGCAGTTTTGTAGCAATCGTAACAGTGGCAACAGATAAGTAAGTAAGCAAGGATCAATATGTGAAAGCTCGTAGGCATTGGATCAGTGATGGATAATTATGTTGGATGCGATTCCTCATGCAATGGTTATAATATAGGGTGACACAGAACTAGCTCCAGTTCATCAATGTAATGTAGGCATGCATTCCGAATATAGTCATACATGCTTATGGAAAAGAACTTGCATGACATCTTTTTTCCTACCCTCCCGTGGCAGCGGTGTCCTATTGTAAACTAAGGGATATTACGGCCTCATTTTAATAGAGTACCAGACCAAAGCATTAACACTTAGTGAATACATGAACTCCTCAAACTACGGTCATCATCGGGAGTGGTCCCGATTAATGTCACTTCGGGGTTGCCGGATCATAACACATAGTAGGTGACTATTGACTTGCAAGATATGATCAAGAACTCACATATATTCATGAAAACATGATAGGTTTAGATCTGAAATCATGGCACTCGGGCCCTAGTGACAAGCCTCAAGCATGGCAAAGTCATAGCAACATCAATCTTTGAACCTAATGGATACTAGGGATCAAACCCGAACAATACTAACTCGATTACATGGTAAATCTCATCCAACCCATCACCGTCCAGCAAGCCTACGATGGAATTATTCATGCACGGCGGTGAGCATCATGTAATTGGTGATGGAGGAAGGTTGATGATGACGACGACGACGATCTCCACTCTCCATAGCCCCGAACGGACTCCAGGTCAGCCCTCCTGAGAGAGATTTGGGCTTGGCGGCGTCTCCGTATCGTAAAACACGATGAATCCTTCTCTCTGATTTTTTCCTCCCTAAACGTGAATATATGGAGTTGGAGTTGAGGTCGGTGGATCCTTAGGGGGCCCACGAGACAGGGGGTGCGCCCCCCACCCTCGTGGGCAAGGTGTGGCACCCTGGTCTTGATTCTTTTGCTAGTATTTTTTATATATTCCAAAAATATTCTGCGTGGATTTTCAGGTTAGTCCGAGAACTTTTATTTCTGCACAAAAATAACACCATGGCAATTCTGCTGAAAACAGCGTCATTCCGGGTTAGTTCCATTCCCATTATGCAAGTTAGAGTCCAAAACAAGGGCAAAAGTGTTTGGAAAAGTAGATACATTGGAGACGTATCAACTCCCCCAAGCTTAAACCTTTGCTTGTCCTCAAGCAATTCAGTTGACAAACTGAAAGTGATAAAGAAAAACTTTTACAAACTCTGTTTGCTCTTGTTGTTGCAAATATGTAAAGCCAACATTCAAGTTTTCAGCAAAGATTATGAACTAACCACATTCACAATGACTTCAGGTCTCATGTTTACTCATATTAATGACATAATCAACTAGCGAGCATTAGTAATAAATCTCGGATGACAACACTTTCTCAGAACAATCATAATATGATATAACAAGATGGTATCTCACTAGCCCTTTCCGAGACCGCAAAACATAAATGCAAAGCACCTCTGAAGATCAAGGACTTACTAGACATTGTAATTCATGGTAAAAGTGATCCAGTCACATTCATACTCAATGTAAATTAATAGCAATGCATACAAATGACAACGGTGCTCTCCAACTGTTTCTTTTTAAAAAGAGGATGATGAATCAACATAAAAGTAAATAGATAGGCCCTTCGTAGAGGGAAGCAGAGATTTGCAGATGTGCTAGAGCTCGAGTATTGAAATAGAGATAAATAATATTTTGAGTGGCATACTTTGATGGTCAACATAACAACCAAGAGTTCACGATATCTTCCATGCTACACACATTATAGGTGGTTCCCAAACTGAATTGTAAAGTTTATACTCCCCCACCACCAACAAGCACACTCCACGGCTGGCCCAAAACAAGAAGTACCGTCCATACCAACAACAGTCCTGGGGGAGCTTTGTTTAATTATTTTGATTTGATTTGAGCATGGGACTGGGCATCCCGGTTACTGACCATTTTCTCGTGAATGATGAGAAGATTCCACTCATCGTGAGAATAACCTACCTATCATGGAAGATATAGACAACCCTTGTTGATACATGAGCTGTTCAAGCATACAAAACATAATTTCATTTGAAGGTTTAGAGTTTGGCACATACAAATTTACTTGGAATAACAAGTAAATACCGCATATATTAAGGTAATGGTGGACTCATATGGAATAACTTTGGGGTTTATGGAAGTGGATGCACAAGCAATATTCTCGCTTAGTACAAGTTAAGGCTAGAAAGAGACTGGGAAGCGACCAGGTAGAGAGCGACATCAGTCATGAACATGCATTAAGATTAATCAACAATGAGTGCAAGCATGAGTAGGATATAAATCACCATGAACATAAATATCGTGGAGGCTATGTTGATTTTGTTTCAACTACATGCGTGAACATGTACCAAGTCAAACCACTTGAATCATTCAAAGGAGGATACCACCCTATCATACCACATCACAACTATTTTAATAGCATGTTGGCATGCAAGGTAAACTATTATAAACTCCTAGCTAATTAAGCATGGCATGAGCAACTATAATCACTAACTGTCATTGCAAGCATGTTTCATTCATAATAGGCTGAATCAAGAACGATGAACTATTCATATTTACAAAAACAAGATAGGTCGAGTTCATACCATCTTCTCTCATCTCAATCAGTTCATCATATATCGTCATTATTGCCTTCACTCGCATGACCGAACGGTGTGGATAATAATAATAGTGCACGTGCATTGGACTAAGCTGGAATCTCCAAGCATTCAATACAAGGGAGAAGGCAAGGTAATATGGCTCTTGGTTAAATCAACAGTAATGCATACGAGAGCCACTCAACATTTTCATCATGGTCTTCTCCTCTTGACCACCAAAGAAAAGAAATAAAACTATTTACACGGGAAAGCTCCCAACAAGCAAAAGAAGAACGAGAAATCTTTTTGGGTTTTCTTTCAATTACCACTACTACAGACATGGAGAGTAAACTAGCTAAAATCTACAACTATTTTTTTTTCTTAAGGTTTTTCTGACACACAAGAAAAAGACTTAGAAAAGAAAATAAACTAGCATGGATAGTACAAAGAAAAAGTATGAGTACCGGCCACTGGAATGAGTGTGTGAACATGAATGTAATGTCGGTGAGAAATATGTACCCCCCCAAGCTTAGGCTTTTGGCCTAAGTTGGTATGTGGCCACGGATGGCCTGATGGATATCCAAAGTTGTAGTTGGGGTTGTACTGCGATGTAGCGCCTATTGCCTGATGAGCTGCAGCTTGGAGATGAGCCGCCTCCGTCCTCTCCTCATACTCATTCGCCTCCTCCTTGGTTATAACATATCTCCTTTTTGCCTGAAAGTCAAATAAAGTAGGAGCAAGGAGAGCAATATCGACAGTGCGACGCCTGTCAAAGATTAGTCGGTACTGGAGGAATTGTTCATTCCTCTCACCAAACTGATGGCAAACAATAGCATTATAATCTAGATAAGAAGGAGGCAACTTCATATCATTTTCATGTATGGGTACACGAAGATAATTAGCTACACAAGTTGCATAAATTCCACCAAACAAATCTCCGCTTAAACCTCTGAGATGTAACCTTTGTGCAACAATAGCCCCCAAATTATATTGTCTATCACATAATACCGCACTCTTGAGGAAACAAAGATCTGGAATGCACATGTGGCAAGCCTCATCTTTACTGTTAATCCATCAACCAACGAAGAGAGCAAAATAATGTATGGAAGGGAAATGAATGCTCCCTATGGTAGCTTTTGTGATTTCTCTAGATTCCTCCACGGTGATACTAGCAAGAAAGTCTTTATATTCAGATTTGCGAGGTTCACTAATATTAACTCACTGCGTTAATATGGAGCTTACAAGCATCATTAAAATATTCTAAGTCCATGGTATATGATTTATCATAAAGATCAAATAAGACAGTGTGAGAATTGCGTGAGGTTGTAAATTTAAATCTTCTCATGAAGAAATCAGTTAGGTAGTGGTACTGTGGGCACTTATCTGACACGAAGTCCTCAAGATCAGCATTACACACAAACGTGTCAAATTCATCCTCGATGCCTGCCTGGACCATAAAATCCTCCGACGGCCATTCACAAGGCCGCACTTGAGCTTCCCTCGGTGGTTCACCGTCCGGCTCACTTATTGCGAGCCTTGGTACTTGCTTCCTTGAGGAACCACCTTGGTAGATTTTCCTATGCATTTTTCTCTGAAAAATTTCTGAAATTTTAGTGACTCAAAATAAAAGTGAACCAAACTCAACAAGATTGAGAGTAACTACTCCCACAAGTGCCTAGAGACTATATCATGCATTAGAACTACTTGGGACCACATAAATTTGACATGCAAGCTCAAGAACATGGTTACCTTAGCAACAAAAATTTGCAATAAATAAAGCACTAGAACAAAAACTAATTGGACCATTGGAGGAGTCACATACCGAAGAACAATCTCCCCAAACAGTTTTGTGAATGGAGCTTTGAGCAAGGAGATCGAAAATGGCAGCAAGATGAGCTAGAACATGGGTTTGAGCTATGGGACGATTTTTTCTGGAGGAAGATGAAGTGTGTGGGTGCTGGAATAAGTGGAGGGGGCCACGTGGGGCCCACAAGGCAGGGGGGCGCGCCCAGGGGGTGGGCGTGCCCTGGACCCTCGTGGCCAGGTGGTGTGCCCCCTGATGTGTTCTCACTGCCAAATATTCTTAAATATTTTACAGAAAAATCATATTTCATTATCAGGACATTTGGATAACTCTTATTTCCGGGGTATTTTTTTATTGCAAGGATAATTCAGAAAACGGACATAAAATACTATTTTTGCTTTATTTAATCTAAACAACAGAAAGTAAAAAGAAGGTACAGAGAGTTGTGCTTTCTAACTTCATCCATCTCACGCTTATCAAATGGAATCCACTAATAAGGTTGATCAAGTCTTGTTAACAAACTATTTCTGAATAACATGAAACCGGAGAATTTTTGAATAACACTAGGTTACCTCAACGGGGATATGTATGTCCCCAACAATAAGAATATCTTATTTCTTCTTGACAGTTGGAAGAGGGAATTCAAAACCTCCAATAGAGATCGTTGAAAACTTTCCAACAGAATTGATACTGTGGACTTGAGGTTGTTTCCTCGGAAAGTGTACCGTGTGCTCATGACCATTGACATGAAAAGTGACATTGCCTTTGTTGCAATAAATAACAGCCCCTGCAGTATTCAGAATGGGTCTACCAAGGATAATCGACATACTATCGTCCACGGGAATATCAAGAATAACAAAGTCTGTGAAAATAGTAACGCTTGCAACCACAACTGGCACATCCTCACAAATACCGACAGGTATAGCAGTTGATTTATCAGCCATTTGTAAAGATATTTCATTAGGTGTCAACTTATTCAAATCAAGTCTATGGTATAAAGAGAGAGGCATAACACTAACACCGGCTCCAAGATCACATAAAGCAGTTTTAACATAGTTTCCTTTAATGGAGCATGGTAGTTGGTACTCCTGGATATCCTAGTTTCTTTTGTATTCCACCTTTAAAAGTATAATTGGCAAGCACGGTGGAAATTTCAACTTCCGGTATCTTTCTTTTATTTGTCACAATATCTTTCATGTACTTAGCATAAGTATTTGTTTAAGCATATCAGTCAAACGCATACGCAAAAAGATAGGTCTAATCATTTTAGCAAAGCGCTCAAAATCCTCATCATCCTTTTTCTTGGATGGTTTAGGAGGAAAAGGCATGGGTTTATGAACCCATGGTTCTCTTTCTTTACCGTGCTTCCTAGCAACAAAGTCTCTCTTATCATAATGTTGATTCTTTGATTGTGCAACAGCAGGTTCAATCTCTACATCATCATTATTGCTAGGTTGAGCATCATCATGAACATCGTCATTATCATTTTCACTAGGTTCATGTTCATTACCAGATTGTGTTTCAGCATCAGAAATATAAATATCATTGGTATTCTCAGATGTGTCAACAACAGGTTCACTAGAAGCATGCAAAGTCCTATCATTTTTCTTCTTCTTCTTCTTAGAAGTACTAGGTGCATCAACATTGGTTCTCTGAAAATCTTGCTCAATTCTCTTAGGGTGGCCCTCAGGATACAAGGGTTCCTGAGTCATTCTACCTCCTCTAGTCATAACTCTAACAACATTATCATTTTTCTTATCATTTAATTCCTTGAGAAAATCATCTTGAGATTTAAGTACTTGTTCTACTTGAGTGGTAACCATAGAAGCATGTTTACTAATGAGTTTAAGTTCACCTTTAACTCTAGACATATAATCACTCAAGTGTTCAATCATATAAGCATTACGTTTCAATTGTCTACTAACATAAGCATTGAAGTTTTCTTGTTTAACAATATTTTTTTAATGAGGAATATCACCTTCATCAAATCTATAGAGATAATTTACCTTTACTACCTGTGTCGGGTTATCAAGACCATGTATTTCTTCAATAGGAGGTAAATTCTTAACATCTTCAACTTTAATACCTTTTTATTTCATAGATTTCTTTGCCTCTTGCATACCTTCAGGACTGAGAAATAGAATACCCCTTTTCTTCGGAGTTGGATTAGGAGTTGGTTCAAGAAGTGTCCAATTATATTCATTACTCAACATATTTTTCAATAGCAATTCAGCTTGATCATCAGTTCTTTCCCTGAAAACACAACCAACACAATTATCCAGGTGGTCTCTGGAAGCAACGGTTAGTCCATTATAAAAGATATCAAGTATTTCATTTTTCTTAAGAGGATGATCAGGCAAAGCATTAAGTAAACGGAGAAGCCTCCCCCCAAGCTTGTGGGAGACTCTCTTCTTCAATTTGCAAAAAAAAATATATTTCCCTTAAGGCAGCTTGTTTCTTATGAGCGGGAAAATATTTAGCAGAAAAGTAATAAATCATATCCTGGGGACTACGCACACAACCAGGATCAAGATAATTAAACCATGTTTTAGCATCACCCTTTAATGAGAACGGAAATAACTTAAGGATATAGTAGTAACGATTTTTTTCCTCATTGGTGAATAGGGTGGCTATATCATTCAATTTAGTAAGATGTGCCACAACAGTTTCAGATTCATAGCCATGGAAAGGATCAGATTCAACCAAAGTAATTAACTTAGGATCGACAGAGAAATCATAATCCTTATCAGAGATAAAGATAGTAGAAGTAGGAAAAGCAGGGTCATATTTCATTCTAGCATTCAAAGACTTTTCTTTCAGCTTAGCTAATAGTTTCTTAAGATCATATCTATCTTTGCAAGCTAAAAGGTCTCTAGCAGTTTCTTCATCCATAACATAACCCTCAGGCACAACAGGCTATTCATATCTAGGGGGAGAATCTTCATCATCACTTTCATCAATATTATCAGTTTCAATAATTTCATTCTCTTTAACTGTGACGCCCCAAGACCGATGCCCCAGAAGACTTCCAACTATTTCTGTTCTCGCCGTGTGTTTTATTTTAAGTGTTGCATTTCATCATGGCATCATGCGCATTGCATTTGCATGTTTTCATAAAACCTGTAGTCGTTCGTAGTTGCCGATTCCCTCCTTGTCTCCGTGGCTTGTTGTCACTCCGCTTGTCGTCGTTGACCATTCTTCGTCCAACCACACACTTGACCATGACCGCCTTACCCCACTGCACAGTGCACAGACCCCTCACGCGTGTCCGAAACTTCCCCGGACCCGAACCGGGATGTCATTACCGTTGGGTCCGGATCATTCCCAAACAGCCCTAAAATATCTCCGTTTTCTTATTTGGACTCCCTACCTATTTATTCCGGAACGTCCGATTACGATTGGAGGGAAGAGATACTCCTAAACCTAACCTAGTTACTATATATTGAGGGCAACCCTAAAATCTAGGCAGCCTGTCCCATCCTTCCTCATTGCCGCCTCCACCCACCCACCATCTCCAACGGGATCCTCCCAGATCCATCCACTCCACCCAGCCGACTCGACCACCTCGCTCGTTTTCAGCACCGGGCAAACCTCCTCCTCAACTCGATCCACCCAACCCCGCAACCACCTCCTTGCTTCTCCTCTGCCTTGACTGGAGTATGGCTCCCCTGCTCATGGCGCCCGAGCACCCAGCGCTAGCAGTCCTCCCCACGCCCGAGTCCTCGTGCGCGTGCGCCTTCTCCACGAGACCGGAGTCCCTCGTGCTCGGGTGTCTTCGTCGACCTTGCCGTTGGCCGGCGACCCCGTCCGCCGGAGCTCGCCTTCGCCGGCCAGCAGCAGCAGCAACCAACGTCGCCCTGTCCCAGCGCACCTACGCCTACCTGAGGTCCCGAGCAAGAGCGCTCGACCTTGTCTCCTCGCGGTCGTGGGGCTCTCCGCGCTCACGCCTCCATGCCGACACCGATGGCCGCGCCCTCCGGCGACCCCACCGCCGGCGACCACGACCAAGGTCAGCCTCGTCCCGCTGCTCTCTTCCCCTGTCTCTCTTCCTTCCCCAACGACTTCTCTCTCAGCGCTCCCTCTCTCCCTCGCAGGAGGACCCTGCCGCCATGGATGTTGAGCCAGTGCGCCATCTCCGTCATTGCCTCGTTCCACGCCCCGACCTTCACCGCCCCTGCGGGATCCGGTCTATCCGGCCTCCCTCATGCCTCCGGCACCCCCAAGCGCCGCCGTTCTGACCCTTTCGATCAGAGGAGGAATGCCTCTCCCGCTCGACCCGTTGACCTGCTCGCCCGCCACCCTAGCAGCCTCCAAGGCCCGGCTGAAGCCACGAAGTCGGCCCAGCCACTTCTCCCAACGGGCCGAAGCCCATGGGTGAGGCCACACCCCAGCGCACCTCCTTTGTTATTTCCTGTTGGGCCGGTCAGCCAGTTTTGGCCCAATATGTTTTTTTCCAGTCTGGCGGATTTGTCTATTATTCCAGAACAACAGCTTTGCAGTTTAGTCCCTCTAGATCATGCATTTAATAACTAAATAACCATGCATCATATGTAAAAACTATATATATGTAAAATGCTTCGAATTTGGTGTAGATTAATTATTTCCAATTTTCATCCATGTTAAAATGTGTAGAATAACATGGTTCACTTCGTTTTGCTGTTTAACAACATTAAAATATGGTAATATGCAGAATAGTACCAAATTCATTATATGCACATGGCGATTTTCCGGAATTGTTGTTTGTTGTTACCGGGCCCATTAAAATTTCCTAAATAGGTAATTTACATTTGCTCCACCTCTTGCCATGTTAAACAACACATAATATCGTTGTCTACATAAACGAGAGCAGACTAAATATGTGAATGTGGTGTTTCGTCAAATATGCAAGTCGATGCATATTGACCCCACTTAACTTGTAGTGTTGTTTGTTGCACTTTGCCATGCTATGCATATTTAAACCGGACATGCATCATACTTGTTTGTGCATCATATGCCATGGTTATGATATGTGTGTTTACAATGTTGTTTGCTTCTTTCCGGTTTGCTTCTCTCGTTAGCTTCGGTTTCGTTCCGGAGTTGTGAGGATTTGTTCGGCTACTTCATGGACTCGTTCTTCTTCCTTGCGGGATCCCAGGCAAGATGACCGTTCCCCGATATCACCTCTATCTTTGCCTTGCTAGTTGTCTCACTCTATAGTTATGCCTCGATGCCTATTCTTGTCTTGTCAGCCTCCTATTGTTGCCATGAAACACTCTAACCGCCTACCTAGCAAACCGTTGATTTGCTAAGTATGATTTTTCTCAGCCACCTCTTATAGCGTTGTTAGTTGCAGGTGAAGTTTGAAGATTGCTCCAAGTTTGGACTTGTTTATTGGGATAACACAATATATATCTTAATTAAATCAATGCATATATATATTGGTTATGGGTGGAAGGCTTGGCCTTCTGCTTGGTGTTTTGTTCCACTCATGCCACCTTAGGACCCGATAAACCGGTGTTATGTTCCTTGATTTTGTGTTCCTAACACGGTTAGGGTTTATGCCCCCCCCCTTGATAATTCACATTGCTTAAAGCTTTTCCAGCAAGGCCCAACATTGGTTTTACCATTTGACATAACTAAATAACTTTCATAGGGATTTTCGGACCCCGAGGACTTAATTTTACAACCCGGGCCAGTGCTCCCCATGAGTGTTGGTCCAAACTGGGCAACCAGTGGGGCCGCCTTGGGGAAACCCAAGGTATCTGGTATACACCCGTAGCTTGTCACATACGGTCATGGCCTGAGACGAGATACGCGTGGATACTATCAGGGTGTCGGCACGCCGGGAGGTCTTGCTGGATTAGTTTTACCTTTGTCGAAATATATTGAGCACGGGATTTCGAGAATACCCGGGTCTTCCCACTTTGGAGTTGCGACTCCGCAGATCGTGAGCTTGTGATGGGCTAAGTTGGGACACCCCTGGAGGGTTTGATCTTCCGTAAGCCATGCCTGCGGTTATGTGGAAGATGGGAATTTGTTAATATCCGGTTGTAGATAACTTGACACCATATCCATAAGAATACACTACCTGTGTGAGTAACCGTGATGGTCTCTTTCCGAAGGGCTTCGGGAAGTGAACACGGTGGGGTTATGTTTGATCGTGAGTAGCTAGGATCATTTCTTGATCAACATGGTGACCGTTGGCACTTGTTCTCATCTCGCTCTAAACTCGCAAGCTAGTGCTTAGTGCTTGCTGCAACCACTTTTATGACCTTCCCACACCTAAGGCTTTGTTAGTTTTGATACCCGGGAATGGGATTGCTGAGTCCTTGTGGCTCACAGATTCAACACACACCAGATGCAGGTACCCCTGAGAACGATGCAAGAGATGGATCAGAGCTTCACTGGGAGTTCGAGGAAGAGCCTAGTCGTATGTATATGACGTATTCCGATGATCAGTAGTGGTTCCTACTAAGGGCGATCAGGCCTTGTGGTTTTCGTATATTTTCTTGTTTGGTTTTCGTCCGTACTCGGACCCTGTGTTATTTGGATGAATGTATGCTATTGTATTCATTGTGCGACATGGCGAGTGTAAACCAACTATTTTTCTCTTTCATCCCTAAACTTTTACATGAGTTGTGCAAAGATACCACACTTGCGATCATTCCAGAATACGCTTATTTCTCTAAGTCATGCCTCGACATGTAGGAGATATAGTCGCATCCTGGGCATTACAAGTTGGTATCAGAGCCTTCTCCGACCTAGGAGCCCCCTGATTGATCGAACCGCCGACGGTTGAGTCTAGGCACACACACAAAATGTTTTAATTCCGATATATATATATCGGAGAGTAAGATTTCGTTTTACTCCTCATCCCCTTCGTCGCTCTGGTGAGGATTTCTGATGTTGTTTTAACTTCACTATTCTCAAAATTTCACCAAATTTTTTTTAGGATCACGCGGGTACAGTTTGGATTGTTCCGATATCTTTGTGACGAGAACATTATTCTTGGTGCCTCCTGTCATTTAGGGGTTGTGGCAGTGTCCGGGGGAGTTGAGCTCCGAGTGTTGTCGTCACAAATGTATCGTAGCGGTTCTAGAATACCAGAGGTGGCCGACATCGAAACCTCTTCTATGCTTGTCTGGTGGTGAGATAACCCCGACGTCACCCAGTACTGGGGAGATATTACGGGAGTATTGCCACAGCTAGTATAGCGGATGCGTTTCAAAGGTCCGAGGTAAACAATTTCCGAGGATGACTCGTTATGTGTTGACGGATGGATACAGCTGGATGTAGGTTTACAGTCGAGTGTGCGGTGCTTCCCCTATATCCCCAACACCAGATTGCATAACCGGAAAGCTTCGGGAATTAATAGATGGGATTCAAGTAGATCTTAGGTAATATTCCAACGGGTGCATGATATGAGGTTGGGGTTCAACATCTAGTGGAGAGGCTATCATGGGCGTTGTTGCACTAGGGGGTTGCATCTTAAAGGATCCTTGGCTATGCTGATCTGAGGATTGCAATGCCCTTTGTAACACGTGCCATGGAACATTAGCACGAACATGTGGGACGAAACCTCTATCATGTATTTGTTCCATCTGTTACCTTGTTGTTTTATTCTATCATTTTGTTCTCCCAAGCGACTTCTCGACAAGTTGATGTACCATTAAGCTTACGGAATTCATTCGTTCAATTCTCTGTTCGAATGATATTGTGAAGATTATGTTGCAACATATCTATCCTTTGTTTTGTTTTGAGTTGTGGTATCTGAGTTATTTCGATGTCAACTGTTGATTCCATACCTTTCCTAATTGGTGTTCTCATATTTCTATGGGAGTGCTAGTCCTTCTTGATCATCAAGATTGTCATGTTAAATTCTTCTCAACCGGCGTGCTTCTGTTCAAGTTAACCTGATTCTTTCAATATGTGCAAGACCAAGTCTTGGGTTTTCTCAACGGTGTCTGTTTCATTCATCCCAAGTTGTCTATGTTTTCCCCACCCTCCCACCCTTTTCTTTATGGTGCCAGAGTCCTTAATCAAGTGTCCTTATATTCTTTTGATGCCTCTTCATCAATCTTCTTTAATGTTTCATCCGGTGATCTCTCATGAAGATGATTAGGAAGATTTAAGTTCATCATTCTTCGTTCTCTTTTTCTTCTCTGGTGGACTAAATTCAAGCTTCGGTCATGATCATATCTCTTTCTTTTGTTTCACATGCTTTCCCATGTTGAAATTTCTTATCCGAAGTCTCTTTTGTTTTATTCAACTCTCCTATTCATATCCGGAGTGTACAAGATATCTCGGAAGATTCGTGTTTCCATTCTTAATCCGTTCAAGCTATTTTGAGGTTGTTATCTTATTCAAGTCATTTAATTCAACCGATGCACTATCTCTCAAGCAATCTTTCCCAACGGTGTTTCTTTTCAGTGGGCCTTAACCCACATGTCTTTTTCCAGGATCTTACCCGACTCTTCTAATTATCCGAAGTTATTACGGAATTCTTTTCAAAGTGTGACGTAAGAATGGATTACATCAGTCATATGCCTTCTCCAAGATCGCTTTCAAATTCTTTTCAACTTTGGTTCAAACCTTCTCTCTTCTCATTTGTCCGGAGTATCTCAAAATTCTTCATGGCATTTCTCATCTTCATTCTCAACATTTCAAGACCGAAGAAGTGTTTCTATTAAATATTGGCCCGTTCAATGATTTCTTCGTTGTCAGTTTTCAACTTTGTCCTCCAACTATTCTTAATTGATGCCTCTTCATTCGTCTCCATATTCTTACGGTGGTTCATTCAAGATTACTCTTCCGTTGTAATCGTACCAATTCATTTGTTGTTTTCATAATCCTACCGGTGGTTCGTTGAAGATTTACCCAAGTTGTGCGAGATCTCTCTTTAATTCTTTGCAACGAGAATAAGTAGTATGCCAAATCCATTGGTTGTCATCAATTTAAATTGGTGAAGGATACTCATAACATAATTCTTATTCTTGTTCCTTCCAAGTGTTTAATTTCTCCGTCTGGATTTCGTTCACGATATCAAATTATTGGTTGTTCATCTTTTCTTCTGGATTTCCAAACTCTCTCAATTATCTTGTCACGAAGCTCTATCTAAATCATTGCAAGGCTTCAATCTTATTCTTTTCATCCTTCACCTATCATCATTTTGTTACCAGAGTTCTTCATGGTGGTTCATCCTCATTTAATTCATCCTCGAAGTGTTCATCAATATTCTTGTGCAAAGAGTTCAAGTATTCTTCTTCTTGCATTCCGAAGTGCAATTCTTTTTACCTTATCGTTTGAGATGGTGGTATGTCATTTTTGACAATTTCCCTTCATGTTTCATGATTCACAAGTTGTCAGGAATGAGATATTTAAACCCATCATTTTCTTTGTTCTGGAGATCTTTCCAACCCTTCAATTATTCGTTGTAGTAATCTTGGGTTGTATTTCACCTAAAAGCTTTCCCTAAGGATTGTTGCTATTGTGCTGCTTATAAATTACCCAAATTCTTCATTTATCCTCTCGGGGAAATAAGTTTTCATCTCTTCGTTGATCTCTAGCAACAATTGGTTTCCTTTAGTGGCCGGTTGTCACCTCATAATTTTGAGATATTTTTCATAAGCCCACAACAAGCTTATTCTTCTCGTTGTTGAATTTCCAACAACTTTTGTCCAATCCATCTTTGTAAGGATGCTCTTCCAAATTCAATTGTGGAGAAGTTGTCATTTTCTTCTGTGTTCTTTTCTTTCCAATGATCTATATTCTATTCTTTCATTCCAGAGGCATTCTGATATTGCTCTCTTTGACCACCATCTCGTTTTTTCAAGATCATGATCTTTTCCTTTCTCGTCCATCTAACAGGAGTGTTGTGTCCTCCATTCAAGTTCTCTCACCCTATCAAGTTTTTCCTCTCTTTTCAACGAGAGTGCTGTTTGAAGACTTTCTTACCCCTTGTGCCATTCTTTCAATGTTCCGAAGGCAGTGTGTTGTGTATTCCATTAAGTATCATCCCAACTTGGCAAGTTCATCTTCAATTCCTTCCATTTTCAGTCGGAGTGATGTCCGAATTATTTCATTCTTATTCCTTCTCTATCTTGTTTTAACCGAAGTGGTTTAAATTATTCCATGATCCGTGAGCTCGTGTTTCATGCCTTTCAACCTACAAGTTTCTCATAATGTTCCTTGTTCCTCTTTGCTAATGGAGTGTTTCCAAGCTCTTTCATCTCCGTTGTATTCTTTCTTACAATTTGTTCAACCTCGAGGTTCGTGGTTTCACCCGTTTGTCGAAGAAGCAACCTTGTTTTACCTCTTCTATCCAGTGCCATCTCCAGGATCTCGGGTTGAGATCCTCTGTTAGTGTGGGAGAGTTGTGACGCCCCAAGACCGACGCTCCAGAAGACTTCCAACTATTTTTGTTGTCGCCGTGTGTTTTATTTTAAGTGTTGCATTTCATCATGGCATCATGCGCATTGCATCTGCTTGTTTTCATAAAACCTGTAGTTGTTCGTAGTTGCCGCTACCCTCCTTTGTCTCCGTGGCTTGTTATCACTCCGCTTGTCGTCGTTGACCATTCGCGTCCAACCACACACTTCACTGCGACCGCCTTACCCCACTGCACAGTGCACAGACCCCTCACGCATGTCCTAAACTTCCCTGGACCCGAACCAGGCTGTCGTTACCATTGCGTCCGGGTCATCCCCAAACAGCCCTAAAATATCTCCATTTTCCTACTTTGACTCCCTACCTTCTTATTTCGGACCGTCCGATTACGATCGGAGGGCCGAGATACTCCTAAACATAACCTAGTTGCTATATATTGAGGGCAACCCTAAAATCTGGGCAGCTTGTCCCATCCTTCCTCGTTGCCGCCGCCACCCACTCACCATGTCCATCGAGATCCTCCCAGATCCATCCACTCCACCCAGCCGACCCGACCACCTCGCTCGTTTTCAGCACCGGGCCAACCTCCTACTCCCCTCGATCCACCCAATCCCGCAACCACCTCCTCGCTTCTCCTCTTCCTTGACCGGAGTATGGCTCCCCTTCTCATGGCGCCCGAGAACCCGGCGCTAGCAGTCCTCCCCACGCCCGAGTCCTCGTGCCCGTGCGCCTTCTCCACGAGACCGGAGTCCCTCGTGCCCGGGTGTCTACGTCGACCCTACCGTCGGTCGGCGACCCTGTCCACCGGAGCTCGCCTTCGCCGGCCAGCAGCAGCAGCAGCAACCAATGTCGCCCTGTCCCTGCGCACCTGCGCCTACCCAAGGTCCCGAGCAAGAGCGCTCGACCATGTCTCCTCGCGGCCGTGGGGCTCTCCGCACTCACGCCTCCACGCCGACACCGCAGGCCGCACCCTCCGGCGACCCCACCGCCGGCGACCACGACCAAGGTCAGCCTCGTCCCGCTGCTCTCCTCCCCCCGTCTCTCTTCCTTCCCCAACGGCTTGTCTCTCAGCGCTCCCTCTCTCCCACGCGGGAGGACCCCTCCGCCATGGATGTTGAGCCAGCGCCCCAGCTCCGTCATTGCCTCGTTCCACGCCCGGACCTTCGCCGCCCCTGCCGGATCCGGTCTGTCCGGCATCACTCGCGCCTCCGACACCCCAAGCGCCGCCGTTTTGCCCCCGTCGAGCAGAGGAGGAACACCTCGCTCGCTCGACCCGTTGACCCGCTCGCCCTGCAGCCTCCAAGGCCCGACTAAAGCCACGCAGTCGGCCCAGCCACTTCTCCCAACGGGCCGAAGCCCATGGGTGTGGCCACACCCCATCGCCCCACCGTTGTTATTTCCTCTTGGGATGGCCAGCCAGTTTTGGCCCAATATGTTTTTTTTCTAGTCCGGCGGATTTGTCTATTATTCTAGAAAAACAGCTTTGCAGTTTAGTCCCTTTAGATCATGCATTTAATAACTAAACAACCATGCATCATATGTAAAAACTTTATATATGTAAAATGCTTGGAATTTGGTGTACATTAATTATTTCCATTTTTCATCCATGTTAAAATGTGTAGAATAACATGGTTCACTTTGTTTTGCTGTTTAACAACATTAATATATGGTAATATGTAGAACAGTACAAATTCATTATATGCACATGTGGATTTTCCAGAATTGTTGTTTGTTGTTACCGGCCCCATTTAAATTGCCTAAATAGGTAGTTTACATTTGCTCCACCTCTTTCCATGTTAAACAACACTTAATATTGTTGTCTACATAAATGAGATCAAACCAAATATGCAAGTCGATGCATATTGACCCCACTTAACTTGTGGTGTTGTTTGTTGCACTTTGCCATGCCATGCATATTTAAACCGGACATGGATCATACTTGTTTGTGCATCTTATGCCATGGTTATGATATGTGTGGTTACCATGTTGTTTGCTTCTTTCCGGTTTGCTTCTCTCATTAGCTTCGGTTTCGTTCCGGAGTTGTGAGGATTTGTTCGACTACTTCATGGACTCGTTCTTCTTCCTTGCGAGATCCCAGGCAAGATGACCGTTCCCCGATATCACCTCTATCTTTGCCTTGCTAGTTGTCTCGCTCTGTAGTTATGCCTCGATACGTATTCTTGTCTTGTCAGCCTCCTATTGTTGCTATGAAACACTCTAACCGCCTACCTAGTAAACCGTTGATTGGCTAAGTACGCTTTTGCTCAGCCCCTCTTATAGCGTTATTAGTTGCAGGTGAAGTTTGAAGATTGCTCCAAGTTTGGACTTGTTTATTGGGATAACACAATATGTATCTTAATTAAATCAATGCACATATATATTGGTTATGGGTGGAAGGATTGGCCTTGTGCTTGGTGTTTTGTTCCACTCATGCCACCTTAGGACCCGATAAACTGGTGTTATTTTCCTTGATTTTGCGTTCCTAACACGGTAGGGGTTTATGGGCCCCCGTTGATAATTCGCACTGCTTAATGCTTTTCCAGCAAGGCCCAACATTGGTTTTACCATTTTCCATAAGTAAATAACTTGCATAGGGATTTTACGGACCCCGAGGACTTAATTTTACAACCCGGGCCAGTGCTCCTCATGAGTGTTGGTCCAAACTGGGCAACCTGCGAGGCTGCCATGGGGAAACCCGAGGTATCCGGTATACACCCGTAGCTTGTCCCATCCGATCGTGGCCTGAGACGAGATACGCGCGCTACTATCAGGGTGTCGGCACGCCGGGATGTCTTGTTGGATTAGTTTTACCTTTGTCGAAATATCTTGAGCACGGGATTCCGAGAATACTCGGGTCTTCCCACTTTGGAGTTGCGACTCTGCAGTTCGTGAGCTTATGATGGGCTAAGTTGGGACACCCCTATAGGGTTTGATCTTTTGAAAGCCGTGCCCGTGGTTATGTGGCCGATGGGAATTTGTTAATATCGGGTTGTAGATAACTTGACACCATATCCATAAGAATACACTAGCTGTGTGAGTAACCGTGATGGTCTCTTTCTGAAGGGATTCAGGAAGTGAACACGGTGGGGTTATGTTTGATCGTGAGTAGCTAGGATCATTTCTTGATCAACATGGTGACCGTTGGCACTTGTTCTCATCTCGCTCTAAACTCGTAAGCTAGTGCTTAGTGCTTGCTGCAACCACGTTTATGGCCTTTCCACACCTAACGCTTTGGTAGTTTTGATACCCGGGAACGGGATTGCTGAGTCCTTGTGGCTCACAGATTCAACACACACCAGATGCAGGTACCGCTGAGAACTATGCAGGAGATGGATCAGAACTTCACTGGGAGGTCGAGGAAGAGCGTGGTCGTATGTATATGATGTATTCCGACGATTAGTAGTGGTTCCTACTAGGGGCGATCATGCCTTGTGGTTGTGGTATCTTTTTTCGTTTGGTTTTCGTCCGTTCTCGGACCCTGTGTTATTTGGATGAATGTATGCTATTGTATTCATTGTGTGATGTGGCGAGTGTAAGCCAACTATTTTTCTCTTTCATCCGTGAACTTTTACATGAGTTGTGCAAAGATACCACGCTTGCGATCATTCCAGAATGCGCTTATTTCTCTAAGTCGTGCCTCGACACGTAGGAGATATACTCGCATCCTGGGCATTACACTAGCCCTAACAAGTTGTTCATCAAGAAATTCACTTAGTGGCACAGTATTATCAAGCATAGACGTAGTTTCATCATAAGTATCATGCATAGAAGAAGTGGCATCATCAAGAACATGCGACATATCAGATTCAATAGTAGGTGTAGCTGTCGCAAATTTACTCATAACAGAAGGTGAATCAAGTGCAAAGCTAGGTGGCAGTTCCTTACCTCCCCTCGTAGTTGAGGGGAAGATCTTTGTTTTTTCGTCTCTCAAGTTCTTCATAGTTATCAATAGATATAAATCCCAAGTGACTCAAAGAATATAGCTATGCTTCCCGGCAACGGCGCCAGAAAATAGCCTTGATAACCCACAAGTATAGGGGATCGCAACAGTTTTCGAGGGTAGATTATTCAACCCAAATTTTTGATTCGACACAAGGGGAGCCAAAGAATATTCTCAAGTATTTGCAGTTGAGTTGTCAATTCAACCACACCTGAAAGACTTAATATCTGCAGCAAAGTATTTAGTAGCAAAGTAGTATGGAAGAAACGATAACGGTGGCAAAAGTAATAGTAGCAGTTTTGTACCAATCGTAATAGTGGCAACGAAAAAGTAACTAAGCAAGGATCAATATGTGAAATGCTCGTAGGCATTGGATCAGTGATGGATAATTATGTCGGATGCGATTCCTCATGCAACAATTATAACATAGGGTGACACCGAACTCGCTCCATTTCATCAATGTAATGTAGGCATGCATTCCGAATATAGTCATACGTGCTTACGGAAAAGAACTAGCATAACATCTTTTGTCCTACCCTCCCGTGGCAGCGGGGTCCTATTGGAAACTCATGGATATTACAGACCAAAGCGTTAACACTTAGTGAATACATGAACTCCTCAAAGTACGGTCATCACCGGGAGTGGTCCCGATTATTGTCACTTCGGGGTTGTCGGATCTTAACACATAGTAGGTGACTATTGACTTGCAAGATAGGATGAAGAACTCACATATATTCATGAAAACATAATAGGTTCAGATCTGAAATCATGGCACTGGGGCCCTAGTGACAAGCATTAAGAATGGCGAAGTCATAGCAACATCAATCTTAGAACATAATGGATACTAGGGATCAACCCTAATAAAACTAACTCGAGTACATGGTAAATCTCATACAACCCATCACTGTCCAGCAAGCCTATGCTGAATTACTCACGCACGGCGGTGAGCATTATGGAATCGGTGACGGAGGAAGGTTGATGATGACGACGGCGATGATCTCCGCTCTACGGAGCCCCGAGCGGACTCCAAATCAGCCCTCCCGAGAGAGATTAGGGCTTGGCGGCAGCTCCATATCGTAAAACGCGATGAATCCTTCTCTGTGATTTTTTCTCCCCGAACATGAATATATGGACGAGTTGAGGTCGGTGGAGCCTAAGGGGGCCCACGAGACAGGGGGGCACGCCCCCTCCCTCGTGGGCAGTGTCTGGGCCCCCTGGTCTTGATTCTTTCGCCATTATTTTTTATATATTCCAAAAATATTCTCCGTGGATTTTCAGGTCATTCCGAGAACTTTTATTTCTGCACAAAAATAACACCATGGCAATTCTGCTAAAAACAGCGTCAGTACGGGTTAGTTCCATTCAAATCATTCAAGTTAGAGTCCAAAACAAGGGCAAAAGTGTTTGGAAAAGTAGATACATTGGAGATGTATCAATCTTAAGGGCATTAGTCCCACTCTATGCCATAACAAAATAAAATTGGAGAAAGACGCTAAACCGGTTGTTGATCACCAACGACGGTTAAATCCTAAGATGAAAGTGTAACATCCCAAATTTTCAATTTGGAATGTTATACATAGATCATATTGCATTGCATATTTTATTGCATTTGTGTGCTTACGATCCTCAAAAATTCTAAGCAACTCAAGGACCCACGGAGAGAGTTGGGGATTTTACCGTTTTCGCATTTGAGTTTTCTCAAATACCGGTACGGGGATCACTTTTGTTTTAATAGTTCTTCTCTCCTAAAAATATTTTATAATCAAATAAATGAGCGGAGATAATATGACTTCTCCAAAATAAAAGAAATATTGGAGGAAAAATATTAAAATCACTTTTGGAATTTTATTCGGATTTATTTGCGATTTTATTTGCATAGGAAAAATACACGTTTTTCAAAATTGCATTTAGGTCCGGGAAAAATGTTCACTTTGTCCTAGATATTATTAGAGGACGGTGAAAATTTATTTCAGAATTTTTGGTGTCCGTTTAGTATTTTTTCGCCTGTTTTAGTACGTCAGGACTGTTTATATAAAAAAAGAGGCAACCGACCTACGGGCCGTAACCGACCCGGACTCCTCAGCCCGGGGCCTTTAAAAGGCCAGGCCGCTGCCCCGCAGCCTGCACCGCCGCCCGCCTGCCGCCGCAGCCCGCTGCCGCTGGAGCCCCACCGCCGCCAGAGCCCGCCCGCTGCCGGAGTCGTCGCCGCCGTTGCCGAGGTAGCCGCCGTTTTTTTCTAAAACCGTTCAGTTTTTTTGTAGGAACCCTAGATCTGTTTTCAATAGATCGATTCGGTTTTTCTTCCGGTTTAGTTAAATAGCGGACGTCCATCCGTACGTTCGATTTAACGAACGTTGTTCGCCCCTTAGTCACACACAACGAACATTCATTCGTTAGCCTGTTCGTCAGTTTTCTTTTTCAGGGTTTTTTCCGTGATTATTTTCGATCGCGATTTCTGCCATGATCTTGTTTTTAGTTTTTCTTTTCGCTCGAAAGTCGGAATCACGCGATTCAAGCGCCCAGATCTTCGTCTCGAAGCCCTCTTTCCGTTTAACCAACTTGAACAAGGTTTTGCTACTGTAAAATTTGACTTTAGATCAATCTAGTAAACATATGTTGTTTCTTTCGTAGTTTGAGTTTCGTTGCTCTGATTGATTTGATTCTTTTTGCAAACTGGTGTTCTTAAGTTGAACTTTCTGGTTAGATCTGCCTATTTGGAGTTTTATTTGTGCATCTTTGCTTGTTTGCTTATGTATGCTATTGTTTGCTTGCGATAGAATTTTCGGAGTGCGAAGCATGCTACTACGAGTCCCTAGGTTTTGCGAATCATCAGCAAGGCGAGTAACACTTGGATCATACCCAGTTTTACCCAGTTTTTATGCATTAGATCAAACCCTCACACATTGCATGAGTAGGATCTCTTAACTTGTGGGGTCTGGGAAGTAGATTGAGGTAGAACCTATTACCTGCATTATTTTCAAACCCTTGTGAGTTACTTCTATGTTATGATTAGGTTGCCATGCTATGCTCGTAGACGTGGATTGGGTTTGAGAGTATCCATGATAGATGTGAGTTGTTAATTAATGGTTCAACTTAAGGTGGCTACTTTAATAAACATCTGGGTGGATTGGTTGCAGGGCACCTAGAGAATCCAGTTTTGTCCTAGGAAATCGCGAGGGTACCGTGTGATTATCCTATGGAATGCCACCCAGGCTCAAAGGGATCATAAGACTATTCATGCTAGAAACTTCTGTGTGCAGCCACAATGCCATTATGGGCTCTAGCATAGTATGAGTAAGTTGTGTGAGCTCTTTCAGTGGTGGACTAGCAGATGTAGGGGAAAGTAGGTGTACTGGTCCACCCGGGGTAAAAAGTAAATGCTTCTGAAAGACTGTGTCTCGGTCATCCGTTTCTCAAACACCATGCAGTGCGAGAAATCCAACGGATGATATCGAGTCTTGTGGGGAAAAGTGCGCAAACCTCTGCAGAGTGTACAAACTTATCATGATTAGCCGTGTCCCCAGTTATGGACATCTTGAGTATCTGGTACTTGAATTATTGGTTGATCTCGTCACTCTAAAATAAATTTGTTGGGTTAATGATGACTACTTTAATTGGGATTGAGTTGGAGGTACCTTCTCAATGATGTTTCAACTACCATGATAGTTAAAATAAAAGTTATTCCTTTGTTGTAGGAAAAAATTGGCTTTATGCAAAAACTTTAACCTTAGAGCCTCCACCAGCCAAATATGCATATAGTGTTAGCCTTTATTCTGTTACTTGCTCTACTGTGTTATCTTGCCAGCATATTCCATGTGCTGACCCGTTTCAGGCTGCAACATGTTGCGTTGCAGACTTTTCAGAAGAAGAGTAATACGCGCTAGGTCGTTTATCATGCACTCAGCTATGCCGTTGGAGTTGATGGACTCACCTATCTTCCAAGCCTTCCACTGTTATTTTGTTAGATGGCCTTATGCCATAGACTTTTGTAATAAGATCTCTTTTGAGACATTCGATGTAATAAGTGTGTGATTGCCACTCTGTTTTAAATCCTTCAAGTACTGTGTGTGTCAGCATTACCGATCCAGGGATGACACAGAAACACAGAGACTTCGGTCCATTCGGATCGTGGTCGCTACAAGATGGTATCAGAGCACACGCTAACTGTAGGACACGACCACTAATATAAACCCTAGGTCACTCTTCTCTACTCATTTCTGAATCCTCTCCATTTTCTACTCTTTAGGATGGTGGACCCAAGGAACAAGTTCACTCAACCAGATGAAGACACACCATTTGGACGACACTTGAAGGAAGTCACTAGGTACATGAACATCGGAATACCAAGCTTCACCAGGACCTACACCACCACTTTACCTCCCGGGAGGACATTCGCACCATCCACTGAGCCCATAGAGTTTTCTTTTGATGCACCAACCTGGAGCCTAGGCAAGAGTATGGCAGCCCACATTTCCATGGGACGTATTGGAGAAGTCTACAAGCAGGAGCTGAAGGACACTATCGACCAGATATGTGGACGCCGAGATGAGCAATGTGACATGATCAGTACCCGGAAGGATAGGTCCATTGCCGCATTCATCCAGGAGTTAAACCAACACATTCGTCGATAGGAGCACCAGATGTGCGCAGGGATGATAGATTTGAAGAAGGCGCTAACCAGGAACTTGGAGCTAGAAGAGGAACTCAAGTCTGCATGTGACGGATACGAGGAGGAGATGACAATACTTGTGGAGAAGAATGATGACTTGACAAGGAAGCTAGGAGTATTCATGGGAGATCCAGCACCAGGAGGAGAAGAAGAAGAAGAAGAAGAACCCAAGGAGATTCGTTCTGAGGACTACATCATCATCGACGGCACCGACTCGAACCCCAATGATAGTGACAATTACTATGAAGATGAAGCCGGAGCAGACATCATGGAATCTTCCACCGATCAAAATTTCTAGATGACCACCCTATGACTAGTAGTTTTTCCCACATTAAGTAGAATTTAGAGCACTTTTGTAACGTTAGTTAGAATCAATTGTATGCCCTTGTTTGAAATTGATTGGTGTGATATGATTGTGTTTGTCTCATGTGCATATGGGTAGTGAAATTTCCCTTAGACCCTGCAACCTCTTGAGCTTGCGTTGTATTCCCTTGAAGAGGAAAGGGAGATGCAGCACAGTAGCATAAGTATTTCCCTCAGTTTGTGAGAACCAAGGTATCAATCCAGTAGGAGACCACGCGCGAGTCCCTCGCACCTACACAAACAAATAAGAACTTCGCAGCCAGTGCGATAAGGGGTTGTCAATCCCTTTATGGTCACTTACGAGAGTGAGACCTGATAGAGATGATAATTATATTTTTGGTATTTTTGAGTTTAATACAACAACAAATAAAAGCAAGAAAAGTAAAGTAGATGTATATTGATATGTTGAGAATAGACCCTGGGGCCATAGTTTTCTCTAGTGGCTTCTCTCATGATAGCGATATTCTACGGTGGGTAAACAAATTACTGTCGAGCAATTGATAGAAAAGCGAATAATTATGAGACTATCTAGGCATGATCATTGTACATAGGCAGCACATCCAAGACAAGTAGACCGACTCCTGCCTGCATCTACTACTATTACTCCACACATCGACCGCTATCCAGCATGCATCTAGTGTATTGAGTTCATACGAACAGAGTAACGCCTTAAGCAAGATGACATGATGTAGAGGGATAAACTCAAGCAATATGATGTAAACCCCATCTTTTTATCCTCGATGGCAACAATACAATACGTGCCTTGATGCTCCTACTGACACTGGGAAAGGACACCGCAATATTGAACCCAAAGCCAAGCACTTCTCCCATTGCAAGAACTATAGATCTAGTAGGCCAAACCAAACCAATAATTCGAAGAGATTTGCAAGGATATTATGAGCACACATAAAAAGTTCAGAGAAGAACCAAATATCTTTCATAGATAACCTTGATCATAAACTCACAATTCATCTGATCTCGACAAACACACCGCAAAAAGAGATTACATCGAATAGATCTCCTCGAAGACCGAGGAGAACTTTGTATTGAGATCTAGAGAGAAAGAAGAAGCCATCTAGCTACTAGCTATGGACCCGAAGGTCTGTGGTAAACTACTCACAACTCATGGTGAGGGCGATGATGATGATGATGAAGGCCTCCGTGATGGATCCCCCTCCCGAAACAGGCTCCAAGATGGGATCTCCACGGGAACAGAAGCTACGGCGGTGGAATTAGGGTTTTCTCTCTGCGTATGGAGTTTCTGGGGTGCGTAGGTATATATAGGAAGAAGGAGGGCACCTGGGGCCACACGGGCCAGCCTTGAGGCAGGGGGGCGCGCCCTGGGAAGGGGGGCGCACCCCCCACCCTCGAGGGCAGCCCCTCTGTCCCCTGACTTGGTCCTGACGTTTCCCGTGCGTGATTTTCTCCAAAAATATCTCTCGTGAAGGTTTCATTCCGTTTGGACACCGTTTGATATTCCATTTCTGCAAAACATTGAAATAGGCAAAAAACAACAATCTGCACTGGGCCTTTGGGTTAGTAGGTTAGTCCCAAAAATGATATAAATTTGAATGATAAAGCCCATTAACCATCCAAGACTTCATAAATAATAGCATGGAACAATAAAAAATTATAGATACGTTGGAGACGTATCAGACCCCATTTCTACCCTAATCTCTTCCCTCTACACCCATCAGATGCCTCCGAGACGCGAGCCCAGATTTCAGTTTCCCCTGAGCTCACTCAGTTGATCCAGCAGCAGAACACTTTGATGCAACTTCTTGTCCAGAACAATCAGAACAAACAGAACAACAACAACAACCCTCCACCACCACCGCCCGTGGACGACCTGACATGTTTCTTAAGGTTGCAACCACCGGTGTTTTCTAGTGGCATTGAACCAATAGTTGCTGATGACTGGCTGCGCAAGATTGGAAGGGAGTTGACCACCACTAATTGCACGGATGCTGCGAAGGTGCGTTTTGCCGCACATTAGTTGGCTGGACTAGCAGCAGCATGGTGGGATAATTACATAGCCACTTTCCCTATAGCCAATATCACTTGGGATCAGTTTCAGCAAGCTTTTCGCACTGCCCATGTCTCAACTGGAGCCATGAGCATGAAGAAGCGAGAGTTTCGCAACTTGCACCAACGAAATCGTACTGTGGCTCATTACGTAGATGAGTTTAGTTGTCTATCTCGTTATACCGTGGATCATGTGGCCACAGATGCCGCGAAGCAAGAGAAGTTTATGGAAGGGCTGAATGATGAGATGAGCATACAGTTGATGGTGGCAACCTTCAACAACTACCAGGAGTTGGTAGATAAGGCTCTTATGATTGAAGGGAAGCAACAGCAAATTGAGAGCCACAAGAGGAAGTATGGACAAGGAAGGAATAATTCTGGAGCCCAGCAGAAGCCCCGTTTCACCCCGAACTCAGGAGGATACACCCATAACCATGGAAGCCATAACCATAATGGAGGAATTTCTCACAACCACAATGGCACCAAGAATGGGAATGGGAATGGAGCAAGCGATAATCAGAACCACCCACTCCATCCACACCCGCCAAGAGGGATTTAAGTCACGTCACCTGTTTCAAGTGCGGGAAGAATGGTCATTACGCCATGGACTGCCCTGAAACTAAGAATGGGAAACAACAATGGAAGCGCCGGGAAGAAGCCCAACCCTATCAATAAAGGACAAGTGAACCACGTGACCGTGGAGGAGGTTGAAGAGCAACCTGATGTAGTTGTGGGTAAGTTTTTGGTTAAGTCGTTTACTGCAGTAGTTCTTTTTGATACTGGTGCATCACATTCATACATTTCAAGGGGATTCGTGAATAGATATAAGTTGCCCACCCAAGTCCTTAAGACCCCCATGTTAGTAAGTTCCCCAGGAGCAGAGTATATGGCACATCAAGGATGTTTTCAGACGCCATTGATCATTGGACGACTTGTTTTCCCCTCAGACCTGATAGTTTTGGAGTCACAAGGATTGGATGTGATACTAGGTATGGATTGGCTATTGATGTATGGAGGGAACATCGATTGCGCCAATAAGTCTATTTTGCTTACCACCCCGGAGGGAAAAAGGATCAAGTGTGTATCTAGGCATTCGCCTAGAAGGACACAAGTTCATTCTCTCTCGGGAGTTGTTCAGGAGGAAGTGCCAGTAGTAAGGGATTATCGGGATTTATTTCCGGAGGAGCTACTAGGCATGCCGCCGGGTAGGGATATTGAGTTTTTGATAGAGCTATTGCCTGGCACCGGACCAATATCGAAGAGACCATATCGGATGCCAGCGAATGATCTGGAGGAGATCAATAA
>LR738715.1:536172892-536216386 GCA_902687465.1 Secale cereale
ATTGGACGACTTGTTTTCCCCTCAGACCTGATAGTTTTGGAGTCACAAGGATTGGATGTGATACTAGGTATGGATTGGCTATTGATGTATGGAGGGAACATCGATTGCGCCAATAAGTCTATTTTGCTTACCACCCCGGAGGGAAAAAGGATCAAGTGTGTATCTAGGCATTCGCCTAGAAGGACACAAGTGCATTCTCTCTCGGGAGTTGTTCAGGAGGAAGTGCCAGTAGTAAGGGATTATCGGGATTTATTTCCGGAGGAGCTACTAGGCATGCCGCCGGGTAGGGATATTGAGTTTTTGATAGAGCTATTGCCTGGCACCGGACCAATATCGAAGAGACCATATCGGATGCCAGCGAATGATCTGGAGGAGATCAATAAGCAGATTAAGGAGTTATTGGAGAAAGGATTTATTCGATGAAGTTCATCACCTTGGGGAGTCCCAGTGCTTTTGGTCGAGAAGAAAGATGGATCTTTAAGGATGGTCGTTGATTATCGGGCACTGAATGAAGTGACGATTAAGAACAAGTACCCACTGCTAATGATCAATGATTTTTTTGACCAACTCCAAGGAGCTAAAGTATTCTCCAAGATTGATCTACGATCAGGATACCACCAGTTGAAGATCCGAGAGAAGGATATACCTAAGACAGCCTTCACCACGAGGTATGGGCTATATGAGTATACGGTTATGTCATTTGGATTGACTAACACACCTGCCTATTTCATGAGTATGATGAATAAGGTATTCATGGAGTTCTTGGATAAGTTTGTTGTGGTATTCATTGCTGATATCTTGGTGTACTCGAAGAACGAAGAGGAACATGTGGAGCATTTGCATTTGGTTCTAGAGAAGCTCAGAGAACATAAGTTGTATGCCAAGTTTAGCAAATGTGAGTTTTGGTTGAAGGAAGTTGGATTCTTAGGACATGTTATATCAGGAGAAGGTATAGCAGTGGATCCTGTCAAGGTGCAGACAGTCACTGAGTGGTTGACACCCACTTTAGTTGGAGAGATCAGCAATTTTCTCGGACTCGCGGGATATTACCGGAGATTCATAGAGAATTTCTCCAAGATTGCAAAGCATATGATGACATTGTTGAAGAAAGACACAAAGTTTCATTGGACTGAAGAGTGCAAAGAAAGTTTCCAGGAGTTGAAGAAACGGTTGATGATAGCCCCAGTGCTGATCTTGCCAGATATACGCAAGGATTTGCAAGTGTATTGCGATGCTTCACGCTTAGGACTTGGAGGAGTACTCATGCAGGACGGAAGAGTTGTTTCTCACGCATCTCGACAACTTCGACCGCACGAGTTGAATTATTCTACGCATGATTTGGAGCTAGTAGCAGTAGTGCACGCACTCAAAACTTGGAGACATTTCCTCATTGGAAATCATTGTGATGTGTACATGGATCACAAGAGTTTGAAGTACATTTTCACTCAAAAGGAACTGAACCTCAGATAGAGGAGATGGTTGGAGCTTATAAAGGATTATGATATGAAGCTGCACTATCACCCCTGAAAGGCCAATGTCGTTGCAAACGCTTTGAGCCGGAAGAGTTATGCAAATACCCTATTGAAGGGATGATTGCCAAAGGAGTTAGCAGAAGATCTCAGAGAGCTTCGTTTGGAGATAGTTCCTAGAGGTTTTGTTGCAACATTGGAGATTCAGTCAACATTGTTGGGAAAGATACGAGAAGCCCAGAAGGATGCGAAAGAGATTGTCGAAATTAAGGAGAAGATGAGTGAAGGAAAAGCCAAGGGTTTTCATGAGGATGTAGACGACACATTGTGGTTTGAGGATCGAATCTATGTGCCCAACAAAACCAAGATCAGGAAGTTGATACTACATGAAGCACATGATTCACCATACTCGATACACCCCGGAAACACTAAGATGTATTTGGATTTGAAGGAATGTTTCTGGTGGACGAGAATGAAGAAGGATATTGCCGAATACGTAGCAGTGTGTGATGTATGCCAGAGAGTGAAGGCAGAATATCAGAAGCCCGCAGGATTACCACAACCTATGCCGATACCCGAATGGAAGTAGGATACGCTTGGCATGGACTTTATCACCGGATTGCCCAGGACCAGATCGGGATATGACTCAATCCAAAGTAGCCCACTTTATCCCAGTGAAAACCACTTATACCAGTGCGAAGTTGGCCAAGATATACATGACCAGGATCGTATGTCTTCACGGAGTTCCGAGGACCATTGTATCAGATAGAGGAACATAGTTCACCTCAAAGTTTTGGCATCAGCTACACCAGACTTTGGGAACGAGGCTGGAATTCAGTACAAGTTTTCACCCGCAGACCGAGAGAGTCAATCAGATTCTGGAGGACATGTTGAGAGCTTGTGCGCTAGATTATGGATCTAGTTGGGATGACAACTTGCCCTATGCGGAGTTCTCGTACAACAATTGTTACCAGGCCAGTTTGAAGATGGCACCGTTCGAAGCATTGTATGGGAGGAGATGCCGAACGCCGTTAATGTGGGATGAAGTCGGAGACCGTCAGTTGCTTGGACCAGACCTGATCAAAGAGTCAGAAGAGAAGGTGAAGCTGATTCGAGATTGACTGAAGGTAGGTCAGTCCAGCAGAAGAGTTATGCAGACCCGAAGCGCAAGGAAGTAGTCTATGAAATCAGAGACATAACGTATTTGAGAGTGTCGCCTCTACGAGGAGTTAAACTTTTTGGAGTTAAGGGAAAGTTAACCCCGGGATTTGTGGGACCGTACCGTGTTTTGGAATGCTTGGGAGAGGTTGCCTACAAGTTGGAGTTACCCGAAGGATTGTCAGGAGTTCACGACGTGTTCCACGTTTCTCAGCTTAAGAAGTGCCATGCGGAGATGGCCGATATCCCTCTAAGAGACACAGTGCCACTGGAAGCAATTCAGTTGGATAGTGATCTGACTTACGAGGAGAAACCCGTTAAGATCCTCAAGTTTGTGAGCAGAGTCACCCGCAACAAAGTTATCAAGTTTTGCAAAGTTCAGTGGAGCCACCACACCGAGGATGAAGCCACCTGGGAAAAAGAGGACGATTTACGCAAGGACCACCCACACCTGTTCTCTAGCCCAACTGAATATCGAGGGCGGGATTCATTCTAAAGGGGGTAGGTTTGTAACAACCCAAATTTTCAATTTGGAATGTTATACACAGATCATATTGCATTGCATATTTTATTGCATTTGTGTTCTTGCGATCCTCGAAAATTCTAAGCATCTCAAGGACCCACGGAGAGAGTTCGGGATTTTACCGTTTTCGTATTTGAGTTTTCTCAAATACCGGTACGGGGATCACTTTGGTTTTAATAGTTCTTCTCTCCTAAAAATATTTTATAATCAAATAAATGAGCGGAGATAATATGACTCCTCGAAAATAAAAGAAATATTGGAGAAAAATATTAAAATCACTTTTGGCATTTTTTCGGATTTATTTGCGATTTTATTTGCATAGGAAAAATACGCGTTTTTCAAAATTGCATTTAGGTCCGGGAAAAATATCCACTTTGTCCTAGATATTATTAGAGGATGGTGAAAATTTATTTCGGAATTTTGGGAGTCCGTTTAGTATTTTTTTTCGCCAGTTTTAGTACGCCAGGATTGTTTATATATAAAAAAGAGGCAACCGACCTCCGGGCCGTAGCAGACCCGGACTCCTCAGCCCGGGGCCTTTAAAAGCCCAGGTCGTCGCCCCGCAGCCCGCACCGCCGCCAGCCCGCCCGCCGCCACCGTAGCCCCGCCACCACCAGAGCCCGCCCGCCGCTGGAGTCGCCGCCGCTGTTGCCGAGGTAGTCGCAATTTTTTTTCTAAAACCGTTCGGTTTTTTGTAGGAACCCTAGATCTGTTTTTAATAGATCCGTTCGGTTTTTTCGGTTTAGTGAAATAGCGGACGCCCGTCCGTACGTTCGTTTTAACGAACGTTGTTCGCGCATTAGTCACAGACGACGAACGTTCGTTCGTTAGCCTGTTCATCAGTTTTCTTTTTCAGGGCTTTTTCCGCGATTAATTTCGATCGTGATTTCTGCCCTGATCTTGTTTTTAGTTTTTCTTTTCGCTCGAAAGTCGGAATCCGGCGATTCAAGCGCCCAGATCTTCACCTCGAAGCCCTCTTTCTGTTTAACCAACTTGAACAAGGTTTTTCTACTGTAAAATTTGACTTTAGATCAATCTAGTTAACGAATCTTGTTTCTTTCGCATTTTGAATTTCGTTGCTCCGATTGATTTGATTCTTTTTGCAAACCGGAGTTCTTAAGTTGAACTTTCTGGTTAGATCTGATTATTTAGAGTTTTATTTGTGCATCTTTGATTGTTTGCTTATGTATGCTATTGTTTGCTTGCGATAGAATTTCCGGAGTGCGAAGCGTGCTACTACGAGTCCCTCGGTTTTGCGAATCACCAGCAAGGCAAGTAACACTTTGATCATACCCTTTATTACCCATTTTTTATGCATTAGATCAAACCCTCACACATTGCATGAGTAGGATCTCTTAACTTGTGGGTCTAGGAAGTAGATTGAGGTAGAACCTATTACCTGCATCATTTTCAAACCCTTGGGAGTTACTTCTACGTTATGCTTAGGTTGCCATGCTATGCTCGTAGACATGGATTGGGTTTGAGAGTGTCCATGATAGATGTGAGTTGCTAATTAATGGTTCAACTTAAGGTGGCTACTTTAATACACATCTGGGTGGATTGGTTGCAGGGCACCTGGAGAATTCAGTGTTGTCATAGGAAATCCCGGGGGTACCGTGTGATTATGCTATGGAATGCCACCTAGGTTCAAAGGGATCATAAGACTATTCATGTTAGAAACTTCCGTGTGCAGCCATAATGCCATTATGGGCTCTGGCATAGTATGAGTAAGTTGTGTGAGCTCTTTCAGTGGTGGACTAGCAGATGTAGGGGAAAGTAGGTGTACTGGTCCACCCGGGGTAAAGAATAAATGCTTCTGAAAGACTTTGTCTCGTTCATCTGTTTCTCAATCACCATGCAATGCGAGAAATCCAATGGAGGAGATCGAGTCTTGTGGGAAAAAGTGCGCAAACCTCTATAGAGTGTACAAACTAATCATGATTAGCCGTGTCCCCGGTTATGGACATCTTGAGTATCTGGTACTTGAATTATTGGTTGATCTCGTCACTCTAAAATAAATTTGTTGGTTTTATGATGACTACTTTAATTGGGATTGAGTTGGAGGTACCTTCTCTATGATGTTTCAACTACCATGATAGTTAAAATAAAAGTTATTCCTTTGTTGTAGGGAAAATTTGGCTTTATGCAAAAAATTAACCTTAGAGCCTCCACCAGCCAAATATGCATATAGTGTTAGCCTTTATTTTGTTACTTGCCAGCATATTCCATGTGCTGACCCGTTTCGGGCTGCAACATGTTACATTGCAGACTTTTCAGAAGAAGAGTAAGACACGCTAGGTCGTTTGTCATGCACTCAGCTATGTCGTTGGAGTTGATGGACTCACCTATCTTCCAAGCCTTCCGTTGTTATTCTGTTAGATGGCCTTATGCCATAGAATTTGGTAATAAGATCCCTTTTGAGACATTCGACGTAATAAGTGTGTGATTGCCACTCTGTTATAAATCCTTCAAGTACTGTGTGTGTCAGCATTACCGATCCCGGGATGATACAGAAAGACAGAGACTTCGTTCCATTCGGATCGTGGTCACTACAGAAAGAAGTGGTAAGAAATGAAATACTAAAGCTTCTGGAGGCAGGTATAATTTATCCTATTGCTGATAGTTAGTGGGTAAGTCATGGCCATTGTGTCCCTAAGAAGGGAGGTATTGCTGTTGTTCCTACTGATAAAGATGAATTGATCCCACAAAGAATTGTTACAGGTTATATAATGGTAATTGATTTCTGCAAATTAACTAAAGCTACTAGAAAGGACCATTACCCTTTACCTTTTATTGATAAAATGCTAGAAAGATTATCCAAACATACACATTTTTGCTTTCTAGACGATTATTCTGGTTTCTCTCAAATACCTGTGTCAAAAGAGGATCAGGAAAATACCACTTTTACTTGCCCTTTCGATACATTTGCTTATAGACGTATGCCTTTTTGTTTATGGAATGCACCTCCTTCCTTTCAAAAATGTATGACTGCTATATTCTCTATCTTTTGTGAAAAGATTGTTGAGGTTTTCATGGATGATTTCTCCGTGTATGGAACTTCTTTTGATGATTGCTTAAGCAACCTTGATCGAGTTTTGCAGAGTTGTGAAGAAACTAATCTTGTCTTGAATTGGGAGAAGTGCCACTTTATGGTTAATGAAGGTATTGTCTTGGGGCATAATTTTTCTGAAAGAGGTATTGAAGTTGATAAAGCTAAAGTTGATGCTATTTAAAAGATGTCGTGTCCCAAGGACATCAAAGGTATAAGAAGTTTCCTTCGTCATGACGGTTTTTATAGGAGGTTCATTAAAGACTTCTGAAAAATTTCAAGGCCTCTGACTAATCTCTTACAAAAAGATGTTCCTTTTGTCCTTGATGATGATTGTGTAGAAGCATTTGAAATACTTAAGAAAGACTTGATTTCTTCACCTATTGTTCAGCCACCTGATTGGAATTTACCATTTGAAATTATGTGTGATGCTAGTGATTATGCTGTAGGTGCTGTTCTAGGACAAATAGTTGATAATAAATTAAATGTTATCCAATATGCTAGTAAAACTCTAGACAATGCCCAGAGAAATTATGCTACTACTGAAAAATAATTTTTAGCAGTTGTATTTGCTTGTGATAAGTTCAGACCTTATTTTGTTGATTCTAAAGTAAATGTTCACACTGATCATGCTGCTATTAAATATCTTATGGAATAGAAAGATGCTAAACCTAGACTTATTAGATGGGTTCTCTTGCTACAAGAATTTTATTTGCATATTATTGATAGAAAGGGAGTTGAGAACCCCGTTGCGGACAACTTATCTAGGTTAGAGAATGTTCTTGATGACCCACTACCTATTGATGATAGCTTTCCTGATGAACAATTAGCTGTCATAAATGCTTCTCGTACTGCTCCATGGTATCCTGATTATGCTAATTACATTGTTGCTAATTTTATACCACCTAGTTTCACATACCAGCAAAAGAAAAAGTTCTTGTATGATTTAAGACATTACTTCTGGGATGACCCACACCTTTATAAAGAAGGAGAAGATGGTGTTATTAGACGTTTTGTACCTGAGCATGAACAGGAACATATCCTACGCAAGTGTCACTCTGAGGCTTATGGAGGATACCACGTTGGAGATAGAACTGCACATAAGGTATTGCAATCCGGTTTTTATTGGCCTACTCTCTTCAAAGATGCCCGTAAGTTTGTCTTGTCTTGTGATGAATGTCAAAGAATTGGTAATATTAGTAGACATCACGAAATGCCTATGAACTATTCACTTGTTATCGAACCATTTGAAGTTTGGGGATTTGATTATATGGGACCGTTTCCTTCCTCTAATGGGTATACACATATTTTAGTTGCTGTTGATTACGTTATTAAGTGGGTAGAAGCTATCCCAACTAGTAGTGGTGATCATAACACCTCTATTAAGATGCTTAAAGAAGTTATTTTTCCGAGGTTTGGAGTCCATAGATACTTAATGACTGATGGTGGTTCACATTTTATTCATGGTGCTTTTCGTAAAATGCTTGGTAAGTATGATGTTAATCATATAATTGCATCTCCATACCACCCACAGTCTAGTGGTCAAGTAGAACTGAGTAATAGAGAGATTAAATTAATTTTGCAAAAGACTGCTAATAGATCTAGAAAGAATTGGTCCAAGAAACTTGATGATGCATTATGGGCCTATAGAACAGCATATAAAAATCCTTGGGTATGTCTCCGTATAAACTGGTTTATGGAAAAGCATGTCACTTACCTCTCGAACTAGAACATAAACCATATCGGGCCATTAAGGAGCTCAATTATGATTTGAAACTTGCCGATGAGAAGAGACTATTTGACATTAGCTCACTTGATGAGTGGAGAACCCAGGCCTATGAGAATGCCAAAATGTTTAAAGAAAAAGTTAAAAGATGGCATGACAAAAGGATACAAAAGCGTGAGTTTAATGTAGGTGATTATGTTTTGTTATACAACTCTCGTTTAAGATTTTCTGCAGGAAAACTCCTCTCTAAATGGGAAGGTCCTTACGTTATCGAGGAGGTCTATCATTCCTTTGCCATAAAAATCAACAACTTCGAAGGCACAAATCCGAAGGTGGTAAACAGTTACATAATCAAACATTATATCTCAAGTAATCCCATAAATGTTGAAACCAATGTTATTGACACCGTAACCCCGAAGGAGTACATAAGGGACACATTCCAGAATGTTTCAGACTCCGAATAGGAATAGGTATGTGGTACGGTAAGTAAAACGACTCCAGAACAGTTCTAACAACAATTTTTCTCTGTTTTGGAATACTTAAGAAAATAGGAAAATAAGAGGTAGTCCGGAAAGGACACGAGGCATCCACGAGGTTGCAGGGCGCGCCCCCTGCCTCATGGGCACCTCGTGTGTCCTCGGGACTCCGTTTTCTTGCATAATACTTCTTTTGGTTGGTAAAAAATCATTATATAATCTCCCGAAGGTTTTGGCCACAGTACCACGACAAAATCCTCTGGTGCTGTTTCGACATGCTTTTCTGACAGATCTAGATCACCATGACATCTTCAAGCGCCCCCAAGGACAAGTTTTTCGAGAAAGGCATCAAGCCCTACCTCGCGGAGGTGCTCCAACACCCTCAAACCATTGAGATGCGTGAGGGGGTGCTGCATATCCGCGATGTTGAGGGACAAAGGAGGACCGGAAGCTTGGAGACAAGACTCGAAGCAATGGAGTGCTACTTCTCGAGCTTGCATTGTATTCCCTCGAAGAGGAAAGGGAGATGCAGCACAGTAGCGTAAGTACTCCCTCCGTCCCAAAATACTTGTCATCAAAATGGATAAAAAGGGATGTATCTAGAACTAACATACATCTAGATACATCCCCTTTTATTCATTTTGATGACAAGTATTTCCGGACAGAGGGAGTACTTCCCTTAGTTTTTGAGAACCAAGGTATCAATCCAGTAGGAGACCATGCGCGAGTCCCTCGCACCTGCACAAACAAATAAGAACTCCGCAGCCAACGCGATAAGGGGTTGTCAATCCTTTTATGGTCACTTACGAAAGTGAGATCTGATAGAGATGATAGTTTATATTTTTGGTATTTTTGTTTATAAGAACAGAAAATAGAAGCGATAAAAGTAAATTAGATGTAGACTGATATGTTGAGAATAAACCCGAGGGCCATAGTGTTCTCTAGTGGCTTCTCTCATGATAGCGATATTCTACGGTAGGTAAACAAATTACTGTCGAGCAATTGATAGAAAAGCGAATAATTATGAGACTATCTAGGCATGATCATTGCATATAGGCATCACGTCCGAGACAAGTAGACCGAAACGATTCTGCATCTACTACTTTTACTCCACACATCGACCGCTATCCAGCATGCATCTAGTGTATTCAGTTCATAAGAACAGAGTAACGCCTTAAGCAAGATTACATGATGTAGAGGGATAAACTCAAGCAATATGATATAAACCCCATCTTTTTTATTCTCGATGGCAACAATACAATACGCGCCTTGCTGCCCCTACTATCACTGGGAAAGGACACCGCAAGATTGAACCCAAAGCCAAGCACTTCTCCCATTGCAAGAACTATATATCTAGTAGGCCAAACCAAACCAACAATTCGAAGAGACTTGCAAGGATATTATGAGCACACATAAAAAGTTCAGAGAAGAACCAAATATTTCTCATAACTAATCTTGATCATAAACTCACAATTCATCGGATCTCGACAAACACACCGCAAAAAGAGATTACATCGAATAGATCTCCTCGAAGACCGAGGAGAACTTTGTATTGATATCCAGAGAGAGAGAAGAAGCCATCTAGATACTAGCTATGGACCCGAAGGTCTGTGGTAAACTACTCACAACTCATGGTGAGGGCGATGATGATGATGATGATGATGAAGAGCTCCGTGATGGATCCCCCTCCGATGGAGCTCCATAACAGGCTCCAAGATGGGATCTCACGGGAATAGAAGGTTACGGCGGTGGAATTAGGGTTTTCTCTCTGTAGCTGATGGTTTAGGGGTACGTAGACTTATATAGGAGGAAGGAGGACACCGGGGGAGTCACGGGGGTCCCACGAGGCAGGGGGGCTGATGTCTACACACGCTTCTACTCTTGTAAACTATGTTGGGCCTCCAAGCGCAGAGGTTTGTAGGACAGCAGCAAATTTCTCAAGTGAATGACCTAAGGTTTATCGAACTCAGGGAAGTAGAGGTTGAAGATGGTCTCTCTCAAGCAACCCTGCAACTAAGATACAAGAAGTCTCTTGTGTCCCCAACACACCTAATACACTTGTTAGGTGTATAGGTGCACTAGTTCGGCGAAGAGATGTTAAATGGCAAGTGATATGGATGGCAAAACAAAGTAATATAAATCTGTAATAAAAAGTGCAGCAAGCAAACAAGTGGCAAACGTGAGCACAAATGGTATTGCAATGGTGGAAACAAGGCCTAGGCTTCATACTTTCACTAGTGGCAACTCCCAACAACATTAACATAATCGAATCACATGATATTTCCCATAAAACATGCAAAGGGGACGCACTCGGAGGTCATTCCTTCGTGGTCAAGAGAGGACGAGAATTATGTAGGGCTACAAAAGCACACCTCAAAGTTCGTAGTTCTCAATCTAAGGATTTCCCAATGTCACCGCGGCCATCCAAAGAGAGTCCCACAATCACCACAACATATCTAAAGGATAGTCAAAGACAAGCACCAAGAGACTCTCAATCTTCAATCATCACACAAAAAGGAAATCACTCATGAAATTATTCTTCTAATCCATGTCCAATAGACCGCTGTCACCTTGGTCTCGGGGATTATACTAGATAAAGACAAGTGGGTACATCAATCCAATACATAGAGGAATGGGAAATATCATGGGATCACCCTAGATTAACATAGCCTATGATCACAACGAAGATCACATCATGGGAGAGAGAATTGACCACATAGCTACTGGTAAGAACCTCAACCCCGAGGAGGAACTACTCCCGCATCATGGAGGGAGGAAGCAACGTTGATGGAGATGAATCCGGGGGCACTTCCCCGTCCCGGCAGGGTGCCGGCGCAGGAATTCTGGTCCCCCGAAGCTTGATGGCGATGGCGGCGGATATCGGAATCGCGTCTGGAGAAAAAGGGTCCGGAATCAGGGTTTCCGCGACACGGTGTAAATATATGCCAAAGGGGGGCATCAGAGGGGGTCAGGGGTGCCCAGGCGCCCCCCCCCGGCGCGGCCAGGGGGGCCCGCATGGGCAGGGCGCCTGGAGCCCCTGTGGGTCCCCTCCAGCCCTACTTTGGCCGCATGGAAGCTTCCGGAACGCTGATTTTTTATATATTTTTTCTGGATTTTTTCTAGCAGTTCTCGTAATGTGAAAACCTGAAATACAAAAACAGCCGAAAACAGAAACTAGCACTGGGGTGCACTGAGTTAATAGGTTAGTCCAAATATGATCAAAAGTGTATGGAAGTGTATAAATAACATAGCAATATCACCCAAAAGAGGCATGGAGCAAGCAGAAATTATAGATACGTTTTGGACGTATCTACATCCCCAAGCTTAATTCCTGCTCGTCCTCGAGTAGGTAAATGATAACAAGAATAATTTCTGTGGTGACATGCTATTAACCATATAGGACTTTTTCATAGTCATATGACAAAAGCTTACTGAGACAATGAATCTATAGTAATTAAGTTGCCTCATGAGAAAATCACAAAGAATTGAAAGTTTTACAATATGATATTGAAACATCAAATAGATTTGTAATGAACATGATGTGCAAATATGATAAAGTGATATCTAGCTTGCCCCCTTTAGTGAAGCAAAACATAAATGCAGGGGCACCTCCAAGGTTTAAGTGATGACTAGATACAATGATTTCAGAATAAACGATATCACAATCATGCAAAAGACAATGCTACTTTGGGACAATGCACATTACACTCAGAATGACAATCATGCTCTCAGTAGTTGGTGCTTTTAAAAGAAGGTGGGGACTCTCGAACCGTGGCTTTTGTTGGCAAGGTTGAAAACCCGTAGTCGGAAACAAAGACAAAACATGTACCAGAGCTCTTGGTTTTAAAAACGAAAGTAATAATATACTTTTTAGATCATGCATGTTTCGTCAACGAATGCTAGCAGACAACTCAATCACTTCTTGAGATGGACAAGTTTCGAGGAACGGCTTTCGAATGAGGACGATCACATCCTCTTAATCTCCTTTGTTTATCACTGCCAAAGTTTTCTGATTTCTCATGAACAAAGCGTGAAGGAGGGTTTGTTTGTTATATTATCTTTCTGAGCCGGGCGCACTCAATGCCAGTTCCTTCTCGTATTATGGGTTTGCACATTATACATGCAATCCCGGGGTGAAGCTTGTCCAACTTAAAAAGATCATGAATTAACTACTACTTCCTCATGAACTTAGAACAGAGGCACAAAATAGGAATGCTTTTTCTTTGAATAATTTCGAGATGGTACATGCAAGTCTCCGTTAGGAATGGCAGGTAAATACCATGTAGGAAGATATGGTGGACTCATATGGCATAACTAGATTAAAAGGATGTGGATGCACAAGCAGTCAGTCCGCTTAGTACAGGCGAAGGTTAGCAAAAGACGGGGAGCGACCAACTAAGAGAGCAATGACGGTCATAATCATGCAGAGTGACAAAGCAACATTGAATCATGCATGGAAGTTATATCGCTACTCAGAAACAAAAGATCATCAAGGCTTGACAGACTTTCTTTACAGTCTTAAATATGCGTGAGCATACGCCAAGTCAATCAAAATAAATTCTTGAAGGAAGATATTACTAAAGCATACCACATCATAAGTAAACAAATCATGTTGGTACTCCAATAACACATTGGGAACCCCTAGCTATTTGGCACTAACCATAAGAAAACCTGAAATACTAAGCGCCATTATGCACGTAGCATCTTTATCATAGACATATCAACCAATGCAACGGAAGCAAACTCTCTTAATAAGATAAGCATGATGACTAAAGAGAGTTCAAGCAACCAACTAAATAAAAGCTCTTTAAAAATATAAGCATGAAAACTAAGAGCTAAGCATGATAGTAGCTATTGAAAGACAAAGAACACACACAGCAGAGATAGACATGAAAATTCTATGTTATGTTCTAGGTAGAAGTGGAGCGTGTTTCTCTCCCACATAAAGAAAGCTGAGTTCCGACTCGTTATGAAAAGCTAAAGAAAACTAAGAAGGAACTAAAAGCAAGACGCTCCAAGCATAGCACATAACACATGAAGTGATAAAAATATAGTGGAACGAAAGACGAACTGATAATGTTGATGGAGAAGGGGATGCACGGGGGCATCCCCAAGCTTAGACGCTTGAGTCTTCTTGAATATTTCTTGGGGGTGCATGGGGGCATCCCCAAGCTTGAGCGTTTGACACTCCTAAATCTTTTTATCATCTTCCCTCGCACACTTGAAAACTCCCTTCATACATAACTCATCATAATCTGATTAGCGAGGTTAGTACCCTTAATAAAATATTTGTTCCTTGCTGGAAATAAAGATATTCTTGAAGGTCTACTGTTTCTCAAGATTGCCAAAAGGTTTTTGCAAAGAAAAAGCAAGCTCAAGATTTGCAAAATGAAGGAAAGGCAAAACAGGACAGAATCTGTGAAAAGCAGAACATCAGGTAGTAAATGATTTGTTCGGGGCACTTCTGCAACTCTAATCAAAAAACTCAGAACAGACGCACAAAATACAATTATATAAAGCATGTTGTCGAAAAAATTCAGACCAAAAAGATGATCTGGTGATTTTATACGAAATTTTCTGTCCAAGGACAGAATCTGTTTCCTGGACAGCACGTCACAACTTTTGAACTTTCTTGCAGTCAGAGGCTACACTTGGCACAAAATTGAAAAATAAAGATACAATGATGTTGCTACAGTAGTAACAAACATCAAGACCACTAAAACAAAAAGCAAAGATAACAAGGGTTGTCTCCCTAGAGCTCTTTCTTTATAGCCATAAAGATAGGCTTAAGACTTTAATGATGCTCTCGTAGGAATAAGAGCTGAAGAACAAAAGAGAGCATCAAGAAGTAAATACCAAACACATTTAAGCCTAACATGCTTCCTATGCATAGGAATATTGCAATAGAATAATTCATTGAAGCACAAAGCAACTAGCATAGGAAGGCAAAACAAGCATAACTTCAAAATATTCACCATAAAGAGAGGAAACTTCTTATTATTAAGACATTTAGAACCAAGTCCCCCTCTCTCATTATAAATTTTAGTGGCATCATGGACGAACTCAACAATATAAGCATCACATAAAGCATTGATACCATGATCCACATGCAAAAAGGTACTCTCACTCTCCACATAAGCATAATCTTTCTCATTGGTAATAGTGGGAGTAGGACTATCATAAACAACTTGAACACTATAGATTAATTGTATATTAGGAGGGTGGTGTTGAACAAGGGAGTAATTCCCTCCATGATTATGACAAGTTTCATAAGGATAATTTCTCCTTATGTCATAGGTACCTTCATAATCACTATAGATTGGAGTTATAACATTATCATGGTAGAGAAGAGCATTATCATTGCTAGCAACTATATTTGTAAACATGTTGTCTTTATTCTTACTAGCAAGAGAATTATCAATTATCACATCACTAGTGGGTAAAGGATTGGCAATCCTATCATCCCCAAGCTTAGAGCTTCCCATATCTTCACTTCCAGAGTTGGTACCAAAAAGATTTTCAAGATCATAAGTAGCATTATCATCACTTTCCCAATCACAATAAGTAACATGCATGTCATAATCAAAATCATCTTCAATAGTACCTACGGATGTATCATCAAGATGATAATTAAGGCAATAAACTTCACCTTCTTCTTTAAACTTACAACCGTTAGGATAAAAGTTGATGGGAGGAACATGCTCAGGCCAGGTTGATACCCATTCTTCTTCCTTCTTGCTCCTCTTCCTCCTCCTCTTCTTTTTCTTCTTCTTCACCTTAGGAGGGAGTGGTTGGAGATGAAGCTTCTCCACATATCCTGGTTTATCATTAGAAACAATAGGGGAAACTTGGGAGAAACTCTCCTTTTTATTAGCAGAAATATAAGAGACATTTTTATACTTTGGTAAAGTTCCCTCCTTTCTAATCTTACTTATGTAATCATTTTCATGGCAATTAACAACACAATAGGGATGACAATTTTGCAAAGTGTTTTTATTCCTATGGCATTATCATCCAGCCAAGAAGTCTTTTCTGATAACTCTTCACACATCAAAAATAACATAAGCTCATCATAAAGATCAGAGGTGATCATGTTATCACACAACCAGTTAACAGTTATGTTTTGAAAGTTCATGCATTGAAAATTAAAGTGACCCTCTATACGGCAAAGTTCACAAGTAAAAGGATAAAGGTCACACAATTCTCTAGCAATTTTATTTAAATCTCTGACCCAAGAGATTGTTCTTTCATGCTTATGTTGCTTACAATACTTCTCTTCTTCAATCATAGGCCTTTCACAAGGTCTATCCACTCCACAAAAATTAACATGCTTATATAAAACTTCATTTTTAGGAATTGGATCATGCATGTTGCAATCATCATGAACAATTTCATTTTCTTTGCAAATCTCTTTAAAAGGTTTATGATGCTCGATCCAATCCTCCTTAGGCATATTAAGATGTGAAGCAAAAGATTTGAGGAAATCAACAAGGAGTTGAGAATCAAGCCCAAACTTAGCACTAAACTTATTAAAACTTGTAGTTTCAACAAAGGACTTAATGCAATCATACTCATAAATTATACCTGACTCGTTACCTTTGTCGATCTCCCAATCTTCACTGTTGCCTTGAATTCTTTCAAGGAGTTCCTGTCAGGGATATGGTTAGTAGGTATAAACCGGATATTGTAGACCGGTTTAGTTATATTGTACTTGGTTTTACTATTTTAGTAGAGACTACGGCCCATGAGATTTCAAGGCCCGTGTATAGAAGTACGGTTTGTAAACTGCCAGGAGATGTAACTTGAGAGATAGGAAAGAAAAGGGCAGAGACCGAGGCGGACACGATTATGAGCCGGCCTCGGGACTCTGTAAACCGGACCAGGCGTCACCTCTATATAAAGGGACGACCCGGCGACGGTTCAAGGACAAGCAACAATCAATCCGTCGAGACGCAGGAAAAGCGAATCCGCTCCCTGTAAACCGACGCCCAAGCAATATCAACCAACTAGACGTAGGCTTTTACCTTCTCCGAAGGGGCCGAACTAGTATAAATCCTTTGTGTCCTTTGTGTGCCATGAATCCTTTCAAGCTAACCCGTGCGATGGTTCCATCATCAAGTCCGCTAGACCGGACATCTGCCGTGTTATTTCCACGACAGTTCCCATTTAGCATCAATCTTTTTGTTTGTGAAAGAACCCGTAGAGGAAGCATCGAGCAAATCTTTATCTTGTCGAGAAAGCCTCGCATAGAAATTAGTAATAATCATATCTTTGGGGAGCCCATGGTTAGGACATTTTAGCATTAACGTTTTCAGTCTCCCCCAAGCTTGAGCTATGGTCTCTCCGTCATGAGGATAAAAATTATAAACATAATTCCTATTCTCATGGACTTCATGAAGAGGATAAAACTTGGAGTAAAAGAGAGACTGGATCTCTTCCCACTCCAGTAGGTGAGAGTCATTTAGTAGCCTATACCATTCCAATGCTTTTCCTTTCAGTGACAAGGCAAATAATTTCCTCATGACAAACTCCCTTGATACACCTGCAAGCTTAAATAATGAACATAGTTGTGACAGGTATAGCAAGTGTTCACCGGGATGTCTGTCTCCTGCATAACGATTAGCCAAAACATAATCGATAATACCAGCTGGTATTTTATAGGGCACAATTTCAGAAGGGGGAGGAGCAACCACCATAGGTGTGGGGCGTCTTCCCGCAAGCAACGATCCAATAGCATGGTTTTCCATAAACATAACTAGTGAAATAAAAACAAGAAACAAAAAGATTTAATTGCAAGATCTAAAGATATACCTTCAAGCGCTCACCTCCCCGGCAACAGCGGCAGAAATAGCTTGATGTCTACACACGCTTCTACTCTTGTAGACTATGTTGGGCCTCCAAGCGCAGAGGTTTGTAGGACAGCAGCAAATTTCCCTCAAGTGAATGACCTAAGGTTTATCGAACTCAGGGAAGTAGAGGTTGAAGATGGTCTCTCTCAAGCAACCCTGCAACTAAGATACAAGAAGTCTCTTGTCTCCCCAACACACCTAATACACTTGTTAGATGTATAGGTGCACTAGTTCGGCGAAGAGATGTTAAATGGTAAGTGATATGGATGGCAAAACAAAGTAATATAAATCTGTAATAAAAAGTGCAGCAAACAAACAAGTGGTAAACGTGAGCACAAATGGTATTGCAATGGTGGAAACAAGGCCTAGGCTTCATGCTTTCACTAGTGGCAACTCCCAACAACATTAACATAATCGAATCACATGATATTTCCCATAAAACATGCAAAGGGGACGCACTCGGAGGTCATTCCTTCGTGGTCAAGAGAGGACGAGAATTATGTAGGGCTACAAAAGCACACCTCAAAGTTCGTAGTTCTCAATCTAAGGATTTCCCAATGTCACCGCGGCCATCAAAAGAGAGTCCCACAATCACCACAACATATCTAAAGGATAGTCAAAGACAAGCACCAAGAGACTCTCAATCTTCAATCAACACACAAAAAGGAAATCACTCATGAAATTATTCTTCTAATCCATGTCCAATAGACCACTGTCACCTTGGTCTCGGGGATTATACTAGATAAAGACAAGTGGGTACATCAATCCAATACATAGAGGAAGGGGAAATATCATGGGATCACCCTAGATTAACATAGACTATGATCACAACGAAGATCACATCATGGGAGAGAGAATTGACCACATAGCTACTGGTAAGAACCTCAGCCCCGAGGAGGAACTACTCCCGCATCATGGAGGGAGGAAGCAACGTCGATGGAGATGAATCCGGGGGCACTTCCCCGTCCCGGCAGGGTGCCGGCGTAGGAATTCTGGTCCCCCGAAGCTTGATGGCGATGGCGGCGGAGATCGGAATCGCGTCTGGAGAAAAAGGGTACGGAATCACGGTTTCCGCGACACGGTGTAAATATATGCCAAAGGGGGGCATCAGAGGGGGTCATGGGTGCCCCGGCGCCCCCCCGGCGCGGCCAGGGGGGGCGCGTGGGAAGGCCGCCTGGAGCCCCTGTGGGTCCCCTCCGGCCCTACTTTGGCCGCATGGAAGCTTCCGGAACGCTGATTTTTTATATATTTTTTCTGGAATTTTTCTGGCAGTTCTCGTAATGTGAAAACCTGAAATACAAAAATAGCCGAAAACAGAAACTGGCACTGGGGTGCACTGAGTTAATAGGTTAGTCCAAATATGATCAAAAGTGTATGGAAGTGTATAAATAACATAGCAATATCACCCAAAAGAGGCATGGAGCAAGCAGAAATTATAGATACGTTTTGGACGTATCAGGGGCGCGCCCGCACCCTCGTGGGCCCCTCGTGGCTCATTTGACGTGGTTCTCAAGTTCTTCGTGCGTGATTTTCTCCAAAAATATCTCTCGCGAAGGTTTCATTCCATTTGGACTCCGTTTGATATTCTTTTTCTGCAAAACCCTAAAATAGGCAAAAAAACAACAATATGGACTGGGCCTTTGGGTTAGTAGGTTAGTCCCAAAAATGATATAAAAGTGTAAGATAAAGCCCATTAAACGTCCAAGACTTCATAAATAATAGCATGGAACAATAAAAAATTATAGATACGTTGGAGAAGTATCATGGAGCAACAAGTTTTCAAGTGCGAGGGGATGGTGGAACGCGTACTCAACACCAACCACATGATGATCGCGGTGTTCACCAAAAACCACAAGCTGGATGCCAAAAACATTGGGGAAACCATCTTCAAGCTTCACGAGAAAATCGAGCACCTCCAAGCCCAGATCTCTGACCTGCAAAACCAAAACTGCGTGTATGAATATAGATTCAAGAGGATGAGTTTGGCTGTAGATTTGAGGATCCCAGAGACTCGATCGTCCTTTTATGATGGTGAGCCTATGCCTTGGAAGATGGACGACAAGCCTACATCATCAACAACTCCATCATCACCACCTCCGAAGAAAGAGACATAAATACATGGGTATGGGCACTCCCCTTGGCAACTGCCAATCTTGGGGGAGGTGCCCCAATATCGTATCACCATCACACTTCAGTATTTACCATTTTTCTTAGTTCAATCCTTTTTGTTATATCTTGATCTAGTAGAATAAAGTTTAGTATGATCTAGCTTTGAGTTTTTGTGTTGATCCTTATCTATGTAATCCAGTCCATGAGGTATATAAAATAAATATTAGTCTTGATTAGAGGGATTGGTTATCTTGCTATGATCTTTAGGGAATAAAAGAAAAAAAGGAAGAATAAAAAGAAATAAAGAGATCATATTGATCTTATGGAGAGTAATGACTTCACATATAAAGAGTATAATGAATAAAAGTTGTTGAGAGTTTCAAACAAAGTTTTGGTCATCATTGCAATTAATAGGAAGTAATAAAGGAAGAGAGGTTTTCACATATAAATGTACTATCTTGGATATCTTTTATGATTGTGAGCACTCATTAAAATATGACATGCTAAAAAGTTGATGTTGGACAGGGAAGACAACGTAATGGGTTATGTTTTCTTATATCCGAAATAAATTATATTGTCATGCATCATCCAACATGTTGAGCTTGCCCTTCCCCTACATGCTAGACAAATTCTTTGCATCAAGTAGAGTTACTACTTGTGCTTCCAAATATCCTTAAACCCAGTTTTCCTATGAGAGTCCACCATATCTACATATGGATTGTGTAAGATCCTTCAAGTAAGTTGTCATTGTTGCAAGCAATAAAAATTTCTCTCCAAATATGTATGATCTATTGGTGTGGAGAAATAAGCTTTATACGAGCTTGTGATATGGAAGAAATAAAAGCGATGGACTGCATAATAAAGGGCCCTATCACAAGTGGCAATATAAAGTGACGTTCTTTTGCATTAAGATTTTGTGCATCCAACCATAGAAGCACTTGACAACCCCTACTTGTCTCTGCGAAGGGCCTATCTTTTATTTTTGTCTTATACCTTATACAAAAGTCATGGTTATATTCACTTTTCCTTTTTACAATTTATCCTTTGGCAAGCACTATGTGTTGGAAAGATCCTTATCCAATTGGATGTGGGTTTTCATAAAGCATTATTGTTGACGTTACCCTTGATGTAAAAGGCTGGGAGGCAAACCTATAAGCCCCTATCTTTCTCTATGTCTGATTTAAACTCCATACCCATAAGTATTGCATGAGTGTTAGCAATTGCGAAAGACTAAATGATAGTTGAGTATGTGGACTTGCTGAAAAGCTCTTATATTGAATATTTCCAATGATAGGATAAATTGCAATTGCTTCAATGACTGAGATTATAGTTTGCTAGTTTTTCAATGAAGTTTCTGATTCATACTTGACATTGTGAAGAGATTGTTACTTTAGCATAAGAAATCATATGACAATATATATATGTTGCTATTCTAAGAATGATCATGATGCCCTCATGTCCGTATTTCATTTCATCGACACCTCTATCTCTAAACATGTGGACATATTTTTCGATATCGGCTTCCGCTTGAGGACAAGCGAGGTCTATGCTTGGGGGAGTTGATACGTCCATTTTGCATCAAACTTTTATATCGATATTTATTTCATTATGGGCTATTACTTCACATTATGTCACAAAACTTATGCCTTTTCTCTCTTATTTTACCAGGTTTACATGAAGTGGGAGAATGCCGGCAGCTGGAATTCTGGGCTAGAAAAGAAGCAAATATCAGACACCTATTCTGCACAACTCCAAAAGTCCTGAAACTCCACGAAAGTCAGTTTTGCAATATATTAAAAATATTGGGCGAAGAAAGCACCAGAGAGGGGCCACCCAGTGTCCATGAGGGTGGAGGGCGCGCCCTACCCCCTGGGCGCACGCCCCTGCCTCGTGGGCCACCTGGAAGCCCCTCGATGCCCATCTTCTAGTATAAGGAGTATTTTGCCCTGGAAAAAATCAGAAGGAAGCTTTCGGGACGAAGCACCGCCGTCTTGAGGCGGAACCTTGGCGGAACAAATCTAGGGTTCCGGCGGAGATGTTCTAAAATGGAAACATCCCTCTGGGAGGGGGAAATAATCACCATCGTCATCACCATCGATCCTCTCATCGGGAGGGGGGGTCAATATCCATCAACATCTTCACCAGCACCATCTCCTCTCAAACCCTAGTTCATCTCTTGTATCTGATCTTTGTCTCAAAACCTTAGATTGGTACCTGTGGGTTGCTAGTAGTGTTGATTACTCCTTGTAGTTGATGCTAGTTGGTTTATTCGGTGGAATATTATATGTTTAGATCCTCTATGAACATTAATACCCCTCTTATTATGAACATGAATATGATTTGTGAGTAGTTACGTTTGTTCCCGAGGACATGAGAGAAGTCTGGTTATAAGTAGTCATGTGAATTTGGTATTCATTCGATATTTTGATGAGATGTATGTTGTCTTTCCTCTAGTGGTTTTATGTGAACTTCTACTACATGACACTAAACCATTGTTTGGGCCTAGGGGAAGGCATTGGGAAGTAATAAGTAGATGATGGGTTGCTAGAGTGATAGAAGTTTAAACCCTAGTTTATGCGTTGCTTCGTAAGGGGCTGATTTGGATCCATATGTTTCATGCTATGGTTAGGTTTACCTTAATTCTTCTTTTGTAGTTGCGGATGCTTGTGAGGGAGGTTAATCATTAGTGGGATGCTTGTCCAAGGAAGGGCAGTACCCAAGCACCGGTCCACACACATATCAAATTATCAAAGTAGCGAATCATATGAGCATGATGAAAACTAGCTTGACGATAATTCCCATGTGTCCTCAGGAGCGCTTTCCGTTTGTCCAGGCTTGTAATTTGCTACAAAAGGGATTGGGCCACCTTGCTACACCTTGTTTGCTTTTATTACTTGTTACCCGTTACGAATTACATTATCTCACAACTATCTGTTATCGATAATTTCAGTGCTTGCAGAGAATATCTTACTGAAAACTACTTGTCATTTCCTTTTGCTCCTCGTTGGGTTTGACACTCTTACTTATCAAAAGGACTACGATTGATTTCCTATACTTGTGGGTCATCATTGCCTTATAGGAACTCACTCGTGTGCGGCACTTCCATCCGTGGGCCCGTGAGGTTGTCCTCCATCAATTGGACCCAACGAGAGAGAGAGAGAGAGAGAGAGAGAGAGAGAGGTTAATTTGACCATCAAGGAATGACGATTCTTTTTTGTTTGTGCTATACAATATAAGTATATATATATATACCACATGTCGAATGGAGGCGTAGCACGTACCACACATCATGAACCTTGCTCTCTGTGGGGACTTTTCGGTTTCCGAGGTATATATATCATGTACCACACATCAAAGTTGTGCGTTGCGTATTCAAACATCACACAAACACCTCTTTGGGCCACATGTGTACGGTGGTACGTACGTAGTACTATATGATAATCACTCGCGTGCGTCGTACGCTTCTGTGGGCCCGCGAGGTTGTCGTTCATCACTTTGACCCATCGAGAGAGAGAGGCAAATTTGACGAACAAGGAGGACTAATTATTTTAGGGCTGTGTTAGGGTAGGAGTATATATATAGTACGTGTCGAAGGGGGTGATGGGACCAACATATACTAGGTGTCACATGAACCTCAATCTGTGTGGGGACTTTGCTGTTTTGAGGAAAATGCGACATCAAAAGGTTGTGCATTAGGTATTCAAAACATCACAACCACACACCTCTCCATATATATGTTTTGTCACACATGCAAGCGATGTTGGTTGTCCTGTGGCACTCACTCACGTGGTTATCGGCGGTGCTTCCATCTGTCGGCCCGCTTGGTCCATCATTTTCACCGACAGTGGGTGATGTTAATTATTTTGAATTAGGAGGAGATTAATTTTTTGTTTGTCTCACGATATAGGTCATGATGTCAGATTACATATATAATAGCGCATGTGTACACATGAATCCACCCCGCTGGTTCAGGGGGGGGGGGCGAGCACACGACACATCATGAACCTCTTGCTTTGTGTGGGGACCTATGCGATTTTGAACGCATGCACCATATCAATATTGTGCATTAGGTATTCAGCACATATGCATGCATCACACACCTCCATAAATATGTTTGGGACACATGCATGCAATGGTTCTCTTTGGACACTCTCACTTGCTTAGTTATGGGCGGCAAGCCTATATATATTCGTGTGGGCCCGTGTGGACATCCATCATTTCGACCGACGACGATAAAGGTTACTAGGGTGAATTCTTCCTCTTTGGTTTGTGTTGTCGTATAGTAAGTTGATCATTCCAGGCCTAATTAAGTTTGAGCACATGGATGCTACGCATCATGAACCCTTGCTCAGTGTGGGGATTTTATGGCTCCAAAGCATGGTGCCACGTCAAATTTGCGCATTGCGTATTCAAACACCACACTCACTGCATCCATATACATAATTGGGCCACATGCACATCGTGGGTTTTGTCTTCATACACTACTCCCTCGCGAGGTTATCAGCGACAAGCTAGCCCATTTTGCAGGGCCGTGTGGACGTCCATCACTTTGACCAACAACGAGCGAGAGAGGTTATAGGATCCAGTTGGATTCTATTTGGTACATGTTACAATATGTCTTGGTGAGATGCCCTCCCCCAACACGTGTGTGTGGGAGGGGGGTGGGGGTGGGGGGGCTATACTTTGCACTACCCACAACCTCTGTAGGGTCGGGGAAGTTCGGTTATTTTGCAAGCCACGTGTGCCACATCAAAGTTGTGAATGGTAGTGAAATATCACACCACACCCTTTTCATACATATAGTATAGGGACAACCGCATGTGGTTCATATGTGGTCTGACCCATCTCCCACCACAAACACACACTTGTGGGTCGGCACACGGTCCACCTTTGTCCGGAAGCGAAAGGGGAAGTTTGACCATATATATGATGGACTCCTATAGGTTTTGTGTTACAGTAGGGTGAGATTTCAAACCTAACTATCTCGGGGCATGAATTCGTAGCTAGGATTCCTTACCGCCAACACGATATGGGGTTCGTAGGGGTGGCTGACTAGCAATACTGTGCGCTTTGTGCCACATGAAAGTAGTGCATTGGGTATTCGAACATCAAACCACCCTGTTCATACATATATTTGGTCCACATGCAAGTGTGTTCGTGTTCTGACCCTTTCCCGTGTTATTCTTTTTGCCGAATTTATAAACGTCACACAAGCTAGACGCGGAAACCGTCTGCGATTGGGTACGCAACAAACACAATTTGGTTAGACTACCCATGTCCCACGCCCGTGCCCCTGCAGTCCCTCACATCAGTACAGTAGATTGGGCTCCACGAGGCCATGCCTCGCGCTCTCCAAAATATATACTGCCTCGTAATCTCAAAAATATCTATCATGTGGAAGGTTTTAATGTTTGATAGCACACAATTAGTATGTGCGGACCTTGTGCATTGTCTGTAACTCTGCTCTGCTTCTTGATTCAAATTTTCAGTAGCCCCGTCATTTTACTCCCGCCTCTGCATCCCTCGCAATCTCAAAAATATCTGCTCACCCCTGATTCAAATTTTCAATATCCTACCTTGTTACTCCCGCCTCTGCATCCCTCACAATCTCAAAAATATATGTCCGCCCTTGATCCAATTTTTCAGTAGCTCCAGCATTTTACTCCCGCCTCTGCATCCCTCGCAATCTCTGCTTGCCCTTGATCCAAATTTTCAGTAGCCCGACATTTTACTCCCGCCTAGTAAAATTTCCACTTCCTGCGGTATTTCCTCAAACACCACCTTGCCCCCCCTTCACAGACATCACACGCAACCCAAAACCTCCGCTCACATAGACGCACTCCACCCCTCCCTCGCTCGAAACCATCACCGACGCCGCTGCCTCCATCCTCAACCTATGCTTGTGTGTTGGGGAGCTTGAGGAGCCAATGGCCCAAAAGAGGTTTATTCCGGCCTCTTTGCCCGATGCCGGCGAGGTGACCACCGAGGTGTCCCTGTCATCCTCTGCGGGGTCTTTATCAATCCGCCTTCGCCGGTTGCCCTATCCGCCCGCCGCCGTGCCCCTACACAGTTCGAGGACTTCCCCGTCCTCCCTCGGGCCCGGCCGCCACCGAGATCCTACCTCGGGGTTCGGCAGCAGCGGTGGGGGACATGGGTCGCCGAGATTACGGATTGGGAGACCCACACCCGCCGGTGGCTTGGTAGCTTCCACACTGCCGAGCTCGCGGCCAGGGAGTATGACTGATGGCAGGTCCACTACCGCAACGCGACAGCTAGGCTCAGTTGCCCCTTCGACACACGTCCGGTCGATGTCGTCCCACCGGAGCCAGGGTGTGAGCTCGGCTATGGCATGGGAGGACCACCAGGCGTGGGAGTGCCTCGAGGCTGAGGCAGCTGACGAGGCCTACATGCAAGAGCTCTACCGGCATCATCCGGAGCTCGTGGAGGTTGAGCGGATGATCTTTTCCGATGCAGAGGGCAGCGAGTTGATCGTGCTCTCCTATGATAACAAGGTCGAAGGCGACAAGGACGACGGCGTGGAGGGCATCGAAGTAGGCAGCGAGGATGAGGAGATCAACGTCGACGAGTGGAGGAGTGTCTCCTCCAACGACGGCACTGGCCCGGACCCGGCTCACGGAAAACTGTACTCGACGAAGAAGGATTGGCTCGACATCCACTTCGACCTAAAGTAGTTTACTTCAGTTATAAATTTATGTTTTATGTCTGGTTATGCAAAACTATCTATGTTTATATTTGAATGCATGATACTTTTGGTTGAACCTGCTTTGAACTTGATCAAATTGAAGTTTACAATATTAAGTTTAGGGGATCGACTAGAAACATCAAAAAATTGTTGGAGTATATATATATATATATACTCCACTAAGGGTTTTAGTCCGTTTACTTTTAGGGGATCGGCTAGAGATGACCTCATGCCTTGTTTATTTCAGTTCTTCACAATGTGATGCTTTATATGTGCAACTATTTGCCATGTAGTTCAATTTCATCAATAACAGTTTCAACAATACCACTATGAATTACGATATATGGTTGCTGTTAAAGATGTTGCAGTTAACATGACTTTTTGTTTTTTAACAATAACTAGTGTACTTTAGACCTGCACAATACCAGTTTGAATGACTATATTTTGTTGTTTTTAAATGTTATGCCTGTTGTGGTTAACACACCTTTCCACTTCTTATTTTGCTTAATTAGCGTGCTTAAACCTGCAAACTGAAGCTATCATTTGTAATTATGTTATCTACCATGGATATATTTGGTTGATGTTTAGCCTGTTGTGCTTAACATGGATTTATATGTACTCATACCAGACAATATTAAGATCAACTATTGTTTTCCATCGGGGTTAGTTTCATCACATTGCTTATATATACTCACTGTTCAGGATATCGATAGCTGGTACCATATAGCCTTGGGGATGATAAGGGGTTAATCATCGAATCGGACATTTCACTGGATATATCTTTAACCCATTTATCGGTAGATTAACTAGGACCATATTTAATATATTTGAGCCTACATAGCAACATGCATTGTACTAAATGACTAAATATGCAATCCTAGGCTACATAGCAACAAGGAAGAGTGTTACCTTAATGTTCTGATGATGTCTAGACATACATGTAATAATATCTTATATAATGGGATGGAGTGAGTGTTATACTACATCATTTTGCAATTGTTGTTTAGCTCTAATATAACTTGGTGCTTTTAGGTACCTATGTCATGGCCAAAGATCCACACTTCGACCCTTTTTGTGTATGGGGCAATGCGATATTCATGAACCAGCATCAAGTGAGGAAACTGATAAAGATTGTTATTAAAATGAGTCAAAAGATGTCAATCGAAATATTTGTCTATACTTTATGCAAGACAACAATGAACTGCAGGATGCTAAGTAATAACTATGTAGCCTTCTTTTTACTGCCCATAATGAGTTGTGTTAGATGACAATGTCTGAATCTCTATCCTTTGCAATGGATCGTGAAGCAGTTTACTCAAGATTGCCTATCAAACTACATGATTGGTGGCCGGCCATCACAAGGGGTTGGACTAGAGTCGTGTGTGCCTTCTGCATCGAGGAGAGCATGATAGGGCCTTTCCGCTTCACCTTGTTCAGCAACCATAATGTCTCTGGCCTCTTTCTTTACCATATTTAACAGTACAAGTATACAACCCTCGTTCATCATTTTTTATTTGGTGCTTATGTAATTCTTGAACATATGTACCTATGAATCGAAAAATGCATTGGTTGTTTGAACCTGGTGGATATGAATAAAGCTATAGCCTACTTACAAATTTAGATTAGGTACAATTTTAAATAGCAGCAATTAAATTAGGGTGAAATACGCTCTGCGTGTCATTACGGCGCATGCGGTCTATAAAGCACAGCGTGTGTGATATACATCATAATCCGACACGGTTCACGGAGAGGAAACGTGTGTATCCATGCACACAGTTGCCGTTGCAATGTGTGCGATGTCAGACAATATCACAAACGGTGCGGGACAAGGAAATGTGTGTGATTGTCAAACTATCATACACGGTTTACAATGATGAACTGTTTGTGATGTGCTAGACATTGTAAACGTAGAGTTAGTTTTGTAAGAGCCTGGAAAAATCCCGTGCCTGGAATGTGCCTGGTTTTATGTAAAACCACAGAATTCTGACTGCGATGGCAATGCGAGTACAAACGAGTTGCAAGGATGAAGCGTTTGTGAGATATCAGAAACAATTTTATAGGGATAACTATATGCATCAAGGCTCCCTATCCCTGACGGTTTCTGGGTCGTGTGGGAAGGACCCCCCTATCGCACACACTCCCATGGCGACGGTTCTAAATACCGTCGCGGAAAGGGGTTAAAAACCGTTTGTATAACACCTCGCTGTAACAGTGACATACTTTGCAATGGCGGAAAAAGTATTTCGGGTGGATCTCTGTTTTTACCAATATTTGAGAATTTATTGAGCTGGAATTAGGTTAGGCGGAGCCCCGTGGGGCCCATAAGGTATTAGGGCGCGCCCGCCCCCCTAGGCGCACCCTGTTGCCATTCCGTCTCCTCATTTGCCATCTGGTCTCCTCCCGAAGCTTCTAGAGTCTCTCTTGTCCAGAAAAATAGTCAAAAAGTTTGGTAGCCTTTGGACTCGGTTAGGCGCTGATTTTCTGGAAAACAAAAAACAAGCAGAAAACAACAATTTGCTCTAGGCACTAGGTTAATAGGTCAGTCCCAAAAACTGATATAAAATAACATAGAAAGTTATATAAAATATCCAAGATTGGTACTATAATAGCATGGAACGAACACAAAATATAGATACGTTGGAGACGTATCAAACATCAGAAAGATTAATTCCTGCACATCCTTGAGTAGGTAAATGATAAAAACAGAGTTGTTGACGTGAAATGCTACCTAACATGTCTATCATGTAATCTTTATTTTATGGTGTGAATATTTAGATCCGAAATTTTCAAGGCAATAGTCTATAATTTGATATAAAGACATCAATACTCAGGCATACCAGCAAACAATCATGCCTTTCAAAATAAAAATGATAAACAACGCTATCCCTACAAAATCATATAATCTTGTCATGCTCCATCTTCCTAATACAAATTATTGATCATGTACAAGCCCGATGACAAACCGAGCAATTGGTTCATACTTTTTAACGCGCTTCAGCTTTTTCAACCCCCACGTAATACATGAGCGTGAGCCATGGACATAGCACTATGGGTGGAATAGAATGTGGTGATAGAGATCAATAAGGGGAAGTCAAAAAGGAAGAGTCTCACATCGACACAGTGATGCATCTCCAATGTATCTGTAATTTTTTATTGTTCCATGTTATTATATTATCATCTTTGCATGTTTCATATGCATTAACATGCTATTTTATATTATTTTTGGGACTAACTTATTAACCCAGTGCCTAGTGCCAATTTTTTTCTTGTTTTTGGCTCTTTCAAAAAAATGAGTATCAAACGCAGTCCAAATGGAATAAAACTTTACAATGATTTTTCTTGGACCAGAAGACACCTACGAGACTTGGATAGGGGGCTAGAAGATCCACTTGGAGACGACGGTCATAGGGGTGTGCCCTGGGCTTGTGGGCCCCTCGTGAGTCCCATGCACCGCCTCTGAGCTCTATGAATACCCAAATATTCCAGAAACCCTAGGGGAGTCGCCAAAAATACTTTTCCACCGCCGCAAGTTTCTATTCCCATGAGATCCCATCTTGGGGACTTTTCTAGTACTCCACGGGAGGGGGATTCGATCATGGAGGGCATTTACATCAACCTTGCTGCCCCTACGATGATGCGTGAGTAGTTTACCATAGACCTACGGGTCCGTAGCTAGTAGCTAGATGGCTCCTTATCTCTCTTTGATCTTCAATACAATGTTCTCCTCGATGTTCTTGGAGATCTATTCGATGTAATCTTGTTTTGCGGTGTGTTTGTTGAGATCCGATGAATTCTGGATTTATGATCAGATCATCTATGAATATTATTTGAGTCTTCGTAAATTCTTTTGTGCATGATTAAGATAGCATTGTATTTCTCTTCAATCTATCGATTTGGTTTGGCCAACTAGATTGGTTTCTTGCATTAGGAGATGTGCTTCATGATGGGTTGAATCTTGCGGTGTCCTCACCCAGTGACAGAAGGGATAGCGAGGCACGTATTGTATTGTTGCTATTAAGGATAAGAATATGGGGTTTATATCATATTGCTTGAGTTTATCCCTCTACATCATGTCGTATTGCTTAAGGCGTTGCTTTGTTCTTATGAACTTAATACTCTAGATGCATGCTGGATAGCGGTCGATGTGCGGAGTAATAGTAGTAGATGCAGGCATTAGTCGGTCTACTTGTCATGGACGTGATGCCTGTATTCATGATCATTGCCTTAGATGTTGTCATAACTTTCTGCTTTTCTATAAATTGCTCAAAAGTAATTTGTTTACCCAGCATATGCTTTCTTTGAGAGAGAAGCCTCTAGTGAAACCTATAGCCCCTGGGTCTATTTTCCATCATATATTTTCAGATCTATAAAACCAAAAACCCAAAAATACCTTGCTGCAATTATTTTATGTTTACTTTATTTTGCTTTTTAATTTTATTTTAAATCTATCTCTACCAGATCTCACTCTTGCAAGTGACCGTGAAGGGATTGACAACCACTTTTCGCATTGTGTGCAAGTATTTGTTAGTTTGTGCAGGTGCCTATATTGGTGACTTGCATGTGCCTCCTACTGGATTGATACCTTGGTTCTTAACGGAGGGAAATACTTATCTCTACTTTGCTGCATCACCCTTTCCTCTTCAAGGAAAAAATCAACACAAGCTCAAGAAGTAGCACACAACCAATCAATAGTCTATGGAGATGCCCGTCAATTGATTTTAATGAGAGGAGTAGGCATGGCCATGCAATGGATGCACCAAGAGCTATAAGTGTATGAAAGCTCAACAATGAAAACTAAGAGGGAGTGCATCCAATGCCTGCTCATGAAGACCTCGGGCATTTGAGGAAGCCCATCATCGGAATATACAAGCCAATTTCTATAATAAAAGATACCCACTAGTATATTAAAGTAACTACATCATTGAATCTTTATATGAAAAACATTGTGCTACCTTGAAGCACAAGTGTGCAAAAGGATAGTAACATTGCCCCTTCTCTCTTCTTGTCTCATTTTTTTGTTGGGCTCTTTTTGGCCACTTTTTTATTTTATTTTATTCCTCACTGGAACAATTCTCTAATAATGATGATCATCATCCTTCTATTTACTTACAACTCGATAAAACTAAAACATATGACTCTATATGAATGCCTCTGGCAGTGGACCAGGATGTGCAATGATGCTAGCGTAACATGTATGATAATGACGAACGGTGGCTAAGCCACAAATACTATGTCAGCTATATGATCATGCAAAGCAATATGACAATGAAGTTGTATGTCATAATAACAGAACAGTGGAAGTTGCATGGCAATATATATCGGAATGGCTATGGAAATGCCATGATAGGCACGTACAATGGCTGTTTTGAGGAAGATATAAGGAGGCTTATGTGTGATAGAGTGTATCATATCACGGGGTTTGGATGCATCCGTGAAGTTTGCACCGACTCTCGAAGTGAGAAAGGGCAATGCATAGTACCAAAGAGGCTAGCATATTGCGGAAAGGTAAGAGTGTGTATAATCCATGGACTCATATTAGTCATAAAGAACTCACATACTTACTGCGAAAGTTTATTAGCCCTCTAAGTAAAGTACTACTATGCATGCCCCTAGGGGAATAGATTTTTGTAAGAAAAGACCATCGCTCGTCCCTGATCATCACTCATACGTAATACAATCAATATTAAATCATGCTCCAACTTCTTAGCATAACTAGAGACTATACGTGCAGGCTTATGGAATCACAAACCCTAACACCAATATTCTTACTAAACCACAATCATTGACTAATACCCCCACATATTTGTCGGCGTCCTGGGAACCAGGGTACACAGACTTCCCTGTCTGCGGGCCGCAGTGCGCTCCTGCCACGGCCTGGTATGACCCAGCTAATCGACCAGCTGCCGAAGACCCTCGCGAGGGGGCTAGACTTCGCTAGGAGAACAACGTGAAGACCCCCTCAGGAGCGTCCTTGACAAGGTGCTCCGGAGGGGTGGAGAATCCAAGGTCAAGCCTGCCTCAGGAGGAGGCAGCGACATAAGTAGTGACGCACCGCGCCAGTGGGTGCCAGCGTCCGCCAGCAGGGCCAGTTGCTGTTTCGGTGCAAAGGAGACAGAGCAGGCGCAGGTTCCCGAGGAGCGAGACAAAGGTTTCCCCATTAGTGCAACAAGACCGAAGACCGCAAGGACGACAGGGAGGATGTCACGACCGAGCCCACCACCGCGTCACCACCTGGTCCTTTTGAAGGCGGAGCCTTCTTTTGTCAGGGTAGGAACGTCCTTGTGTTCCCGCTCAAAATGGCCGTTGTGGTATCCCTTCCCGCCTAAACATTTCGGGGGAAGAGGACCCTGGCTGCCTATATAAGTAGCTAGGATCCCCACTATGAAGGGAGAGGGCTAGGTCAAGCCAAGACAAGATGGAGGAGATCCATAAACTCTGCCACCACGCAAAGGAGCAAGAGCACTTGCCTCCTGACCCTCCTGAGCTCACCTCCTGAGCTCAGGAATCACTGTACTAGTTCATATTCTAGCCCTCCCGAGGCCAATCCATGAAAGCAGGAAGTAGGGTTTTACATGACAAGGTGGCCTGATCCTGGGTAAACTCTTGCGTGCTTCACTTGTCATTTGCTTGAATCTCTTCACTGGGCGAGGGCGAGACGCTAGGTAGATGTGAGTGGGAGAGATCTTCGTTCACACCCCTGTGTTCGAACTTCTTGGGTTTGCGGAGCCCATAATCCGACATTTGGGGCGCCAGGTAGGGGGCATGTCAAGATCTCGCCTCTCCGACGACCTCGTCCCGCTCTCGTCCGTCGACCCCGCGTCACCCAACTTTAACGAATCGCGACCCCGATGGCAGAGGCGCATCAGACGCGTGCGGAAGCCCGTGGCGCCCGCGCCGCTCGAGTACCGCCCTTCGGCCACAGGACTCGACGTCACCCGGCCTTGATCGAGGCCGATGGCACGCTGAGCATCACCGACCCCCCGCCGGGGGACCAGCAGCACCCACCGCCCACATGATGCCAAAGCCGCGCAGCGGCGCGGGCCGCCGAGCACGCAGCAGCGAGCTCATGGGACCGGCGCGAAATGGCGAACATGAGGGCCGCGCTGGTGGTGGCAAGGGAGCTTATAAGGTGCCGGTTGCTCGATTGCGGCCATGACGCGCCACTCCTAAGGGTGGCCGAGCTCCTCGATGCCGCCAGCACCAGAGCCGAGCTATTCTGCTTCCACACGACGACGCCAGGAACCGGGTGCCGCGCCAGCCGTACCCGGTCGCCCGTATGGTCAAGGCCTGCGGTGAACTACGAGGACGACATGGGGTATGATCTGCTGAACCCTGCGTATGATGCCGCCCCTCTGCCTCGAAGCCCTTTGTACTTAGGTACCGCTCCCGTCGAGGAGCCATCAGGAGACAACCGCAGGACTACGCCCGACGCTGGATGCGATCAGGCGCCGGCACGAGGGGGGTTAGGAGCGGAAGGCCGATGGACATACCCCCCACCCCCCGCTCTTAGCCATCGACCCTCCGCCGTCGTCACCGACGGCCATGGAGCGCGAATGAAGCAGCAGGGGTGCCCGCGAGGGTCGGCACACACGGCACTGGCCACAGGCCTCAGACGGGCAGCATTTTTGGCCCGTTGCCTCGGCAGGCCAAGGAGACACTCCAGGTACCGCGTCAAGACAGAAAGGGAAGGGAAGGCCCGGGTCAGGCCCTCGTCCCCCCACACGTGACCCGTCGCGCATGGGCCCGCCCTGGATTTAACCAGGGGCTCGCTGGCGGCGGGTATGATGCGCGTGGGGAGGGGCCTTCTCCCCCTCCGTTCAGCCTCAAGACACCGCGCCTTCAGGCGCACCATCCCCCGGGCTACGGAGGGTGCGTCTAGAGGCGGTACAGCAGCCCGTCCTACGCACACCAGGAGGGCCCAAGACCGCGGCTCCGTCACCCTGCTCACGAAATCACGTACCCGCTGGGCCTGACCCTGACCAGGAAGGGCTCAGGGGCCATTAGGAGCGTGGGTAGGGCGGGGTCCCCCTCGCACCTCAGGACGCCGTGTCTCCGGACGACGTTAGCCCCCAGGGGCAAAGCGCGCTCGAAGATCGCGTAAGCGGTGTACCTGGTGCTTGGCAGGGGGCCTATGGCCAAGGTCCCATCCCCCCATCATGCACAGTGTCCCACCTCATGAATGCTGCCTTCTGGTGAGTTCATGGCGGGAGCGGATTAGCGCGGGGCGGGGCCATCGAAGCAAAGTGGCGGGCACGTCAGAAGATCTCCGCTCGTGACACTGTCACATAATAATGAGTGGGGTTGTACACGCCCCGGAGTCCCTGGAGCGTCGCCCTAGGGCCTCGGGGGCTCCCTCCCACGTCCTAGTGGATGCACCATGATCCGCGCTGGCCCTCGACACTGCCCTCCAATGGCTATGCCCACACCCACTGGTGGTAGCCCTACGCTCCGCGCTGGGGAGAAGACCGAAGACCTGCTCAGGGGCCGGACGCGGCCCCTCCATTTTGCCATTCGCATTTGCCTCCTCTGTATCTGCTTTTTCAAGCCGATCGCGCGGCTGCGTGACTCATTTTTTGAATAAAGGGGGAGAGTTTTTGTCCATGTTTTGCGATTTTCGCTGAGTTTTCCTACGGCCAGTCCATTTTTCGCCTTGCTCGGCTGAGCCGGGCTACGTCCATGACCCAGCAAGGGCCTTCTGTCCGGGCTACATCCGCGACCCCGCCCTATCACTCCTCGCGAGCAGGGGCCGGGGTGAGGGCACACGTTCTGTCTGGTAAAAGGCCGGACCGCCAACCACTCTTGCGCTCACTACAAGTACTCGCGAGCGCGCCCGGACGAGGTCAAGAGACGCTCCCCTTGGAAACGCAACAAGGGCCTGAGGTCTTAGCCTCAGGGACAAACAAGGGAGTGCCTAAAACCTATCCTTACAGTTCTCAAACTCATTTTTATATCATCAAAAGTTTAAGTCTTGTGACGCTCATCTTACCCGGCTCTGGAGCCACAACCAAAAACAAATTTACAGCAGGAACTGGACTAAGCATCGACATCTTCGTCAGAATCGTCGACGTCACCCCCCTCAAGCACCGGCGCGTCATCGATGGCTGGAACGAGCTCCGTCACCAACACGTCCACGTGGTCGCTCACCCATCCCTCCGAGGGACCAGCGACCGCCTCAGGCACAGGCTTCAGCAAGGCCCCGATGTCCGTATGAGGGTCAAGACGGAGCAAGTTGCCAAAGATGCGGGAGACCACACTCCTGAGGACACCACGGCTCTGCTCCTCGACAAGCTGTTGAGCCCTCATGACCCCGCCTTCAAGATGCTCCACCACTCTGGTAAAGAACCCGAGATACCTGGCGTCATCATCAACCAGAGGGTCATCGACCCTCGAGTCAAGAAGTTCCCTTAGGGCTTGGCCGGCCCAGTGCCGGAGGGCCTCGAACATCTTCGAGCAGGTGTGCTGCATCCCACGGGCTCACGCGGCCTCCTCGGAATTCCGTGCCGCGAGGGTGGAAATGTCTTCCACTTTCTTATGAAAGCAGGACAGTTCTGCACTGGCAGTAGCGTGAACCTTCTCCGATGCCCACTCGCGCTGCTCCGCCGCGGCGCAGGCCTCCTTCGACACCTGCTCACGATGCTCGGCTGCAGCGCGAGCCTTCTCCGACACCTGCAAACGACGCTCGACATTCGCCAGTTTGCTCTTAAGAGCCGTGACCTCCTTCTGGAGCTCATTGCGCTTATGAGCAAAGCGAGTCTCGTGAAGCACCAGCTTCTCGCGGTAATTCTTCCGAAGACGTTCTGCCTCCCTGGAAGCCTTCCTCGCAACGACCTCGCGATCATCAAGATTGCCCTCGGCTTCGGCTATCAGGCGCTCCATCGTCTCCAGGCACTCGCACTCCATGTTGAGCTCCATCTCCTCAAGTGCCAATGCCTCCTCCCACGCCGAGAGGCCCGCCGGGCTGTCATCATCGGCCGCATGTGTGGCAAGGGCAGCCCTTCGTGCATGAACCTAACACTCGAGCGCGGCATTCGAGGCTTCGAGCTCGCGCTCATGCTCCTCGGCTGCTGCACGGCAGCAGTCGGCGTCTCAGGCCTCCTCCAGGGCGCGGTCGTAAGCCTCCTGAGCCGCGGCGATGGACCCTTCCGCCTTCTTTAGGGCGGTTTCATGTTGCAACTGGCTCAGGTTAACGGCGGTCCTCAACCGACGCCAACCCTTCACCAGAAGCAGACCCTCAGCCTCAACGTGCCTATCCACTTCAGCAACCTCGACCTCGAGATGCTTTAGGGCGTCTGACGCCTCCCGCACATGATCATGACGGACCGCGCTCCTACGCAGCGCAAGTTCTAGCAGGCGACCGGGCTTGTCCTCGACATTCGCACTACCCAAAGGGGGCTCCCCTTCTCTCTCCCCTTCAGCGTGCGCCTCGGCGTTAACCCTGGGGGCACGCGCTGCCTCCGGCGCAAGGGGCAGGCGCGGTCCTAATGGGTGGTCAGCCATCCGGGATGCCTCAAGAGCTTGCTGATCCACGGTGAAGACGAGCCCCAGGGCACGGGACGGGCCCCCGACGCACCAAGAGCTGCTTTGCCCCAGAAGCACTCGGGGGCTGGGAGCACGACCCACTCAATAAGGTCCGGGCGCGGCTTCAAGATCCCGTGCGAGGCCTCCCGAAGACCACGCATGGTCCGGAGGAGGGATGCGGGCAGGGGCTCCAGTGAGCCTCGCCGAGTGGCTCGAGAGTAAGCCGGAGGAGACCCTGCGGAGCAATGAGTCAGGAGAACCATATTGGGAAAGACACTAAGAGCTGAGAGACACACACCTGCTCGGTACAGTTAGCTTCACCCTCTTCAGAGCCCTCGGGGCAGGGCCATAGCTGCTCCTCAACCTCCGCCTCTTGCCTAGCGCCGCGAAGGACGACAGGAGGCCGCTTGAGGCAGATGCGCCTAGGCCTGGGGTGGGGCTGCGGCTTACGCCCGCGGCCGACGCCCCATTCCCCGATGCGATGTCCTCCGGATTTGCCTCGATCGGAGACTGCTGCACCTTCCCCTTGGTCGCTTCAGGAGCCAGCGGCGCCTCGGTACCTTCCGCCACCTCCGTCGACACTGGCACGTGTGCTTCGTCCGCCTGCTCCGGGGGCGGAGTAGACCCTAGACCGGGGGCTCCGCTTGACACGTCCGCCCCCGAAGGAAAGGATGGGCCTGTAATCCCCAACACCACCACCAAGGGATCGTCTTGAGGATCAAAGGTGCCCCCCGACAATAGTCCCCACGCATCGAATCGGGGCATCTTTTCAGCGAAAGCTCTTCCGGCCACAGGGGCCAAGTACAAGGGGGTCGCGGAAACAGGGCGTGCTTTGGGCACCCCGCCAACAAGCAGTCGCAGCAACCCCTGGAGTGTCTCAGGAGGGAGTTGCTTCCGCTGAAGACGTGCGCGATCATCTAGGCCTGAGAGGGCCCACATTGGGCGAGAATGGCGCTGGAGTCGGACGGCACGGAGGACAAGGAAGTCCCTAACCACCATCGCCAGAGCTAACCCGTTTCTCCTCAGGCTGGCCAGCCGACGCATAACTGGCTCCGCCCGTGGATCTGAGAGGGCCTCGTGTCCCCAGCCCGAGTTCGGCATCGCCGGCGCATCGGGAAGGTGGAATTGGGGGCTGTACACAGCAACATCAACGTACACCCACTGCAGGCAAAATTCGATTGTGGTTGGATGAAGCGAGAAGTCGATTCCGGAGGCAGTAGTCGCTTCCACCACGTGCAACGACATGCACCCCGAGCACTGCCCCCTGTCGACCAAGGAGAGGGCGAAGAAGTGGCGAAGCAGGGCCACAGACGGGGAAACACCAATGAAAGCTACACACAGAAACGCGAAGAAGAAAAGGAGGATGATGGACCCAGGGTCCAGGTGTAGCGCCTGAATCTGGTAATGCGTGAGCACTGCATAGAAAAAGGCGGAGAAAGGGGGAAGGAGACCCCCGAAGATGGCGTGGAGATGAAGCTGGATGTCGTTGGCACCGAGCTCCGCCGTCGGCCGGGAGGCGAGCCAGACTCGGGTCGGCCCCCACTCGTTAGATGCGTCAGCCAAGGCACGACGCACCTTGTCCAGACCCTCCTGGTTCACCATGAGGAAGCGCCCCAGCGCCGGCTTGAGCACCAGCGGCGGCCCGGCAGGCTCGCCATCCCCCTCCTCTTTGCCCTGCGCGGCATGGTATCAAGGAAGGAAGGGGGAGAGAAGGAAAGTAAAGGGAGAAAGCGATTGGAGGGTAGAAGGCAGAGGCGGTAGCAAGAATATCTATTGGTTGTGCGATTGGCAAAAAAGACGACTACCAAGACTGCGTGGGAAGCGGGGTCGCCCACGTCCCATCCAACCATTACACGCCAGCCTGGCCCGCAACCATTGGGGCCCACGGCGCTTCGTCCTCGACTAAGGCTTTGCCTCGAAGCCAACTCCGCGCGCGCCTTGGGACCGGGGGCTACTATCGGCGTCCTGGGAACCAGGGTACCTAGACTTGCCTGTCTGCGGGCCGCAGCGCGCTCCTGCCACGGCCTGGTACGGCCCAGCTGATCGACCAACTGCCCAAGACTCTCGCGAGGGGGCTAGACCTCGCGAGGAGAACAACGTCATGACCCCCTCTGGAGCGGCATCGACAAGGTGCTCCGGAGGGGCGGAGAATCCAAGGCCAAGCCTGCCTCAGGAGGAGGCAGCGACGTAAGTAGTGACGCACCACGCTAGCGGGTGCCAGCGTCCGCCAGCGGCGCAGTTGCCGTTTCGGTGCAAAGGAGATAGCGCAGGCGCAGGTTCTCGAGGAGTGGGACAAAGGTTTCCCCATTGGTGCAACGAGACCGAAGACCGCAAGGACGACAGGGAGGATGTCACCACCGAGCCCACCACCGCGTCACCGCCTGGTCCTTTTGCAGGCGAAGACTGCTTTTGTCAGGGTAGGAACGTCCTTGTGTTCCCCCTCGAAATGGCCATTATGGGATCCCTTCCCTCCTAAACATTTCGGGGGAAGAGGACCCTGGCTGCCTATATAAGTATCTAGGATCCCCACTATGAAGGGAGAGGGCTAGGTTAAGCCAAGACAAGGTGGAGGAGATCCATAAACTCTGCCACCACGCAAAGGAGCAAGAGAACTTGCCTCCTGACCCTCCTGAGGTCACCTCCTGAGCTCAGGAATCATTGTACTAGTTCATATTCTAGCCCTCCTGAGGCCAATCCACCAAAGTAGGAAGTAGGGTTTTACACCACAAGGTGGCCTGAACCTAGGTAAACTCTTGCGTGCTTCACTTGTCGTTTTCTTGAATCTCTTCACCGGGGGAGGGCGAGACGCTAGGTAGATGTGAGTGGGATAGATCTTCATTCACGCCCCTGTGTTCGAACTTCTTGGGTGTGCGGAGCCCGTAATCCGACAATATTACCATTTCAATATACCAAAAGTATTGCAAGGAATCAAACTTATCATATCCAGCGATCTACATGAAAGTTTTTATTATATCCCTCTTGAATACATATCATATCAGGACCAATTTCATAACACATATATATTGAAATTACTATTTATTAGACTCTAAAAAAATATAGGTGAAGAATGATATTGATACTATTTGTTCAAAATATAACCACTGTTGTGCTTTAAAAGATATAATTGAAACACTAGAGCAACTGCCTAGCTCAAAAAATATATGTGAAGCACACAGAGTATTATAACAAATAACGAATAAATGTGTGCTGCTCTTTAAAGGTGTGTACATCAAACAATGATTTTGGAAAACTATAAGGCAAACAAATCAAATACTACTATAGTACAAGATGCTCCAACCAAAACTCATATCATATGATGAATAAAAATATAGCTCTAAGTAATATACCGATGGATTGTAGACGAAAGAGGGGATGCCATCTTGGGTATTCCTAAGCTTAGATGTTTGGTTCAACTTTAATATTACCTTGGGTTGCCTTGGGCATTCCCAAGCTTAGGATATTTCTGCTCCTTATTCCTTCATCCATCATGATCTCACCCAAAACGTAAAAACTCCAGCACACGAAACTAAACAGAAACTTCGTGAGATCCGTTAGTATAATAAGAAAATTATAAACTTTAAGTATTGTTATGAACTCATTAATACTCTATTATAGCATAATACCTACTGTATTCCAACTTCTCCATGGCTTATACCCCCCTATATAATCCATAGAATCATCAAAACAAGCAAACTATGCAACGAAAACAGAATCTGTCTAAAATAGAGCAGTCTATAAAGATCCAAACAATCACCATACTTATGTAACTCAAAAAATTCTTAAACATTAGGACAACGTGGTAAATTTGTGTATCAATCATGTCTAAAAATTTCATACAAAGATCACTTCCGGTGATATTTAGAATTTTCTTCACTCGACATAAATGTTTCTGTTTTTTCACCGAATAAAGTCAACTATCAACCACATCATCCCAAAGGCTTTACTAGGCACACACACACACACACAAACTAAAACATAAAAACACAATCATAACAATAGCATAATTTTGTGACACTCATAAACAGAAAGAAAAATAACTATTGGGTTGTCTCCCAACAAGCGCTTTCTCTATAGTCATTAAGATAGGCTTGAGAATTCAACGATGCTCTCAGGAAAGATAAGAATTGAATCATTGAGAGAGCATCATATAGCATGTAAGTATCAAATTTATGTCTAACATACTTCATGAATAGGCATCTTATAAGAAAACAAGTTATCAAGACAAGAAATATCTAGCATATGCATGGAAGATGAACAAAACATTAACAATTTGAACTTCAAGAGAGGTGATTAAACATGAAAATTACCATAACATATTTACCTCTCTCATAATAATTACATGTAGGATCATAATCAAATTCATCAATATATCTATCATATAATATTCTCTACATGAACCACATGTATACAAAGTTTAAACTCTTTCAAAATAGTGGGTATAACATCAACGGAAGTCATGGCAACTTCAAACCCACTTTTATCAAAAAAAGTCTCATAAGATTGAAAGTTCTCCAAATACGTGGGATTCTTTTTACCTAAAGTTGACACGCTTCCAAACCCACTTTCAATATTATTCCAATCATTATTATCAATAACATATTCATCATGAGGCTTAAATAAATTTTCAACATCATAAGAAGCATTATCAACCCAATCATGATCATTGCAATAAGTAGTGGACATAACAAAATTACCATCCCCAAGCTTGTAGCTTTGCATATCATTAGCGCAGTTAACACTCATAGAATTTATAATAGCAACATTGCAATTAGGCTTTTTCGTTCAACGAGCTATCAAGTGTGGGTGCAATAGCAATAATATCATTTTAACATTAGGAACTATAGCAAGTTCATCTCCATAAACATCATTAATATTGGCATCATGGCCATAAGAATAGCAAGCAACAAGTTCATCAACAGGGGATATTTCAATCGAATCAATGAGATCATAATTATCTACAGATTCCTGCATATCATTATTCTCTTCCACAACAGACATTCTCTCACTAAATTCATTAATATAGGCATGAGGAGCATAGTTTTCATAGCAATATTTAGGTATATCAATATTTTCCGATTTGTAGAGAGTAGCATCATACTTTTTCAATCAAAGAAGCAACTTCATAAGCTCCCTTAAAACCAACAATTTCTTTGATATCATAGTAACTATAAACACACTTGGAATAAGAAGATAAGATTTCATCGTCATTAAACTTAGATAGGTAGGGAAGGTTTTTTTTAGGGTTCTCAGAGCAATAAGTAAAATCATAAATTTCACATAGATTCCAAGAATAGTATAGCAAAAAATTTATTTGATTCCATAAGAGTCTATATTTTTGAGACAAACAGTGACACACAAAATGATCATGCTCATCTAATGATTTTCCCTCAATTAAACTAGTTTGGGTTTCAGCACGAGTAGAAATGGATCAAAGATGATCCAAGTAGAAAACTATAAGTGGACCAATACTTATCTTTAACTTTTGCTTTTACTTCCTGTTCTTGATTCATGACATGAATCAAGCATAGCATAAATTTTGGCCACCACTGCCTCTCTTTGCCGTGTGCCATGTCGGCCACGGCAGCCACCGTCCATGTCGCTCGTAGATCTGAGGTATCATAAAGGCCATGCTTTTGAAGATCATACTAGATGCCACTGCAACCTTCCAATCAATTTCTCTTAAGGATCTGGGCTCCGTGAATTCTTTTCGGTAGTGGAGTTCACATGATCAAGGATGAAGCTTACGGAGGACTCAGTGGGTACAATTCTTCTCTTATGCTTCGGAGGACGTGCGTCCATGTTTAAGGTTTATAAGATTCGAGATCATATGTTTAAGTTCTCAGTTTCATCTATGAATGTTGGATTTGAATTTACAATGATAGAATCATTTCCACTCCAGAGTTCAATTTGGGTTTTCTCCTTTGGTGTCGAAATGGTGCTAAGTCCAGGCAGTTTGCTGATCCGGAGATTGAAGAGTGTTGGACTTTGGTTTCCTATTCGATATCGAAGGATAATTCTTATGCAAATGCAGTTTGTGCTCCACAATTCTTTGATGGATCATGAGAAGTACAAAAGAACTATATTCAAAATGATACTGCTAGATAAGCGATGCTGGTTACTACAACAGACTTCAATTCCCAGATAATGCAGGTGTTAATACAGTGGGAAATCTGGCCATTCAAAATACATTTTCGGGCTCAATTCTTGATTTTCGTAATAACAGGCCAGCCACTTCTACCAAGAGAAATTCACATGCTTTTGGTGTTTGTTGTCTATTGACGGGCCATGAAAGGCCGACCTGCCTGTTGGGGATATAAACTCAGGATGTAACCTGCCGTAATTGGGCCAGGTTACCAAGGTGGCGAGTCAAGAGTTAAGGACTGGCGTGTGCCTTCATGAGTCAAGCTGAAGATTTAACTAGTGCTGCAACCAATAGGCGAGCTTGAAGCCCAATACAGAATATGGCGATTCATGAGCAAGAGATATGAACCGCCTAAGGTTTCCTTTCTTGGGCGGGTTAGAAATATAGTAAGTCACGAGGTTGAGGGCGGCTCGAACTCTTGTAAGTTCAGGGTCTCGGCCTGTATATATAAAGGCGAGTCCCTGAGGCAGAGAGGATAGGTTACAATCAATCGATAGCTAGGTCAGGCGAATTGGCTCCCTTGTAATCGATACTCAAGCAATAAGCAACAAGAACATGAGTAGGTTTTTATCTACTTTTCCTAACGCTTTTCGTCTTGTTTTGGACTCTATTTTGCATGAAACTAAGCCGGGCTGATGTTGTTTTCAGCAGAATTACCATGGTGTTGTTTTTGTGTAGAAATAAAAGTTCTCGGAATGGAACAAAACTTTTTGGAGATCTATTTCAGAATAAATGAAAAATACCAGAGCCAAGACCACCGCAGGGGGGGGGG
>LR738715.1:536216508-536281965 GCA_902687465.1 Secale cereale
CCCCCCCCCCCCCCCTCTAGGCCTGCCCAGGTGGGTTGTGCCCACCTGGTGGCCCCGCTGACCCTGACTCCGACTCCTTAAATACCTAAATTTGGAGAGAAAAATCAAGGAGGAAGAATTATCTCGTTTCACGCTACGGAGCCGCCGCCACCTCCTGTTCTTCGTCGGGAGGCCAGATCTGGAGTCCGTTTGGGGCTCCGGAGATGGGGATCTTCGATCTTTATCATCACCAGCCCTTCTGCATCACTAATTCTATGATTCTCCCCACCAGGAGTGGGTAATTCCTCTATAGGCTCGGTGGTCGGTGAAGAGTTGGATGAGATTCATCATGTAATCGAGTTAGTTTTGTTAGGTCTTGATCCCTAGTATCGATTATGTTCTGAGATTGATGTTGTTATGACTTTGCCATACTTAATGCACGACTTGCTCTCTTAATTAAAGAAATGGCAAGCCATTTGCCTTGTTTCAAAGAAAATATGGTAGTCACAACCGAGTTGAAAAGGGCAACAACTTCTAAGTCAAGCTTACAAGAAGTAAAAAAGCCCAATGATTAATTATTCATCAGGTTTAGACAAACTTAGATTCAACATGGCAATAATATCTAACCCAACAACTATTTTTGGCAGTCACAAACAAAGGGGTCGGTCTGATCCATAAAATAGACATATCGTGCCAAAAACAATTACTGGAATATGAGCGCAAGTTGTTGTAAATAGAAGGCGAGCATGTTCAGAAGCCCATTTGTCCACCTAAAACTTCTTTTTTGGTAGTTCAACATATCCATCTGTGAAAATTTTCTTGTTGAAAAACATAAGCCTCGTGGACAATAGTAACCTCGCATTCAACAGGAAGAATGTGACCGAAGGTCTCCAGTTTAGGCGTAGAGACGACAGTTATTTGCAAAGGTATATAACAACAAACAAAGAGCAACCTTTCAAGGGAAGGGGCATCTTCGATGATGAGCTGCTGTCCTTCAAAACAAATTCCAAAGCTTTTAAGGTGAGGCAACTTTATTTGGAGACAACTGATACATATTTATATTCCGAAAAAAGCGAGCCAACCCTTTGACCATCGCCCACCTTGTCCCACTGCTCGATATTAATGGCGCACCCGATCCGCTGGTCATAAATGGCCCAGGATATTGATTTTATGAATCACACCGGTCCATTTGATTGTGACTACTGAAAACTTTGGTTGAATTAGATGTTATTTTCTTGTTCAATCTGGATTTTATGTAAACCCGATGAACAATTAATCATCATGCTTTTGTACCTTTTGTAAGTTGGAGTTAGATATTGTTGCCCTTTTCAACTCGGCTTTGAACCATATTTTTCATTCATACAAACCGAAGCTTCCATCAAGAAGCCTCATGGTTCTGAGAGGGAACTTGGCTAGCTGACCTGTGTGCGAAACGACAAACGATGTCTGTTCCCGCTATGATTTATTTTATAGAGGCAACATATGCAACTATAGGAGGGTCCTACTAAAATAAATAAATTATTCATGGTTCATTTTTCATTTTTATAAATTGATTTTCTTAGGCATTTTTAACAAATAGCCAGCACGTTATAATCGCAAACAGTCATATTTAATCCAACTGTGGGCGTTCAACTAACCATTAACTACCACGGGCAGCTGTTTGATTAGACGAGACGACTGCGAGCAGTCCTCCGTTCTCATCTACAAGTACCGCCGCTGAGGATCGCCGCCTGCCACGAGATGGAGGACAAGCCGGCCAACAAGCAGGGTGGGTCGAGCCAGAACCGCAAGATCCTCCGACGAGCATTGACTTCATCTGCAGTCTCCCCGACGAGATGTTGGTAACCATCATATCCTACCTCCCCATCAAATCTGGTGTGCGGACCACTGTCCTCTTGCAGCGGTGGTGCCCCCTCTGGCACTCTACCCCCTTGACCTCATCGTCGACGACTAGTTGTGCAGTGGGCAGTGGCAATGCCTAGACGCATTGTCTCACGTCCTCGCCACACACCCTGGGCCAGTCAAACGCCTTGCTATCGGCAAGTTCAGTTCCCACTGCAAGGCCAAACCCAAGTTTCACTACTAGTACCTATCCTCGGCCCTAGATCGGCTGGAGGAGCTCAGCTTTCATCCTGGATGTCCGTGCTCACTGCCGTTGTCCGCGCTCCGCCTCGCGCCCACGCTGCGCCACACTACATTTAAGTAGTGAATTTCCCCCCGGATTGATGCCACACACGCTCTTCACCTCCCTATACTTAAGCACCTAGATCTCATCGTCGTCCGCATCTTGAAGGAGGATTTGGAGCGCCTACTCATCGGCTGTACATCGCTCGAGTACCTTCGTCTTCAGGCGATGGATGGGTTCAGTAGCCTTCACATCACCTCGACAAATGTTCGTGCGAGTTATGCGCATTGCTTGGGCGGCCGAACACTGTCAGTTGAGGTGTTTCACGATATGGTCATTGAGAATGCACCTTTCCTCGAGAGATTGCATGTAGTTAATAAATTAGGTACAACAAGAATCAGGGTAATTCACGTAAAAAAATCATAGTGTTGGGCTATTCGTGTGATGAATTCAACGAAATTGTTGCCGGATCACTATTTGTTCAGGTACAACAGTCTTCTTCTTCTCCTAATTACTAGCAAGATGCGTGTGCACGGCACAGAAAATCAAGATGCATTATTTTTATAGAACACCTGTTGTGATTGACCCATGTGGGAGTAATTCCATGTGTAAAAACTAATGGTATCTCGAGAAAGAGGAGAGATAAGGTCAGGAGGAGTGGGGCGTGGTGCTGATTGGTGGGGGGATTGAGCGGAGGCATGGGGATGGATGACACCGGCAGCGGCCACCACACCCGATTGTTCCAGAGGCTTCCTTTTTTAATTTCTTAACAATGAGGTTGTGGGAGATAAGATGAATGAGGGAAGGCCTTATCTGCAATTGTGAAGAGAGGTGCAGGTATCTTTTTGCAAAATTTCCATAGTTCGCTTTCAATCCGTCAGATATAAATCGGATGATCTATATTGCAAGATGGCAGGCATACCATCATCACTAACTTGGTTTTTTTTATAAGAGTAGAGATATATTGTTGGACAACACATTTTATCTAATTTTTTATGATCTATATGTTCGCCTGTCATCCAGAAAATGATTCCCACAAGCTTGACCCGGCCTATGCGCATAGTGAAGATCATGGCACAACAATCTGTCGTTCCTGATCTGGATGAAGTTGTTAGATTCCTTAGATGCTTTCCTTGCACGACGAAGCTATTCATCGAGGTGATGCTCGTTTCCTGTTAATTGTTAACCAAATGGAGCTCAATTTTTTTGTTACTTTTACCCATGATTACAATGAAAAATGTAGAATGATTTATAAAGGAAATTTGGAGAACTTCAATACATATATGTTTTGAGATGTTAACCATGAAAGATTGAAGGTGGAACTTCACTCTTTTCGTGTATTTTAGAAAACCTGCAAATCAAAGAGGCCCAAAGTGTTTAAATCTATAACTAGGAACTAATATGTTTTCTTCGTTTGTAGATACTAGCATGCCCGAAAGTGGAAAACATTGGGAAATATAACAATCCCATTGAATGCCTTGATCTTCATCTCACAGAAAATACTTTTTATGAGTACAGAGGCGCCATACCAAAAATTAAATTCGCCAGGTTCTTTGTTGAGAAAGCAAGGTGGCTCAAGGTAATGATGTTTGCCCTATATTTAACGTGCATAAGTGAATGGTTTGCTAAAGAGCGCATGCGTTTATAGTTGAATGGAAAAGTCTCTATAGAAGCTGAACTTTAGTTTGTAACTTCAAAGGACAGATTATCCGGAAGTCACTATATCAAGCCGCTATATGACTTCTCAATGGCTGATCCTTTCGCAGAAATAATGCATGAGAAAGATTATGGAGAAGATGAATTTTATTTTTCGTGATAGTTTGAACCTTGTAATCTTTGAATTTGGGCCTTGTAATGCTGGAATTTGAACCTTGCAATATTTATGGTATTTGTTATATAATGTAATTGGATGTTTAATTTGGTTTTGCAATCATGTCATGTTATATGTATATATGTAGTTCTTTTGTAGACAGAGCATAGATGTTGTGCAGCAGAGCATGTCACATCACACACGGATCACACTAGGGAACCCTTCGGTGATGAATTCATCAATCACTGACAATTGTATACTATCCATCGTTTGCCCTCAACACACACACATTATTCTGTCACAAACAACTCAGATAGATCAACTGTATGACATGTATCACACATTGTCAAAAATTAATGCTGTAAACTTTCTTTAACATGTGTTGATTTTTTTTTTTGCAAAATAAGGACCTCGAAGTTAATTTAACTAATAGGATGGATCGTAATGTACACTTAAGTTAATTCAATGTCCACTAGGATCTATCGCATCAGTTACTTTAACATCAAGACAACTTCCCATCCAGTCACCCATCTGATGGCTGCTCCAGCCTGAGCACAGTTAACTTGAGAGTTCTCTTAGATGAGCTATCCGTTGAAAAGCTGGTCCTTGCTGATACAGGATGCCTCTTCATATCCTTATGGCGTAGCCGGATGACGACCCGTCGCCGAATGGCCAATGCCACGTCCCTCGGGAACGTAGAAGCTTCCCTCCCTCGTCTAGCTGCTTCCCGCGTTTCCCCCTATTTTTGCTACCTTCCCACCTATAGAATCACCTCATGTCGGCCAATTCCTCTCCAAACCCCTAGGGAGGTGGTTCAACCGAACAAGTATTGACTTGTTTCTAGTGGGTTCGTTTACATGGCAGCGGAAGGGTGTGATAGCTGACTCTAACAAAATAATTGACAACCACGTTGGCACACCTGAGCATGGGGCCTACTTGTTGATACGTCCATTTTGCATTATGCTTTTATTTTGATATTTATTGCATTATTGTTAGGACCCTGATCCTAAGTCACACCGATCTAGCATGTAACACATCATATCACTTTGCGGCCTCATGCACAGTATCCCACGGGTGCCAGCTTACCTGGCCCGGGCCCGTTTGCGCATTTTGGCTCACGTATATGATGGTGTCGCTAGCATCCATATGACAGCGAACCCGGGCCGACAACTAGTTGTAAACCAAAAGTGGCGCTAAATTACAGGGACAGACATACATGACCCAGGAACGAACGTGTCGGTCATCAATGTATGAACCCAAGTCGTAGCAAGCTACAAAGACTTAAAGGAACAACGCGTGACATTTCCCTGAAGGGACAGACACGGGAACGAAGATGGACACATGCCAGTCAGCCTAAGTGTTTCGGAGCAGTAGCAAGCTACCAAGTCTCAGTGGAAGCACTAGGAGACATTTCCCCATAAGATAGGCTACCAAGGGTAAAAAACTAGGTGTCGGATCCCACACATACCAAGCATTTCAAATCATACACACAATATGCTCCATATGTGCAAATAAAACATGGCATCACAACAAAACTCTACCACTCAAAGTATTTATTCATTAGGCTCCGAGGAGCCAAGTATTACAATCATGGGTCTCATGACCCAACATACAGAGCATACAAGCAACAAGCACATGCGGAAGGGCTTTGAAGGGCTACCTACAAGACCCTCCCAAGGGTACAAGATCGTAGCTGAGGTAACAAGCTAAACGTCGAAGTCCACGCGGAACTATTAGTGAGACTGAAGTCTCTCTTCAAAAACATAAATTAAGCAAACGTGAGTACAAATATACCCAACAAGACTTACATCAGAATTAGCTACATATGCATTGGTATCAACAAAGGGGTGGTGGAGTTTTACTGCAGCAAGCCAGCTTTGACTCGGCGGCTATCCTGAAATACGACTGCAATTAAGTCTTTTGAGGTGGCGCACACGAGTCCACATATTCACCATATCAATACACCACTATGGATCCGCTCCCATCTCCCTACGAGAAGGCCATCCATAGCACTCACACTTGTCTTGAGCATTTTAGAGTATCCACTTCAAGTTGTCTATGTACCACGTAAGCATCCAAGAAGTCCATAACCACGGACCCGGCTATTCGAATAGATCATGTTAACCCTGCAGGGGTGTACTTCCTCACACATGCTCTCGCCACTTACCGCCATGTACACATCGTGTATCTCGGCAACCTTCAAGCGGAAGCCTGGCGAGGGTGTCGGCCACGACCTGACAAACCACATAAGACTCTAGTCCAGTTTTATCGCCTATTTCGGGTTCCATCCGCAAGGAGATCCGGCTAGGGTGTTGCTCACTGCCCCAAATGATCTGTACAGGGTTCCCAAGCCCACAAAACGGGCAACTCTTGGTACACCCGACCACGATGCCTAGTCTGTCCCAAGCCCACCTGTACCGGGTGCCACTTGGTAGACTACTAACACTACCTACAAACACCAGAAACTAGTTGCAACTCCTGGACAGAGATCGAGTTGATTAATAAGTCGAGAGGGGCACTTCAGCATTCCAATGCGTGGTAGTAGCTAGTCATTGGACAACTTACACATAACTCAGTCCTTAAGGACGGTTCCAGTGAGACAACCCACCATGTACTCCTACATGGCCTCTCACCGTTACCTTTACCAAATCGTGTTCACACACTTAGCTCTCAACGGTAGGACATGATGACCACACTCCAATTCATCCCCGATGAATCATACCTGACACAACTCTAAGCAATAGTAGGCATAACATGCAAGAATGGATGAGTAGGCACAACATGGCTCAAACAACTCCTACTCATGCTAGTGGGTTTGAACTATTTATTGTGGCAATGATAGGTCATGCAGAGGAAAGGGGTTCAGCTACCGCAACAAATAGCAGTTGAATCGTTATTGTCCTAATGCAGTAAAAAAGAGCAAGAGCGAGAGAGTGGGATTATATCAGAATGTTCAAAGGGGGTTGCTTGCCTCGCACTTCTGAAGATGGTATAGTTCTTCATTGGTGTCATCGATCTCATCGTCGGAACACGTCTATCGAGAGGGAACAAACACCGGCAAACAGGAAAGAACACAATCAATTGAGTGGAACAATATGATGCATGATCATTACATGGCAACATGTTGTGATTTGAGCTAATGCAACTAGCAGTGATTTAAATGAAGTTGATTTGAACCAAGGGTTAAAAATTCAAACTCCATATGTTAATATTCAAATGACATTTAATTGATTTGACCTGATCAGCAGGCATAAGTTTCTCAAACATGCATCAAAATGCCATAAACAGATAGTCGGTGTACAAAAGTTGGGGCACTCTTTTTAAGCCCTTACTTGTGCACGCGCAGTCAGAGCCACGCTTGTGGCCAAACATAGCGGAGCAGAGGGGGGGAGCCAGGAACGCGGAGTTACCAGAAAAACACCAAGACGGTGGCACGAGAAGACAAAGCAAGGAGACATGCTCTCCCCCAACAAGGACTCTTGCCGGGGCGGCCTGCGCCCCCCCCCCCCCCGGCAAGGGCTCTTGCCGGGGCGATCCACTCAGACTCCTCCGTCACAGCCACCCTTGAATCATATGGGATCCAACGGTATCAACAACATTGGAGCCAAGGCTCGGGAAACGCCCACGTGATGGCATGCAGATCTTTGTGAAGACAAAGATCTATGACTCCCAGGATAAGAACCAGAAGACATGGCGATCACAAGGCTCCTTGCCGAGGACACATACGAGGCCCCGACAAGGCTCCTTGCCGAAGACACCCCGGAGCCCCGGCAAGCCTCTTCCCTCATGATACTCACGGAGGCCCCGGTAAGACACTTGCCAGGAACAGAAGCAAGTCTGCGGCAAGCCCTTGCCTCCCCGTCGTCGCCCCAGCTCGGCGGTTGACCCGTTGGAGGCAGGTGTTGGGGAACGTTGCATGGGAAACAAAAATTTTCCTACCGTTCACCAAGATCAATCTAGTAGAAGCAACTACGAGAGGGGAGTGTGATCTACGTACCCTTGTAGATCGCTAAGCGGAAGCGTTATGAACGCGGATGATGGAGTCGTACTCGTCGCGATTCAGATCGCCGAAGACCTAGCACCGAAGCAACGGTGCCTCCCCGTTCTTCACACGTACGGCTCGGGGACGTCTCCTCCTTCTTGATCCAGCAAGGGGTGGAGGAGAGGTTGATGGAGAACCGGCAGCACGACGGCGTGGTGGTGATGGTGGAGAAGAACTCCAGCAGGGCTTCGCCTAAGCACTGCGGGAGGAGAAGATATGACGGGAGAGGGAGGGCAGCACCGAGGCACAAACTGTGTTGGCTGCCCTCCCTTTGCCCCACTATATATAGGGGGGGTGGAGAGGTGAGGGCGCCCTAGGGTTTCCCCCTAGGGGCCGGCGGCCAGGGCAAGGGGAGGGGGCGGCGGCCAGGGCAGGGGGAGGCGCCCAGGCCCTAGGGTTTCCCCCCTAGGTGCCTTGCCCCCCAAGCCCAAGGGGTGCGGCCAGCCCTAGGGGGTCCCACCCCCTTAGCCGCATGGGGAGAGGGCCCAGGGGGGGCGCACAGCCCCCTGAGGGCTGTGGTGTCCCCCTTTGTGGCCCAATAGGCCCAGAACAACTTCCGGACCCCCCGAAAACCCTTCCGGTATTCCGCCGATTTCCCGATGCTCCCCGGAACACTTCCGGTACTCCGAAACCTTTCATCCTATATATCAATCTTTGTCTCCGGACCATTCCGGAGACCCTCGTCATGTCCGGGATCTCATCCGGGACTCCGAACAACCTTCGGTAACCATGCACTCTTCTCACTAACAACCCTAGCGTCACCGAACGTTAAGTGTGTAGACCCTGCGGGTTCGGAAACCATGTAGACATGACCGAGACACTCTCAGGTCAATAACCAATAGCGGGATCTGGATACCCATATTGGTTCCTACATGTTTCTCGATGATCTCATCGGATGAACCACGATGTCAAGGATTCAGGCAATCCCGTATACAGTTCCCTTTGTCTCGTCGGTATGTTACTTGCCCGAGACTCGATCGTCGGTATCTCTATACCTAGTTCAATCTCGTTATCGGCAAGTCTCTTTACTCGTTACCGTAATACATAATCCCGTGACCAACTACTTAGTCACTTTGAGCTCATTGAGATGACGTATTACCGAGTGGGCCCGGAGATACCTCTCCGTCATACGGAGTGACAAATCCCAGTCTCGATCCATGTCAACTCAACAGACACCCTCGGAGATACCTGTAGAGTACCTTTATAGTCACCCAGTTACGTTGCGACGTTTGGCACACACAAAGCACTCCTACGGTGTCAGTGAGTTACACGATCTCATGGTCATAGGAACTTATACTTGACATGCAGAAAACTATAGCGATAACTGACACGATCAAAAGCTATGTTAACGTTTGGGTCTCGTCCATCACATCATTCTCCTAATGATGTGATCCCGTTATCAAATGACAACTCATGTCTATGACCTGGAAACCGCGGTCATCTTTGATCAACGAGCTAGTCCTGTAGAGGCTCACTAGGGACACAAAGTCTGTCTATTCATCCACACGTGTATTTGAGTTTCCAATCAATACAGTTATAGCATGGATAATAAACGATTATCATGAACAAGGAAATATAATAATAACTCTTTTATTATTGCCTCTAGGGCATATTTCCAACAGTCTCCCACTTGCACTAGAGTCAATAATCTAGCATTACAAGGTAATGAATCTAACACCCATAGAGTCTTGGTGTTGATCGTGCTTAGCCCGTGGAAGAGGCTTAGTCAACGGATCTGCAACATTCAAACCCGTGTGTACTTTGCAAATGTTTATGTCCTCCTCCTTGACCGAATCGCGGATGGAATTGAAGCGTCGCTTTATGTGTCTGGTCCTCTTGTGAAACCTTGGTTCCTTGGCTAGAGCAATGGCACCAGTGTTGTCACAGAACAGAGTCATTGGGTTCAGTGCACTAGGCACAACTCCAAGATCTGTCATGAACTCCTTCATCCAGACACCTTCCTTTGCCGCCTCCGAGGCAGCTATATACTCCGCTTCACATGTAGAATCAGCTACCACGCTCTGCTTGGAACTGCACCAGCTTACCGCTCCCCCGTTGAGAATATATACGTATCCGGTTTGAGACTTATAGTCATCCGGATCAGTGTCAAAGCTTGCATCGACGTAACCCTTTACGACGAGCTCTTGATCACCTCCATAAACGAGAAACATATCCTTAGTCCTTTTCAGGTACTTTAGGATATTCTTGACCGCTGTCCAGTGATCCATACCAGGATTACTTTGAAACCTTCCGGCCATACTTATGGCAAGGCTGACATCTGGTCTTGTGCACAGCATTGCATACATGATAGAGCCTATGGCTGAAGCATAGGGGACGACACTCATCTTTTCTCTATCATCCGCAGTCACTGGGCATTGAGTCTTACTCAACTTAGTACCTTGCAATACCGGTAAGAACCCCTTCTTGGATTGATCCATTTTGAACTTCTTCAAAACTTTATCAAGGTACGTGCTTTGTGAAAGTCCTATCAAGCGTCTTGATCTATCTCTATAGATCTTGATGCCCAATATGAAAGCAGCTTCACCGAGATCTTTCATCGAAAAACTCTTGTTCAAATACCCCTTCACGCTATCCAAAAATTCTATATTGTTTCCAATCAGCAATATGTCATCCACATATAATATTAGAAACGCTATAGAGCTCCCACTCACTTTCTTGTAAATACAAGCTTCATTGTAAACTTGTATAAACCCAAACGCTTTGATCACTTCATCAAAGCGAAGATTCCAACTCCGAGATGCTTGCACCAGCCCATAAATGGAACGCTGGAGCTTGCATACTTTGTCAGCATTCTCTGGATCGACAAAACCCTCCGGTTGCATCATATACAACTCTTCCTTAAGAAAACCGTTAAGGAACGCTGTTTTGACATCCATCTGCCAAATTTCATAATCGAAATATGCAGCTATTGCTAACATGATTCGGACGGATTTAAGCATCGCTACGGGTGAGAAAGTCTCATCGTAGTCAATCCCTTGAACTTGTGAAAAACCCTTTGCCACAAGTCGAGCTTTATACACGGTGACATTACCGTCAGCGTCCGTCTTCCTCTTAAAGATCCATTTATTCTGAATGGCCTTCCGCCCTTCAGGTAATACTTCCAAAGTCCATACTTTGTTTTCATACATGGATCCCATCTCGGATTTCATGGCCTCTAACCATTTGTCGGAATCTGGGCCCACCATCGCTTCTCCATAGCTCGTAGGTTCACCGTTGTCTAACAACATGACCTCCAAGACAGGGTTACCATACCACTCAGGTGCAGTGCGTACCCTTGTCGACCTACGAGGTTCGGTAGTAACTTGATCGGAAGCTTCTTGATCATCATCATTGGCTTCCTCTTCAACCTCTGTAGGCTCCACAAAAACATTTTTCTGTGCTGCGCTACTTTCTGGTTGAAGCAGAGGTTCAATAACCTCATCAAGTTCTACCTTCCTCCCACTCAATTCTTTCGAGAGAAACTCTTTCTCTAGGAACGCATTAAAATTCAGGGGAACTCCTGCGCGAGCCATCTACAACATAAATTTGCAAAGACATTTTAGACTATTGTTCATGATAAGTGAGTTATTACCTAATCAAATTAATTATAACTCCCACTCAAATTGACATCCCTCCGGTCATTCGAGCGTGACATGATCCAAATTCACCAACCCAAGTCCGATCATCACGTGAGATGAGGTGGTGTCAATGGTGAACATCAACATGTTGATCATATCTACTATATGACTCATGCTCGACCTTTCGGTCCTCCGTGTTCCGAGGCCATGTCTGTACATGCTAGGCTCGTCAAGTCTAACCCGAGTGTTCTGCACGTGCAAAACTGGCTTGCACCCGTTGTATGCGAACGTAGAGTCTATCACACCCGATCATCACGTGGTGCTTCGAAACGACGAACCTTCGCAACGGCGCACACTCGGTGGGAACACAATTTTATCTTGAAATTTTAGTGAAGGATCACCTTATAATGCTACCGTCGTCCTAAGCAAAATAAGATGCAAAAAAGGATTAACATCACATGCAAATCATAAGTGACATGATATGGCCATCAACTCGTGCTTTTGATCTCCATCTCCAAAGCACCGGCATGATCTCCATCGTCACCGGCGCCACACCATGATCTCCATCATCATGATCTCCATCATCGTGTTGCCATCGGGGTTGTCGGCGCCCCACCATGCTCTTACTACTATTGCTACCGTTTAGCGATAAAGTAAAGCATTACAAAGCGCTTAATGATTGACACGCAGGTCATACAAAAAATAAAGACAACCCTATGGCTCCTGCCGGTTGCCGTATGCATCGACATGCAAGTCGATGTTAACTATTACAACATGATCATCTCATACATCAAAATATATTTCAGCATGTCATTGGCCATATCATATCACATACATACCCTGCAAAAACAAGTTAGACGTCCTCTAATTTGTTGTTGCATGTTTTACGTGGCTGCTATGGGTATCTAGCAAGAACGCTTCTTACCTACGCAAAACCACAACGGTGATATTCAAGTTGCTATTTAACCTTCTACAAGGACCGCCTTGTTCTATTCCGATTCAACTAAGATAGGAGAGACAGACACCCGCCAGCCATCTTATGCAACAAAAGTCACATGTCTGTCGATGGAACCGGTCTCATGTACGTGGACATGTAAAGTTGGTCCGGGCCGCTTCATCCTATAATACCGCTGAATCAAGAAAGACTAAGGAGGGCAGCAATTTAAACATCAACGCCACAAACTTCTTTGTGTTCTACTCGAGAAAACATCTACGCAAGATCCTAGCTCATGATGCCACTGTTGGGGAACGTTGCATGGGAAACAAAAATTTTTCCTACCGTTCACCAAGATCAATCTAGTAGAAGCAACTACGAGAGGGGAGTGTGATCTACGTACCCTTGTAGATCGCTAAGCGGAAGCGTTATGAACGCGGATGATGGAGTCGTACTCGTCGCGATTCAGATCGCCGAAGACCTAGCACCGAAGCAACGGTGCCTCCGCGTTCTTCACACGTACGGCTCGGGGACGTCTCCTCCTTCTTGATCCAGCAAGGGGTGGAGGAGAGGTTGATGGAGAACCGGCAGCACGACGGCGTGGTGGTGATGGTGGAGAAGAACTCCAGCAGGGCTTCGCCTAAGCACTGCGGGAGGAGAAGATATGACGGGAGAGGGAGGGCAGCACCGAGGCACAAACTGTGTTGGCTGCCCTCCCTTTGCCCCACTATATATAGGGGGGGGTGGAGAGGTGAGGGCGCCCTAGGGTTTCCCCCTAGGGGCCGGCGGCCAGGGCAAGGGGAGGGGGCGGCGGCCAGGGCAGGGGGAGGCGCCCAGGCCCTAGGGTTTCCCCCCTAGGTGCCTTGCCCCCCAAGCCCAAGGGGTGCGGCCAGCCCTAGGGGGTCCCACCCCCTTAGCCGCATGGGGAGAGGGCCCAGGGGGGGCGCACAGCCCCCTGAGGGCTGTGGTGTCCCCCTTTGTGGCCCAATAGGCCCAGAACAACTTCCGGACCCCCCGAAAACCCTTCCAGTATTCCGCCGATTTCCCGATGCTCCCCGGAACACTTCCGGTACTCCGAAACCTTTCATCCTATATATCAATCTTCGTCTCCGGACCATTCCGGAGACCCTCGTCATGTCCGGGATCTCATCCGGGACTCCGAACAACCTTCGGTAACCATGCACTCTTCTCACTAACAACCCTAGCGTCACCGAACGTTAAGTGTGTAGACCCTGCGGGTTCGGAAACCATGTAGACATGACCGAGACACTCTCAGGTCAATAACCAATAGCGGGATCTGGATACCCATATTGGTTCCTACATGTTTCTCGATGATCTCATCGGATGAACCACGATGTCAAGGATTCAGGCAATCCCGTATACAGTTCCCTTTGTCTCGTCGGTATGTTACTTGCCCGAGATTCGATCGTCGGTATCTCTATACCTAGTTCAATCTCGTTATCGGCAAGTCTCTTTACTCGTTACCATAATACATAATCCCGTGACCAACTACTTAGTCACTTTGAGCTCATTGAGATGACGTATTACCGAGTGGGCCCGGAGATACCTCTCCGTCATACGGAGTGACAAATCCCAGTCTCGATCCATGTCAACTCAACAGACACCCTCGGAGATACCTGTAGAGTACCTTTATAGTCACCCAGTTACGTTGCGACGTTTGGCACACACAAAGCACTCCTACGGTGTCAGTGAGTTACATGATCTCATGGTCATAGGAACTTATACTTGACATGCAGAAAACTATAGCGATAACTGACACGATCAAAAGCTATGTTAACGTTTGGGTCTCGTCCATCACATCATTCTCCTAATGATGTGATCCCGTTATCAAATGACAACTCATGTCTATGACCTGGAAACCGCGGTCATCTTTGATCAACGAGCTAGTCCTGTAGAGGCTCACTAGGGACACAAAGTCTGTCTATTCATCCACACGTGTATTTGAGTTTCCAATCAATACAGTTATAGCATGGATAATAAACGATTATCATGAACAAGGAAATATAATAATAACTCTTTTATTATTGCCTCTAGGGCATATTTCCAACAGCAGGCACCCATGTGGCGATATGTGGTTCCTGGGCCAGCTAGTCAAGCACCTACGTGGTGGCGTTCAGATCTTCGTGACGGCCCTACCAAGACGCTACCTCAGCTACCTACCTCGCTGGCCTAGACGTGCATCACGACTAGACAGATCGGCCATGGACGGGACGAGCTTCTTTTTCGCCCCTGATAAAGTAAATAGACACTTAAGAAGCGCATTTAATGCGCCTTGTCCCGTAATGGCAAGCGATAAGCCTATACACTGTACACCTTTCCACCTCCTGTGTGCCACTGTGGCAGCCCCTTTAGACTATAAAAGGAGGCCTGCGGCATAGTGGAGGAGGATTCGGATCCTGGAAAGCTGGACAGGCACCGTAGCTAGCTCAAGAACTCTAGAACACTCGAATATACACCAAAGCATGACTAGGGTATTACGCATCCTCATGGCCCGAACCTGGGCAAACGATTGTTGTGCTGACTCTTAGACCCGCTCTTTGTACAACCTTGCACCCGCCAACCGTAGAAGGGATTCCTGTGATCCCATAGGTGTCGTTTCGTACCGACATCTTTGGCGCGCCAGGTACGGGGCGCAGTTGTGAAAATCTGGTCTGGTACTGAGTGTAGCGATTCCTCATCGCCATGGCTCCTAAGAAGAAGATGATCGCGGCGGTTGGTTCATCTGTAGCCGAACGGCCCGTGCCGGCGTAGGCTGGTGAGGAGGTAGTCACGGATGGGAGCCGAGGCATGACCCACGAACACCCGTGTTGTTCCAGCAGCCGAAGCTTGGCAAGCGGCGTCGTTCATGCCCGAGACGACGAGCCGCTCGCCACCAAGTCCAAGGGTGGAGCCGGGCCCCCCACAGGTGACGCAGGGCCCTCCAAGAGCGGCGTCGTACCCCACACGGACGACGCGACGACTTCCATGACGCCCACGGCAGCGCCCACGACAGGTTCCTCCCAGGTCGTACGCGATGAGCAGCATAGCCACGCGGAGGACCCCGGGCGCCACCGCGGAAAGAGCCCCGCGCGCCAGTCACGAGATGCAGAAGATCAGCATGCTCACCGAGGCACTCGCGGGGATGGCGTGCAGCTGCGGAACCTTGATAGAGCTCCTATTAACATGGTTAGAAGTTGCAGTGCATCTCGATCCACGCAGCTCTCCCCGCCGGCCATGCCGGTGGAAGCCTTAGTGCGCCTGTAGTTGCTCCTCGACTTCCCTCCTGCTGCGGAGAAGCTCAACGAGTGGAGAGCTACCGTTCATACCCTCGTTGCCATCGCCAACAAGGACGAACCTCAGCCGGTGGGGCCTTCGGACCGATGCTCTGCCGGGTCACCACACGCCAGCGGTGAAAGGGTCGGAGGCGCACCAGCCACGGTGCATTCTCCTCCTCCTCGCCAGCTACCACATGTGCCGGCTCGTCGGGACGATGCTTGCGACGATGTATCCATAGCATCGTCCGACCCATGGACCCACCGTGATCAGCGCCAAGTTCTTTGAGAGCGTGCCCACGAGGACGCTCGAACCACCATCGAGCGCCTTTTGCGGGAGGCCACCAGGCTCATGGCCAAGCAAGTGATTTGCATGTCATCCCCCAGAAGGAAGGTGAGAGCCTGCGCAAGTACATACAAAGGTTCAGCCGAGTGCAGTACAACATCCAGACGTTCATCCTGCCGCCATCATCAGCGCGTTACACCAGAACGTGTGCAATCGCAAGATGCGTGAGGAGCTGGCAATGAATAAAGTAAAGGATGTGGCCGAACTCTACGTTCTAGCCGACAGATGCGCCCGGGCTCAAGAGGGAAGGAAGTACCCCGGTGAAAACGTCGGTGTGGAAACCAGTTCCTCGGACGATGACGCCGTCGCTCCGACGAAAAAGGGTCGACACCATAACAGGAAACGCAAGGGCAAGGCTGTGCTTGCCGTCGAGGGATCCGACGACGCCGGCACCGCCAAGAAAACCAAGGCAGACGACCCCGTTAAGGAAATCGCCGGATGTGTCGCCTTCCGGGCCTTGGCGGCCGCCGACTAGCAGTACTACAAGATCCATCGTACCAAAGGCCATGACCTCCAGAACTGCCAGCAAGTCGACCAGCTCGGGGAGAAGGAAAAGGCCGAGTACGAGAGGCGAGACAAGGACAAAGGCCAAGATGGTGCTGAAGGATCAGGCAAGAAGCGTGGCAGCCAGCCTGGCTGCCGCGGCAAAGATAACCAACAAGAACGACCCGCACGGGGCCGTGACAAGAAGCGAGAAGATGATGATCATGAAGAGGACGACGAGTCTGGCGAGCAAGAGTTCCACAAGGCCATAGATGCCATGTGCGTCGACGGCGGTGCCTCCCTGCACACCTCCCACCGCAAACTTAAACAATGGGCGCGTGAGATCATAGCAGTAGAGCCGTCGTTCGATGCCCAGAAGCCGCGGAGGTGGTCAAGCACTCCTATCATCTTTGACACCGAGGATCACCCTGACCGCACGACTGCGGTCGGGTGTTTGCCATTGTTGGTCTCACCAACAAAACGCAACCTCAAGGTGATGAAGATGCTGGTTGATGGCGGGGTCGGCCTGAACGTGATCCCGCCCGTCGTGATCAAAAGGCTGCAAATCCTTGATGGAGACCTCAAGGAGACGGGCTTGTTTCAAGGAGTCAATCCCGGAAGAAGCCAGCCTAAGGGTAAAGTCACGCTGCCCGTGACGTTCGGGGGCGAGATAAACTACAGGACGAAGAGGATTGTTTTTTATGTAGCTGAGATCCCCTTGCCCTACATCGGGATCATCGGCCGCCCAACGTTGGCCAAATTCATGGTGGCGTCGTGCTACGCCTACAACACGTGGAAGATGCTTAGGCCGATGTCCATCATTACCGTCCCCTCCGACAAGAAGGATGCGCTGATCAGCTTTACCGGGAGGCAGTTGTGGCAACTGCCGCTATGGCTCTTGCTCCTGCCACTGAAGCCTCGGGAGGAAAGAAGACCAGTAAGGCCTCTCGCACCTACTCCGGCAAGCGCTCCTCTTTGGAGTGTAGCGTTCCCGTTGAGAACACGCCAGAGAGCTCCACCGGCAAGAGGAAGAAATCCAGAGCTGCTCCACCAGAAACCAAGCGGGTGTCCGTCGAGGAGGATGGCACGGGAGGGGTTTCACCATAAGCTACGCCCTCGATAGCAAATAGGAAGACACGCTCGTCAGCTTCCTGCGGGTGAATGTCGACGTGTTCCCAGGGAGGTTATTGAGCACCATCTTGCTGTTTGCCCTCATGCGTGACCCGTCAAGCAGAAGGTCACGAAGCAAGCTCCGGGGCAGCAAGATTTCATTAAAGAGGAGACCAGGAAGTTAGAGGCAGCCGGCTTAGTGAGAGGAGTGCTCCATCCAACGTGGTTGGCCAATCCGGTGGTAGTGCGGAAGGAAAATGGGAAGTGGAGGTTGTGTATAGATTACATAGACATTAATAAGGCTTGTCCGAAAGATCCTTTCCCATTGCCACACATCGACCAGATTGTGGACTCCACAGCCGGATGTGACTTGTCATCATTCCTCGACACTTACTCAGGCTACCATCAGATCTTCATGATGAGGGAAGATGAAGAGAAAACAGCATTCATCACCCCATGTGGTACGTATTGCTTTATACAGATGCCTTTCGGATTGAAGAGTGCTGGCTCAACATTTGCAAGGGCAGTCCAGACTGGTTTTGAGCCTCAGCTACATAGAAATATGGAAGCTTATATGGATGATCTAGTGGTCAAAACCAAGGACAAAGCAACACTCATACAAGATTTCAAAGAGACATTCGCAAATCTGCGCAAGATCAGCATTAAGCTGAAACCTGAGAAGTGTGTCTTCGGCGTCCTGTCTGGCAAGCTTCTCGGTTTCTTCATATCACAACGTGGAATTGAGGCAAATCCAGACAAGATCAAGGCCATCGAGCAAAATGAAGCACCCAGGCGGATCAAGGATGTGCGTCGGCTTGCTGGCTGGGCTGCCGCCATGGGTTGGTTCATCTCCAAATATGCCGAGCGCGCCCTCCCCTTTTTCACGATTTTGAAAAAGGATGGCCCAATGGAGTGGACCCCGGAAGCCAAAGCGGCACTGCAAGATTTGATGAAGTACCTCTCCTCTACACCAATACTAGTCGCGCCTAAACCACAAGAGCTGTTGCTGCTGTATTTAGCGGCAACGAACCAAGTGGTTAGTGCCGCGCTAGTGGCCCAGAGGGAGGTCAATACGGAAGCGATAGCAACGACAACACCTGATGCCACTGGGGCCAAAGCGACGCAACCAGATGGAGTGATGCAGAAGAAGAAGATGATGCAGCACCCAGTTTACTTTGTCAGCTCCCTATTACAAGGGACTAGGTCAAGGTACTCCGACGTGCAGAAATTGCTCTTCGGCCTCCTTATGGCCTCGAGGAAGCTGCGTCATTACTTCCAAGCACATGAAATTACCGTCGTCACCCGCCTCCCGTTGCAACAGATATTACATAACCCAGATGCGACTGGGAGGGTTGTAGAGTGGGCCCTGGAGCTGTCGAGCTTCGGTTTCAAATTTGAAAGCACTTCGACGATTCAGAGTAGAGTCTTGGCAGAGTTTGTTGCAGAATGGACCTCATCGCCCGACGAAGAGATCCAGGAGACTACTCTCCTCGGCAAGGGTACGAGTCGTAACTGTATTATGTACTTTGATGGGGCTTTCTCGCTATAAGGCGCCGGTGCTGGTGTGCTGCTCGTTGCACCCACCGGAGAGCACCTCAAGTATGTGATCCAGATGTACTTCCCCAGGGAGGTATCAACAAACAACACCGCCGAGTACGAGGGACTACTTGCCGGTCTCAGGATCACGACGGACCTCAGGATGAAGAAGCTCATCATCAGAGGAGATTCGCAGCTCATCGTCAGGCAAGTGAACAAAGATTACCAGAGCCCGTTGATGGAAGTCTATGTGGATGACGTAAGGAAACTAGAGGAGCATTTCGATGGTATACAAGTTGAACACATCCCCCGAGCGGAGAATGACATCGCCGACTACTTGTCGAAACGCGCCGCCCTCAAACTACCTGTGGAACCAGGTACCTTTGTGCTCCGATTATTTCAGTCGTCTGTTGAACCATCGACTGAGCCGAACAAGTGAAGGAAATCAGGCCACGGCAAGTACTTTCCTGCCGAACCCGCAAGGGTGGCCGGTAAAGGTGTTGCCGGGGACGCTGAGCCTGCCGTGGGGCAACAGACACCGGCGGGACATCAAGCCCTGGCCGTAGAGGCAATCACTCCCATGGCACAGGAAATGCCTTTGGTCCTTGCCGTCGAGCCCCAAGCTTCGGCATGGGCACAACATACTGTCCAATTCCTCCAGACTGGGGAACTTCCTGAAGAGCGGGAAGAAGCGGAGAAAGTATCTCGTCGGTCCACCATGTACTAGTTCGTCGACGACGTCCTGTGCAGGAAAAGACAGGACGGCGTGAAACTGAAGTGCATCACCCGGGAGGAAGGACTGGAGCTGTTGGCAGAGATACATGGAGGCATATGTGGCTCCCACATAGGGTCAAGAGCCCTTGCCGGCAAGGCATTCTGGCAAGGTTTCTTCTGGCCCGCTGCACTCCAGCATGCAATGAAACTAGTAACCAAGTGTGAAGCATGTCAGTTCCATTCAAAGAAACTTCATCAACCAGCTCAAGCTCTCCAAACAATCCCTTTCTCCTGGCCATTCTCGGTCTGGGGGCTCGACATATTGGGCCCTTTTCCCCATGCTGTCGGGGGTTTTGAGTACTTGTACGTAGCAATCTACAAGTTCACAAAGTGGCCGCAGGTGGAAGCAGTGAGAAAGGTGACAGCACAATCGGCCGTCAAGTTCTTCAAGGGCCTGGTCTACCATTTCAGTGTACCAAACAGAATCATTACTGACAACGGTACGTAGTTCACAAGCGACACCGTCATGCAATATATTCAAGACCTTGGCGGCAAGGTCAGTTTCGCTTCTGTTGCACATCCACGAAGCAACGACCAGGCAGAAAGGGCAAATGCTGAAGTACTGCAGGGCATCCGGACAAAGACTTTTGACAGGCTACACAAGTGCGGAAGGCGCTGTATTGATGAATTGCCGGTGGTTCTTTGGTCAATCAGGACGATACCAAATGGAGCCACCGACCAGACACCCTTCTCCCTCGTTTACGGGGCGGAGGCAGTTCTCCCCACGGAACTCACGTATGGGTCACCCCGAGTGCTCCCTTATGATGAGCTTGAGCAAGAGCGATAGCGGCAAGACGACGCAACACTCTTCGAGGAAGATCGACTTCAGGCGGCTATACGAGCAGCATGCTACCGGCAAGCCTTGCGCCGCTATCATAGCCGCAAGGTTCATGCCCGAAGCTTTGAGGAAGGCGACCTTGTTCTTCGGCACGTTCATTCGGCCAAGAATTCCAACAAGTTGACGCCGAAGTGGGAAGGCCCTTATCGGGTAATACGAGTCACCAGGCCTGGCGCAGTCCGCCTGGAGACCAAAGATGGTATCCTAGTGAGTAACTCCTGGAACATCAAGCATTTCGCAAGTTTTACCCGTAAGGCGCGGTTGCCGGGCCTCCCGGCAAGCCACCCTTTTGTACAAGCCTTGCCGGCAAGGCATGTAACCCTTCATACAAAGCCACGCGCAGACCTTGAGCATAAATAAATGAAGCGCTGGCGCCCTAAGTTTTAGCACGCATGCTAGGTTGAGTCTCTTTCTCTGTTAGGGTTGATAGTGCTTAACAGCGGCTAACCCCTAGCATAAAGGTCGAGTTTGTGTCTCTCTGTTTCCTTTCTGTCCTCTTGATTCACAGGATCCATGGACGTCCTTACTGAACCATTTGAAAGAAAGGGGACGGGCCGACGCTCCGACCCCGGCAAAACTAAGGTTGCCGGGGGCTGCACAACCAAGGGTCAAACCACGGCAAGACAAGGTCGCTGGGAGCTACAGGACCCAGATAAGTCGTTCATCCCCCGCTCCTTTCTTTTGTATGGAACTTGAACGTACAAAGCTTCGTTCACTCCTATGCCATCGTGCTTCCTTTTTTCCTTGTGTCCAACAAACTTTGTCTTGGACCGGGGCTGGGTAGTAGCATGATGGGAAGGGAGCAAGGAAATGGCCTGACCCTACCCTATTACTATTCCCGCCAAGGGCGCGAATACAGTTATGGGGCAGGGAAGGAACGACAAAGCTTGCTGCCGGGGCACGTTGCTTATCTTAAGATAACAATGATCCGTTCCTTGGTGTGGCTCTTGACCGCGCATAAATGAACGCGGCAAACACCCTTCTCTTCATAAATACGTTGTAAACAAGTACAATTCATATGGAATGCATACATGAGCAAGGGGGTTACATGATTTAGATCTTACAAAGACCCATAGGCTTAAAAACTAAAAAAAAGATAAGATGCCCGTAATCCCTTTCTTGTCCCTCTCCTCTGGAAATGGAACAAGATGGCGAAAGGCAAAAGAAGCACCTAGGAGAACCACGGGTAGAGAACATCCCAGCGACCGTCCCAAAGGAGGCCGACGATGTGGCGCCGGGAGAAGAGCCGAAAGATGGGGCAGCGGGCCGGCAATGCGTGGGTTGACGCCCGCGTACTCCGACATGACTACCGCCGCCCACCTTCTTCGCCTTCTCCGGCCTCCCAACGACAGCCTCCTAAGGAGGCGACCCCGAGAAGGTCGAGGGGCTCGCGATGCAGGTGATGGTGCTGCCAGCACCGCCCGGGGACGGCGTATCCGCCGCCTAGTCGGACCCGTCATCCTCCCGCCCGCCGCCCTCGTCGTTGTTGCCGTTATCCTCCCCATCGCTCTCGCTCGAGGAGGAGTTTTTATCATCGGTCGAGCTCTCCACACGGCACCCTAGCCTGTGTCCCGAGCACCGAAAGACATTGACGAAGAGCATATCACTCCCCGCTAGCCTGAAGCAGAGGACGTGCTCATTCACCAAGCAGTGGGCACGCGCGAAGGTCTTCCACCCCCGGATAAGGAGCATCACGTGAGGGGTGGGAAACTTGGTGTCCACCCACATGGCACCATGGCAACACCCCTCCATGTGAAGCATTAGCCTTGGTGGTTGATCGACCTCCAACACCCTCACGAGCGCTTCAGGAAGGCGGAGGCGATTGCGCGGCGGCTCGCACAGCTGTAGGATGAACTCCAACGCCGTGTCCTTGACATGGCCGCGTGGGGAGGTAGGAGGAGACGACGAAGGTGATGAAGACGGAGACAATGACGGCATGGGTGTCCCCCGACATCGTCTGCCTCTGCCTCGACCGCCTCGCCGGCCACGGCCCCAACCGGGGCTTCTGCCTCCAGCATGCCCCCCCCCCCATCTGAGGCATCCGGCTCCTCTTTGACCACCACCGCCCTCTGACGGGAAGACGACCTGGTCGCTTCCACGGAGGCACGCCCACGACCGCGCCCTCTCGGCATACCTTGGGGAGGGAAGGAATCAAACATGAAGAAGATGAGTGGAGAAGTGAGAAGCGTTGTTCCTCTCCTCCCCTCTTTATAGAAGGGCGACTGCCCGAATCAACCAGTCCAAACACCTAAGGCACAAGGGAACAGGACCGACCCGCCATTCCAATCAGCGGCGTCCGCCCCCCCCCTCAGCATTAATGCCCGAGCCCTCTGCGTCCGCCGCTTGCCCTGCCCAATGCATGAGGGGTACGTGGCGGGCGGATCGGGAATCGGATGACGCGTGGTATGACCGTTTCGCACCACATGATCGTGGAGCGACTCGAGTCCGCTTAGTAAATGGGCCGCGCCCCCATGACATCCCCACGACTTTCTCTATACTTTACGAGGAGGGCGCGAACCGCCTCTTTTTGGAACCACAAGATGACGCAAGCACGCTGCGATCAACCCACGCACGACCCCCACGTCAGCACAGATCATGGGGAAGCGCAACCATCGGAGGAGTTACTGCGATAAAGGGAATCCAACCTCACTGCCCATGCACCGTTCTGGGCCTAGCCGAACAACGCGTTGCGCTTATGAATGGCCCATGCCCCGGGGCTCCTGTCAGTGTACAAAAGTAGGGGCGCTCTTTTTTAACCCTTACTTGTGCACGGGCAGTCAGAGCCACGCCTATGGCCAAACATAGTGGAGCAGAGGGGGGGGGGAGCCAGGAACGTGGAGTTACCAGAACAACGCCAAGACAGCGGCACGAGAAGACCAAGAAAGGAGACATGCTCGAACCCGGAAAGGGCTCTTGCCGGGGTGATCCACTCAGACAACTCCATCGCAGCCACCCTTGAAGCCTATGGGATCCAATGGTATTAACAACATTGGAACCAAGGCTCGGGAAGCGCCCACGTGATGGCATGCAGATCTTTGTGAAGACAAAGATCTATGACTCCCGAGATAAGAACCAGAATATATGGCAATCACAAGGCTCCTTGCCGAGGACGCCCCGACGCCCCGGCAAGCCTCTTGCCGCAGGATACTCATGGAGGCCCCGAAAAGACCCTTGCCGGGAATAGAAGCAAGTCTGCGGCAAGCCCTTGCCGCCCCGTCGCCGCCCCAGCTCAGCGGCCGACCCGCTGGCCCAGGCAGGCACCCACGTGGCGATATGTGGTTCCTGGGCCAGCTAGTCAAGCACCTGCGTGGTGGCGTGCATATCTTCATGAAGGCCCTACCACGACGCCACCTCAGCTGCCTACCTCGCTGGCCTAGACGCGCGTCGCGACCAGACAGAGCGGCCACGGACAGGACTGCCTTCTTTTCTGTCCCCGATAAAGTAAGTAGACACCTAAGCAGCGCATTTAATGCGCCTTGTCCCGTAATGGCATGGGATAAGCATATACACTGTACACCTTTCCACCTCCTGTGTGCCACAGTGGCAGCCCCTTTAGACTATAAAAGGAGGCCCGCGGCATACTGGAGGAGGATTCAGATCCTGGAAAGCTGGACATGCACCGTACCTAGCTCAAGAACTCAAGAATACTCGAATATACACCAAAGCAGGACTAGGGTATTACGCATCCTCGTAGCCCGAACCTGAGTAAACGATTGTTGTGCTGACTCTTAGACCTACTCTTTGTACAACCTCGCGTCCGCCAACCGTAGAAGGGATTCCAGTGATCCCATAGGTGTCGTTTTGTACTGACACAGATTCCTTGAATTTTTCTAATAATTTTTCATATATAAATTATTATATTTGGAGTTACAATTGAATTACTACGAGTTTTCAAAGTTTAGTCAAATTTCTGGAAATTAATAAATCATTTCTGACTTATTTAAAATCCAGAAAAGCATTTATGACATCAACACTGTGTCACTCTGACGTCACCTACACAACATGGCCGGCCAGGGTCAAACCTGACGCGTGGGACCCATTGGTCAGTGACCCAGGGCTGGTTAGGGTCGCTGACATGTGGGGCCGGTCAAGGGCCACGTCAGCATGGTCAATGCTGACGCGTGGGGCCACTGTGCTTAGTTAAAACTAAACAGAAACTAAACTGTCGTTAATTAAGTGTGTGGGGCCCAGATGTAAGTGACCTAGGGTGGTGGTTAGTGCCTAAATTAATCCGCCTACTCGGCGGGTTAGCGCCAGCGATAACCGGAGCACGGCGGCGTTGCTCATCCGGCGGTTTCCGGTGATGCGAGCACGCGCAGGTGGTCTCTCTGGAATGGCCGCAACACGACGCGTCGAGTGGTGGCCTTAGGGAGGCCAGGGGCGGTCGGAGCCCTCCGGCTTGCGTTCGTCGGCATGGAGAGGAAGCAAACGATGACATAGATGACGAAGGGGAGCCCTCTGGCTTGCGTTCGTCGGCATGGAGAGGAAGCGGACGACGGCTGAGCTACTGGATACAACGGCGAGGCGAGGCGATGACGGTAGCTATGGCTGTGCTCGTCGGCATTCTCGGGCGCCCACGAACAGAGAGAGGGAAGAGAGTAGAGGAGGGGAATGAGCTCGAGGGGGAGTGGGAGGGGGTCAGGGGTGTCGTGGCTCTCGGGGCCATCTCCACGAGTGAGAGAGCAAGCAGGAGGTGGCGCAGCGCGTGCCCGCGTGTGACGTCCACACACACTCTGCCCTTCTGGCGTGCCGAGGAAGATGACTGGCGAGGTGGAGGTGGGCGGGCTACAGCTGGGCCGTTTCGGCTAGGCCACTAGGTAAGTGGGCTGCCAGGTATTCTCTCTCTCTTTCTAATTCTTTCTCTTTTCTGTTTTCTCTTCTTTGTTTATTTCTTTTGCCACTATTTTCAAATAGAACAAATCCAAAACCAGTGGCAAAATTCCTCTGAATACTTTTATGTTGCTGAATGGACTATTTCAAATGCACATAAAACGTTTCAGGGTATTTGGAGATATATTCTATACATGCTATGAATATAATTCCAAATGCAAATAAAATAATGATTTAAATTCATTGCCCAAATTGTTCCTTAAAAATATTCATTATTTTTGGTATGGATCAAAACCATTGCCAAAAATATCAAACATCAAATAAGAGCATTTTAGGTTCATTGAATGCAATTTTTTTAATAGACCTATTCGAATTTTGAAGTGCTAGGGTTTGATCATCCCCATTTCAGGTTTCATTTGAATTTAAACTTGATGACATGAAGATCAAGCAAAGACAACAGGGGAAGCTAGGGCTATGACAACTCACCCCCACTAAACAAGAAGCTCGTCCTGAGATTCAAGACGTGAGTTAAGAAGATAGAGGAGACACAAAGCCATCACAATCTTGTCGATTCAACTGTCCTCCTCGAAGTTGCAGATTCATTGCATCATGTTGATCTTGGCATCTTTGCTTTTGTGATCTTCACCCAACTATGATGACAGAAGAGATGGAAACTCTACGAAATTCGATCTTCACAAAGATCGAGCAACTAAAGATCAACTCATGGAGTGAGACGTAAGAACACCTCTTGAGTTGAGACACAAAGTATGCATTGTGAGGGATGCAGATTAACAGACGACAAAGGTTCAATTTGATAGGAAATAATTTCACACTTAAAGAAGACGGTGAACGATGTCACCAGACGGGGCACCTTAGAGAAGATGGCTCGTAGGATTTTTCCCTTAAGTGGCAAAAAGAAATACTTTTGATACATAGATCATTGGAACTTTTCATACCATCCTAAGGAAAATCACAATCGATCTTTCTAAGGAGTCCAAGAGAATAATATACTCGGACTAGAATGGGTGATGTGGACTATCTTGTTGAAGATAACGCCATGAGTGATTTTTTCTTACCACCGAAAATGGATGGGACCTATGGTAGGACCACTATTGAAGATGGCCTTGAACAACTATTACTGACAAGTCATACCATAGAAAGTTGGTACAAGGCGGTGCAAGCTGGGAAAAAAATGCAAATGCTGGGAATGTTCCAACCATCATATCTGCCCGAGATTCAGATCTGGTTGGTAACGAGACATTTCAGACATCATGTCTGCAAAAGGGAGGGTAGCATCACAAATTGACGAGATGATGTTGCGAGATTCTCAGGAAATGAACTATAATAGCAAGCTCCAAAACATGAGCTGGTTCTGCTACACACATGTGAACATGTTGTCCCAGACAAGCATGACCACATAGGAGTCTTATAACAAAACACTATCGAGCTCCGGTTGGAACCATCATTGAATTAAACGAAGTCTTGTGCATGTCCGTCTGGTACCTTCAAGATTAGTACTTAGAACTTATTATCCTTGAACAAATCACTCAGTGGCTTGTTGTGCTAGGAACACATATATAATGGAGGCGGTCAATCTATCAAACCATAGAGTACTTATCACCTGCATGACTGACTTGGGATGATCCCAGAGGAAGCAAACAACTTTCTCGGATTCAGAGTAGCAACTTGCACCAGGTGCACATGAATTAGAGGAGGATACTACCTACATCAAATATATACTCCATGAACGAGACACGAGGATAATGCTTTAAAAGTTTCCAATGCTAGCTGGATGTTCAACACGAAACATGGAGAAGATAAAATGATGTTGATGGGCTCAACAACAGACCAGCAAGATTTCCATATAGATGGAATTCCACAATTTAAGGAACATACAGATAGCATTGGTCAGACCAAAAGATGTAATGGTGTATGCTCGAGGGATCAACCACGAGTAAGACAACATTATGAATATCGTTGGTTTTGATTTGACTTGACGATAACCCATACTCAAATCAAAGTTTGGACAAGACAATAGATCCACAAATGATCACGGAGATCAATTGAAGAAGATATGTTCTATCTTCAATACACACACAAGATATCCCTTTGGAGTGAGCTATGTGGATTAAGCTTTTATCTTCCAACTCTCCAAGTTGTTGTTTAGCTTAACCAACTAGCTCGGGGTATCCAACACAGATTCTTGGAGAAGGGGTGGTTTATAAGAAAACCAACTTGATCACGAGCTCAACATAGCGGCCAGGGAACAACCTGGTAATACTTCTGGGAAGATATTCAGAAAATCACGAACCACCAATATGTTATGAAGCTCGAGAACAATCTTGCTTTTTAGGGCAAGACGATATGATCAAAAGGGCGAGAGATTGATACAATCCTAACTCATTGATCGAAAAGTGCACCAGGAAATATGGACTAGGTAGCACGATCAATCTTAGAATGGTGATTCAGTCCCAACATGCTAAGAATGAGTTTATTGTCCATTAACTACCAAGAAACGGGGTTTCTAGGAGTATTGACTTCACACATCGCAGTTCACTTGTCGGTATTCCGGTTACAAAAACACGGAGACCGAACAATGAATAATAATGCTCAAAAGTATCACTGCATCAAGAGTTCATAGGAGGTTGTGCAATTCCCATGGAATTCTTGACATAAAGATGGCAATACTCCAAGGTAGAACAGAACAAAAGCTGGATTGGCATTTTGACCTACGAATTACAACTACTCTGACCCAATCCTGGAAATGGATGAGGTTCTGGATTTTGTTTCTCCTAGTCATTCCAGAATAGAATGGCTTGACGGACCACAAGAATAATAGGCATCGATAACACGAATGCACAACTAGTCCTGACTATCAATTGATAGACAGAGGTCAGAATACAACTAACGAGAGACAACTCAAAGGAACATATAACTTTCTGAGTTGTGGATGCATGAATTAGCATGTTGAACTAGTTCAACATATTTCTTCCGGATAACCCATGCAGGAAGGTAGAATTGGCAGAGTCACAATGTGGAATGGAGAACTCATCAAGAGCACTCTTGTTGTGATCTTTTGGTTTAAATAACTTCTGCCAAGGATGGTTCATGGTGTTGGAAGAATGATACACCACGGACCTCGAAGACTATCACAAGGTTACTAATATCCTAAAAGAACGAGCAAACACTATGAACACGAAGTAAGTAGGGTGATTCTTGGGTTCACGAACCCAGAATAGAATGCCTACTAACTAAACGGCATCACATGATGCTTCTGAGAAAAATCCCCAGAATCGTCACACTGAGGATATAAAGCATTGCTAGATTACTAGGTGATCCTCTAAGACACCTAGGGTCATAATAATAGCTCCAACATATATGTCGAGGCAACGGAGTACCTCAACAAACCAAGTAGTGTGGTTAATCTAGCCTAAGAGGACATTAAGAACAGGGAGTAAAGATTTGCAAATGCATCAGATTATTTAGAAACCTGGGATGACTCGGACAGCATAATGAGTGTAAATGCTCAAAAAGATTTTAAGATCCATGCAAGAAGGTAGCATAACCACTCAACATCATAATATCATGGTTGTGAGACCAACTGTTTAAGACACTGAAGTAGTAGAAACTGAAGAGAGAGTTGAATCCACCATTAACGTGATCCCGATAGATAGATGACAAGCCTAGTTCTTGATCCCCGTAGAAAAGAAGAGGATGACTTAGGGTAAGAATTAAAAAGAGACTTACGTTCCCTTCCACAATCAATTCCCTTAATATAATAAAGAGTTTCTAGACTGAACTTCGACCAGTTTGGCTTGGTAATCCTACAGGCAGTCAGGCTATGATACCAAAGCTGTCAGGACCCTGATCCTAAGTCACACCAATCTAGCATGTAACACATCATATCACTTTACGGCCTCACGCACGGTATCCCACGGGTGCCAACTTACCTGGCCCGGGAAAGTTTGCGTATTTTGGCTCACGTATATGATGGTGTCCCTAGCATCCATATGACAAAGAACCCGGGCCGACATGACTAGTTGTAAACCAAAAGTGGCGCTAAATTACAGGGACATGCATACATGATCAAGCAACGAACGTGTCGGTCATCAACGTATGAACCCAAGTCGTAGCAAGCAACAAGGATGTAATGCCCCATATGTAACACTTCCCTATAATGGCAATAAAGCTTCCTCTTTAATCCTTATCATTATCCTTGGGGGTCCTTCTCATTTATTTTATTTGCATTGTCATACCTTTTATTATTTTTGCATCCTTGCATTGCTCATCATCATATCATCATGGCATCATAGTTTATTTTATTTTGTGCATGTGTGAGACCTTGTGATATTGTTGTGTGTGGGTTCAATCTATGCTAGCTAAACCCTACCCCTCTTCTCCCTCTTCTTCTTCTTCTTCTTCTTCTTCTTCTTCTTCTTCTTCTTCTTCTTATTCTTCTTCTTCTTCTTTTCTTTCTGGCCTCTTCTTTGCCCTATTATGCAAGCCACCTAGCTAGTGCCATTGTGGTTCTTTCTCCTCCTTTAAATCTTGCACCATGTGAGCATCCTCTCCACCAAATATCACTCATTTGAATATGATTTGGTTGGGTTTTAAAATATCAAGAGTTTGGTCCATATTCAAACTCCTTTTATTTTTCTGCCTCTAAAAATGTCCAAGTCAATTTATTTAATAGAGCATAATTCACTGAGCTTAGGGGTATTTTTCTTTGTCCCTAACTCTTCCTATTTTATTCTTTGCTTTCCTTTTTCTTTCTGCCTGAAGAAATAAAAGAAAAAGAAGATGCAGCAGCCTGCAGTGCCAACTTGGGCCTCCTCCTCCCTCTCTCTCTCACCGAGGCCCATCTCCTTCTCCACCCGCAGGCCGAGCCGCAGCCGCGCGGTTGCGCCGTAGCCACTCCGAGTGCGGGTCCCCACCTGTCTGCGACCCAGCTCCGCGTCTCCGTCTTCCTCCGTCGGAAAAGCAAAGCCGCGCCAGCGCTCACCATCGCGTCGTCAGCTCAAGGACATCGAGGCCGTGCGCCGAGCCCCTCCTTTAAACCCAAATTGTGTCCTCTCTTCCTCCCTAGGTCTCCTCTTTCCCCTCTCGCCGTCTGGAGAGCTGGGATCCTCCAGATCCGCCGTCCCCATCGAGGCCCGAGCGCATCTGAGAGCAGCCTCTCGTCGCCGGTGAGCTCCGCGTCGTCCTCGCCCTCGCCAAGTTTGTCCACCTTCTTCCAGGACGTCGTCTTCTTCCTCTACGTCAACTACGCGGACCCGAGCGCCTCTCCATCGAGTTCTTCTTCCTCTTCTTCCTCTACGGTGGCCGTAGGTGTTCGAGGCGCGCCGTCGTCGACTTCGTCCACGCCAGGGCCAGCCGAGCACACCGTCGTGCTCGTGGTGAGCTCCTCTCTCTCCCCAAGCCCTTTTCCCCTTTCTGCGCATGCTCTAGGCCAGAGTTCTTCGAGTTCCCGATCGCGCCGCCATCGGACCTCGTCACCAGCGAGTGTTCCGACCCCTTTAGCTGTTGCCGTGCTGCCTGTTCGCTTCGCCCAGGCGTGTAGTACCTCTCTGTGCAGTCGCCGTGCCACCTAGGGCCTTGCTTCACTTCGCCGTCGTCCCGTCGCCGCCGTGCTGTAGTTGCTCGCTGCCGGCATTGCAGTGCCCCGTAGGTGCAGCTAGTAGTTTGGTTGGATGCAGGACTCTTCAAGGAGTCTCTCGCACCCCTCCGCCGTGCCAATTGGTCGCCGGAGCGGCTCCGATGAGCAACTTCGACGAGGGCCAGTGCTCCCCTGTTCTGCTTCTGTTGCTTATTCTTCAATTATCCTACCTGCTATCTGTCGAGATCGATGCAGTGGCGTAGTGGTTTGTCTCCGTCAGTTTCGTCAGTAGAGCATCGATTCGATCCCTCGCGGGCACAGTGGCATTTCGCCCTTTTTCGTTTTTGTGTGAGGCTGACAGTAGGGCCCCACCTGCCAGCCTCTCGTCTCCACTTCCAGCCCCCGCGCGCGCCCGCTCGCCAGCTCAGCTCCACCCGGGCCCCCTTGTCAGTGTCAGTGGCTAGCTGAGCCTGGGTCATTTTAGACCCTGGCGCTTATTCTGTTTTTCTTTTACTTTTTTCTTTTTCTTATTTAATTAATATCTGCGTATTTATGCTTCATATGAATATGAGCCCTATATGAAAAGTGCTTAGAATTTTGTGTAGATTATGAATATGTCACTTGCTGCCATGTTTAAAAACATTTAAAATGCCGTTTGAATTTAAATTTGTTTTAAATATGTTTATACTTGTTAAAATCATAACTAAATATCTACAACTCCAAATTTAACAAACTTTATATGCATTTGGGGTAGAATAATTTGCTGCTGTTGTTTAGCATGTTTGACAACTCTTTCACAGAAGTTTTTCAAATCTGTCCCAAATATAAATAAATGAATATGGGATTTTCTGGATATTGTTGCATTTATTTCCAGCCCATTTAAAAATGCTACCATGTTGCTGTTATGTTAGTTGCACCCTTTCCATGTTAACCAACCTCTTTAAAACATGTTGGTTGCTTGTTTGATAATCTACATAAACTTGTTAAAATGTTCCTTTGCTTATTTCAAAGGTGTGGTTGATCTTGTTGGTTGTGATGATATTGCACTATTGTGACCCCTAGGCCATGCATCATTTCTTCCTTATTCATATGCTTCATGTGCATGCATCATGTGATTGAGCACTGCATGTTTTTTGATTTTGTTCCGTTGTTGCATTGTTGTGTTTGGTTAGAGCCTGGTGAAGATACTGAGTACGAGGTTTCTACTGAGGTTGAGTGTGAGGAGCAAGGTTACGTTCCCTCCGAGGATTGAACAGGCAAGATGACATGACACAAATATCTGTACTATCTTTGCCTATTGCTGGATGTCTCGCTCTTTAGATTATTGCCTCGATGCCTATGTCTGTTTGTCAGCCTCCTATTTGTTGCCATGAACCTCTCTAACCACCCAACCTAGCAAACCTTTGATTGGCTACGTAAGCTTTGCTTAGCCCCTCTTATAGCATTGTTAGTTGCAGGAGAAGATTCGAAGATTCTTGCTTCATGATGAAGTTATTGTTGGGATATCACACTATATAATCTATTTAAATAAATCATCTATATACTTGGCAATGGGTGGAAGGCTAAGCCTTAGCTTAGTGTTTTGTTCCACTCATGCCTCCATAGGAACCGTTTAAACCGATGTTATGTTCCTTGATTTTGCGGCCCTAACACGGTTGGGTTTTATGGGCCCCCTCGATAACCCGCTTAGCGCTAAAGCTTTTCCAGCAAGGCCCAACATTGGTTTTACATTTGCTTAACAACTAAAACTTGCATTGGGAGTTATAAACCCTTTTCTTAATCAACAACCCGGGCCAGTGCTCCACATGAGTGTTGGTCCAAAACGGGGAGCCTGCGTGGCCACCTTGGGGAAACCCGAGGGCTGGTAAAAACCTGTAGCATCACCCATCCGGTCGTGCCCTGAGACGAGATACGCGCGACTACTATTAGGGTGTCGGCACACCGGGAGGACTTGCTGGATTAGTTATACCTTAGTCGAAATATCTTGAGCACGAGATTCAGTGAATACTCGGGTCTTCCCACCTTGGAGTTGCGACTCCGCAGATCGTGAGCTTGTGATGGGCTAAGTTGGGACACCCCTGTAGGGTTTTGATCTTTCGAAAGCCGTGCCCGCGGTTATGTGGCAGATGGGAATTTGTTAATATCCGGTTGTAGAAAATTTGACACTATGTTCATAATACACTACCAGCGTGAGTAACCATGACGGTCGCTTTCCGAAGGGGTTCGGAAAGTGAACACGGTGGGGTTATGTTTGACGTGCTTAGATAGGATCACTTCGTGATCATTTTGATGAACGTTGGCACTTCTCTTCTCACTCTAAACACGTAAGCTAGTGCTAGTGTAGCTGCAACCTTGTTCTTCAGCCTTGTTCCACACCCAAGGCTTTGATAGTATCACTACTCGGGAACGGGATTGCTGAGTCCTCCGTGGCTCACAGATTCTACACAACACCATATGTAGGTACCATGGAGAACTACACAGCTGGTGGTACATAGTTGAACTGGGAGTTCGATGAAGAACATGGGTGGTACTACGTGTCTTATCCAGAGGATCAGTAGGGCTCTTACTAGGATGATCGGGACCTTGTGTTGCTTTATTTATGGTATCTTTCATTTGGATCTTCGTCCGTAGTCGGACTCTGATGTTATTTGGATGATGATTGTTTATGTAATGTATTGTGTGACGTGGCGAGTGTAAGCCAACTACTCTTTTGCAATTTCATCCCTCTTTTACATGAGTCATGCAAAGATACCATACTTGAGCTCATTCTAGTATGAGCTTATGCCTTTAAGTCGTGCCTCGACACGTAGGAGGTATAATCTCATACTGGGCATTACAAGTTGGTAATCAGAGCCTTCTTCGACCTAGGAGCCCCCACTGATTGATCGAATCATTGACGATTGAGTCTAGGCACACACATGAAAATGTTTTGAGTCCTATATATATATATATATCAGAGAGTAGGATTTCTTTTTACTCCTCATCCCTTTATCACTCTGGTGAGGACTCCTGACGATTACTTATCTCTTCTACTCTCAAAAATTCACTAATTTTTTTTAGGATCACGCGAGTATTGTTTGGATTGTTCCGATGTCTCTGTGACGAGAACATTGTTGTCGATGCCTCCTGTCATTTAGGGGTTGTGGCAGTGTCCCAGGGAGTTGAGCTCCGAGGTGTTGTCGTCACAAATCTATCGCATTAGTTCTGGAGTACTTAAGACGGCCGACATCGAAAACTCTTCTATGCGGTTGGTGGCAAGATAACCCCGATATCACCCAGTACTGGGGAGGTAGCTCGGGAGTATTGCCATAGATTGTATAGCAGATGCGTTTCGAAGGTACGAGGTAAACGGTTTCCGGAAATAATTGGTTTTGTGTTGAAGGATGGATACAGTTGGATGTAGGATTAGAGTTGAGTGCGCGGTGCTTCCCCTGTATCCCCAACACCTGATTGCATAACTCGAAACTTTCGGAAATTAATAGGCGGGTTCATCTAGTAGCTCGTAGGCATTCTTCCAACGAATGCATGACATGGAGTTCGGGGTTCTACATTGAGTGAAGAGGTTTTATGGGCGTTTGTTCCGATCGGGAGTTGCATCTTAAAGGGTCCTTGGCTATGCTGATCTGGGGATTGCAAAACCCTTTGTAACATGTTCCATGAGCTTTCAGCACAAACATGTGGGACGAAGCTTCTATCTTGTATTTGTTCTATCTGCTCCTTGTTGTTTTTATTTTACCGCTTGTTCTCCCAAGTGGCTTCTCGAGAAGATTGTTGTACCATTGAACTGTTGATTACATTCGTTCATTTTTGCTCGAATGTTCTTGTGAAGACTTATGTTGCAAGTTCTAGCCGTTGATTCAGCTTATATTTCAATCAATGGCTAATAGTTGTCATCTCATTCAGGATGGCTCCTAAGAAGGTTCCCAATGCTAACCCAGAGGGTGAAGAAGTTCCTGATCGTCCTCCTTCCCCTCCTCCTCCGTCTGAGGCCTGGAGAGAAATTATGCAAGCGACAAACTAGAACACCCAGATGCTTATGCAAATGATGCAGAACATTCAAGCCAACCAAGCAAATCAAGGTGGTCATGGGAACCAAGGCCTAGGAAATTTGTTCAACCAACATCACTTTGCATCCCTCAACCAATTCCTGGCAAACCAACCGAAGGCGTTTAGTTACTGTGTGGATCCGCTAGATGCTGAAGACTGGATAACAGACATCAAAAAGCATTTCAAGTGCAGTAACGTGAGACCTGAGGATTATGTCAAGTTTGCCGCCTTCCAACTTAAGGATCAAGCTGCTGATTGGTGGCAATAGTACAAAGATTCCAGAGAAGGACGTGAAATCTCATGGAATGACTTCTGCAAGGATTTCCGCTCTCACCACATTCCAACTAGTGTCATCGAAGGCATGCGTGAGAAATTCCGCAACTTGAAGCAAGGCACCATGTCCGTTTATCAATACAATGTCAAGTTCCAGAATCTCGCTCTCTATGCCAAGCAAGACATCCCAGATTCCAAGAGCAAGATTTATCAGTTCCGTGGTGGTCTGAAGGATGAACTCCAACTAGCTCTCATCTTGTTTGAGCCGGATGAATTTGATCAATTCTATAACATGTCCCTTAAGCAAGAGACAGCCCAACTCAAGGTTAAAGCTTCCAAAAGGAGGATCAAAGATGTTGTTAACTCCTCCTCTTCTTCCCAAGTGGTCGCAAAGCAGCAGAAGTTTTGGCTTCCACCTCCTCCAGTGCTCCGCCCTCCCAACAACAACAACAACAACAAGCACTCTGGTGGTTGTGGTTTCTCCCACCCACCCAACCCAAGCAATCAGTCCAAGATTCACTTTCAAGCTTCGAAGTCAAGTGGTCCTTATCACCTTCCTCTCTCAGAAGTGGTTTGCAACAAGTGCACTCAGAAGGGTCAGTATGCTAACAAGTGTCCCAAACCAAGGCGCCTTCCGCCTCCTCCACCTGTCAGTTCTGCTATTGTCAAGCACAATCCAAAGGTTCCAAGAGTGAATCTGATGAATGCAGCTCAAGCAGAGAATTCTTCCGATGTGATACTTGGTAATCTTCCAGTTAACTCTATTGCTGCAAAAGTTTTGTTTGATTCTGGTGCATCACATTCTTTCATGTTATGTCCATTTGCATCCAAGCATAATGTGAGCATAGTGGCTTTACCAAGGCAATTAGCAATTACTTCTCCGGGGAAACAGATGCATTCTAGCTTGTATGCTCCGGATATATCTATTCACATGGGTGATTACAGTTTTCTGGTTTCTCCGGTTATTCTCGGTAACTCCAACATTGATCTTATTTTTTGGGATGGATTGGCTTTCCAAGCATGATGCAAACATTGATTGTGCAAATAAGGAAGTCAAGCTTACTCATCCTAATGAAGACGTGATTATCTTCGCCTCTCGAGATAACACAATCAGGCTATTCTCTCTCAATGACAAGGGCGAGATTAATGCCATCTCTCAGATTCCGGTGGTCAATGAGTATGAAGATGTTTTCCCTGAAGAGCTTCCAGGCATGCCTCCGCATCGTCAAGTTGAATTCGTCATTGAACTCGAGCCCGGTACAGAGCCAGCATGTCAGCGTCCATACAAGCTTTCCCCTGATGAGTTGAAGGAGCTGAATAAACAACTCGATGAGCAAGAGCGTATGGGTCTAATCAGGCCTAGCACTTCTCCTTGGGGCTGTGGTGTTCTATTTGTCAAGAAGAAGGATGGCACGGATCGCCTTTGTGTTGATTACCGGCCATTGAACAAGAAGACAATAAAGAACAAGTATCCGCTCCCCAACATCAATGAATTGTTCGAGTAGCTCAAAGGAGCAAAAGTGTTCTCAAAGCTCGATCTCCGGATGGGTTATCACCAGATCCGTATCCGTGAAGAAGATATTCCCAAAGACCGCATTCAGAACGAGTTTGGGCTCTTATGAATACACGGTCATGTCTTTTGGCCTCGCAAATGCTCCACCCACTTTCTCGAGGATGATGCACTTCATATTCAACCCCTACACCAATGAATTTGTTCTCGTCTATCTAGATGACATCTTGGTATTCTCCAAGAATGAAGAAGATCATGCCAAGCACCTCCGTTTGGTTCTGGATAGGCTCCGTGAACACAAGTTCTATGCGAAATTCTCCAAATGTGAATTTTGGCTGGATAAAGTCTTATATCTTGGCCATATCATCTCTGCTGAGGGTATTTCTGTCAACCCCGAGAAACTTGAAGCTATTGTCAACTGGGAACCCCCGCAGAACGTCAAACAACTACGAAGCTTCCTTGGTCTTGCTAGCTATTGCAGAAGGTTCGTTGAGAACTTCTCCAAGATTGCTAAGCCTCTCTCAAACATGTTGCAGAAGAATGTCAAGTACAACTGGACTCCTGATTGTGATGTGGCATTCAAAACTCTCAAAGAGAAGCTCATTTCTGCTCCGGTTCTTACTCCTCTGGATGAGTCCAAGCCCTATGAAGTCTTTTGTGATGCTTCTTTACAAGGACTTGGTGGTGTTCTCATGCAAGACAAGAAGATTGTGGCATACATTTCTCGTCAATTGAAACCAAATGAGAAGAACTACCCCACACATGATCTCGAGCTAGCAGCAGTGGTACATGCCTTGATCACATGGAGACACCTTCTGTTGGGTAGAAAAGTGGACATCTTCACCGATCACAAGAGCTAGAAGTACATATTCACACAGCCTAACTTGAACCTTCGCCAGACTCGTTGGGTTGAGATGATCCAAGAGTATGATCCAAGCATTGAGTACACACTTGGCAAGGCCAATGTCATTGCAGATGCCTTCAGCAGAAAGGCATATTGCAACAGTCTCCTTCTCAAGCCATTCCATCCTGAGCTTTGTGAATCATTCAGGAAGCTCAACCTCCAAGTTGTTCCGCAAGGCTTTCTTGCAAATCTTCAAGTTGCTCCTACCTTGGAAGATCAGATCTGTGAGGCCCAACTAAGTGATGCTATGGTGCAGAAAGTGACACATGGTATTGCTAAGGTTACTCCCAAATACAAGTGCTAACGTGTTGACGAGAAAGACACCTTGTTCTTTGAGGACAGAATTGTGGTTCCAACGGTGATCTCAGGAAGCTCATAATGAACGAAGCACATGACTCCCTCCTCTCCGTTCATCCTGGAAGTTCCAAGATGTACCAAGACCGCAAGCAATCTTACTGGTGGACTCGCATGAAAAGGGAGAATGCCCATTTCATGAATGAATGTGATGTCTGCAGAAGAGTGAAGGCAGAGCATCAACGTCCAGCCGGTCTCCTCCAAACTCTTCCTATTTCCGAGTGGAAATTCGACCACATTGAAATGGATTTCGTCACTGGGTTTCCTAAGTGCAAGGAGGGGAATGATGCTATCTTTGTAGTCATTGACAAGCTAACCAAAGTAGCTCACTTCCTTCTCGTCAAAGAATCCATCAATGCAGCTCAGTTGGCAGAGTTGTACACTTCCAGAATTGCGTCGTTGCATGGAATTCCTCAAGTCATCTCTTCAGACCGTGGAAGTTTGTTCACATCCAAGTTCTGGGACTCCTTTCAGTTAGCCATGGGCACTAACATCCGTTTCAGCACTGCGTTTCACCCTCAGACTAGTGGCCAAGTCGAAAGAGTGAACCAGATCCTCGAAGACATGCTCAGAGCTTGTGTCATCCCTTTTGGCATGAAGTGGGAAGATTGTCTCCCGTTTGCCGAGTTCTCTTACAACAACAGTTTCCACGCAAGTGCCGGCAAAGCTCCTTTTGAAATCCTTTATGGTAGAAAGTGTCGTACAACTGGTCCTAGACTGGTGAACGTCAACTTCTTGGCAATGACTTGATCTCAGAAGCCGAAGAAATGTGCATAGTCATACGTGAGAATCTCAAAGCCTCTCAATCGCGTGAAAAGAGTTACTATGATGGAAAGCATCATGATTTGGCTTTCGACATTGGGGATCATGTCTATCTCCGTGTTTCTCCTATGAAAGGAACCCAGAGATTCGGTATCAAAGGAAAGCTTGCTCCTAGATACGTGGGCCCTTTCAAGATTCTTGGCAAAAGAGGCGATCTAGCCAATCAACTTGAGCTCCCCTCCAACTTTGCAAATGTTCATGATGTGTTTCTCGTGTCTCAACTCCGCAAGTGCTTCAAGACACCTGAACGCACCATTCCGTTCGAGGAGACTGATCTTCGACAAGACTTATCTTATCGTGAGCACCCTGTTGCTATTCTTGAGGAAACTGAGCGCAAAACCCACAACAAGTCAATCAAGTTCTTGAACGTTAAGCGGTCACACCATACCGACCGAGAAGCTACGTGGGAACGAGAAGATCACCTTCGTTCTGAGTATCCTTCCTTCTTCCAGTCCTAGATCTCGGGACGAGATCTTTTTGTAGTGTAGGAGAGTTTGTAATGCCCCATATGTAACACTTTCCTATAATGCCAATAAAGCTTCCTCTTTGATCCTTGTCATTATCCTTGGGGGTCCTTCTCATTTATTTTATTTGCATTGTCATACCTTTTATTATTTTTGCATCCTTGCATTGCTCATCATCATATCATCATGGCATCATAGTTTATTTCATTTTGTGCATGTGTGTGACCTTGTGATATTGTTGTGTGTGGGTTCAAGCTATGCTAGCTAAACCCAACCCCTCTTCTCCCTCTTCTTCTTCTTCTTCTTCTTCTTCTTCTTCTTCTTCTTCTTCTTCTTCTTCTTCTTCTTCTTCTTCTTCTTCTTCTTCTTCTTCTTCTTCTTCTTCTTCTTCTTATTCTTCTTCTTCTTTTCTTTCTGGCCTCTTCTTTGCCCTATTATGCAAGCCACCTAGCCAGTGCCATTGTGGTTCTTTATCCTCCTTTAAATCTTGCACCATGTGAGCATCCTCTCCACCAATTATCACCTCATTTGAATATGATTTGGTTGGCTTTTAAAATATCAAGAGTTTGGTCCATATTCAAACTCCTTTTATTTTTCTGCCTCTAAAAATGTACAAGTCAATTTATTTAAATAGAGCATAATTCACTGAGCTTAGGGGTATTTTTCTTTTTCCCTAACTCTTCCTATTTCATTATGTGCTTTTCTTTTTCTTTCTGCCTGAAGAAATAAAAGAAAAAGGAGAAGCAGCAGCCTGCAGTGCCAACCCGGACCTCCTCCTCCCTCTCTCTCTCACCGAGGCCCATCTCCTTCTCCACCCGCAGGCCCAGCCGCAGCCGCGCAGTCGCGCTGTAGCCACTCCGAGTGCGGGGCCCCACCTATCTACGACCCAGCTCCGTGTCTCCGTCTTCCTCCGTCAGAAAAGCAGAGCCGCGCCCGCGCTCACCGTCGCACTGTCAGCTCACGGACGTCGAGGCCGTGCGCGGAGCCCCTCCTTTAAACCCAAATCGTGTCCTCTCTTCCTCCCTAGGTATCCCCTTTCCCCTCTCGCCGTCTAGAGAGCTGGGATCCTCCAGATCTGGCGCCCCCATCGACGCCCGAGCGCATCTGAGAGCAGCCTCTCATCGCCGACAAGCTCCGCGTCGTCCTCGGCCTCGCCAAGGTTGTCCACCTTCTTCCACGACGTCGTCTTCTTCCTCTACGTCAACTGCGCGGACACGAGCGCCTCTCCGTCGAGTTCTTCTTCCTCTTCTTCTACGGTGGCTGTAGGTGTTCGAGGCGCGCCGTCGTCGACTCCGTCCACACCAGGGCCAGCCGAGCACACCGCAGTGCTCGTGGTGAGCTCCTCTCTTTCCCCAAGCCCTTTTCCCCTTTTTGCGCATGCTCTAGGCTATAGTTCTTCGAGTGCCCGATCGCGCCGCCGTCGGACCTCGTCGTCGGCGAGTGTTCCGACCCCTTTAGCTGTTGCCTTGCTGCATGTTCGCTTCGCCTAGGCATGTAGGACCTCTCTGTGTAGTCGTCGTGCCACCTAGGGCTTTGCTTCGCCTCGCTGTCATCCCGTCGCCGCCGTGCTATAGTTGCTCGCCGCCGGCGTTGCAATGCCCCGTAGGTGCAGCTAGTAGTTTGGTTGGATGCGGGACTCTTCAAGGATTCTCTCGCACCCCTCCGCCGTGCCAATTGGTCACCGGAGAGGCTCTGACGAGCAGCTTCGACGAGGGCCAGTGCTCCCCTGTTCTGCTTCTGTTGCTTATTCTTCAGTTATCCTTCCTGCTATCTGTCGAGATTGATGCAGTGGCGTAGTGGTTTGTCTCCGTCAGTTTCGTCAGTAGAGCGTGGGTTCGATCCCTCACGGACGCAGTGGCGTTTCGCCCTTTTTTGTTTTTGTGTGAGGCTGACAACAGGGCCCCACCTGCCAGCCTCTCGTCTCCAGTTCGGGCCCTCGCGCGCACCAACTCGCCAGCTCAGCCTCGCCCGGGCCCCCTTGTCAGTGTCAGTGGCTAGCTGAGCCTGGGTCATTTTAGACCCTGGCGCTTATTCTGTTTTTCTTTTTCTTTTCTGTTTTTCTTATTTAATTAATATCTGCATATTTATGCTTCATATTAATATGAGCCCTATATGAAAAGTGCTTAGAATTTTGTGTAGATTATAAATATGTCACTTGCTGCCATGTTTAAAAACATTTAAAATGCTGTTTGAATTTAAATTTGTTTTAAATATGTTTAAACTTGTAAAAATCATAACTAAATATCTACAACTCCAAATTTAATAAAATTTATATGCATTTGGGGTAGAAAAATGTGTAGAATAATTTGCTGCTGTTGTTTAGCATGTTTGACAACTCTTTCACAAAAGTTTTTCAAATCTATCCCAAATACAAATAAATGAATATGGGATTTTCTGGATATTGTTGCATTTATATCCAGCCCATTTAAAAATGCTAGCATGTTGCTGTTATGTTAGTTGCACCCTTGCCATGTTAACCAACCTCTTTAAAACATGTTGGTTGCTTGTTTGATAATCTACATAAACTTGTTAAAATGTTCCTTTGCTTATTTCAAAGGTGTGGTTGATCTTGTTGGTTGTGATGATATTGCACTACTGTGACCCCTAGGCCATGCATCATTTCTTACATGTTCATATGCTTCATGTGCATGCATCATTTGATTGAGCACTGCAAGTTGTTTGATTTTATTCCGTTGTTACATTGATGTGCTTGGTTAGAGCCTGGTGAAGATACTGAGTACGAGGTTTCTACCGAGGTTGAGTGTGAGGAGCAAGGTGACCTGACCCAGATATCTTTACTATCTTTGCCTATTGCTAGATGTCTCGCTCTTTAGCTTATTGCCTCAATGCCTATGTCTATTTGTCATCCTCCTATTTGTTGCCATGAACCTCTCTAACCACCCAACCTAACAAACCTTTGATTGGCTACGTAAGCTTTGCTCAGCCCCTCTTATAAAATTGTGAGTTGCAGGAGAAGATTCCAAGATTCTTGCTTCATGATGAAGTTATTGTTGGGATATCACACTATATAATCTGTTTAAATAAATCATCTATATACTTGGCAATGGGTGGAAGGCTAAGCCTTTGCTTAGTGTTTTGTTCCACTCATGCCTCCCTAGGAACCGTTTAAACCGGTGTTATGTTCCTTGATTTTGCGTCCCTGACACGATTGGGGTTTATGGGCCCCCTCGATAACCCGCTTAGCGCTAAAGCTTTTCCAGCAAGGCCCAACATTGGTTTTACATTTGCCTAACAAATAAAACTTGCATAGGGAGTTATAAACACTTTTATTAATCAATAACCCGGGCCAGTGCTCCACATGAGTGTTGGTCCAAAGTGGGGAGCCTGCGGGGCCACCTTGGGGAAACCCGAGGGCTGGTAAAAACCTGTAGCATCACCCATCCGGTCGTGCCCTGAGACGAGATACGTGCGGCTACTATCAGGGTGACGGCACGCCGGGAGGACTTGCTGGATTAGTTTTACCTTAGTCGGAATATCTTGAGCACGGGATTCCGAGAATACTCGGGTCTTCCCACCTTGGAGTTGCGACTCCGTAGATCGTGAGCTTGTGATGGGCTAATTTGGGACACCCCTGCAGGGTTTTGATTTTTCGAAAGCCGTGCCCGCGGTTATCTGGCAGATGGGAATTTGTTAATATCCGGTTGTAGAAAACTTGACACTATGTTCATAATACACTACCAGCGTGAGTAACCGTGACAGTCGCTTTCCGAAGGGGTTCGGAAGTGAACACGGTGGGGGTTATATTTGACGTGCTTAGATAGGATCACTTCGTGATCGCTTTGACGAACGTTGGCACTTCTCTTCTCGCTCTAAACACGTAAGCTAGTGCTAGTGCAGCTGCAACCTTGTTCTTCAGCCTTGTCCACACCCAAGGCTTTGATAGTATCGCTACCCGGGAACGGGATTGCTGAGTCCTCCGTGGCTCACAGATTCTACACAACACCAGATGCAGGTACCGGGGAGAACTATACAGCTGGTGGTATTGATTTGAATTGGGAGTTCAATGAAGAACGTGGGCGGTACTACGTGTCTTATCCAGAGGATCAGTAGGGCTCTTACTAGGATGATCGGGAGCTTGTGTTGCTTTATTTATGGTATCTTTCATTTGGATCTTCGTCCGTAGTCGGACTCTGATGTTATTTGGATGATGACCGTTTATGTAATGTATTGTGTGATGTGGCGAGTGTAAGCCAACTACTCTTTTGCAATTTCATCCCTCTTTTACATGAGTCGTGCAAAGATACCATACTTGAGATGATTCTAGTATGAGCTTATGCCTTTAAGTCGTGCCTCGACACGTAGGAGGTATAATCTCATACTGGGCATTACAAGTGACTTAAAGGAACAAAGCATGACATTTCCCTGAAGGGACAGACACAGGAACAAACAAGGACACATGCCGGCCAGCCTAAGTGTTCTGGAGCAGTAGCAAGCTACCAAGGCTCAATGGAAGCACTAGGAGACATTTCCCCATAAGATAGGCTACCAAGGGTAAACAACTAGGTGTCAGATACCACACATACCAAGCATTTCAAATCATACACACAATATGCTCGATATGTGCAAATACAACATGGAATCACAACAAAACTCTACAACTCAAAGTATTTATTCATTAGGCTCTGAGGAGCCAAATATTACAATCATGGGTCGCATGCCCCAACATACAGAGCATACAAGCAACAAGCACATGTGGATGCTTAACTTGTCTGACTACAGACAACTACAAATGAAAAAGGCTTAGAAGCCTGACTACCTACAAGACCCTCCCAAGGGTACAAGATCATAGCTGAGGTAACAAGCTAAACGTCGAAGTCCACGCATAACTATTAGTGAGACTGAAGTCTCTCTGCAAAAACATAAATTAAGCAAACGTGCGTACAAATGTACCCAACAAGACTTTATCAAACATATCTACATATGCATCAGTATCAACAAAGGGGTGGTGGAGTTTGACTGTAGCAAGCCAGCTTTGACTCGGTGGCTATCTTGAACTACGACTACAAGTAACTCTTTTGAGGTGGCGCACACGAGTCCACATATTCACCATATCAATACACCACTATGGATCCGCTCCCGTCTCCCTACAAGAAGGCCATCCATAGCACTCACACTTGTGTTGAGCATTTTAGAGTATCCACTTCAAGTTGTCTATGTACCACGTAAGCATCCAAGAAGTCCATAACCACAGACTCGACTATGTACCATGTTAACCCTGCAGGGGTGTACTTCTTCACACACGCTCTCGCCACTTACATCCATGTACACGTCGTGTATCTCGGCAACCTTCAAGCGGAAACCTAGAGAGGGTGTCGGCCACGACCTCACTAACCACACAAGAATCTAGTCGAGGTTTATCGCCTATTCGGGTTCCATCCGCAAGGAGATCCAGTCGGGGTGTCGGTCATGGCCCCAAACGATGTGTACAGGGTTCCCAAACCCACCAAACGGGCGATGCTTGGTACACCCGGCCACGGTGCCTAGTCTGTCCCAACCCCACCTATACCGGGTGCCACTTGGTAGACTACTAAACTACCTACAAACACCAGAAACTAGTTGCTACTCCTGGACAGAGATCGAGTTGATTAATAAGTCGAGAGGGGCACTTAAGCATTCCAATGCGTGGTAGTAGCTAGTCATTGGACAACTTACACAGAACACAGTTCTTAAGGATGGTTCTAGTGAGAAAACCCACCATGTACTCCTACATGGCCTCTCACCGCTACCTTTACCAAATCATGTTCACACACTTAGCTCTCAACAGTAGGACATGATGACCACACTCCAATTCATCCCCGACGAATCACACCTGAAAAACTCTAAGCAATAGGAGGCATAACATGCAAGCATGGATGAGTAGGCACAACATGGCTCAAACAACTCCTACTCATGCTAGTGAGTTTCAACCATTTACTCTGGCAAGGACAGGTCATGCAGAGGCAAGGGGTTCAGCTACCGCAACAAATAGCAGTTGAATCGTTGTTGTCCTAATGCAGTGAAAGAGAGCAAGAGCGAGAGAGTGGGATTATATCGGAATATTCAAAGGGGGTTGCTTGCCTGGCACTTCTGAAGATGGTATAGTTCTTCATCGGTGTCATTGATCTCATCGTCGGAACACGTCTATCGAGAGGGAACAAACACCGGCAAACAGGAAAGAACACAATCAATGCAGTGCAACAATATGATGCATGATCATGACATGGCAACATGCTGTGATTTAAGCTAATGCAACTAGCAGTGATTTAAATGAAGTTGATTTGAACCAAGGGTTACAATTCAAACTCCATATGTTAATATTCGAATGACATTTAATTGATTTGACCTGATCAGCAGGCATAAGTTTCTCAAACATGCATGAAAATGCCATAAACAGATTGTCAGTACAAAAGTAGGGGCGCTCTTTTTTACCCCTTACTTGTGCACGGGCAGTCAGAGCCACGCTTGTGGCCAAACATAGCGGAGCAGAGGGGTGGATCCAGGAACGTGGAGTTACCAGAACAACGCCAAGACGGCGGCACAAGAAGACCAAGCAAGGAGATAGGCTCTCCCCCTGGCAAGGACTCTTGCCGGGGCGGCCTGCGCGCCCCCGGCAAGGGCCCTTGCCGGGGTAATCCAGTCAGACTCCTTTGTCGCAACCACCCTTGAAGCCTATGGGCTCCAACGGGTTTAACAACATTGGAGCCAAGGCTCGGGAAGCGCCCACGTGATGGCATGCAGATCTTTGTGAAGACAAAGATCTATGACTCCCGAGATAAGAATCAGAAGACATGGCAATCAGAAGGGTCCTTGCTGAGGACGCCCACGAGGACCAGGCAAGGCTCCTTGCCGAACACACCCCAGAGCCCCAGCAAGCCTCTTGCCCCAGGATACTCACGGAGGCCCCGGCAAGACCCTTGCCGGGAACAGAAGGAAGTCTGCGGCAAGCCCTTGCCGCCCCAGCTGCCTACCTCGCTGGCCTAGACGTGCGTCATGACCAAACTGAGCGGCCACGGATGGGACGGGCTTCTTTTCCGTCCCCGATAAAGTAAATAGACACCTAAGCAGGGAATTTAATGCACCTTGTCCCGTAATGGCATGGGATAAGCCTATAGACTGTACACCTTTCCACCTCCTGTGTGCCACTGTGGCAGCCCCTTTGGACTATAAAAGGAGGCCCGCGGCATACTCGAGGAGGATTCGGATCCTGGAAAGCTGGACAGGCACCGTAGCTAGCTCAAGAACTCAAGAACACTCGAATATACACCAAGCAAGACTGGGGTATTACTCATCCTCACGGCCCGAACCTGGGTAAACGAATGTTGTGCTGAATCTTAGACCTGCTCTTTGTACAACCTCGCACCCGCCAACCGTAGAAGGAATTCCGGTGATCCCATAGGTGTCGTTTCGTACTGACACAGATTCCTTGAATTCTTCTGATAATTTTTCATATATAAATTATTTCATTTGGGGTTACGGTTGAATTACTATGAGTTTTCAAAGTTTAGTCAAATTTCTGAAAAAATGAATCATTTCTGACTTGTTTAAAATCCAGAAAAGCATTTATGACATCAGCACTGTGTCACTCTGACGTCTCCTAGCCACCAGGGTCGGCCAGGGTCAAACCTGACGCGTGGGACCCATTGGTCAGTGACCCAGGGCTGGTTAGGGTCGCTGGCATGTGGGGCCGATCGAGGGCCACATCAGCATGGTCAATGCTGACGCGTGGGGCCACTGTACTTAGTTAAAACTAAACAGAAACTAAACTGTCGTTAATTAAGTGTGTGGGGCCGATATGTAAGTGACCTAGGGTGGTGGTTAGTGCCTAAACTTATCCAGCCACGTCGGCGGGTTAGCGCCGGTGATAACCGGAGCATGGCGGCGTTGCTCATCTGACAGTTTCCGGCGACGCGAGCACGCGCAGGTGGTCTCTCTAGAACGGCAGCAACGTGGCACGTCGAGTGGTGGCCTCAGGGCGGCTAGGGGTGGTCGGTAGCGGCGGCGGCAATGAGCTCCGGTGGCGGCGGGGCTCGGTGATGTGCGACAGTGCGGCTAGAGCTCACGGGTGAGGGAGCTGAGCAGCGCAACGACGAGAGGAGGCGCTCTGGAGCACGCCTGTTGCACGGCAACAACAAACGGATCAGGGGTACTGCCCAACCTGCGGCCATGGCGGAGTAGAGGTTCGGCCGGAGGTGGAGCCGCGACTAGGGTACGTGTAGAGGAAGGGGAAGAGGGTTAATCAACGGCGGAGCTCACAGTGATCACGAGGAGGGGCTCGGCTTACTTGTTGACGGCCTAGGGCAGACGAATCGACCGGCGGCATCTCGGATGCCCGAGGTTGAAGACGACGACGTAGACGACGAAGCGGAGCCCTCCGGCTTGCATTCGTCGGCGTGGAGTGGAAGCAGACGATAGCTGAGCTACGGGACACCACGGCGAGGCGAGGCGATGACGGTGGCTACGGCTGTGCCCGTCGGCGTTCTCGGGCGCCCACGAACCGAGAGACGGAAGGGAGTAGAGAAGGGGAATGAGCTCTAGGGGGAGTGGGAGGTGGTCAGGGGTGTCGTGGTGCTCGGGGCCATCTCCAGCAGCGAGCTAGCAAGCAGGAGGTGGCGCGGCGCGTGCCCGCGCGTGACGTCCACGCGTGCTCTGTCCTTCTGGCGCGCTGAGGAAGACGACCGGCGAGGTGGAGGTGGGCGGGCTGCAGCTGGGCCGTTTCGGCTGGGCAAGTGGGATGCCAGGTATTCTCTCTCTCTCTCTCTTTCTATTTCTTTCTCTTTTCTGTTTTCTTTTCTTTGTTTATTTCTTTTGCCACTATTTTCAGATAGAACAAATCCAAAACTAGTGGCAAAATTCCTCTGAATACTTTTATGTTGCTGAATGGACTATTCCAAATGCACATATAATGTTTCAGGGTATTCGGAGATATATTCTATACATGATATGAATATAATTCCAAATGCAAATAAAATAATGATTTAAATTCGGTGCCCAGATTGTTCCTTAAAAATGTTCATTATTTTTGGTATGGATCAAAACCATTGCCAAAAATATCAAACATCAAATAAGAGCATATTGGGTTCATTGAAGGCAATTTTTTTAACTGGACCTATTCGAATTTTGAAGTGCTAGGGTTTGATCATCCCCATTTCAAGTTTCCTTTGAATTTAAACATGATGACATGAAAATCAAGCAAAGACAACAGGGGAATCTAGGGTTGTGACAATTATGGGTTGTTATTACACATTATGTCACAATACTTATGCCTTTTCTCTCTTATTTTACAAGGTTTACATGAAGAGGGAGAATGTGGGCAGCTGGAATTATGGGCTGGAAAAGGAGAAAATATTGGAGACCTACTCTGCACAACTCAAAAAGCCCTGAAACTCCATGAAAGTCAGTTTTGGAAAATATAAAAATTATCTGGCAAAGAAAGTACAGTAGGGGGGCCACCCACCATCCACGAGGGTGGGGGCGCGCACTACCCCCCTGGGCGCGCCCCTTGCCTCGTGAGCCACCTGGCAGCCTTCCGATGCACATCTTCTACTATATCAAGTGTTTTGACCTAGAAAAAAAATCATAAGGAGGCTTTCGGGATGAAGCGCCACAGTCTCGAGGCGGAACCTTGGTGGAACCAATCTAGGGCTCCGGCGGAGCTGTTCTGCCGGGGAAACTTCCCTCTGAGAGGGGGAAATCATCACCATCGTCATCACCAACAACTCTCCCATCTTGGGGAGGGTTATCTTCGTCAACATCTTCACCAGCACCATCTCCTCTCAAACCCTAGTTCATCTCTTGTATCCAATCTTTTTATCAAAATCTCAGATTGGTACCTGTGGGTTGCTAGTAGTCTTGATTACTCATTGTAGTTGATGCTAGTTGGTTTATCTGGTGGAAGATCATATGTTCAAATCCATTATGCATACTAATACCCCTCTGATTATAAACATGAATATGTTTTGTGAGTAGTTACGTTTGTTCCTGAGGACATGGGAGAAGTCTTGCTATAAGTAGTCATGAGAATTTGGTATTCGTTCGATATTTTGATGAGATGTATGCTGTCTTTACTCTAGTGGTGTTATGTGAACATCGACTACATGAAACTTCACTATTGTTTGGGCCTAGAGGAAAGCATTGGGAAGTAATAAGTAGATGGTGGGTTGCTAGAGTGACAGAAGCTTAAACCCTAGTTTATGCTTTGCTTCGTAAGGGGCTGATTTGGATCCATATGTTTCATTCTATGGTTAGGTTTACTTTAATACTTCTTTTGTAGTTGCGGATGCTTGCAATCTAGGTTAATCATAAGTGGGATGCTTGTCCAAGTATGGGCAGTACCCAAACACTGGTCCACCCACATACCAAATTATTAAAGTAACGAACGTGAATCATATGAGCGTGATGAAAACTAGCTTGACGATAATTCCCATTTGTCCTTGGGAGCACTTTCCTTTATATAAGAGTATGTCCAGGCTTGTACTTTGCTACAAAAATGATTGGGCCATATTGCTTCACCTTATTTACTTTTACTACTTGTTACTTGTCGCCAATTACCTTATCACAAAACTATCTGTTACCGATAATTTCAGTGCTTGCAGAGAATACCTTACTGAAAACTGCCTATCATTTCGTTCCGCTTCTCGTTGGGTTCGACACTCTTACTTATCAAAAGGGATATGATAGATCCCCTACACTTGTGGGTCATCAAGACTCTTTTCTGGCACCGTTGCCGGAGAGTGAAGCACCTCTAGTAAGTGTAATTTGGTAAGGAAAAATTTATATAGTGTGCTGAAATTTACTCTCACTTGTTACTATGGAACATAATCCTTTGAGGGGCTTGTTCGGGGTATCTACATCCTGACCAGTAGATAAAAGAGTTGCTCCTCAACCTACTGAACCTACTAAAAATGTTTACTTTGATATCCCTTCGGGTATGATAGAAAAACTGATAGCTAATCCCTTTACAGGAGATGGAACATTGCATCCCGATTTGCACCTAATCTATGTGGATGAAGTTTGTGGATTATTTAAGCTTGCAGGTATGCCCGAGGATGTGATCAAGAAGAAGGTCTTCCCTTTATCTTTGAAGGGAGAGGCATTGACATGGTTTAGGCTATGCGATGATATTGGATCATGGAACTACAACCGGTTGAAATTGGAATTTCATCAGAAGTTCTATCCAATGCACCATGTTCATCGTGATCGTAATTATATATATAATTTTTGGCCTCGTGAAGGATAAATTACTGCTCAAGCTTGGGGGAGGCTTAAGTAAATGTTATATTCATGCCCCGATCATGATCTCTCAAGAGAAATGATTACTCAAAAAAAATATGATCGGCTTTATCTCAATATTCGCTCCATGCTCGATACTTATTGCACTAGTTCTTTTATGATGAAGACTATTGAATTCAAATGGGATTTATTGGAAATAATTAAACGCAACTCTGAAGATTGGGATCTTGACGAATGTAAGGAGTCAGGTATAACACCTAAGTTTGATTGTGTTAAATCTTTTATGGGTACCGATGTTTTCCGTGAATTTAGCACTAAATATGGACGTGACTCTGAGATAGTAGCTTCTTTCTGTTAATCATTTGCTACTCATGTTGATCTCCCTAAGGAAAAGTGGTTTAAATTTCATCCTCCAATTGAAGTAAAAGTAGTTGAACCCGTTAAAGTTGAAGAAAAGACTATAACTTATAATGTTGATCCTATTGTTCCTACTGCTTACATTGAGAAACCACCCTTCCCTGCTAGAATAAAGGATCATGCTAAATCTTCAACTTTGGTTCGTAAGAGTAATACTAGAACACCTACACCCTCTGAGCAAATTAAAGTTGAACCTAGTGTTGCTATAGTTAAGGATCTCTTGGTCGATGATATTGATGGGAATGATATTTACCTTTGTGATGAAGTTGCTAGAATTGCTAGACCCGATACTAAGAATAAACATAGTCCTCTTGTAGGCATGCCTGTTATTTCTGTTAAAATAGGAGATCATTGCTATCATGGCTTATGTGACATGGGTGCTAGTGCTAGTGCCATACCTCATTCCTTATATGAAGAAATTATGCACGATATTGCACCGGTCGAGCTAGAAGGTATTGATGTTACTATTAAGCTTGCTAATAGAGGCACTATTTCACCAGTTGGGATTGTTAGAGATGTTGAAGTTTTGTGTGGGAAGGTTAAATTCCCTGCTGATTTTCTTGTTCTTGGTTCCCCACAAGATGATTTCTGCCCCATTATATTTGGTAGACCCTTCTTGAACACTTTTAATGCTAAGATAGACTGCGAAAAGGATATTGTTACTGTTGGATTAGGGGATATGTCTCCTGACTTTAACTTTGCTAAATTTCGTAGACAACCCCATGATAAAGAATTGCCTTGTAAGGATGAAATTATTGATCTTTCTTCTATTGATGTGCCTCCTAACGATCCTTTAGGACAATATCCGCTAGACCATGAAAATGATATGTATCTGAATGAGAGAAGGGAAATAGATGAAATATTCTTTAAACAGTGACCCTTATTGAAACACAACTTGCATGTTGAATTTCTAGGGGATCCACCTCCACCCAAGGGTGATCCCGTGTTTGAACTCAATCCATTACATGATACTCTTAAGTATGCTTATTTCGATGAAAAGAAGATATATCCTGTTATTATTAGTGCTAACCTTTCAGAGCAAGAAGAAGAGAAATTATTGAAAACTCTGAAGAAGCACCGTGCTGCTATTGGATATACTCTTGATGATCTTAAGGGCATTAGTCCTACTCTATGCCAACACAAACTAAAACTGGAGAAAGACACTAAACCGGTTGTTGATCACCATCGACGGTTAAATCCTAGGATGATAGAAGTGATAAGGAAAGAAATACTAAAGCTTCTAGAGGCAGGTATAATTTATACAGTTGCTGATAGTCAATGGGTAAGTCATGTCTATTGTGTCCCTAAGAAGGGAGGTATTACAGTTGTTCCTAATGATAAAGATGAATTGATCCCACAAAGAATTGTTACAAGCTATAGAATGGTAATTGATTTCCTAAAACTAAATAAAGCTACTAAGAAAGATCATTACCCTCTACCTTTTATTGATTAAATGCTAGAAAGGTTATCCAAACATACTCATTTTTGCATTCTAGATGGCTATTCTGGTTTCTCAAATACCTGTGTCAAAAGAGGATCAAGAAAAGACCACTTTTACTTGCCCTTTTGGTACCTTTGCTTATAGACGTATGCCTTTTGGTTTATGTAATGCACCTGCTACCTTTCAAAGATGCATGATGGCTATATTCTCTGATTTTTGTGAAAAGATTGTTGAGGTTTTCATGGATGATTTTTCCGTTTATGGAACTTCTTTTGATGATTGCTTAAGCAACCTTGATCGAGTTTTGCAGAGATGTGAAGAAACTAATCTTGTCTTGAATTGGGAAAAGTGCCACTTTATGGTTAATGAAGGTATTGTCTTGGGGGATAAAATTTGTGAAAGAGGTATTGAAGTTGATAAAGCTAAAGTTGATGCTATTGGGAAGATGCCATGTCCCGAGGACATCAATGGTATAAGTAGTTTCCTTGGTCATGCCGGTTTTTATAGGAGGTTCATTAAGGACTTCTCAAAAATCTCTAGACCTCTGACTGATCTCTTACAAAAAGATGTTTCTTTTGTCTTTGAAATACTTAAGAAAGCATTGATTTCTGCACCTATTGTCCAGCCACCTGACTGGAATTTACCATTTGAAATTATGTGTGATGCTAGTGATTATGCTGCAGGTGCTGTTCTAGGACAAAGAGTGGATAAGAAATTGAATCTTATCCAGTATGCTAGTAAAACTCTAGACAGTGCCCAGAGAAATTATGCTACTATTGAAGAAGAATTTTTAGCAGTTGTATTTTCTTGATAAGTTCAGACCTTATATTGTTGATTCTAAAGTAACTGTTCACACTGATGATGCTTCTATTAAATATCTTATGGAAAAGAAGGACACTAAGCCTAGACTTATTAGATGGGTTCTCTTGCTACAAGAATTCGATTTGCATATTACTGATAGAAAGGGAGCTGAGAACCCCATTGCAGACAACTTGTCTAGGTTAGAGAATATTCTTGATGACCCACTACCTATTGAGGATAGCTTTCCTGCTGAACAATTAGCTGTCATAAATGCTTCTCGTACTGCTCCATGGTATCCTCATTATACTAATTACATTGTTGCTAAATTTATACCACCTAATTTCCGATACCAACAAAAGAAAAAGTTTTTCTATGATTTAAGACATTACTTCTGGGATGACCCACACCTTTATAAAGAAGGAGTAGATGGTATCATTAGACATTGTGTACCTGAGCATGAACAGGAATAGATCCTATGCAAGTGCCACTCCGAGGCTTACGGAGGACACCACGCCGGAGATAGAACTGCTCACAAGGTACTTCAATCTAGTTTTTATTGGCCTACTCTCTTCATGGATGCCCGTAAGTTTGTTTTGTCCTGTGATGAATGTCAAAGAATTGGTAATATTAGTAGACATCAAGAAATGCCTATGAATTATTAACTTGTTATTGAACCAATTGATATTTTGGGCTTTGATTATATGGGACCGTTTCCTTCCTCTAATGGGTATACACATATCTTAGTTGCTGTTGATTACATTACTAAGTGGGTAGAAGCTATTCCAACTAGTAGTGCTGATCACAACACTTCTATTAAGATGCATAGAGAAGTTATTTTTACTAGGTTTGGAGTCCCTAGATACTTAATGACTGATGGTGGTTCACACATTATTCATGGTGCTTTCCGTAAAATGCTTGCTAAGTATGATGTTAATCATAGAATTGCATCCCCTTACAACCCACAGTCTAGTGGTCAAGTAGAAATAAGTAACAAAGAGTTGAAATTAATTTTGCAAAAGACTGTTTATTGATCTAGAAAGAATTGGTCCAAGAAACTTGATGATGCATTATGGGCTTATAGAACTGCAAATAAAAATCCTATGGGCATGTCTCCGTATAAAATGGTTAATGGAAAAGCATGTCACTTAACTCTCGAACTAGAACATAAGGCATATTGGGCCATTAAAGAGCTCAATTATGATTTCAAACTTGCCGGTGAGAAGAGGCTTTTTGACATTAGCTCGCTTGATGAATGGAGAACCCATGCCTATGAAAATGCCAAACTGTGTAAAGAAAAAGTTAAAAGTTGGCATGACAAAAGGATACAAAAGCGTGAGTTTAACGTAGGTGATTATGTCTTGCTATACAACTCCTATTTAAGATTTTTTCCAGGAAAACTTCTCTCTAAATGGGAAGTTTCTTACGTTATCGAGGAGGTCTATCGACCCGGTGCCATAAAAATCAGTAACTTCGAAGGCACAAATCCCAAGGTGGTGAACGACCAAAGAATCAACATTATATCTCAGGTAATCCCATAAATATTGAAACCAATGTTATTGAAACCGTTACTCCGGAGGAATACATAAGGGACACTTTCCAGAACGATTCAGACTCCGAAAAGGAAGTGTTATGTGGTACGGTAAGTAAACCGACTCCAAAACAGTTCTAATGGTAATTTTTCTCCGTTTTGGAATATTTAAAAAATTAGGAAAATAAGAAGTAGTCCGAATGGGACACGAGGCGTCCACGAGGGTGGAGGGCGCGCCCTACCCCCCTAGGCGTGCCCCTACCTCGTGTGCCCTTCGGACTCCATTTTCTTGCACGTTACTTCTTTTGGTGGATAAAAATTCATTATATAATCTCCCGAAGGTTTTGACCACCGTATCACGCCAATATCCTCTGCTTTTGTTTCGAGCTGTGTTTCTGACAGATCTAGATCACCATGACGTCTCCAAGCACCCCCAAGGACAATTTTTTTTGAGAAGGTCATCAACCCGTACCTCGCGGAGGTGCTGCAACACCCTCAAACCATTGAGGTACGTGAGGGGGTGCTGCACATCCGTGATGTTGAGGGACCATGGAGGACCGGAAGCGTGGAGACAAGACTCGAAGCAATGGAGCAACAAGTTTTCAAGTGCCAGGGTATGGTGGAACGAGGACTCAACGCCAACCACATGATGATCACGGAGTTCACGAACAACCACAAGATGGATGCCAAGAACATTGGGGAGGCCATCTTCAAGCTCCACGAGAAAGTCGAGCACCTCCAAGCCCAGATCTATGACCTACAAAACCAAAACTATGAGTATGAATATAGATTCAAGAAGATGAGTTTGGCTACAGATTTGAGGACCCTGGAGACTCGATCTTCCTTCTACGATGGTGAGCCCATGTCTTGGAAGATGGAAGACAAGCCTGCATCATCAACAACTCCATCATCACCGCCTCATAAGAAAGAGACATAATCACATGGGTATGGGCACTCCCCTTGGCAACTGCCAAGCTTGGGGGAGGTGCCCCGGTATCGTATCACCATCACACTCCTATCTTTACCGTTTTTCTTAGTTCAATCCTTTTGGTTATATCTTGATCTAGTAGAATAAAGTTAGTATGATCTGGTTGTGAGCTTTGCTTTATGATCCTTATCTTTGTAATCGAGTCCGTGCGCTATATTTAATAAAGATTAGTTTTGAGTCAAGGGCTTGATTATCTCACTATGATCAGGAGGGAATAAAAAAAAGAATAAAAAGAGTCAAAGAAATCATGTTGATCCTATGGAAAGTAATGACTTCACATATAAAGAGTATGATGAATAAACATTGTTGAGAGTTGACAAACATAGTTTTGGTCATCGTTGCAATTATTAGGAAGTAATAAATAAAGTGGGGTTTTCACATATTAATATACTATCTTGGACATCTTTTATGATTGTAAGCACTCACAAAAATATGACATGCTAAAGAGTTGATGTTGGACAAGGAAGACAACGTAATGGGTTATGTCTTCTTATATCCGAAATAAAGTATATTGCCATGGATCATCCAACATGTTGAGCTTGCCTTTCCCCCTCATGCTAACCAAACCCCTTGCACCAAGTAGAGATACTACTTGCGCTTCCAAACATCCTTAAAAGCAGTTTTGCCATGAGGGTCCATCATATCTACCTATGGATTGAGTAAGATCCTTCTAGTAAGTTGTCATTATTGCAACTCTCTATAGATGTATGATTTATTAGTGTGGAGAAAATAAGCTTTATAAGATCTTGAGATATGGAAGCAATAAAAGCGATGGAGTGCATAATAAAGGTCCATATCACAAGTGGCAATATATAGTGACATTCTTTTGCGCTATGATTTTGTACATCCAACCATAAAAGCACATGACAACCTCTGCTTCCCTCTGCGAAGGGCCTATCTATTGTTCTTACCTTACAAGAGTCATGGTGATCTTCACCTTTCCTTTCTATATTTTATCCTTTGGCTAGCACATTGTGTTGGAAAGATCCTGACATATATACCCACTTGGATGTAAGCTATCATGATCTATTACTGTTGACATTACCCTTGAGGGAAAAGGTTGGGAGGCAACACTATAAGCCCCTATCTTTCTCTATGTCCGATTAAAACTCCATACCCATAAGTATTGCGTGAGTTTGAGCAATTGTGAAAGACTAAATGATAGTTGAGTATGTGGACTTGCTGAAAAGCTCTTATATTGACTCTTTCCGTTGTTATGATAAATTGCAATTGCTTCAATGACCGAGATCATAGTTTGTTAGTTTTCAATGAAGTTTCTGATTCATACTTGACATTGTGAATAGATTGTTACTTTAGCAGAAGAAATCATATGACAATATATATATATATATATATATATATATATATATATATATATATATGTGTGTGTGTGTTGTTATATGAACAATCATGATGCCCTCATGTCCGTATTTTATTTTATCGACACCTCTATCTCTAAACATGTGGACATATTTTTTCGATATCGGCTTCCTCTTGAGGACAAGCGAGGTCTAAGCTTGGGGGAGTTGATACGTCCATTTTGTGTCATGCTTTTATTTTGATATTTATTGCATTATGGGTTGTTATTACACATTATGTCACAATACTTATGCCTTTTCTCTCTTATTTTACATGGTTTACATGCAGAGGGAGAATGCCGGTAGCTGGAATTTTGGGCTGGAAAAGGAGCAAATATTAGAGACCTATTCTGCACAACTCAAAAGCCCTGAAACTCCACGAAAGTCAGTTTTGGAAAATATAAAAAACATCTAGCGAAGAAAGTACAGGAGGGAGGCCACCCATCGTCCACGAGGGTGGGGGCAAGCCCTACCCCCTGGGCGTGCCCCTGCCTCGTGGGCCACCTGGCTGTCCCCCGATGCCCATCGTCTGCTATGTCAAGTGTTTAGACCTGGAAAAAAATCATAAGGAAGCTTTCGGGATGAAGCTTCACCGTCTCGAGGCGGAACCTTGGTGGAACCAATCAAGGCCTCCGTCGGGGCTGTTCTGCCGGGGAAACTTCCCTCCGGGAGGGGGAAATCGTCACCATCGTCATCACCAACAACTCTCCCATCTTGGGGAGGGTTATCTTCATCAACATCTTCACCTGCACCATCTCCTCTAAAACCCTAGTTCATCTCTTGTATCCAATCTTTGTATCAAAACCTCAGATTGGTACCTGTGGGTTGCTAGTAGTGTTGATTACTCCTTGTAGTTGATGCTAGTTGGTTTAACCGGTGGAAGATCATATGTTCAGGTCCATTATGCATATTAATACCCCTCTGATTATGAACACGAATATGATTTGTGAGTAGTTACGTTTGTTCCAGAGGACATGGGAGAAGTCTTGCTATAAGTAGTCATGTGAATTTGGTATTCGTTCGATATTTTGATGAGATGTATGTAGTCTTTCCTCTAGTGGTGTTATGTGAACATCGACTACATGAAACTTCACCATTGTTTTCGGCCTAGAGGAAGGCATTGGGAAGTAATAAGTAGATGATGGGTTGCTAAAGTGACAGAAGCTTAAACCCTAGTTTATGCGTTGCTTTGTAAGGGGCTGATTTGGATCCATATGTTTCATGCTATGGTTAGGTTTACGTTAATACTTGTTTTGTAGTTGCGGATGCTTGCAATAGAGGTTCATCATAAGTGGGATGCTTGTCCAAGTAAGGGCAGTACCCAATCACCGGTCCACCCACATACCAAATTATCAAAGTAAAGAACGCGAATCATATGAGCGTGATGAAGACTAGCTTCACGATAATTCCCATGTGTCCTCGAGAGCGCTTTCCTTTATATAAGAGTTTGTCCATGCTTGTCCTTTGCTACAAAAAGGATTGCGCCATATTGCTGCACCTTATTTAATTTTACTACTTGTTACTTGTCACTAAATACCTATCACAAAACTATTTGTTACCGATAATTTCAGTGCTTGCAGAGAATACCTTACTGAAAATAGCCTATCATTTCCTTCTGCTCGTCGTTGGGTTCGACACTCTTACTTATCGAAAGGACTACGATATATCCCCTACACTTGTGGGTCATCACTTGTCAGCATGCTGGACGGAGGAAGTAACGCAAGACAAAATGGTGCGTGGAAGGGTGCGAATCGATTGGCTCACATGTGATGACTACTGGAGCAATCCACTCAGATTGTACGTAAACAAATTCATGAAACAAGGCCAGATTTCATATAAACATGAAAAATTTTGTTACATTTACACCAAATAAGCAGTGCTAGTCTGGAGCTAAAGGTAAAATTTATATACCTAATCTAAATAGTCGCTAGCCGATATCTTTGTCTTCCTCATGTCCAGCTGCCCGATCACCAGAATACCGGCATCCCCGGAGGTATATGCATCAGCGCAAAGGGTGGTTCGCTTCCCGACCTCTCATCGAAGTGGAACCCCTGACTAATGCTTCAGCCGGAGGGGAAGGGGGTAGCTCCACTTCCGTGGAGCCCATGCCGGGTCGATGATGGTCTGCGCTGAAGAAGAATCATGCAAGACATGGGATGTATACATTGGTGTCGCCTCGGCGGTGGGCTTCATGGGATACAAGCGGTGGCGGCCTCTCATGTTCTACTTCTCCTCGATGATGGCAGCGGCCACACACATGCTGGTCGTAACCTCGCCGACATCCGCGTAGCTGGCTTTTTTGCTGCATTCATGGTGCGGCTACGCACGCGCCGATGGCGAATGGCACGGCCGTAGACACTGGAGGCGCAATACGACGGTTCGTCGTCGATGGCAGCTATGATGCCCATTCCACCGTGCTCCCCGACGTGCCGATATGGACCCACTCACCACTCCTCGTTGAGTTGGAATGGAGCGGCCAGTTGCGGAACCACACACTGGCTTAGGGCAGCATCTGGCTCCGTCTGGGTAGGCAAGGGGTGTGGAGCAGTGAGCTACATTGGTCGTAACTGTCGGTCTCGGCGGGCCACCCAGACGGCTTTTATGCTTGAGAACTGCTCTTCCTAAGGAATGAGGAGCTTGGCAATTGTCCCCCTCCTGAACGTGTGGCCGGAGTAGGTTTCTTGGATTCCATGCGGGTTTAGTGTATGCATTTGAATGTGGCGAGGAGGCTAGTTCAGTCGGGCGTGCAGTAGGTGGCACCCTTGGCCAGTGTGCCGCTTCAATGGCAGACGTAGTTAGAGGTCGTGTCCGCCCTGTGCCGCCTTGACCGTGGACCTTTGGCCGTTTGATCCATACTCCCTCCATCCAAAACACATGTACCAAGACAAATGATAAATTCATGGAATCCGTGTTGTTTCTTAGGTTTCCATGCGTGATTTATCTGCATGCAGCCCAGGCTCAGTTAATTTCCCTATCACTTTGGAACCAGGCGCCAGCTTGCGCATGCCTCACCACTGCATATCACATGCATGCCTAATATAATATGATTAGAAGAGCCTGCACTAGCTGGATGTGAGACTAGGAGGAGTACGCTCAATGTACAGTAGGCACTGCGTGCATCCGCACTTAATTGGTAATTCATAGGAAGAGGAACTGTAGTCGGGAGATCGAGAAAACAATGGTGTTTAATTTTCTTTTGGCAACCGGATCAACGAGGATGCGCTCCCTCCTCCCACGGGCCCAATAAACCCGGACGGATGAAGTAGGACTGAATCATATAGGAAATCTAGCATCCACTCCAACTTTTTATTTTTCACTACCATTGTTTTTCATGTGGGATCAAACACTCAATACTATTTCTATGGGATTCAAGTGAACATGTCACTCAGATTCTTTATTTTTCCTATTCCTGAGTTTTAAGAATCCTAGTACTATGAATCAAAGAAAAGAAATAGAGAGAATACTAGCTCCAAATGATGTGCCACAAGAATAGAGCTAGCAGCCGGCTATACTACTGACTAGGTGACCTTGCGCTCGACTCTTCGCCTCTTCCTGAAGTCGAACAATGATGATGGTACTACAGTACCTTCATATGCTTTTGGCAATCTGACCCCAAACAAACTGTTGCACGTCCACGCATGTATAAGCCAAGTATTGTAAGTAAGAAAAATCTTCTCCTCATCCTGCGAGCCACCGCACGGGCATGGGCGAGGGAGAGGGTGTACTAAGCAAGCTTCTCCTCGTTCTACGAGTTGATGGGCCACATCAAATAAGGCCGACCATGTCCATGGCTACCATCCATGCATGTGGGGCGAGGGAGAGTGCGTGCACAATTCACGTTCCATTGAAGAAAATAATTTTGCGTACGTGTCATCGAAGATAATAACTTAATTTTTAAATAATGCGCCGCGTCATGGTCGAACTTCGATTCATTCACGAGTGGTTCCCGACCGTCCACTAAGTAAACAACTACTACTACACTCATCAAATTATCATGTGAGCTGCCTCTTTCATACATAAATGATCTCACCATGTACCCATGCGTGAGTGTTAGGGAAAGAGGCAAAGAGTACCCGCGTCTGTACGTGCACCTCTTCTCTTCGTGCATGTACTCCTTTTTTTCGGGTGAGTCGTGCAAGTACTCCTTTTTTGGGTGCTTCATGCATGTACCCCACCTAGGTTCGTGACCGTTGGTGAGTCTTTCCGACTCCATTTTCTTGTATGACTCATGGACCTGGATGCTGGATATCTCACGTGTCGGCAGAAGGAAGAAGAAACCTTTTCGAGAACATAGAAGGAGCAAGGAACCTCCATTTTCTGCACTCTTAATATTTTAGTATACCAGAAGAGTACGAAACACGGCAGCCCAGTGTAGTTACATCATACATGGCCCACTTGACGCTATCACCATATTTCTCGGCCTCCGTTGCGACACCAGCCCGTATCACTTCTCGCTCCTCGTCTCTCTCCATCAAGTGCATTTATTTTCAATCTAACCCTGTCATCCAAACACCTCTTTGACTAGAGTTAGTTCAGGGTTAATCATGAGCTAGAAACTAACTCTAACCTCTAGCTAAGTTAGATTATCCAAACAGGGCCATAGTGCGGCGGTATCGCGGAAAAACCACGGCCACCTATGGGACAGGAGTCCCTTTTGGTTCGACGGGGTATCGACACTTTGCACAAAGAGTGGATAAGCATAGCGCAGCACGGCAGAGATCACACGGGTAGTTTTTACCGAGGTTCGGGCCACCGCGAGGCATAAAACCCTACTCCTGCTTTGGTGGCTTGATGGTTGAATGTGGAAAAGAGCACGTCACTCTTGCCCGACAAGGTTGCCCTGGGGCCAGAGCCTCTACGTGGGTATGAATGTGTGGGTTCAAATGGCTGAATCCTTTTTACGGTTGCCATGGGTCTCCTTTTATAGATTAAGGGGTCACCACAGTGGCAAATCAATCTTTCCATGCTGATTAGATAGCAAATAGTACTATCATACCTAACTCTATAGGATGATAGAGCGCATTAAATGCGCCGCTCAGTGTCACATCATGGCTCGTCCGGCAGGCCCTGCCAGGCTGTTTTGACAGCTTCGCGTATTCTTGCTTGACAAGTCTCAGGACGAGTGTCATTTGGAGGTTCTTCTTGTAGGCAGTGGCTGCCATGTGGCAGTAGGCTCCCACTGAGCCACTTAAGAGAGGTGGTTTGCCTTCGCGAGCCCTGGCAGGCCTACCGGGGTGATGTTGGAGGCTTGCTTCCAGGGCGAGCAAACCCCGCCAGGCTCACATGCCCGGCAAAGAAGGCTCTTCTTCTGGTGATATCTTGCCTCTTTGGCTGGTGAGGGAGTCCTGGATTGAGGGGTCCTCATGTGGCTAGATAACTCATGGTGGGCCGGATTGGTGGGCCGTGAAGATCATCGATGAAGATCGTCTCTCGTATCCGAATAGGACTCCTGTGTGCGTATAATGGCGGGTTTTTGGTTCGGGTGTAATCTTTCCTTCCTATGCAAGATGGTCATGTACAAACCCTACGGGCCCTCCGGTGCATATATAAACTGGAGGGTTTAGTCCGTAGAGGCTGAACAACAATAGCCGATTCATAGCAATCGCCCTGGTTAGACTTCTAGGGTTTAGTCATTACGATCTCGAGGTAGATCAACTCTTGTAATCATATTCATCAAGATCAATCAAGCAGGAGTAGGGTTTTACCTCGATCGAGAGGGCCCGAACCTGGGTAAACACTGTGTCCCTTGTCTCCTGGTACCATCGATCCACAAACGCATAGTTCGGGAGCCCCTACCCGAGATCCGCCATTTTTGAAACCAACATTAGTGCTTTCATTGAGAGTTCCACTATGTCGTTGACCGAAGGACCGATGGATCGCTTCGTCAACAATGATGGCACCTCCGCCGAGGAGATCTTCCTTCCCAGGTAGCTTTTTGTGTTCGGTGGCTTCACACTCCGTGCCAACATAGAAGGCCACCTCGAGTAGGTTGAGAACTACGCACCTGGCTATCGGGTCAAGTTTGGAAGATTGAACTACGTTGCCGATATCCGCGGTGACTTGATCTTCGACGGATTCGAGCCCATGGCAACCGCTCCTTGCCATCACGATGAACATGACCTAAATCTATCATCGGACCACATCCAGGGGATAGCCCCTGTAACTGTTGTGGCCCTAGATCCGGAGCAGATCGCATCACCCAAGGACGGGAAGCTTAACCCCGCCACGGAAGCCGCAGACTCAGCGGCGCTGGAGCCACACATAGACCCAACCTTGAGCGGGATCTGTGTCACCGGAACTTCAGACTCGACTCCGCCTATATTTTCCGAACCATGTGCATCTGTGTCCTTCGAGCTTGATCAGGTGCCTATCGTCGAATTCGGCACTGCGGATATCTTCCGGCACTCACCTTTAGGCGATGTGCTAAATGCATTAAAATCCCTCTCCTTAGCGGAGGACTCACAACCGAATTATATCCGGTTTGAACTCGAGGCTGATGATGGAGAATTTATCTTCCCATCCACCACCCACTTGGTAGCCACGGTCGAAGATTTAATCAATCAACTTGACTATGCTTCCGAAGACTTCGAAGGGATGGACCTCGAAGCTGAAGCAAATCTAGACCAAAACCCGCCCGTAACCGGGCGATGGATGGCTACATCCTCATACAATGTATATATGGTGGCCACACCTAAAGAGAAGGATGACGATGGCAATAATGATCCCACAAAGGATAAGCCTGTCGATGAACCTCCCAAGCGTCGGTGTCAGAAGCGCCGATCTCAATCCCGCAAAGGGAAAGATAGCAACACTGTCACTGACGACGATGATAATCCGAAACAAGCCGATGACTCCGCAGATCCAGCGATGGAGCACGACGAGCGAGAGGACGGCGGACACAGTCTGGGACCGCTGTCTGATCACATCAATGCCGATGATACAATTATCAACCCGTCTCCGAAGAGGATGTTAGCCTGGGCGACGACGAATTCATCGTCCCAGAAGAACCCTTAGAACAAGAGCGCTTCCATCGGAGGCTTATTGCCACCGCTAGGAGCCTGAAAATGCAGCACCGACTTAAAGCCGCACAGGATACGCTCAATGATAGATGGAACGAAGTGCTAGACGCTAAGGAAAAATATGGCTGCAATCGCCAAACAAAAAGCTATCCTAAGCGTAAACTGCTGCCCGAATTCGACGACGAGGCTATTGTGCCTATACCGCCGAAGAACAATACCGTCGATAAGTCGGAACGACCACCTCGTGGACGGGACAAAGTGGCTAGCACCGGCGTACACAAGCCCACACCCCCTCCCCATCAAGGAAAGGAGGCCGCGGCTCAGTGCCAGAAAGACGATCTACGTGAGGACCTGAACAAAAAGGCTGGCAAGACCAGATCCATCTACGGATCCAGGTACCATGCTCCCACACGGGATGACGGTTATCAAGCCAATATGTCGGTCTTATACCAGCTCGGAGCCAATACCGAACATCACAACCGTCGGACCTATGCCACGACATAGCAAAATACAGGGGTGCCGCACACCCTATGTGCTTCACCGATGAGGGGCTGGATCACAAATTCCCAGAAGGGTTTAAACCCGTAAATATCGAGGCATATGATGGAACGACGGATCCTACTCTCTTGATAGAAGACTTTATTCTTCACATCCACATGGCTCGTGGAGATGATTTCCACGCCATCAAATACTTACCCCTCAAGCTGAAAGGACCAGCTCGGCACTGGCTGAACAACCTCTAAGAAAACTCCATTGGAAGTTGGGAAGAACTTGAGTATGCTTTCCGGGCCAATTTTCAAGGGACCTATGTCCGGCCCCCAGATGCTGACGATCTAGGTCACATAATCCAACAACCCAGGGAGTTAGCCTGTAAGCTTTGGAATCGGTTTCTCACTAAGAAGAACCAAATCGTCGACTGTTCGGACGCCGAAGCCTTAGTGGCCTTCAAGCACAGTGTCTGCGACGAATGGCTAGCTAGACACCTCGGCCAGGAAAAGTCGAGGACCTTTATGCGCGGGCGAGGACAGCTTGTTAGCTCGTGGTAGCAC